>JBBBVM010000359.1:0-604073 GCA_037355625.1 Petunia x hybrida
AACTGGACATTTGCTGATGTAGTGTTCCATGCTTCCATATTTGAAACATTGTCCAGCCTGTTTCATGTCAGAAGACCTACCCTGTCTACTAGCCCCCTTTTTCTTATTCAAGTATCTTTGAACACTTTTAGCTATAAGGACCAGTTCCTTATCATCAACAGGCTTATCAGCAGCAGCTAAAGCTAAGTTAGGTTCAGTTTTAACTGGTTCACCTAAGTTTTTAACCTTTATCCTTAGTTCATAAGTTTTTAGATTGCCTAAAAACTCATCTAAGGATAATGTGGTAAGATCCCTACTTTCCATTATAGCACAAGCCTTAATCCCCAATAAGTTTGAGAGAACTCTAGTTAGAATCTTTTCAACTCTATCCTCAACAGTTAAAACCCTTCCCAAAGAGATAACTTCAGATGAGATTGTATTAAACATAGTGTACATTATAGAAATAAACTCACTTTCTTTCATTTTAAAGCTTTCATACTCAGAAAAAGAAGTGTACCTCTAGATCTTTTCCCCTGACTTGTTCTTTCATGAGCACCTGCAAAGCATCCTAAATTTCTTTGGCAGTAGTGCACCCTCGAATCCTACTGCACTCATCAGGACTAAGTCCACAAACAAGCCATTTCCTAGCTTTGGAATTCTTTTCCCATTTCCTCAAATCTTCACCAGTGCATTCTCTTCTACTTTTAGGAACCTCATTTCCTTCAGCATCCTTTTTCATGGGGATCATGGGACTTCCAGTGACTATGTCCCACAACTCATAATCTTCAGCTTGAAGATGATCTCTCATTATTTCTTTCCACCATGAGTAGTACTTCCCATTGAACAAACGTGCCCTCACAGTAGACTGACCATCACTGTTTTCTTGTGATGTACTCATTCTAATCCTAGGTGTTAGCCTTTTCAAGGATAAACTGCTCTGATACTAATTGTTATTTTTTCAAGAGACACCACTGAAGGACCAGTTTCTTCTATGTGTTTCTTTACTTATAAATTGCGGAATTAAATTAACAAGAGTAAATGAACACTGATTTTAGCGTAGAAAAACCCCTTGAACTCGCGATCAAAAGACCACGACCTACTCTCTCAAGTAGGATTTTAACTTCACTTTTTGAAAGACTCACTTGGTTACAAGAATTCTCTTTTACTAACCTAGGACTAACTCTAATCTAATAGTGATCCCTTTGACAATCAGTGAAGTTCCTCCAAGTAACAAGACTTGAATGACGCGTACTATTACAGAACTTCTATGAAAGCAAATAGTACAACTTGATATACCCTACTACAGATGAACTAAGACTGAACTTTGATAAGACTCAATCTAAGGAACAAGTTCTTCACTTAGTTCCATGTAGCTTAATGACTGCCCAAATACAATTTCGACTCAACAATGCTATAGCTCTTTTCTCTCTATATTTGTGCGTCTCTTCAACAGCTGAAATGCTCCTCTACTTATAGCTTTGAAATCTGAGGAGTCTTGAGCAATTAGAACTCCAAAGCCTTCACGAGTTTGAGTCCTAATTAAACTCCTTGCTTATCTTCAAGCCTTAGCCAAATCTTATGCAATCTTTTCTTATCACGTACGACTCTGCATGATTATCAAGATAAATATTAGACAATAGGATAATAATTAATTTTTTCGCTTAATTGATTTTGCAATATTATTTATTCAGCATCCGTGATCCAAAGGAACAAATCGTCATCAGTCCATACTTTCAAGCTTATTCAAGCTAACAGATACCAAATCCGCGGGCAAAGTGAAAATCATAATAGCGTTAAATGTTCCCACCAGATAGTAAGTTGGGATTATGCCATAAAGTATAGCACCCACAATTTCCAACACAAGAATAGACGCATTAAAAATAAAGGACAACGGGCATATATTGTTTCTTGTTCTTTGCCATAACGCCCATTCTGGGATGAGTTGGAAGAGAAATTGCCAAATCTTACATGGATGAGACTGATCACAACTGATTAATAAGAAATTCCAACGGTGAGTATCATACAGTACAAGAAAAATGACCTTTAGGGACGAGAAATCTGGTTCCTGAAAGTGTAATTCTGGTCCTTAAAAGACAAATAGCGATCAGATAATCTGGTCGCATGTCGTCGTTATTGCCTCCGTCGTTATAGGTCTATATCGACGAGATTTTGTTACTGGTCCTTAAAGCTTTTCTACGACGAGAAAAAATCTAGTCCTCAAAAATTTTAGGGACTAGAAATATGGTGCCTAAACATAAGACCAGTTGGGGCATAAATGTTTCCACAACTAGTTTTTGTTGGTCCTAGAAAGTATTTTAAGACAAAAATCTGGTCCTTAAAGAGTTCTTTTTTGTTTTGGTAATTAGTTAATATTATTAATTACCAAGTTGAGAATTACATCACAGCATAGCTAACACAACTTACTTACCTCTTAGTCTGGACTACCGACTCGAGCTAATTGCCTACTTCTAAAGCTAACTTCTAGAGTTAATAAGCAGAATTGAATTCATTATATATATATATATATATATATATATATATATATATTTTTTTTTTTTTTTTTTTTTTTTTTTTTTTTTTTTTTTTGTATAGAATTTTTCATATATATAATCAAATGCCATGAACAAAATTATCAATGAAATCATGCTTTTATTTACCAAATATCATATAAAGTAAATTACAATTAAGTACAACAAATATTAAAATCTCACTGATAATAGCATTATAGGTATGTCAGGGTACTACTATATAGGTTTTTCCTTAGTGCTATTGGCAAATGATAACTAAGTTGTCTAACTTGTACAAAGTCTTCAAAAACTTGCATCTTGAATTGTAAGCTCAACTCTTCAAATCCTGTGAAAAAAAAAGAAGTAAATTCACTTTAACATTATGAAGTTCGAGTTAAGTATCTGAAGATAAAAACAATGTGCAAGTAACCAAATGTAGTTTAGATCTTTAGAATCAGTTCCTACTCAACACACAAATTACAAGCCAGCATACTGAATACACAAGTTATACTATGCAATCTCATGGCTTATGTTAGTGACAATCTCAAGAATCTGAACCACAGAAAATAGTAAAGCTGTTACTAACCTTAGATGCAAATTTTGAGAGCTAGAGTAGCAGCTTACATAAAGAAGAGCCCAACAGGGCCAACACAAATGATACTACACAATTTGGAAGAATGAAACAAAAACCACCAACCGTTCTCCATATGCCTATGTCCGAGTAAAATTATTATTATTTATAGCTAACATCATTCTTAACGTCGGAACTTAATCATGAAAATCACAACTCTGCAATAGAGGATAACATATAAAGGAATTACTAAAGGAAACAAAAGATGAATATAGCTTCTTGTTATGGAAACCAAGCAGGTTATCTATTTTTTTTTTTTTAAAAACGAAGTAAAATTTCACTAAGATTGCTATATGCAGTAGATGTTAGAGAATAAAATTAGAAGTTGTTATTTACATACCATATATATTGACATGTACTCCAAAGCTTGAATCTAAAGAAAGGCACCAATGTCCATGCATTCACCACCCATCTCAGAATAGCATAGTAGAATACCTACAAAATTGAACATAGAGGTTAGGCTTATTCTGTGAAAGCTACTGAAAATAATACTACTAAAAGTGACATGTCATATTGAAAAACATACAAGGAATTATAATTAAAAATAAAAGTCATATTGAACGATTAAAAATGCCAAGCACTTAGAATATACTGATTTCTACTTCCTGTATTTTCATATCTTTGGTTGTCGAAAATCCAAAATTCCTATTCCAAGCACATGAATAATTTTATTGTGTCTCTCACTCTATTTCTCTATTCAATCCTAATCAACAAAAGATTGGAAAAGATAATTGAGGTTTCCATCAGAACACCCAGCATAGGAAGATAAAACATATTAGTTACATAATGCTATCATACCAACATAATTATAACTTGCTTTCATATATTTATCAGATATGTACTTTCATGAAGAATTTTAGCTAAGTAGCCATGCCTTTTTATAATTACCAGTCATAAGATATGGGTAAGCCAAGGCAAATGTAAGAACATAGCTTCTCATGTAATATAATACATCACAAAGCTAAATCTAGATAAAAGTTTCACTGATCACTAAAATAGAGATAAAATATGAATTAAGTAGGTATAAATAAATAGCTGCAATGACATTAACTTATAAAAATCGAACCATATCATATTACTCAACAACATTGGCCCCTTTGTTGAGATTAATTTGGGATTAACCAAAAACCCAGTTATTGAGACACTGGAATAAAATTCTAGTTGAACAAGTGGCCAAAGTAACAAGTTATGTTTGAGAATTCAATTGTAACTCTTTCTTCTATTTCATCTTCAAAAGAAGATTGTGTTTGAGAAACAGGGCCAAAATATTGAGGTTTGTGACTTAGCTCAACTTTTGCTCTTTTTGTTAGACATACTACTGACTAATAGTGGTATGTGCAGAAGAAAGCTAGCAAAAATTAAATTGCATTCATGTTATATGAAGAACTCATGAACCCTATTCCTTCACAAATACCCATTTTATGTTATCTATCTTCTTCATTATCATAACACAAATAGGAATATTTTTCTTTCATTAAAATTTGATCTAACATTATCAGATCTAAATAATGGGGGAAATAGAAAAGTAAATTGGGGGCAACTTTTGGTGTTCGCTGAGTGAATAGATTCCAACAACAATTTTTTCTTAGCTAAGAGCCGAAATGCTTCGGGAACACAAAACCCAGAAGAAGAACACAAGGGGAAAGTACCAAAATGTAGATCTATCATTCATAAAGTGAAAGAATACCTAGTAAAAAAAACATAACTGACATTGACAGAGATATCCAAACATAACGTTACCTCAAAAAATTTGAAAACATCGGCTGGAGTATATGTTTGATTTCAGATCTGGTGGTTTCTAATAGACGTTAGCGCTAGGGCTTCTGAGTGTTATTTCTTTAGCTATGTCCCTAATTTTTGTTGCCTTTTGCTGGAGAGATGCCAGCAGATCCAAGAGAACTCAAACCATGAACACTGTGAAAAAGAAACCATTATCCCCAAAATAAGGATGGTTTAGAGATTTTGAGAGAATATATTTTGTTGGGACCTTTTTGGAGTAATTCTTTTTTCTACTTTTTACATTGTTTTAGGAGGCAAACTTTTTTATTAGGCGCTAGTCCCGCTCAAATTTTTAGAAAAAGGACCAGATTGTCTACTATCAATTTAGGACCATATTTAATCTCGTTGTTACTTAAAAACATAAAATCGGCAATCAGCGACCACAAAAAATTCTGGTCCTCATATGGGTACTTTAAAGGACCAGATTTATAATTCATCCCTAAATATTGGTCCCTAATGGCCAATTTTCATGTAGTGATAGCAAATATTTAAAAATCGAGGAATGAAAGGAGAGGAATTAGAATAGGAAGAAAGAGAGGAATTTTGAATTAGAGTAAGGGCGTAAGACATTTCTTTTTAGTGGGAATCAAGATAGAAGCTGGCATCTAGGATTCCTCTACCAAAGAAGGTAGGGAGGGAGACTTTAGGAAAGAGTAAAAATAAAAATAAAATTAAAATAAGAGGTTTTTGAAGAAAAGTTTACTAACAGAAAGAAAGGTATTCTTGAAATTTAGGAGGATCTGGCCGGATTTTGATACTAAAAAAGAGGTCTAGAAATGTGGGAGTTGTTAGTAAATGCATAGCTACAATTACCATTATTATGCCTAGGAACGATTATATAATAAGAAAAGATATTCTAATAATGCAGTAAATTATTTAATAATGCCTTAAAACTGTTATGTTGCACTTTTAAATTAATAGAAGCTTTAGAATTCAAATAGGATAAAGAATAGACAGAAGTAAGTGGCAACATTTAGGAGGATCGATTTAAAATGTTTGAACGCACTTAAGATGTTTGCTTATGCATTACTATGATAAATACAAAAAGATATAATGTTGATCAAATATTAGTATTTAAAGGATATTTTTGACTCATCCATAGTTTTGGATATGCCGAAGAATAGAGCCAACAAAATTTACTAGATTAGCATGGAGATTGATCTAGATCAAGGTAATGCAATTATTTTTCATTGCCTAAGAAAAAGTAATCAAGTGGCAGGATTATTGGCTAAATTAGCTATATATATTTCCTATAAATCGTACTTAATTATCTAACCTTAATTAAAGGTTCCTTTCAACTAGATAGATACCTAGCGTTAGGATAAGATACGAGAAAACAAACTTTTTTGTTAGCTAAAATTGTATAGAAAGAGAAGGAATATAAATGTAATTTTTATCCCACTTTCTTCTTCTTCTTCTTCTTCTGGTCATAATTTGTATTCTCGTCAGTGGCAGACATACTCTATGCGAAGGGGTATTAATTGATATCTGTTGACACCAATTTTGTCCCGATATTTTAACCTAATGTCTAATTAATTTAATCAAAGGGGCAATTTTTAAATTATAAAGTAATTCATAATTTTAGAGAGGAAAAGGGTAAAATTGCACTACGCAACCTAAATCCAGGCTACATATGCAACCATTCGAATTTATAATTGATTTCAAAATAGAGGCTAAAATAGCTCCTAAGCCCAAAATAAGCCTACTCGTGCAACCCCCCTCAATTTCCTTAATTTATTCTAAAATGAGGCTAATTTCGTTCTTAGCATTTAAAATTGGCTTACCCGTGCAAGCCATGTTATACACACACACCTATCTATCATACCCGACCCATTACCCCCAAAATTTCCTACATCAGCTTACCCCTTTCCCCAATTCCCATTTCGAACCCTAATGACCCGTTAATCCGATCCCCTAATCAGATAATCCCTTCAATTCCCTCCAAAGTCGATCCACAACCAGCCAAAATCTGCGTCAGCATGGTCCCCCCACCTTTACCCTCTCTCCAGTACAAGCATCTAATCCAATCGTCCATTTTGTACTCAAAACTCATTCGAGCCGTAAATTGATCCCAACGGCCATTTTTGTAGGGATAAGGGTTTGATTCGTACCACCTTTATGGGAAGAAACGAATCTAACCCTTATCCTACAGGGGAAAGGTCGATTTTGGGTCAAAATTTGAGCATTTTATCAAAAGGGTCCGAAGCCCTAATCCCAGGTATAAAAAAGATCCTCTTCTTATTTCTATTTTTTTCAGGGGAGAAGTTCTTAGCAGCAGCAGTTAAAAAACACACAGCACATTTAAAGTATTTTTTTCAGTGAATATTATGGTTTGATTTCTTGTTAAAGCTTGGTATCGCTTCTTCGTAAATCGAGTCATCACCCTCACTCGAATAGCTTTGTCGAGTCGCTTAGTTGAGGCGCGTTTATTTTCGATTCCCTCGCCCCATTCACTGCCTCGCAAAAGGTAATACTATTCTTTTTACATTTCAGCTTTGCTTTTATGTTATTTATAAACTGTAAATTTTGTTATTTGATAGATTAGTTTGAAGTTGCTAAGACGTAAATGGAAGTTAGGAACATCAAGTTTAAATTCTTCTCTATGTTCTGTTAATATGTAAATTAGTTGAATGATATAAAGGTTAGATCTTTATTAGTTTTTTAGCAAATTAGAGGCTGATTATCTTAAGATTTCTATAGAATAGACTTATCTTAATTACTTACTGTTAAGAGTCTTCCTGGTATGGATTAGCTCGAATTCTTATTCTCTGTTTATGTCTCTTCATGTCTAACCCCTTTTGGTTTTCCAATCTTGAATGTCTTGTTAAAGATAAAGCAAATAAAATGTCCCTGTGAGAAGTTTTAATGGAGCTTAAAAATAGAAAGTTGCAATCTTTAAGTTGCTTCCTTCATTGAGTTTGAGTCTGCTATCCCTTGGCTTGTTCAGCTTTGCTCATGGTGTTTAGAGAAGAAGTTTAGGGCTGTGAGAATGTAAATGCAGCAGGGAAGGGAATGGGGTTCCTGTCTGCTTGTTGTATGGGTCTGTAAGTGCGTAAATGTGGTTTCTGGTGGTTGAGGGTGGTGTGAAAGTTGTTGTCGGTTGTTCCAGCTTAGACCTTGTTCAGAATGTTTATCAGAAGCTGTTAGGAGGTATAAATGAGAGGTCTGTGAGATGATAGCAGTTCAGGTTCTGGTGAGAGTGTTAAGGGTCTGTGAGGGGTCTATTTTGCTGGCTGATTTGAGAAAATGTATGTATGTAGCTAATAACAGTTAGCAGGAAGTTTAGGAGTTTGTTTTTGGTTAGGTTAAGGTGGTTTGTAGGCATGTGGAGTAGTCTGCTTATTAAGGTGATAGTGTAGATGTTAAGAGTGTAGTTGAGTTTGAGGTTTAGGGAGAGTTTATCAGGGTTGTTTCAAGTGTGCATAGGGTGTGTGTTTAGGGAGTTTGGTTGCTGGTTACCTTGAGTTCAAAAGGGGTTGTTTGGTATTGCTTTAGGAGCAGGGTATGAGAGAGGGTCTGTGTGCTGAATGAGGGGAATAGTTCAGGGCCGCACTTCCTCTGTCCAGGCCTTTATTTAGATGTACGTGTTGTCTGCATATGTGTGTGTGCGCATCTGTTTGTTGTGTGTGTGTGTGTGTGCGCATTGTCCAGGGATCTTGTAATGTGTGAGGGGTGAGTAGTTTGGTTCAGTTAGTTGAAGGAGTAATTGCAGGTTGTTCTTGGATGGCTTTGAAGTAGTGCATGGTCTTTAGTTAGTTTGTTCAGGGTGTAGGAGGCTTTGCAGGTGTCCTGGAAGCTGTGTGAGCTGAGGGAGTAGGATTTCCATGTAGTCGTTTGTTCAAGTTACTGTTGTTGAAGTCTGTATGCGTTCTTTGCTATAAAATTTGTCCCGAAGTTTGCATCTAGAGTCGTATGCTGAGGATAGGAGCTGCTTAGGCTTGAATTGGTCTTGAATCATTTGTTCTCTGTTAGAAGATTAGCTAAATGAGGTCTGTTAAAATGTTTTAATTCTGAAATGGGGTATCCTATGGTCAAATGAATGGAATGTTGTTGTCCACTATGTTTGCTTCTAGTCTTAGAAAAGAAGATGTTTGGTTCTGTTCAGTATATGAGGAGAATTATATTATGTAAATTTGTGTGTTTATTCATTTCCTGTCGAGCTTTTTATCATTATGAGGAAACTAATCTTTATTTTCCTTTCTTTTGCATAATACACTCTTGGGAATGAGTTGACAAACTCAAATTGGGACGGCTATTTGCATTGGAGTTATTGCATCTCGGGTTCAAGTTTCCCGAGAAGTGAATGAAAACTCGTAAACGGGGATGGCTACATGAATTCAGAGTTATTTGATCCACTCCGCATTTTCGGGACTTGATATCCCCGAAAATGTAAAAGAAAGAAAAATGAAAATCACAAAGTCCAAGGCTCAATGATTGAGTTTGCGCTTCCGGGTTCTACCTTCTAAACTCCCTCTTTCCCGTCCCCTTTAGAAAAGCATGTTTTAGGACCCTGTAGAATAGAAATGGTATTTGAATTGTGAATAATTATTGTAAATTACTTAAATTGTTTTTATATAAATGCTTTGTATCATTTCTTTGCGAATCGCCAATTAATTTATGGATGTTTAGAATCATTTGTCAATTAAGGAGTGCAAAATCAAATTAGGCTAAAATCGTACCCTCGTCATAATTCGCATTTGAATTGCTTCTTTATTTATTATATTAAATATTCAATTATTTATTTATCTAATCTAATTTATTTATTTAGTTAATCAATTAAATTTTAATCCTTTATTTATTTATTTATTTACTTAATCTAATTTATTTAATTTTAATTAATTATTTATTTAATCAATTAAATATTTATTTATTTAATTAACCAATTATTATTCATTTACTCCTTTATTTAATTAAAATTGATAGGTATTCATTTATTTAATTAAGTTATTTATTTGCTTATTTATTTATCTATTTATTCAATCAATTAATTACTCTTTTATTATTATCCAATTATTTATCTAGTTTGTTTTATTTAATTATCTAACTTCATTAACCTTTACTTATTAATTAATCAATTGACCATTATCTCATTATCCATTTAATTAATCTTAAATTTTATTGTTTATTTATCTAAGTATTGGCATAATCAAACCTTATCTTATTTATATTATATTGTCCATTATCTATTTATCTTTATTTAAAATTTATCCTAAATTAATTATCTTTAAGTAAAATTCGTGAAAATCGCCGGATTAACCGTATTTAACGGACTTTCGAAAGTGCTCCCACAAGGGACCTTCTTTCGAATTTAATATAACCACTTGCCTAAGAATCTCTGAATTATTTTCCTTTTAAATAAAGGAATAAAATTGCACTCTTTAGTTAACTTAGGTTCCTAATAATCCTTAAATTAGGTGGCGACTCCAAAGAAACCCTTTGAAGTCCCATTTTGTTGAAATCAAATCCCGGTGCATACTTGTTATGCATTGTTTTTGGGAGGGTTCAACAGCGTGGCGACTCCGCTGGGGATACGCAAATGGTTCTAACCAAAAGATTTTCACGAATATGCTTTATTTATATACGTGTTGATTGTATGTATGCGTAGCTTAACTCTTTTATTGTTTGCATGCCTAAACTAGTATGTGTAGAATTTATTATTGTGAATGAATGTATTGAAGCATGTTTTATTTGTGCATAGTCTGCATTCCGTTCATATTTCCTCCCTCATGGAGCCTGTCAATTCTCTTTCATCTCCTCGATTTCATCACGGGGGGCCCGCGTGACGGGCAATAATACAGGAAGGGCATTGTCCTTCCTAACTCTTTAAATTTCTTTCGTGTCACCAAAGTTAGTTGGGGTATGGTTTGCCTGGTTTTGTCATGGCCAGTTTTACTGGTTTATGGGGCCAGGTTTATCCCGCATAGGTCGAGTCAGCCTCAACCGTTAGCCCACTCTTAGAAGGAGATTAGGTCATGAATGCATATACAACTTAGTTTGGACCCGGTCCTTGCTACCGTTTCCAGGAATTAAGAAACCGCCCTTTTGTCGACGGGTTATTGAAACCCAACAACACTGCATATTATGTGATCGTGTGGATATTATAACGAATCCCAAACCATTTGCCATGTCAACTTTGAGAACTTGATAATTATGTCGGTTTATCTATATCTCAGATGCTGTATTGACAAACGACTTGTATCATTATAATATCCACATGTGCGTGCAACTTGACGATTAGGCCTACCTCTGGCATAAAAGAGGCACCTTACAGGGTAGGAAGCGTTCGCATTTTTATTTACGCTCAATTACTTGTGGTTGCCACATGTCTAATTATCTGTCCAATATGCGATTACTTGCTAAATATGTGTTGCTTGCCTGAAATTTATTGGCACTGATTGCGCTGTGATTGAAATTGTTCGATGGTATGATAAGATTAACGTTATGTTACTTCAACCTATCTTTTGTAAAATTTAACCGCTTTATGAACACATTTATCTATCATCTGAATTCATGCGTACCATTATTTTAAAACGCCTTTTAATGTTATTTTGTTTATCTTAACCCCAGTCTTGTCATTTTGCAAAAAATTATTTAGCGTCATATTTTAAAGTAATTGCAAGTGTGTTTTCCTTTTGAAAATAACTTCAGAGTTAAACAAGCGTTTCTCATCTGTCCTGCTTTAACAAAACGAGTGTCTTGTTAAAACTTTGGGGTCTTTTCCAGTACGGTCTCAAATTTTTCATTTTGGAATAAGTTGACCCGTCAGTTTCAGCTTCGACAAATTTTATTAAATTCGGTATGCGTTGCTAAAGGGTTAATTATTTTGAACATCAAGATCAGGACCTATGGCTCGCCAAACTGTTGTGATTGATTTGACCGAAAGTGATGAACTCCACCAAGACAAGGTTAACAAGCTTGAAGAAACCGTAGCAAGTTTGGAGAAGAGACTTGATAGTCTTACTGAATTGGTTGTCGCGCTCATGGATGCTCGCAACCCAGTGTGAAATGTGCCAAGCCCAGGGCCAAGTGCCCCTGTTGTTCCTATCTCTACTGTTTCACCTCCTACAAGTCAAGCAGCTCCCGCATTCAAGTGTGATGCTTAAGAATTCCCCCATCTGCATGCATTCTTGTTGGTGAACGGGTTCCGTGTCTCATAAAAAACAAGCAATGAGAAAAGCAACGGGGAAGGGCTTCCCAATGCTAAAGAGAGCAATGGCACAGTGATGGGTGAGAATGCTCTACCATCTCAAGCAGGCTTAGGAGAGACAGAAAGTGAACATGTGGATGTTTTTGACTCAACTGATCCACCAATGTATGACGGGACAGGAAATCCTCGTGATCACTTGAAAACATATCTTGGCTGGGTCGCAAGGTATGGACCAAGCAATGAAACCAAGTTGATGATGTTTGTTAGGACACTTAAGGAACCAGCTTTGACATGGTTTGCAATACGAGGTCCTTGGAAATTGGACAATTGGGATAAACTAGCCTGGGACTTTGTCACGCATTATGAATTCTCGAACCCGATTCTGGCAAAGGAGAGTCCATTGAAAAGAAAATCTGGAGAGCTTCAAGTGGAGCCGGTTGCAATAACTGACAAGAGAATGTGTGGCTTAGCTGAGGCGCAATCTAAAGACAAAGGAAAAGCTGTTATGCCAAGCCCTTTGCCACCCGTAGTAGAAAAACCTTATGACATCGAGAAAGTGGTGGTTAATCCAGGTTTTCAGTCAAGCAGCCACAAAGCACCTGCTGTTGCATTCACACCAATACCAGGATCTTATGCAAACCTGTTCGAAAGGCTTCTGTGGGTCGGTTTGGTATATCTTGCAAAACCAAAGCCGTGTTGGTCACATACGCCTGAAAATTTGAGAAAATTTTGTGCTTACCATTCAGCGATGCAGGGGCACAATATTGAAGAATGCACTTTATTTAAGAAGAAAGTTGAAAGCTTGATCAAATCTGGCCATGTTATAATTCTACCCACAAACGGAATTGGCGAACCTTTTGCCTTAATCTTACCATATGCAAAGGGAAATCCCTCGAAGAATGGCATTTAGGTGCTTATCAAGTTCTAGAAAAGCAGTAGAGTTGCAGAAGTAGAAGTTAGTTTATTTGCATTATTAAGAAGTAATTATTGTAATTTCCTTTTGTTAGTTCGTTGAAAGAAAAGAAAAGAAAGAATATCAAATTATGAATGTTTGACTCAATTTCTATGTAAGCAAACTACGGTAACCAGTTTCCCAAGGCGGGAAACGTAGGCAGCTCATATCGAGTTTCGGTTACACCAACATTTAAAAATTCTCTTCTATGTAAGCAGAACTACGCACGGTCTGATTCCCAAAGAGGGATACGTAGGCTCCTCCATCGGGCTCGACCCTTTAGTATTTAAGTTTTAATTTTTCCAAAGATAGAAACTGGGGCAGCTTTTGCAAAGCAATTTGAAGAATTGGAATTCATAGCTGGGGCAATTTTGTAAAGCAAGTTGAGATGTTGAAGTCATAACTGGGGCAGAATTTTGCAAAAAGCAAGTTGTAGACATTGAGTTGATTTGATCGTTATTAGAAGCAGTTTTCAAGGATTGGGACAGACTGTCATTTTACAAGGGAGAATCGATAGCCGAGTAAAGCATTGATGTTCAAAATAAGCCGACCATTTTAGCAATTTGAGCCAAAACGGTCTAGCACGCATACTGACTTAGTAAAACTTCCAAAAAAATTTTTCTCAAACTCGCATCTTCAAAAATCAAATTTTGTGGATTATCAAGTTTCGCACTCTCAAATACTTTACTCCTTTGTTGAGTCGAGATTTTGGTCCCATCCATTCGGCCTAATGGCCTATTTTATACTTAAAATCCTTATGCATGCATTACTATTTTTACGTATTAACATGCTTTTGTTCAAATGTGTAGAATTCATTTGTTATTGGTTGGCTAGCATTGAACACTGAAATGGCTGAGAATCTGCATCAAGGACGAAACAACATGGCAAAGCAGCTTCAGGCAACCAGTTCTGATATGGGCATCTTGCAAGCACAGAAGGATGATGTTGAAGAACATGTGGTCCAAAGGAATAGGATTGTCAACTTTGTCAACACTAGCAAACCTTTGCCAAAAACAAACTTTACCTTTAATCCACCTTACTCAATAATGCCTCATTACCCAATGCCTATACATACCGTATATCCACAAAACTCACAAGAATATCTTACCAATCGAAATGCTTGGCCAGCTGCAACTTTATGCCAACCACCTTTTAGCACTATGCCTGCTGTCGGGAGTCAATCAAATCAAGTGATAGTGCGCCCACGAGAATTGCCTAGAAAAGAAGTTGAGACAACTGATTTACATAGCATGCAGAGACAAATCCGCAATTTGTACAAGGTCATTAAAGATGAGTTGCGATCTAGGAACATTCAGAGTTGATGTTATGAAGACTTATGCATTCACCCGGACATTGCGCTTCCACATGGGTATAAGATACCAAAATTCAACACTTTTGATGGAAAGGGGAACCTCTATGCTCATTTGAAAGATTATTGCAGCAGATTGATTGGAATTGACAAGAATGAAGCTTTGCGGATGAGATTTTTCATTCAAAGTTTATCAGGAATGACACTTGCATGGTATACCAAAGAAGATTTTTCCAAATGGCACACATGGGAGGATATGGCTCATGACTTTGTGGAACAATACAAGTTCAACATAGTAGGAGATCCCGATGTGTTTGATATGCGCAGCATTAAGAGGATGTCTCATGAGTCTTTTGCAGAATATGCTATGAGGTGGAGGCTAGAGGCTTCAAAGATGCATCCTCCCTTGTCTGAAAAGAAGTTAATAGCAGCTTTCATTGACATGCAAGAAGGCATATACTATGCCAAAATGGTTGTCAATAATGCAAGCACTTTCTCTGAATTGATCCAACTGGGAAAAATGATAGAAGAAGGCATAGCAACAGGAAAAATCCCTTCTGGTTTATTTGGGTACACCACTCAATCAGAGAAACCCTCAAATTTGCAAGGCTCTCAAAGTCAGTTTCAACAATCATATTCCGATTATCCGGTGTCAAAGAAGAGGAAGTCGAATACATTCACTCCTCTAGAAGAGTCTGTGAGTAGCATATTTGAAAAATTGCAAGCTGAAGGACTTTTGCAAGCAAGGAAAGGAACAATTCCCAAGCACTTGCCTCCACATTTTGATCCATTAAAGCATTGTGCTTATCATTCAAATATCCAAGGTCATGATACTGAAGAATGTAGTGGCTTGAGATACGAAATTCAAAGCTTGATTGATAATGGCAAAATAATAGTGCAAGAAGATCCATTAAGTGGTTATTGCAGCATTCCTCCCGCAGGCACAATTTTTGTTAAAGGCGAGGCATCAGCCCCAAGATATTCAAAGAAGAAGCGGTTTGCAAGCTAAGAAGACTGCAAAGACCGCATTTTAGAGCTTGAAATGACATTTCAGTGCTCAACTATATTATGTTTTAACTACTCTGTTGCAATTTTATTCATCCTAGTTGTAATGAACTACGCTATGTTTTGCTACCCTTATTGGGCTTAGTCCCAAAATCAATGAAATTTCATTTTTTTTCCCAAATAATCCAAGCCAAAGCAGTTATAGATGGTTTATCTTGTGCAAAGAGAAGAGTTTCAAGAATGTCAGATTTTTCGCAACAACAACACATTTGATCGCCATGCAAGCAAAATGCAGATTCGAAGCCAAATTAGGTGTTCAATCAAGTCAACCGTTATTTGATCAAAAAGTAACAATTGTTCTTTGATTAAACAGGGGCAAATTTTACCGCAAAGTTCAGCATCAAGGTGGAAGGAGCAATGCAAAGTGTCGCAACTTCCCAGAATTTTTATAGTACTTACAATTTTTCTTTGAATGTAGAAATTTCAAGCAGCGAAACGACAAGAACTCGCAACTATTAGTTCCTCGAAGAATATGTGCCTTATCGCATATGCAGAACAACTCTATTTTAGCTTTGATCGATTATCGCATCACCAGCAAAGGCCAGGCGATTTCAGATTTTGCAAGATACAGGGTTTATCCACCCACAAATAGGATATCTTGGGTTCTTCCACCCACAAATAGGATATCTGGGTCCTTCCACCCACAAATAGGATATCTTGGGTTCTTCCACCCACAAATAGGATATCTGGGTCCTTCCACCCACAAATAGGATAATCGGGTCCTTCCACCCACAAATAGGATATCTGGGTTCTTCCACCCACAAATAGGATATCTGGGTCCTTCCACCCACAAATAGGATATCTCGGGTCCTTCCACCCACGAATAGGATATTCGGGTCCTTCCACCCACAAATAGGATATCTGAGTCCTTCCACCCACAAATAGGATATTTGTGTCCTTCCACCCACGAATAGGATATTCGGGTCCTTCCACCCATAAATAGGATATCTCAGGTCCTTCCACCCACAAATAGGATATGCAGGTTTCTTTCAAGTAGATGATAGTGATGGACAAGTCGGCTGAAGCACCGCTTTCGGAGTGTTTCGCGATAATAATGATCAGGCGAGAGGTTCTCCGGGCGGAGCACCTTGTCAGTTGATCGAAAGAAGAACTTATTGATGATATCACGACCCGTATTTACAATTTTATGTTATCACTTTATTTATTTCTTATTCCAATTATTAAATTTTTTTAGCAGTTGTTCGCTTACCGTTTGTTAAGTCTTTACAGAATTTTAGCAGCGCCGCAGCAGCATTTGGAGCATAACGTGAAACTTTTTTTTAGCAGTGAATTGGGGCAATCGTTGATATGAGCTAGACTCGTCAACGAGGATATGAAGAATCGCACTCGAACAAGCAAATTCTATCCTAATCTTTTGTTTCGAATTAGGACGTCAGTCTGAATTCTTTCCTATTCGTGCGTCTTTTCTATCAATCGTGCGAGTTTTCGTGTCTATGTGTCGTTGAACTACATATGGCCTGATTCTCTTTTAGCCCGAGATATGTAGGCAACTCGGATACCAGAGTTCGGCCATATCCATAAACCTCACTTTTTGGTCCTTGGAAATCAAAAGTCTTGGTCTTATCGGGACAAAAGTGGCTTCTCGTCAACTTCTTTACCCTAAAAACTCTTTCATCCTTTTCCGGGTAAAGAGGGACAGCTGTTGACACCCAATTTTGTCCGGATATTTTAACTTAATGTCTAATTAATTTAATCAAAGGGGCAATTTTTAAATTATAGAGTAGTTCATAATTTTAGTGAGGAAAAGGGCAAAATTGCACTACGCAACCTAAATCCAGGCTACGTATGCAACCATTCGAATTTCTAATTGATTTCAAAATAGAGGCTACAATAGCTCCTAAGCCCAAAATAAGCCTACCCGTGCAACCCCCCTCAATTTCCTTAATTTATTCTAAAATGAGGCTAATTTCGTTCTTAGCATTTAAAATTGGCTTACCCGTGCAACCCATGTTATACACACACAACTATCTATCATACCCGACCCATTACCCTAAAGTTTCCTACATCAGCTTACCCCTTTCCCCAATTCCCATTTCGAACCCTAATGACCCATTAATCCGATCCCCTAATCAGATAATCCCTTCAATTCCCTCCAAAGTCGATCCACAACCAGCCAAAATTCGCGTCACCCTGGTCCCCCCACCTTTACCCTCTCTCCAGTACAAGCATCTAATCCAATCGTCCATTTTGAACTCAAAACTCATCCGAGCCGTAAATTGATCCCAACGACCATTTTTGTAGGGATAAGGGTTTGATTCGTACCACCTTTAAGGGAAGAGACGAATCTAACCCTTATCCTACAAGGGAAAGGTCGATTTTGGGTCAAAATTTGAGCATTTTATCAAAAGGGTCCGAAGCCCTAATCCCAGTTATAAAAAAGATCCTCTTCTCATTTCTATTTTTTTCAGGAGAGAAGTTCTTAGCAGCAGCAGTTAAAAAACACACAACACATTTAAAGTATTTTTTTCAGTGAATATTATGGTTTGATTTCTTGTTAAAGCTTGGTATCGCTTCTTCGTAAATCGAGTCGTCACCCTCACTCGAATAGCTTTGTCGAGTCGCTTAGTTGAGGCGCGTTTATTTTCGATTCCCTCGCCCCGTTCACTGCCTCACAAAAGGTAATACTATTCTTTTTACATTTCAGCTTTGCTTTTATGTTATTTATAAACTGTAAATTTTGTTATTTGATAGATTAGTTTGAAGTCGCTAAGACGTAAATGGAAGTTAGGAACATCAAGTTTAAATCCTTGTCTATGTTCTGTTAGTATGTAAATTAGTTGAATGATATAAAGGTTAGATCTTTATTAGTTTTTTAGCAAATTAGAGGTTAATTGCCTTAAGTTTTATATAGAATATACTTATCTTAATTACTTACTGTTAAGAGTCTTCTTGGTATGGATTAGCTCGAATTCTTATTCTCTGTTTATTTCTCTTCATGTCTAACCCCTTTTGGTTTTCCAATCTTGAATGTCCTGTTAAAATAAAGCAAATAAAATGTCCCTGTGAGAAGTCTTAATAAAGCTAAAAAAAATGAAAGTTGCAATCTTTAAGTTGCTTCCTTCATTGAGTTTGAGTCTGCTATCCCTTGGCTTGTTCAGCTTTGCTCATGGTGTTTAGAGAAGAAGTTTAGGGCTGTGAGAATGTAAATGCAGCAGGGAAGGGAATGGGCTTCCTGTCTGCTTGTTGTATGGGTCTGTAAGTGTGTAAATGTGGTTTCTGGTGGTTGAGGGTGGTGTGAAAGTTGTTGGTGGTTGTTCCAGCTTAGACCTTGTTCAGAATGTTTATCAGAAGCTGTTAGGAGGTATAAATGAGAGGTCTGTGAGATGATAGCAGTTCAGGTTCTGGAGAGAGTGTTAAGGGTCTGTGAGGGGTCTATTTTGCTGGCTGATTTAAGAAGATGTATGTATGTAGCTAATAGCAGTTAGCAGGAAGTTTAGGAGTTTGTTTTTGGTTAGGTTAAGGTGGTTTGTAGGCATGTGGAGTAGTCTACTTATTAAGGTGGGAGTGTATATGTTAAGAGTGTAGTTGAGTTTGAGGTTTAGGGAGAGTTTATCAGGGTTGTTTCAAGTGTACATAGGGTGTGTGTTTAGGGAGTTTGGTTGCTGGTTACCTTGAGTTCAAAAGGGGTTGTTTGGTATTGCTTTAGGAGCAGGGTATGAGAGAGGGTCTGTGTGCTGAATGAGGGGAATAGTTCAGGGCCGCACTTCCTCTGTCCAGGCCTTTATTTAGATGTACGTGTTGTCTGCATATGTGTGTGTGCGCATCTGTTTGTTGTGTGTGTGTGTGCGCGCATTGTCCAGGGATCTTGTAGTCTGCTAGTGTTTCAATGTGTGAGGGGTGAGTAGTTTGGTTCCGTTAGTTGAAGGAGTAATTGCAGGTTGTTCTTGGATGGCTTTGAAGTAGTGCATGGTCTTTAGTTAGTTTGTTCAGGGTGTAGGAGGCTTTGCAAGTGTCCTGGAAGCTGTGTGAGCTGAGGGAGTAGGATTTCCATGTAGTCGTTTGTTCAAGTTACTGTTGTTGAAGTCTGTATGCATTCTTTGCTATAAAATTTGTCCCGAAGTTTGCATCTAGAGTCGTATGCTGAGGATAGGAGCTGCTTAGGCTTGAATTGGTCTTGAATCATTTGTTCTCTGTTAGAAGATTAGCTAAATGAGGTCTGTTAAAATGTTTTAATTCTGAAATGGGGTATCCTATGGTCAAATGAATGGAATGTTGTTGTCCACTATGTTTGCTTCTAGTCTTAGAAAAGAAGATGTTTGGTTCTGTTCAGTATATGAGGAGAATTATATTATGTAAATTTGTGTGTTTATTCATTTCCTGTCGAGCTTTTTATCATTATGAGGAAACTAATCTTTATTTTCCTTTCTTTTGCATAATACACTCTTGGGAACAAGTTGACAAACTCAAATTGGGACGGCTATTTGCATTAGAGTTATTGCATCTCGGGTTCAAGTTTCCCGAGAAGTGAATGAAAACTCGTAAACGGGGATGGCTACATGAATTAAGAGTTATTTGATCCACTCCGCATTTTCGGGACTTGATATCCCCGAAAATGTAAAAGAAAGAAAAATTAAAATCACAAAGTCCAAGGCTCAATGATTGAGTTTGCGCTTCCGGGTTCTACCTTCTAAACTCTCTCTTTCCCGCCCCCTTTAGAAAAGCATGTTTTAGGACCCCTGTAGAATATGAATGGTAGTTGAATTGTGAATAATTATTGTAAATTATTAAATTGTTTTTATATAAATGCTTTGTATCATTTCTTTGCGAATCGTCAATTAATTTATGGATGTTTAGAATCATTTGTCAATTAAGGAGTGCAAAATCAAATTAGGCTAAAAGCGTACCCTCGTCATAATTCGCATTTGAATTGCTTCTTTTTTTATTATATTAAATATTCAATTATTTATTTATTTAGTTAATCAATTAAATTTTAATCCTTTATTTATTTATTTACTTAATCTAATTTATTTAATTTCAATTAATTATTTATTTAATCAATTAAATATTTATTTATTTAATTAACCAATTATTATTCATTTACTCCTTTATTTAATTAAAATTGATAGGTATTCATTTATTTAAAAAAATTATTTATTTGCTTATTTATTTATCTATTTATTCAATCAATTAATTACTCTTTTATTATTATCCAATTATTTATCTAGTTTGTTTTATTTAATTATCTAACTTCATTTAACCTTTACTTATTAATTAATCAATTGACTATTATCTCATTATCCATTTAACTAATCTTAAATTTTATTATTTATTTATCTAAGTATTGGCATAATCAAACCTTATCTTATTTATATTATATTGTCCATTATCTATTTATATTTATTTAAAATTTATCCTCAATTAATTATCTTTAAGTAAAATTCGTGAAAATCGCCGGATTAACCGCATTTAGCGGATTTTCGAAAGTGCTCCCGCAAGGGACCTTCTTTCGAATTTAATAGAACCACTTACCTAAGAATCTCTGAATTATTTTCCTTTTAAATAAAGGAATAAAATTGCACTTTTTAGTTAACTTAGATTCCTAATAATCCTTAAATTAGGTGGCGATTCCAAAGAAACCCTTTGAAGTCCCATTTTGTTGAAATCAAATCCCGGTGCATACTTGTTATGCATTGTTTTTGAGAGGGTTCAACAATATTCCTTCACGGAATAATTATACTGTGTAGAAGGGTAATTTATATATATATATATATATATATATATATATATATATATATATATATATATATATATATATATATATATATATATATATATATATATATATATATATATGGCCTTGTTGAGTCCCCTTTATTTTTTTCTTACCTTTACTTGAGTATATTTTGATACTCCTTAGTAAAATTTTTGGGTCCGCTACTGATTCTTGTGATGATATAAATGAAGGTCAGACCTACGCCTTCATCTGCTACTTTTCTAATATATCACAATCCAAAAATTTACAGGGGAAAAAAAAAGATATTTATCACAACAATTCTTATTTGAGTATTCTAACGAACACTTTTTTATATGCAATATTTGAGTGAAAAGATAATAGAAAGACTCGATTTGGAAGGAGGCTGGTATTGTAGTTTCTTCTTAATTTTGATTCAAATAGTTGATGGTAGATAGAACTTCTCATGTACCATTCTAATGGACTAAATTTGCTAAAGGTATACATCTTGAACATGGACGGACTTAAAGTGGAGTATACTGGAACTTAAAGAGGCTTAATTTAATAAAGAGAATTTTACACAAATATACAAATTTTTACTATTAATTACAAAAAAATAGCAATATTTTTCAAATTACAATACATAACAATATTTTTCCTATCACATTTTACAATAAACAAGTTTCATTTCCCCAAATTTCACTTCACTTTAATCTCTCTCCTCCCATAGCTTAGAATTGAGATAACCCACCCCCCCCCAACGACGCCCCCATCACTCCCACCCCCAACCCACTACCCTAGAGCCATCACCTCACCCCCCAGATCTCTTTCAACCTAGGGCAGTGAATGACGTCGAGAAAGTGGCGGTGGCTGTGTACATCTTCACGATTCACCACCGCCGTCGTCAAACAACTCCGATGAAATAGTAACATCGCTTACAAAACCCGCACCACCACCAGCACCATTAGATCTGTTGTTGCGGTGCTTTTGCTATGCATTTTCGCTCCTTTTTGTTCTCATAATCACACTCAGAATCGCCGCAACCGTACTCTATCTCATTTTTTCGGCCAAAATCACCGGAGTATACGATCTCCGGCGTCGCGATTAGGAATTTTAATCTAACGTCATCAATTCCTATCTTGCTGGAATTTGACGTCACTGTTGGAGCTGAAAACCCTAATAATAAGATCGAAATTTTATTATAAAAAAGGAAGTTACGTTACTATTGTGTTACATTTTTTTGTTTTTTAATTTGTTTCGGTAAGAACTTAACAAATATTTAGTTTCAACATGGCAGAGAGAATCGATGAGTGGCAAAGATGACCGTATTTTATACGAAGCAACAGAAACATATAAATCTAAATAAAATTTCAGTATGATACAGTTTGAAACATCGTTGAAACAATCTAAAACAACTATTGAAACAGTCTGATTCAGTCTAAAACGGTTAGATATAATGCTGAAACAACCTGAAACGGTACAGAAACAGTTAGATACAGTTTTGAATAAAACTTGAAACGACATTGAAATAGTTAGATACGGTTCGATACGGAGCTGAAAACAATCTGAAATAGCTTTGAAATAGTCTGAAATGATGTTGAAACAGTCTGAAACGGTGCAGAAAGATACAGTGCTGAACACAACCTGAAACAGTGCAGAAACAGTTTGATATAGTGCCGAACACAACCTGAAACGATGCAGAAAAAGTTTGATACGGTGCAGAAATAGTTAGATACGGTGCAAAACAGTGCAGATACAGTGCAGATACAGTGAGATACGGAAAGATATGAGGTGGTTGGTAGTTGAGAAACATCGAGATACAACGAGATACAGTGAGGATGGGATGAGGAAAAGTAAAATTGGGGAAAATGGGAAGAGTAAAAGTGAAATAAGGAGAATGGTGGGAGGAAAAGTGAAATAAGGAGAAATGGGAGGAGCAAAAGTGATAGTGGGGGAAATAGGAGTAAGAATATAAGGATTTGGTATGTTATGGGAAAATATTGCTATGTTTTTGCGATGTTTGTAATTAACTTGTATTTTCCTCTATATAGGGTCTATGTTTGATAATTAAGTTCTAAAAATCGTACTTTTGTGTAAAAATTCTATAACAATATGCTATTCCCCTGGTTCAATTTAAGTATTACTTTTAGCTTTTTAAAATAGTCCAAAATAAATGTCATTTTACAAATCAGGAAAATATTAATAACTTTTATCCCAATTTACCCTTGCTCAGTCAAGCAGCATTTTTTTAACTTTACAAAAAATAGAAGCGAGTTAAAGGACCATCTAGTCAAATGATCATTCAATTTAATATAACTAGCTAAATTTACTATATTTCTTAGGGGCATGTACAACCTAAAGATGACACTTAAAGTGGACCGGAGGGAGTACTGCGTATGTTCAAGGAAACAAATTACTGCTAAAACATATTAATGTTAGTATTGTCTTGACTTGTGAGAACTACGTGCATTGACAAAGTTTTTGAGATACCGAATGCCAAAACAAATGCTAACTAACTGGTCCTTAAGATTAAACTTTGTTGTTCACACTTCAAAGATAGAAATGTAATTAATTTGTCTTTTTTTATTTGTATTAATGTTGAGACAGTACCATAGCTGGATAAAATTATTAATGTATTACATACTCGTTAACTTGAGTGTATATTTTTTCTGGAAATTCGTTACTATCATTGATATATATTCCCCGACAAGTGTCTTAATACTCTACCACTTTATTACTTAATTCAAGTCATCTCTCGAGTGTACAACTGAAACTAATGCAGAGTGTCATATTCCAAGTGAACATTAGCAACTAATTGTAAATTTGCAATTACTTCTTTTTAATCATTTCTTTTTATGTTATATTTTCTTGTTGTTTTTCCTTCTTCCTTTTTTGTTTTTCCCTTTCCCATCGTTTCCCCACCTCACTCCATGATTGATGTCCATTTTAGAACAAGTGTGACTCATGATTTCGCAATGTTATCGCGTGCTCGTCATTAATTACCAAACGTAATCTACATAAAACAAAGTGTAATACTATATCACACATCAAACGAAAATGGTTGTCCAAAATAGGAATCATGTTTTGCATTAATTAGCCCTTTTTTCCGGGAAATTTAACACACATGGAAATGACCATTATAGTTGACACTTGAAACTTTTTCTTCTTCAGCTAATGATAAGAATCAAACGCGGAAAAATAAAAAGGATAAGAACGAGACGTATCTCGATCACAAATCTCAAGTAGCAACGGAGAACTTGTTCCGTTACACCCCGAGAGGAGGTCAAGAACACCTACGCTAGGCAACTACCCTCGAGCTAACGTGAGCACGCAAGTAGAATGGTTGGGGGGGATTGGAATTCATCTAGATCCGCTAGAGGAAAAACAAGTCCCAATTCAAGGTTTTTCATTCAATAAGAGTTCAACTCTTCAACACAAGTGTTTGTTTTCATCAAAGGTAAGCTAATGAAAATAATAAGACTTTTAGCTATTTATAGGTGTTTTAGACACCATATGAAAGGTCTAATATGCCCACACTTAGGCTTAGAAACATAGGACTATGTAGGGTCAAAATAGTCTTAACACTTAGCTAGGAATTCACCCTTCAGCGTTTTGGGCGGAGCGCCCGGATTTGGGGCGGAGCGCCCAAGTTCTTGATCAGTGGGGTGGCCTAGGCGGGGCGCCCAGAGTTTGGGCGGAGCACCCAGGCCTAGGCTCCTTCAGGCGGAGCGCCTGGTTCTTCAGGCGGAGCGCCTGGATGACTGGGCTGCTCCCCTTGCACTTTAAGCACTCGAAACGGCTTTCAATCGCTTCCTTCTTCTAGGCCCTTCCTCATCAAGTGTAGGTGTACTCCTTGGATGTCCTTAGCTTGGCCCCGAGTGAAGGGTCTTATGGGGGTTTGGGTCTTATCATCCTCCCCTTCTTGAGAGGATTTCATCCTCGAAATTGGGGCATCATTCACGACCTCTTCATCATCATTCACGACTTCTTCATTACCTACATCCAAAGGAACCAAGTCACAAACATTGAAAGTATTAGAAACTTGATACTCACTTGGCAAGTCGACCACATAGGAATTGTTGTTTATCTTGGAAAGCACTTGGAAAGGTCCATCTCCACGGGGTGCCAACTTCCCTTTTCTAAGGTTTGGAAACCTTTCTTTCCGGAAGTGCACCCACACATAGTCACCCTTCTTGAGTTCCACCTTCTTGCGTCCCTTGTTTTTCTTGGAGGCTACCTTTGCATAAGCTTCCTCCAAGTTCTTCTTCGCCTTAGCATGTAGCTCCATCAAAGCCTTGGCTCTAGCTTTACCTTCAAAATTAACAACCATTTCCCTTGGCAAAGGGGTTAGATCAAGGGGAATCAAGGGGTTAAAACCATAGACACACTCAAAGGGAGTCATGCCTATCATGCTATGCAATGTGCGATTGTAGGCAAACTCCATAAGAGGTAGACGATCATTCCAAGTCCCGGCCTTACCTCGGGTCATGGCTCTAAGAAGAGCACCCAAGGTTCGGTTTACCACTTCCGTTTGCCCATCGGTTTGTGGGTGGTGGGACGTGGAGAACAAGAGCTTGGTGCCTAAAGCACCTCATAAACACCTCCAAAAATGACTTAGGAACTTAGTGTCCCTATCACTCACTATGGTTTGAGGCACACCATGCAACTTCAAAACATTCTCAATAAACAAAGTTGCAACATGTTGTGCATCATCACATTTCTTGCATGGAATGAAATGAGCCATTTTGGAGAACCAATCCACAACAACATAAATGCTATCATGGCCCCCCCTAGTACTTGGTAATCCCATCACAAAATCCATTGAGATATCCAACCATGGACTAGTAGGTACGGGCAGAGGGGTATACAACGCATGGGGGTGGGCTTTGGATTTAGCACGCTTGCACTCAAGGCAATTGTTGCAAAACTTTTCCACTTGCACCCCCATCTTTGGCCAATGAAATTGTTCTTTAAGAATAGCCAAAGTCTTTCTTGTGCCAAAATGTCCCATGAGTCCCCCGCAATGTGCCTCATGCACAAGCAACTCCCTCCAAGAGGACTCGGGTATGCACACCCTACCATTTTTGAATATATAACCATTAACCCATTGGTATTTATCAACTCTCTCCCCTTTCTCTAGAGCGTCATGGACACTCTTTAGCTTTGGGTCATGAGCATACATCAATTTAATGCTCTCAAAACCCATGAGCTTAGAGGTGAGAGTGGTGGCTAGAGCAAACTTTCTCGAAAGCGCATCCGCCACAACATTGTCCTTCCCTTTCTTGTATTGGATCACATAGGGAAAGGACTCAATGAATTCAACCCACTTGGCATGTCTCTTATTGAGCTTCTCTTGGCCTCTCAAATGCTTGAGTGACTCATGGTCACTCTTGATTACAAACTCACGAGGCCAAAGGTAGTGTTGCCAATGAGCAAGGGCTCTCACAAGGGCATACAACTCCTTGTCATATGTAGAATAGTTCAAGGAGGCCCCTTTCAATTTCTCACTAAAGTAGGCGATGGGTTTGCTATCTTGCATTAGAACACCACCAATTCCCACCCCGAGGCATCACATTCAACCTCAAATGCCTTTCCGAAGTCGGGCAATTGCAATAGAGGGGAGGTACTCAACCTACTTTTCAACTCATGGAAGGCCTTCTCTTGAGGCTCTCCCCAAACAAAAGGTTGGCCCTTCTTCACAAATTCGGTGAGTGGAGCGGCAATAGAGCTAAAGTCTTTCACAAATCGTTTATAAAAGCTAGCAAGACCATGAAAGCTCCTCACTTGAGTCACGGTAGTAGGAGTAGGCCAATCACGTATGGCTTCTACCTTAGACTCATCCACCTCCACTCCTTGGGCACTCACAACAAACCCAAGGAAGACTACCTTCTCAACGCCAAAGGCACACTTTTTAAAATTAGCATAGAGCTTTTCGGCTCTCAACTTTTCAAGAACTTGCCTAAGGTGATCAACATGGTCGTCTATTGATTTGCTATAGATCAATATATCATCAAAGTAGACGACCACAAACTTGTTGATGAATGGCTTTAGAACATGGTTCATTAGCCTCATGAAAGTGCTAGGTGCATTGGAGAGCCCAAAGGGCATCACCAACCATTCATAGAGACCAAACTTGGTCTTGAATGCAGTTTTCCATTCATCACCGGGTTTCATCCAGATTTGATGGTAGCCGGACCTAAGGTCAATTTTGCTAAACACACATGAACCACTCAATTCATCTAACATATCATCAAGTCGGGGAAGGGGATGACGGTACTTTACCGTTATTTTGTTCACGGCCCGACAATCAACACACATCCTCCAAGTGCCGTCCTTTTTGGGAACAAGGATCACGGGCACGGCACAAGGACTCAAGCTCTCCCTCACCAAGCCCTTAGTGAGCAATTCATCAACTTGCTTTTGCAATTCTCTTGTATCCTCCGGATTGCTCCTATAAGCCGGCTTGTTTGGGATTTGGGATCCCGGGACAAAGTCTATTTGGTGTTCAATACCCCTCAAAGGAGGTAATCCATCCGGCATCTCATCCGGGAACATGTCCCCAAAATCCTTCAAGACATTCTCAAACACACTAGGCAAAGGGTTAGAAAAAAAATCACAATTAGAGTTTAGGATCATACCTTTGTGCACTAGGCATAGGAGAAACTTGGTGCCATCATTTCCTTTTAGGATCTCGCCCGGTTGCATCATGGCACAAATGCCACCGGTAGAAGAAGAAGGTGTGATTGCCACCATGCTTTTGGACAAAGGGCTAGTCTCAATGATTGACTTGGCCTTTGCCACCTCCCTCAACTCCCTCATCCTATTGTAGTCATCACTCACTTGTTTGGGAGTTAGGGGCTTCAACACAAATTTCCTTCCTTCATGTTGGAGCGTGTAAGTGTTGAAACGCCCGTCATGAACCGCTTGTCGATCGAATTGCCGAGGCCTTCCAAAGAGAAGGTGGCAAGCTTGCATGGGCACAACGTCGAACAAGTGTTCATCAACATAACTACCCATTTTGAACTTGATCATTGCTTGCTTCACTACTTTTAGCTCCCCACATTCACTAAGCCATTGCAATCGATATGGCTTGGGGTGCTTCATGGTAGGCAACTTCAATTGGGTTATAAGAGATTGACTCACAATATTAGCACAACTCCCGGAGTCAATGATCATAGAGCATACAACACCCTTAACACGACACCTAGCATAGAAAAGGTTTTCTCTTTGCAAGGTTTCACCATCCTCCACAATCATAGCTCCTAAGCTCCTCCTCACAACTAGAAAAGTATGAGGTTCCTCATCCTCCACCGTGTCATCTTGATCATCCTCCTCTACTCCCTCATCTCCCTCTACTCCCTCATCATCCTCCAGTTCACTCTCTTGTTCATAAGCAACAAGAACCATGGTCCTCTTCATAGGACACTCCTTAGCAAAGTGTCCATACCCCTTGCATTTGTGACATTGAATGGAAGAAGAAGTAGGAGTATTCAATTGGGTTTTAGAATTACCTCCCACATTGGGTGTGTACTTCTCAAATGGCTTCTTCAAATCTTTGCTAGCACTTGCTCCACTAGGGCCACTTGCATTTGTGAATCTTGCATTGGGAGTAGGATTTTTCCAATCCTTTGACTTGTTCATGGAGGTAGAAGTGTTGCTCTTGTAACGATTGGACTTCTCTTTCTCAAGCCATTGCTCGGCTTGAATAGCGGCATCAAGAACTTCTTGAAGTGAAAGATAAGCATGCAATCTCAATTGTGAAGCTATTCCATAGCTCAAACCATTCATGAAACGAATCACGGCTTGCTCTTCATCTTCGGTGTCCATATCTAAGGCCATTCGAGTTCTTTCAAACTCATCAAAGTATTCATGCACCGTCTTGACACCTTGCTTCAACTCATAAATGTCACGACCCAATTTCCAAGGGCTCATGATGGCACCTAAACAACATTTGCCTAGGCGAACCAATGAAACAAGATGCGGAAAAGAACAATAATGTGAAAAGATCATAAATGGATATATAAATATAAAAGGGTGAAGTCCAAAAGAATATATCCACAAAAGAATTGGAGCATTCTAAGAGTGACTCAATAAAGTATGAATATACATCAAAGAAATCTGAGTCCTATCTCTAAGTGACTCCGGCGGTATGCCACCACGGTCTGTGTGGTCGGCTCACCTCAATCAAAAGTCTCAGAAGCCTCGGGAACCGCTAACGTCCGGGCTGCTGACTGGATGAAGGACCTGTGCACGTAGCAGAGTAAGTTATGAGCCGAAGCCCAGTAAGATCACCGACAGGCCCGCTAAGGTACCCTTGCGGGACAAGTCGCTACATGCATCATAAGCAACAACATACTATAGTAATCATACAATAAAGTAGTGAAATCACAAATAGATGCAACACATTCCATACACACAAGTAGTAACCAGAAGTCTCAAGGATTATGCCCATCCAACGTAAGGCATAGGTCAACTCAGCGGCGGTTTGGAGGTCCAGTCTCTACTCCCGTGCCGACTAACCTAGACCTACGATGGACTAGCAACACCACTACTAAGTATTAACCATATACCGTGACCCGAAGTCACTATCACAATCATGAATAAGTAGACCAACGACCCGTAGTCGTTGGCTCATCTCAAATCTGTCTGCGATCGCACCACACCCCCTGTCAAGTGCGTCGTATCTCAATAAATCAAGTGACCACACCACACCCCCTGTCAAGTGTGTCACATCTCAAAGATCAAGTGTCCACACCACACCCCTTGTCAAGTGTGACACATCTCATAGTATAGGCGACACCACACCCCCTGTCAAGTGTCCCTCTAACAGTATTAATATCCACGACATTAATAACAATAACAGAAATAATAACAGAAATATTAATAACGATAATATTTCACAGTCACCGTAACCCAGGTTGGTTATGCTAAAGGTTAACCCGACCACAGTTTGGGGGTACAATCCCTACTCCCATGTCGTCCAACCCAAGGTTACGTATAGACAGCACTACCCAACCCGGCACGTGAACAAATCAAGTACCAATATCATACAAAAGCCGGCAAAATCCTCGGCAAGACATTTATCATGTGCTATCTAAGCATGGCGTAGCAAGCGTTACTACGATATAAATTTAAGCTACCTCGACGTAGCGTTTAGACCGGCACATACCTCGGTCGAGTCACAATCTCTCTATTTATAACAAACAATAATAGCAAGTAATTCACATCATTAATCCTAACCATTGTTAGGTATATATATGCGTACATGAAGCATACTAGCATGAAGGAAGAGTCCACAAGCACAATAGAGGTCAAGTCTCACTTACCTCGAAATTCGGGCTCAAATGCCGGGAAGAATCTCCTTTCCCGCTCGCCTTGTCTGCGAAGGACTCTCCACTAGGTCTATTAAGACAAGATATAGCACATATGAGTGCTCAATTATAGCTATTTAAGCCTATAGGCATCCTATGGTAAAAATTACCAAAATGCCCCCGGGTAGGGCCGAGCCCTAAATTTACAAAATATACTTTTCCGGACTCCCCACGCTCCCGTGAGTCCAAAAGTACACTTAGATTCCACATGCGAGCATTGCTCGATGTCTTTCCCCAATTCTTAAGAATCTAGGGTTCTAACCCATTTCCAAGAATCAACCCTTTGATTCTTGTGTTAATCAACATAAAGATGGATTGAAAGGGCTTACCTTAAGTGTAAGTATGATTGGGTCTTCAAGAAATACCCAAAAATCGCCTCAAGAGCTCACCAAATGATTTTTATAAGTTATGAACCGAAATGGCCCGAAATGGCCTTTTTATAGCAGTTTTTTTACCTCTGTGACAGCTTCTTTTGAAAAAATCATAACTTTTGATAGAAATGTCCAAATGACCTGAAACCGGTGCCATTAGAACCAAAACTCAAAGGGTTACAACTTTCATGTTTTGAATTTTTCCTAATTCCTTATGTATTGGCCGGAAAATGAGCTTTTATCCGGCTGTTTGCGCCAAAACAGAACAGAAAAGTCGCACCAGATTTTCTACTGTTTTAGGGGCAAAACGGGACCCTACGAAGCTCGGAATGATCCCAAATTTTGCACACAAGCCATAAAATATTTGGGTGACATGCTCGTCAAGACGGAACTCAATTCGGACCTCCAGAACTCAAAAAGTGGTTCCCACGGCAAAGGTTCAATTTTCGACTTTCGCCAAAATAGCGAAATTTAACCAAACGACCTCGGAATCCAATTCTGAAAGTTGCTACAAGTCACAAATGACTATACGAATCTAACGGAACTTTCGGATCTCTCATCGGAGCTCATTTGCTCAAATCGAGCTCGGAAACCTCTTTTAACTCTTTTAAACTTCCGAAACGGGGACTTTATCAAAAGTCCTATCAAACGAGGTCCGTTTTCAATTTTGAAGGTTGCTACATATCATAAATGACGAGACGGACCTAACGGTGCGCTCGGATTTTCCATCGGGGTTCGTTTACTCAAAACGACCTATCGAAACCCCAAATTCCTTTACGGAATTTCATAAACGGATCCTTTTCTCGAAAACCTATCAAACGGACTCCGTTTCGACTCAGATTTCGCAGACGGGTCATAAATGACCTAACGGAGATTTTGGAACTGTCAACACGCAAATCGAGGTCCCGGATCCCGTAACGACTATTTGAGGGTCGTTACATTCTCCCCCACTTAGACTCTCGGCCGTCCTCGGACGAGCCTAAGTCTACGGTAGGATCCACACACTAGCCACGGAGCTGGCACGGATTTCGAGGACCCCTCGGTACAACCCGAAATCAATAAAACTTAAAAATGCAAATTCAGGCTTAGAAAATACAAGGATTTCATACCTGAATCATCGAACAAGCGCGTATGCCTCTCACGCATCTCGGACTCAAGCTCCCAAGTGGCCTCGGCAATGGAGTGATGCCGCCACTGAACTCTCACAAGCGGGATCACCTTCGATCTCATCTTACGGACCTCTCTAGCCACAATAGCAATAGGCTCCTCCGAATAAGCTAAGTCGCCATCTACCTCCACGGAAGCCATATCGATCACATGAGACAGATCGTGAACATACTTCCGGAGCATGGACACATGGAACACCGGATGAACAGACAGAGAGGGAGGCAAAGCCAGCCTATAAGCAACGGCACCAACGCGCTCCAATATCTCAAAAGGCCCAATGAACCTAGGACTGAGCTTGCCTTTCTTCCCAAATCTCATAACACCCTTCATGGGCGACACTCTGAGGAATACCCAGTCCCCAACCATGAACTCAAGATCTCTCCGCCTCCGATCTGCATACGATATCTGCCGGCTCTGAGCCGTGCGGAGTCGATCCTGAATAACCCGGACCTTATCTAAGGTCTGCTGCACCAAATCGGGCCCCAACACCTGGACCTCACCAGACTCGAACCAATCGATAGGCGAGCGACATCTCCGACCATACAATGCCTCAAACGGAGCCATCTGGATAGAAGCCTGATAGCTATTATTATACGCAAACTCTGCTAGCGGCAAATGGCTATCCCAATGGCCTCCAAAATCAATAGCACACGCCATCAACATATCCTCGAGGATCTGAATGGTCCGCTCAGACTGGCCATCAGTCTGCGGTTGAAATGCAGTGCTGAGATCGACCCGAGTACCCAGCTCTCTCTGAAAAGATCTCCAAAACTGAGCTGTGAACTGAGCACCTCGGTCAGAAATGATAGAAACAGGAGCACCATGCAATCTCACAATCTGCTCAATGAAGATACGAGCCAGACGCTCCGAGGTATAAGTAGTCCTCACTGGAATGAAGTGAGTCGACTTCGTCAGTCGATCAGCTACTACCCACACCGAATCATGCTTACCCACGGTCAACGTCAAACCAACTACGAAATCCATAGTGATCTGCTCCCACTTCCACTCGGGAATGGGCATAGACTGGGTCACCCCGGCTGGCCTCCGGTGCTCATACTTCACCTGCTGGCAATTCAAACACCGAGATACATAATCAGCAACCTCCCTCTTCATCCCTTTCCACCAATACAGCTCTCGAAGATCATGATACATCTTCGCAGTACCCGGATGAATGGAATATCTCGAACTGTGAGCCTCTGCCAAAATCATCTGCCTCAGCTCCACAATGGCTGGAACACATACCCGGCCGTTAAGCTGCAAAGCACCATCATCACCAATCACGAACGAGGCCACTCCCCCACTCAGGACCCTGTCCCGGAAATCTCTCAGATAAGGATCCTCGAACTGCCTTTCCCGAATCTGGGAAGCTAAAGACGACTGAGACCCCACATATGCAAGCACCCGGCGTGGAACAGAATCATCAAACCGAACCCCACTAATGGACAAAGCCTGCAACTCACGGGCCAACGGCCTCATATCAGCATCAAGATAGGCGAGGCTACCCATGGACTTCCTACTCAAGGCATCGGCTACAACATTAGCCTTTCCGGGATGATACCGGATAGAAAGATCATAATCCTTCAGCAGCTCTAACCAGCGGCGCTGTCTCCCGTTCAAGTCCTTCTGAGTGAACAAGTACTGGAGACTCTTATGATCGGTGAATATCTCACATGGCTCGCCATAAAGATAGTGCCTCCACAACTTCAGTGCAAACACGACAGCTAACAGCTCAAAATCATGGACAGGATAATTCTTCTCATGGACCTTCAGCTGTCTCGAGGCATAAGCTATCACCTTACCCTCCTGCATCAGAACGCTACCCAGGCCAACACCCGAAGCATCACAATATACGGTGAATCCCCCGGATCCACTAGGCAAGGCCAACACTGGCGCTGAAGTCAACAGAGTCTTAAGCTTTTGAAAGCTAGACTCACAGGCATCGGACCACAGGAAAGGAACATTCTTCTGGGTCAACTTCGTCAGAGGTGCTGAAATAGAAGAAAACCCCTCGACGAACCGCCGATAATAACCTGCCAAGCCTAAGAAACTCCGAATCTCTGTAGGAGAAGTAGGCCTAGGCCAACTCTGAACGGCCTCTATCTTCTTCGGATAAACACACACCCCATCCTTGGTCACCACGTGACCTAGGAAAGATACAGAACTGAGCCAAAATTCACACTTGGAGAATTTGGCATACAACTGCTGATCCCTCAGAGTCCGAAGAAAAACTCTCAAATGCTGCTCATGCTCCTCCCTGCTCCTCGAATAAACCAAGATATCATCGATAAACACAATGACGAAGGAGTCAAGGTAGGCCTTGAACACTCGGTTCATCAGATCCATGAAAGCAGCTGGGGCATTCGTAAGCCCGAAAGACATCACCAGAAACTCATAGTGGCCATATCGGGTACGAAAAGCAGTCTTGGAAACGTCCTCGGACCGAATCCTCAACTGATGATACCCCGACCTCAAATCAATCTTCGAGAAGAAGGTAGCACCCTGAAGCTGATCAAACAAATCATCAATACGCGGCAAAGGATACCTATTCTTGATAGTAACCTTATTCAGCTGCCGGTAATCAATACACATCCGCATAGAGCCATCCTTCTTCTTCACAAATAATACCGGGGCACCCCATGGAGACACACTAGGCCTAATGAAGCCCTTATCGAGCAAATCCTGAATCTGCTCCTTCAGCTCCCTCAACTCAACAGGAGCCATACGATACGGGGGAATAGATTTAGGCTGAGTGCCTGGCAATAGATCAATGCAAAACTCTATCTCCCGCATAGGCGGCAAACCCGACAAATCATCAGGAAACACATTCGGATACTCACAAACAACCGGAACTCTATCAAGGGATAACTCCTCTGCCCGGACATCCCGAACTGAAGCAATATATCCCTCGCACCCACTAGATATCATCCTCTGCGCCTCCAAGAAAGAAATGATCCTACTCTTCGGAGAAGGCCTGGAACCTCTCCATACAACCCGAGACTCACCCTCTGCCCCGATCGTCACGGACTTGGCATGGCAATCCAAAGTCGCATGACAGGAAGCCAGCCAATCCATGCCCATAATGACATCGAAATCAGACATATCGAGCAGCATCAGGTCCATTAAGGACTCTACACCACAGATGGAGATCATACACTGCCGATAACCCCTATCTACACATATAGAAGACCCGACAGGGGTGGCAACCATAAAGGGATCATCTAAGAAGACCAGATCCCTGCCCAAGCAAGGGGCAAATCCCGGCGACACATACGAATAGGTAGACCCCGGATCAATAAGAGCATAAGCATCGCGGCCACAGACAGAAATAATACCTGTGATGACATCATTGGATGCCTCAGCATCCTGACGAGTCATAGCATAGACCTGCGCCGAGCCTCCTGAACCCGGAGCTCTCTGAGACTGCTGTCTAGGAGAAATCTGAGAAACGGGCCTGGCGGCCTGAGGACCAGATGGTACCATAGCTGCGGATCCCTGGCGACCTGATGAAACATAAGGGCAACTCCTGACATAGTTCTCTGGAGACCCACACTCAAAACATCCATCACCTCTACCTCCTCTACTGCCTCTACCACCTCTGCCATGACCACCTCCAGACGAAAACCTCTCATGATGCCTCTGATGGCACCTCCCGCACTGCGGCGGACCAGACTGCGAAGAGCCACCCCGCCTCTGGGATGACTGAGGCCTCGGGGTCTCTGAAGAAAAATCCTGGGCAGGCAAAGCAGCAGCCTGGGGCCTAGACTGAGAACGGCCCTGATGACCCTGACCCCTCTGAGCGGATCCACTATACCCACCAGACTGACGCGATCTCTTGGCCGCCCTCTCCGCGTCAGCCCTGGCGAAGATATCCTCCATCCGCCGCGCCACATCATCTATCTCAAAATATGACTTGTTGCCCATATCAGGGGCAACAGCTACCTGCAAGCGGGGATGAAGACCCTCAACAAACCGGAGGACCTTGTCCCTCTCCTGAGCCACCATAGCCGGCGCAAACTGAGACAACCACAAGAACCTGGTGTCATACTCTGAAACAGACAGGTTTCCCTGCCTCAACCCCTCAAACTCGCGCCTCTGAGCATCGTGCTGACTCTGGGGCACGAACCTGCTCATGAACATAGACACGAACTCAGCTCAAGACAAAGGAGGGAGGTCACTAGACCTCAGCCGCATCATGGAGACCCACCATGTCTCCACATCTCCCGATAATCTGAAAGAAGCACACTGCACCCCTAAGGTGTCTCTAGTACCAAGAACTGTCAAAATCTTCTCACACTTCTGAATGTACCTCTGGGCAGTACATGTAGCTGAGGTACCGTCGAACTCTGGAGGCTGAAGCTTCATGAATGACTCTATCCTCTTGGCAACCTCCTCAGTGCCCATAGGAGGAGTAGAAATAACAGGACCTGCCTGAGGAGCAGAAGCAGAAGGCTGGGCAATATGATCAGGAGCAGCCTCAAAAGTAGGCGTGCTCATAACAAGTGTGGTCGGCTGAGGAGCCGAAACAGGAGCTGCAACATCATCTCTGACAGGGACCTGATGGCTAGACAAGGCCATCAGTCTCATATACTCCTCTGAAGAGATCACAACGGTGCCTGGCACAACAGCAGGCACAGGGGGAATAGATGCTGACAGAGTCGCTGCGGACACCGCAGGGATAGCTGTGTCCTGCCTAGTGGCTGACGGGCCCGAGTCTTCTTAGCAGCTGGCGGCTGCGTAGGTGCTGATGGCTCTCCCGCAGACGCGGGTGTAGAAGATGCAGCCCTCCTGGCTGAGGATGCTCGCGTCCTCGCCATCTGATACAATACACGAAAAAGGGTCAGCACCTATATAAGCTACTCAGCACGAATAGAGATGAAACGAAGGGAAAACATTTCCTAACATGCCCTTGTAGCCTCTCGCTCATAAGTATGGTCGACAACATACCCATAAGCAAGACTCTACTCAGACACTGCTCCAAGACTCCTAGGACTCGAATTAGAACCTAGGGCTCTGATACCAAACTGTCACGACCCAATTTCCAAGGGCTCGTGATGGCACCTAAACAACATTTGCCTAGGCGAACCAATGAAACAAGATGCGGAAAAGAAAAATAATGTGAAAAGATCATAAATGGATATATAAATATAAAAGGGTGAAGTCCAAAAGAATATATCCACAAAAGAATTGCAGCATTCTAAGAGTGACTCAATAAAGTATGAATATACATCAAAGAAATCTGAGTCCTATCTCTAAGTGACTCCGGCGGTATGCCACCACGGTCTGTGTGGTCAGCTCACCTCAATCAAAAGTCTCAGAAGCCTCGGGAACCGCTAACGTCCAGGCAGCTGACTGGATGAAGGACCTGCGCACGTAGCAGAGTAAGTTATGAGCCGAAGCCCAGTAAGATCACCGACAGGCCCGCTAAGGTACCCTTGCGGGACAAGTCGCTACATGCATCATAAGCAACAACATACTATAGTAATCATACAATAAAGTAGTGAAATCACAAATAGATGCAACACATTCCATACACACAAGTAGTAACCAGAAGTCTCAAGGATTATGCCCATCCAACGTAAGGCATAGGTCAACTCAGCGGCGGTTTGGAGGTCCAGTCTCTACTCCCGTGCCGACTAACCTAGACCTACGATGGACTAGCAACACCACTACTAAGTATCAACCATATACCGTGACCCGAAGTCACTATCACAATCATGAATAAGTAGACCAACGACCCGTAGTCGTTGGCTCATCTCAAATCTGTCTACGATCGCACCACACCCCCTGTCAAGTGCGTCGTATCTCAATAAATCAAGTGACCACACCACACCCCCTGTCAAGTGTGTCACATCTCAAAGATCAAGTGTCCACACCACACCCCCTGTCAAGTGTGACACATCTCATAGTATAGGCGACACCACACCCCCTGTCAAGTGTCCCTCTAACAGTATTAATATCCACGACATTAATAACAATAACAGAAATAATAACAGAAATATTAATAACGATAATATTTCACAGTCACCGTAACCCAGGTTGGTTATGCTAGCTGAACGTAAGGCGAAGGTTAACCCGACCACAGTTTGGGGGTACAATCCCTACTCCCATGTCGTCCAACCCAAGGTTACGTATAGACAGCACTACCCAACCCGGCACGTGAACAAATCAAGTACCAATATCATACAAAAGCCGGCAAAATCCTCGGCAAGACATTTATCATGACATGCCGGCAACATCCTCGGCCATGTCCCAAGTTCTTGCTCTCTAAGCATGGCGTAGCAAGCGTTACTACGATATAAATTTAAGCTACCTCGACGTAGCGTTTAGACCGACACATACCTCGGTCGAGTCACAATCTCGCTATTTATAACAAACAATAGTAGCAAGTAATTCACATTATTAATCCTAACCATTGTTAGGTATATATATGCGTACATGAAGCATACTAGCATGAAGGAAGAGTCCACAAGCACAATAGAGGTCAAGTCTCACTTACCTCGAAATTCGGGCTCAAATGCTGGGAAGAATCTCCTTTCCCGTTCGCCTTGTCCGCGAAGGACTCTCCAGTAGGTCTATTAAGACAAGATATAGCACATATGAGTGCTCAATTATAGCTATTTAAGCCTATAGGCATCCTAGTGTAAAAATTACCAAAATGCCCCCGGGTAGGGCCGAGCCCTAAATTTACAAAATGTACTTTTCCGGACTTCCCACGCTCCCGTGAGTCCAAAAGTACACTTAGATTCCACATGCGAGCCTTGCTCGATGTCTTTCCCCAATTCTTAAGAATCTAGGGTTCTAACCATTTCCAAGAATCAACCCTTTGATTCTTGTGTTAATCAACATAAAGATGGATTGAAAGGGCTTACCTTAAGTGTAAGTATGATTGGGTCTTCAAGAAATACCCAAAAATCGCCTCAAGAGCTCACCAAATGATTTTTATAAGTTATGAACCGAAATGGCCTTTTTATAGCATTTTTTTGCCTCTGTGACAGCTTCTTTTGAAAAAATCATAACTTTTAATAAGAATGTCCAAATGATCGGAAACTAGTGCCATTAGAACCACAACTCAAAGGGCTACAAATTTCATGTTTTGAGTTTTTCCTAATTCCTTACGGATTGGCCGGAAAATCAGCTTTTATCCAGCTGTTTGCGCCAAAACAGAACAGAAAAGTCGCACCAGATTTTCTACTGTTTTAGGGGCAAAACGGGACCCTACGAAGCTCGGAATGATCCCAAATTTTGTACAAAAGCCATAAAATACTTGGGTGACATGCTCGTCAAGACGGAACTCAATTCGGACCTCCAGAACTCAAAAAGTGGGTCCCACGGCAAAGGTTCAATTTTCGACTTTTGCCAAAATAGCGAAATTTAACCAAACGACCTCAGAATCCAATTCCGAAAGTTGCTACAAGTCACAAATGACTATACGAACCTAACGGAACTTTCGGATCTCTCATCGGAGCTCATTTGCTCAAATCGAGCTCGGAAACCTCTTTTAACTCTTTTAAACTTCCGAAAGGGGGACTTTATCAAAAGTCCTATCAAACGAGGTCCGTTTTCAATTTTGAAGGTTGCTACATATCATAAATGACGAGACGGACCTAATGGTGCGCTCGGATTTTCCATCGGGGTTCGTTTACTCAAAACGACCTATCGAAACCCCAAATTCCTTTCCGGAATTTCATAAACGGATCCTTTTCTCGAAAACCTATCAAACGGACTCCGTTTCGACTCAGATTTCACAGACGGGTCATAAATGACCTAACAGAGCTTTTGGGACTGTCGACATGCAAATCGAGGTCCCGGATCCCGTAACGACTATTTGAGGGTCGTTACAATAAAGTTTCTTGAGTTGCTCTTGCCGATATCTTGGAGTGATGTATTTGATACTCATGATACCCTTCAAGTCATTCCAACCCACATTCACGGGAACCCCCGCTCTCCTCCTTGATCTCTTGACGGATTCCCACCAAGTAGATGCATAGGATTCAAAGGATGAAATAGCATAGGTACCTTTCTCCTCATCGGTCATCTCATTTGTGTCAAACAATCTTTCCATGTGTAGCACCCATTCAATGTAAGCCGCCGGATCACAATTCCCTTTAAAGGTTGGGAGATTAAGCTTCACACTATTGATGTTGGTGTTGTCACGACCCCCACGGAAAGGCTCCGGTTGGCCCCCATAGTGATCTTCATTCACACCATACTCCCTTCTAGCATTCCCTCCAACATACCCCATAGGTGGCCCTCAACCTCGGCCCCTACCTCTATCCACATTTCGACCCCAATTCATACCTCACCTTGGTTGAAAGTGATCATCAAACCCATACATATCATCTCCATACTCAGCTTCCTCCCCTTCTTGAGCTTCATCGGCTTGCTCAAGAGGTTGCACATTTCGGATGGGTCTTGGTAGTGGAATGTTTCTTGGGGGGTTATCCAAGATACGAGGAATGCCCGTTCGTTGGGTATTGCCCAACACTTGATCAAGTCTCTCTCGATCATCCTTTACCCGTTGTTGATTGAGCAATCCAATAACATGGCTAACTTGCTCCGGGGTAAAGTTAGGAGTACTTGAGACTTCAACTTGGACACTCGGGGTCCCTTTCTCAACTCGGACACTCGGGGTCCCTTTCTCCGATTGGACATTAGAAGTCCCTTGCTCAACTAGAGCACTAGAGTTCACCCTCTCAAGGCTTTCAATCCTCAAGTTCATACTATCCAATTTGGCAAGGATAGTAGCAAGGGCACTCTTAGCAAATCCTCTCCTTCGGAAGACATTGTACCTACATAAGTAACAAACGTTAGTAAAACAACCTCACACACTCCCTCACCTGAGATCACTCGGCTTTCTCGTTTAGTGACGGTGGGTATTTCACTCGACTTGTTGTTCCAAAGCTTCACGTAGATGAGTAGCAATTCCTCAACTCAACCAAACTATTCACGAGTCAAGCACACTCCGGGGTGAGTGGAGTTAATGGGACTCAATGAAAGCTAGGCACTTTGAAGTGAGGACTTGAATAAAAAAGAATCTAGGAATCTTCTTGGAATTCTACTCTCCAACTAATGCACGAATCAACCTAGAAGCAATGAAATATTAGTGCTAATTAAGTAGAACGATTACTTAGATAGGCACTAATAAGAGATTAGGCAACAAAGAACAAGCAAACCTAGAAGAAACTACCCAAAAACAACCCTTCAGCGATTTAGGCGGAGCGCCCAAAATTTGGTGCAGTGGGGTTGGGCAGGCGGGCGCCTGGAATTAGGCGGAGCGCCTGGGGCAAGAACAAGTCAGGCGGGGCACCCAAACTTTAGGCGGAGCGCCTGGACGAAGAACACCTGGGTTTTTCCACTCCGTGTTCTTCGTTTTCAATCCAATTTCTAGGGCGATTCCAAGGTGTTTTGGCCAAATCCAAGGTACCCAAAGTTGCTCCTTGATACAACCTACGATCCCCAATCAAATTCACACCCAAACAACCAACAAATAAGGCTCAATCAAGATTCAAAATTTTCAAGTTTGGGGTTTCAACATGGGTTTCAAGGTTCAAGGGTGGGTTTTGATTCTTCAAAAACTATGTTACCGAACTCCGAATCACATGATTCTTGTTGCAAATTGTTCGGTTTTCAATAGAGATCAATCCCCAATAATCAATTCCAAAACCCCATAAACACACAACCCCAAATCATTCAAATTCATCAAGAACAAGGGTTTGGTAGGGTTTATCAACAATTGGGGTTTTTAATTTTCAATTCAATCCAATCCCAACAAATTTGGTACACAATCGTCAAGTTTTCAACAAGGATCAATAATCTATAACACCCACTTCAAGAATCACAAACACCAAAAAGTTACACCAATTTTTGAATTTTTGAGTTTTTCAATTTTTTTGTAATTTTCTTTTTGCAATAACTTCAACAACAAAAAATCTAAACAAACTAACGTAAGCACGAAGAATCAAGGGTCGGGGTTCATAGGAACGATACCCGAACCTTGCTCTGATACCAAACTGATAAGAATCAAACGCGGAAAAATAAAAAGGATAAGAACGAGACGTATCTCGATCACAAATCTCAAGTAGCAACGGAGAACTTGTTCCGTTACACCCCGAGAGGAGGTCAAGAACACCTACGCTAGGCAACTACCCTCGAGCTAACGTGAGCACGCAAGTAGAATGGTCGGGGGGGGGGGGGGATTGGAATTCATCTAGATCCGCTAGAGGAAAAACAAGTCCCAATTCAACGTTTTTCATTCAATAAGAGTTCAACTCTTCAACACAAGTGTTTGTTTTCATCAAAGGTAAGCTAATGAAAATAATAAGACTTCTAGCTATTTATAGGTGTTTTAGACACCATATGAAAGGTCTAATATGCCCACACTTAGGCTTAGAAACATAGGACCACGTAGGGTCAAAATAGTCTTAACACTTAGCTAGGAATTCACCCTTCAGCGTTTTGGGCGGAGCGCCCAAGTTCTTGATCAGTGGGGTGGCCTAGGCGGGGCGCCCAGAGTTTCGGCGGAGCGCCCAGGCCTAGGCTCCTTCAGGCGGAGCGCCTGGTTCTTCAGGCGGAGCGCCTGGATGACTGGGCTGCTCCCCTTGCACTTTAAGCACTCGAAACGGCTTCCAATCGCTTCCTTCTTCTAGGCCCTTCCTCATCAAGTGTAGGTGTACTCCTTGGATGTCCTTAGCTTGGCCCCGAGTGAAGGGTCTTGTGGGGGTTTGGATCTTATCAGCTAAACACATGGTTCTTCAGAATTTTCATTTGCCAAGCTAGTGCCTTTAAATGAAATACACACACTGCGTACACAGGAGAAGCATTGCGGATTTTCTATCAATATACTCCCTCCGTCCCAAATTAGTTGTCGTTTTTAGCTTTTTCACGCCCATTAAGAAAACCATTAAATAGAGTGTGTATTTTACTATGTTGCCCCTATTTAATGTTTGTCTATTAAATTTTGTTGAGAATTTTTTTAATTATTAAGGGTATAGTTGGAAAAGACTAACAATTTTTGTCTTGAAATCCTAAAGTGTCAACTAATTTGGGACAAATGATTATTGCTAAAGCGTCAACTAATTTGGGACGGAGGGAGTATATCCAATACACAACTAATCTTATTTGTTTTCATCTCAAACGTCACAAGCATACTCTAATGGACCATCGACATTATGTTAAGGCGTAAAACCAATAATTATAGATTTTAGTGAAAAATCCACCAATTAATGTATACTTTTAACACATCATCCCATGCATTGCTCACATATTACGTACATTCTTCTTCAAGAAAACTTTCTTTTGGTTCGACTCTGTTGGCATTATTAGTCAAAAGAGAAGCCTATAGCTAAATTATCACTAACCAGCACCATCAAAAATCATAAAAGTACATAGGTCGTTTGAGATTTGAATGCTTCTTTTTATGTACTTAGTTAATTCATCTTCTCCATTACACCAAACCCCAAAAGAAGAAAAGTGAGATACAGAAAATGAAAGTATTTAACGGGTAAGATTACACAAGATATTAGTAAACTTAGCTTCTCCAATATATAACATTTTTCAGTCATTATCGTCCACTTCCGTCTTGCTCATCAACCTCACACTTGACTTGTCATATTCCTCATCATCGGCTTCATTACCAGGCAGTAGCCTATTAGCCGAGCTTCTTTTCTCTGCGTGTACTTGGTAAGTACAGCTTTCTTTTCTCACTACCTTCTTTGTTGTTTGGATGCTTTCCTTAGTTATATTTCTTCCTGAACTCCTCCATGCATGTACAAGATGAAAGCACTAGCTGGCCTCTTTCTTAGGCTTGTTTGGATACTTGCAGCCTTCTTTTGTTTTTTAGTCAGTGCAGTACTTAGTCTCCTTCACACCAAGCTTGTTATCACCTTTATATTTTGATTTAGCTCCTTTCATGATATTACCTTATGTTTTATGAGAGTATAAAGCAAGAACGAAGGAAATGTTTGGGAATCACATTATGGACACAATAATAAATGCGTTTCTTCTCAACTAGTTGAGAATTAAATACTCCAATAGTAATACAATTTTTTGAAATGAATTATAATTATATGTTACTAAACTGTAGGTATAATTGTCTTAATTTAGATTAAAATTTAGTATATAAGTATTGACTCTCTGCAAATGATGGGATTATATCAGTAGTATTAAAAGATGATACTTTAGTTTGTCATAGACAGTTTACATATAGCCGTCATATGAAATTGTTGATACCAAAAAATGAAATTCACACAAATTCAATTATTCCATATTAGGAAAACTAACTTTTCGACGTTAAGGTTAAATATGTGAGAGGGTATATAAGTAGATAATTGATAAACAAAGACTAACTACCATATGCATTGCATTTTTCTATCCCATTTCTATTGTAGCTGTGTTTAGCACATGCTGGTATCATATATTCACTATTTCAAAACAATTATAGATAAATATTAAACTATGTGTTCAGAAACATTATTCAGTGATAAAAATTCGAATCTCTAACTTGTTTTTTTTTTTTTTTTTTTTCCTTCCTTTTTTTCGCTGCTTGATTGAATAAGGACTTTGAATTTCCTTATTGCCATGTCTCCCTCAACTGGAACAACAGATCATACATATATTATTAACGGCCGGGATCCAGTTTCTATATGCTTAATAGTGATAGTACTAGCTTTTTTTATCGGATATTTACTTAGACGAAGTTGGAATGCAAAAAGGAAGCTAATCCTAAGCCGAAGAACGATCCAGTTATTTCCCTATTTGCTTTACTCAGAAGTTCAAGAGATATGTTTCACTAACACAATGTGTCAAATTTGCCTCACCGAATTTGACCAGACGGAGCATGTAAGGATGCTCCCATGCAGTCACGTTTACCACGACAACTGCATCTCTAATTGGATGGCTCGAAAGCTGACCTGTCCGACTTGTCGTCGGAACTACAGTCGTATTTTAACTTTCAATGTCCTACAGTGGCTCAATAGTTAAACTTTTTATCATATTATCTCGTACTCTGAACTAACATATTATTATACTTTCTCTGATTGTGATGTGTAAAGGTAAGAAATATAAATATGTACTTATAATAAATGGACAGACTTACCTATTTCATGTTTAAGGCCAGCGAAAAAGAGCACCTGTATCTTGGTTCAGTAATGCAAAAATAGAAAAGAAAGAAAAACTTGTGATTCCACATAAATGAAAATGAAAAGATTCTATTTGTACCCCTCTGCTCAACCATATTTTCTCGTCTTCTTTTAGTTAAAATGGATTATCAGTTGTCTTTTCTCCACATAGCCCTTTCCTCGTCTCTTCCCAATTTAAAGTTAGACACCAACTATCAAAATGTACTCCCTCCATTCCAAAATGATTGTCACAGTTCGGATTTCGAGAGTCAAACGAGTTTAGCTTTGACCGTAATATTTTTATATGTCTTTTAAATATTTTGAATTATTAATTATTGTGACTTATAGTACTTTTTATGTAGTTTCTAAATATATAAACATCGTTACAAAAAACTTAAAGATTATATGTTTAAATTCACGGTCAAAATGAACTCGTTTGACTCTCGAAATCTGAACTGTGACAATCATTTTGGAACAGAGGGAGTATCATGCATGTCCTGATAAATTTGTAGAAAAAATCACACTGAAATCTCACCTTTAAACTTCTTTAAGATTTCTTTAAAAGAATTTCTCTAGAGTAAAAATAATGTGTTTAATTTATTTAAGAAGGTTTTCAATATGATCGAAGTACAAGACTTTTTGAGAGTTTATAAATAAGAAAAGAATAAAAAGTAGAAAGATGGACACAGCTTCATTGGGATCTTCGAATGGTTTAGCAGGACCTAGATTTTCTCTTGGTGTCACGCGCGCAAATAAAAAATTCAACAAATACTATGTTAAATTTTGTATAACTTATTACTATTATTTTACAGAAAAACTGTTTAATTACATAAAGATGATACGGTGCCATGGGTGCAAATAAAGAACTTTATAAAAAAATAATTTGTTAAACTTTACATTCTTGTTTGTTAAAGAAATAGGCTGGCGAGGCCTTTGCGTAATTAAAACTTTTCAAACGAGTAAGAAAGAAGGAGCACATTGTGATATCCATGTTAGACTATATTAGACTATGCATTGACATTACAGATGTTAAATTGCAGTTGGCATTAGGAGATAGATAGTAAAAGAAATGTATCCAGTATACATAAGGCAATTCAAAACAGAGATTATCGGTGCGTTTTTGTTGAGGTGCTCCAATTTTGTAATTTCTACGCCATTTATCGTGTCATGTGCTCCAATTTTTGTAATTTCTACGCCATTTATCGTGTCACCATGTCATGCCTAAGTATATATAACAAATATGAGGGCTACTATTTAATAGTGGGACCCATATTATGCAATTTAAAACATAATTTTATATGGGGTTTTTACAGAAACATAGAAATTTGACCACTTAATAACAAAAAGATAGCAATACTTTTTAAATTATAATAGCAATATCTTTCGTAGCAAAATGCAAATGTATAAATACTTATCTCTAAGTACTGTTTCTCATTCTTTAAACCTATGCTGAAATCCTTCTTCCCTTCTCTCTGTTTTTTTCTCTGTGTCTCTGCGCCTGCTGATGTTTGGCATTTTATGCCAATGTTTCCTTAATATTTCCGCATGTTTGAGCTTGTTATTCGCTCGTTTTATAGTTTATGAATGTGGTTTTGCAATGATTTTATGTCGTGCATATGTAGGTTGTTATGCAGTGCATTTGGAGCTTTTAGGAGTGTGATTGAGCAAGGAATGATGGAAAATTGATTGAGGATTGGATTGAGCACACGAGGGCACGATACGAGGCGAGTTGCGGAGCAAGGAGGAGCTGATTTTTGCCTGGCGCTGTAGGGCACGTGGCGCGCCCCTTATAGCGCTGCACTGCCTGGCGCGGTTTCCCATGCGGCGCGGGCCAAAAGCACCCAAGTTTCGACGTCCACTGCTTGTCTAGGCGCGGTCGTGGGCGCCCGCTACAGCTCCCCTGGAGCGGGTTTTGGAGTCCTATTTCGTCTAGGCTTAGGCGTAACTTATTTCTAGGCTTTTGTAAACCCTATAAATACTCTTTTACTTAGTTTTTGAAGGATTTCAGACTTTGGAGCAAATTTTGGAGGAGAGGGGAGGAGCTCTAGATGTCTTCTAAACAAGTTCTTTCTCTCTTTCTCTTATTCTTCTCCTTAATTCTATAGTTTGTTCGTTCTAGGGTTAGAGTAAATACATGAAGGTTGATGTTTGAAAGTTGATTTCTATATATTGATTTACCATCATTGATTGTTTATTCTTTCTTGATCATAATTGTTTGGTTATTGAGGCCTGATAATTGAACACTATCTATGGTTTTTAGATTGAACTCGAAAGAGGGAATTTATTAACGCAATAAGAAAGAATAGGACTAGTTTGTGAACCCGGGCATCGGGGAACCAATTTGTGAGTAGGATAGACATATACTTGCTCGCCTAGCTTAACTAATTACAGAATTCGTTAATGCGTGCACGTGATTCAACCCATAGACATATAGGGATTGGAGTAGCCAGCATAGGCCATGAAGAATCGAAAGGTTTTCGCGGGTACAATTAACCTGTTAGTTAGCAATCTAGGAAATCAAGAAGTAGAATCAACTGTAAAACTCAACTGGATTGTTCATAACTCTGACCCTGGACCGTTTCTCTTTTATTGATAACAACCTATAATTGGCTCTATCACTTGACTTCAGTTATTTGTTTTAGTATTTAGTTAGTAAAATCTCAACCATTGGAAAAAGATCCCTGAATAGTTCTTAAGAAATTGTTTGTTAGGAGTCCAGTCTGAATAGTCCTCGTGGGAACGATACTCTACTTATCACTTTATTACTTGTCGACCACGTATACTTGCGTGTGCGTTGGGAGCAACAAGTTTTTGGCGCCGTTGCCGGGGACTAAATAATTGACTGTTTTCTTTTGAACAATTTATTATTTTCTATTCAGGTTTAATTTTTGTTTAGTTTAGTATTGTGTTACTTATCTTATCATGACATCTTTTAATGAAAACTGATCGAATGATGATTGCTCAAATTTTGATGATCTCTGTCTACTTTGTGGAGGAACCCACTTGTGGGAAAATTGTCCAACTCTTTCAACCCTCCGAGACTGGTTATGTGAATTTTCTACCACCTTTGATTGAAATTTTTGTAAATTGTGTGGTGGTCGGTGGAATGATTGTCCTAAGTGTCATGCTCCTTCCCCCAATAATTTTTGTGATGATTCTAATGATGTTTGTGAGTTTGGCAGGAGCGATAAAGTGCATGTTGTTAGCGAAACTTGGCTAATGGAGCAAGCCAAACTCTTAGAAGCTTATGGGGATTTCAGGAGTGAACTTACAAATATGACGAGGCAATTAATTGAAGAAAGGGTTGTGCTCAGGGAAGAGATCGACGAATTTGGCTTGAATATTCACGACTTGGAGGTGAATTTGAGTGATATAATTGAGGTGTCTGAAGCCCAATTATCAGTTGTCGTGGATAGTAGATTTGAGATAGAAGAGCTTAGAAGCCAATTTGATGAGCAAAAAGTGGAATTCCTACCATTCGACCTAATATTAGTTGATGATGCCAAGGTTAAAAAAATTACATTAGAGTCAAGAGATGAAATAGAAAACATCATATTTGATGGCTCTAGTATTTGTGCAAGTGAGGGTGTCAAAAGTGATGCAATTTGAGAATTACAGCGCATTGGACCTCATTCCAATCATTTTTCAACATTGTGTTTGGATGGTGACATGAAAATTGAGCCACCCGAGCCTATGAAGAAACCAAAGGAGGAGGAACAAGGTGCCTATATTTTAAGTTTTGTGATGTCGAGGAGACAAAACGACATCCCTCATTTAAAGGCCAAGAAGTGCAAAATGCGACATTGGTTACTTGGTCCTTTTGTATTTTTGCCACCACCCCAATACCATAGTCGTAAACTTAAGGCAAAGTTAGGGATTCAATTCATTAGTTCAAGGTGGAGACAAAAGTGATGAAGTTGTCTTCGTCGTGCCACGACGTTAAATCAATCGCTTCTTGGGAGGCAACCCAATTTGCTTGCTTTACTTTTATTTATTTTTATTATTATTTTTATAGTTGTATATTACTTTGGGTGATTCTTTGGATTGCAGGTTCATGTAATGTCAAGTTTAAGTGTGGGGTATCCTCACTCCTGCCTAATATTGATGACCTATTGGGGGAAGTTATAGTACCTCATGTTATACGGACGCTTGGTGGGTTCGTGATAGAGATGGCGTCACTGCTAGTGCCAAGGACTAGAGCCTTCAGGGAAGTTCTTACCTCTTGTACTTTATTTTTAGCACTGAGGACATTGCTTAGTTTTAAGTGTGGGGCGGGGAACTCCCCTTTATTTTTGGGATTAAGGATGCATGTACCGTAGGATTTTCTTTTGTCACTTGACTTTATTTTTATTTGTTTCTTGCTTTAATATATGGAAAAATGAAAAAAATTAGAAAACCAATGAAAAAAATTTCAAAAAGATTTTCTTTTTAGTCTTTATTAGTGGTACATGTCATCCACCCTGAGGTTTTTCTTATGACCCCGGTTCTTTTCTACGGGGAGGCCTTTGAACCGAGTAGTTTTTTATTTTTAGGATTAGAATAGTTAGTATAGGTGACCCTAGACGAAGGAAATAGGTAGAATGCTAGGTACTGTTGACTTGTTTGATACCGGTGGACTTGAACTTGATTGCATGTGCTATTTGTGGTGTCCCTGGGTTTTAAATTGTGATGCATGCCAAAAAAAAAAATGGAATAACCCCCTTGAGAGGCTCGAGTCCACTTGCTTGACTTTATTGTAAACCTTTGTGCATTAGTGCTTAATTTTCCACAAGTTGCACTCTAGATGCTTGATTGAGAGTTGTTGAGGGAACCTTTTTGTGTGGATCGTGTGCAATGTGTGTGTGAGGCATATTCTTGTTTGCTCCATGTTTGCATATTAATGTCTAGAACTTGCCCCGTGTGTGTGCAAAGCGAAATCCTAGGTTTGCTCTAGTCGGGAGATGATACAGGCCTTCTTTTGATTTGCCTACCCTTAAATATACACCGTGACTTGATTGTTGTGAATTCTTTGACCTTTTTGTTGGCACCCACACCCCAAGCCTACCCACTTGTTCTAAATTGTTCTCTTTTGGCCCTTTACTCCTTAAGCACTTTAGTTGATATTGTGATATTATTGTTGAGTTGTGGTTGAATATTGAGAGGTTTTTGAGTGGAACTAATGAAGAGGAATACTTTAATGAAGTGTGTAGTAGTTGTTTATAAGCATTGGCAAGGTTGGAAAATAATGAAATTGAAAAAGAAAAAAAAAAAAGCAAAGTTGAAAAGAAAACAATTGTGGAAAAAGAAATAAAGAGAAAAGAATATCCATTCCTTGCTAGTGTATTCTTAAAAGAAAAAAACTTCTACTTGTTGAGGAGGTGTGTGTGAGAAAGTTGTTGATTGGGTGGCTTTGATGGTAATTGTGTTTGAAATAATTGTGATGTATTAAAGTGCTTAGGGAGGTAGTCACTATTACCTATATGTATCCTACCCGCCCCTTAGCCTACATTACGACCTTTTTAAAGTCCTAGTTAATCCCGATTGGAGTGATCTTACATTAGTGGAGTCCTACACTACGGGCAAGCCTATGGTACTTTGTATGTGACATGTGAGACTTTCATGAGAGTGAGTGAATTCGTTTGTTATTGTCCCCGTTCTATTCATGATATTTATTGTTGTGTGTGATCTTTGGGGGACACTCTTTTGCTTTATTTTGGTGAGGGCACATGGTTTGCATGAAATAGGTGAAGTTGATGGCTTCTTGGTTGAGTAGATAGGTGTGATTTTGTGGAAGCATGGGAGCAATGGGTTGAGTTTGTGCATTTGAGCTATTTTGGGGTGGTTGTTCTCATATTTTTGAGTTTGTTAAATTGTTGGCATGTTTGTGGATCCATAGTAGTCATGTGTGCATTTGTTCAATGATCGGTATCAACCATAGTCATAGGCAGGCCTGTTTTACCTAGGTTGGGAAGTTAGTTGTGACTTGCTCGATGGCGAGCAAGGGTTCAAGTGTGGGGTGGTGATGTTTGGCATTTTATGCCAATGTTTCCTTAATATTTCCGCATGTTTGAGCTTGTTATTCACTCATTTTATAGTTTATGAATGTGGTTTTGCACTGATTTTATGTGATTTTATGTTTGAGCTAGTTATTCGCTCGTTTTATGTGGTTTCCGCATGTAGGTTGTTATGCAGTGCATTTGGAGCTTTTAGGAGCGTGATTGCGCAAGGAATGATGGGAAATTGATTGAGGATTGGATTGAGCACACGAGGGCACGACACGAGGCGAGTTTCGGAGCAAGGAGGAGCTGATTTTTGCCTGGCGCTGTAGGGCACGTGACGCGCCCCTTATAGCGCTGCACTGCCTGGCGCGGTTTCCCATGCAGCGCGGGCCAAAAGCACCCAAGTTTCGACGTCCACTGCTTGTCTAGGCGTGGTCTACAGCTCCCCTGGAGCGGGTTTTGGAGTCCTATTTCGTCTAGGCTTAGGCGTAACTTATTTCTAGGCTTTTGTAAACCCTATAAATACTCTTTTACTTAGTTTTTGAAGGATTTCAGACTTTGGAGCAAATTTTGGAGGAGAGGGGAGGAGCTCTAGATGTCTTCTAAACAAGTTCTTTCTCTCTTTCTCTTATTCTTCTCCTTAATTCTATAGTTTGTTCGTTCTAGGGTTAGAGTAAATACATGAAGGTTGATGTTTGAAAGTTGATTTCTATATATTGATTTACCATTATTGATTGTTTATTCTTTTTTGATCATAATTGTTTGGTTATTGAGGCCTGATAATTGAACACTATCTATGGTTTTTAGATTGAACTCGAAAGAGGGAATTTATTAACGCAATAAGAAAGAATAGGACTAGTTTGTGAACCCGGGCATCGGGGAACCAATTTGTGAGTAGGATAGACATATACTTGCTCGCCTAGCTTAACTAATTACAGAATTCGTTAATGCGTGCACGTGATTCAACCCATAGACATATAGGGATTGGAGTAGCCAGCATAGGCCATGAAGAATCGAAAGGTTTTCGCGGGTACAATTAACCTGTTAGTTAGCAATCTAGGAAATCAAGAAGTAGAATCAACTGTAAAACTCAACTGGATTGTTCATAACTCTGACCCTGGACCGTTTCTCTTTTATTGATAACAACCTATAATTGGCTCTATCACTTGACTTCAGTTATTTGTTTTAGTATTTAGTTAGTAAAATCTCAACCATTGGAAAAAGATCCCTGAATAGTTCTTAAGAAATTGTTTGTTAGGAGTCCAGTCTGAATAGTCCTCGTGGGAACGATACTCTACTTATCACTTTATTACTTGTCGACCACGTATACTTGCGTGTGCGTTGGGAGCAACAAGTTTTTGGCGCCGTTGCCGGGGACTAAATAATTGACTGTTTTCTTTTGAACAATTTATTATTTTCTATTCAGGTTTAATTTTTGTTTAGTTTAGTATTGTGTTACTTATCTTATCATGACATCTTTTAATGAAAACTGATCGAATGATGATTGCTCAAATTTTGATGATCTCTGTCTACTTTGTGGAGGAACCCACTTGTGGGAAAATTGTCCAACTCTTTCAACCCTCCGAGACTGGTTATGTGAATTTTCTACCACCTTTGATTGAAATTTTTGTAAATTGTGTGGTGGTCGGTGAAATGATTGTCCTAACTGTCATGCTCCTTCCCCCAATAATTTTTGTGATGATTCTAATAATGTTTGTGAGTTTGGCAGGAGCGATAAAGTGCAGGTTGTTAGCGAAACTTGGCTAATGGAGCAAGCCAAACTCTTAGAAGCTTATGGGGATTTCAGGAGTGAACTTACAAATATGACGAGGCAATTAATTGAAGAAAGGGTTGTGCTCAGGGAAGAGATCGACGAATTTGGCTTGAATATTCACGATTTGGAGGTGAATTTGAGTGATATAATTGAGGTGTCTGAAGCCCAATTATCAGTTGTCGTGGATAGTAGATTTGAGATAGAAGAGCTTAGAAGCCAATTTGATGAGCAAAAAGTGGAATTCCTACCATTCGACCTAATATTAGTTGATGATGCCAAGGTTGAAAAAATTACATTAGAGTCAAGAGAGGAAATAGAAAACATCATATTTGATGGCTCTAGTATTTGTGCAAGTGAGGGTGTCAAAAGTGATGCAATCTGAGAATTACAGCGCATTGGACCTCATTCCAATCATTTTTCAACATTGTGTTTGGATGGTGACATGAAAATTGAGCCACCCGAGCCTATGAAGAAACCAAAGGAGGAGGAACAAGGTGCCTATATTTTAAGTTTTGTGATGTCGAGGAGACAAAACGACATCCCTCATTTAAAGGCCAAGAAGTGCAAAATGCGACATTGGTTACTTGGTCCTTTTGTATTTTTGCCACCACCCCAATACCATAGTCGTAAACTTAAGGCAAAGTTAGGGATTCAATTCATTAGTTCAAGGTGGAGACAAAAGTGATGAAGTTGTCTTCGTCGTGCCACGACGTTAAATCAAGCGCTTCTTGGGAGGCAACCCAATTTGCTTGCTTTACTTTTATTTATTTTTATTATTATTTTTATAGTTGTATATTACTTTGGGTGATTCTTTGGATTGCAGGTTCATGTAATGTCAAGTTTAAGTGTGGGGTGTCCTCACTCCTGCCTAATATTGATGACCTGTTGGGGGAAGTCTGAGTACCTCATGTTATACGGACGCTTGGTGGGTTCGTGATAGAGATGGCGTCACTGCTAGTGCCAAGGACTAGAGCCTTCAGGGAAGTTCCTTTACCTCTTGTACTTTATTTTTAGCACTGAGGACATTGCTTAGTTTTAAGTGTGGGGTGGGGAACTCCCCTTTATTTTTGAGATTAGGGATGCATGTACCGTAGGATTTTCTTTGTCACTTGACTTTATTTTTATTTGTTTCTTGCTTTAATATATGGAAAAATGAAAAAAATTAGAAAACCAATGAATAAAATTTCAAAAAGATTTTCTTTTTAGTCTTTATTAGTGGTACATGTCATCCACCCTGAGGTTTTTCTTATGACCCCGGTTCTTTTCTACGGGGAGGCCTTTGAACCGAGTAGTTTTTTATTTTTAGGATTAGAATAGTTAGTATAGGTGACCCTAGACGAAGGAAATAGGTAGAATGCTAGGTACTGTTGACTTGTTTGATACCGGTGGACTTGAACTTGATTGCATGTGCTATTTGTCGTGTCCCTGGGTTTTAAATTGTGATGCATGCCCAAAAAAAAAATGGAATAACCCCCTTGAGAGGCTCGAGTCCACTTGCTTGACTTTATTGTAAACCTTTGTGCATTAGTGCTTAATTTTCCACAAGTTGCACTCTAGATGCTTGACTGAGAGTTGTTGAGGGAACCTTTTTGTGTGGATCGTGTGCAATGTGTGTGTGAGGCATATTCTTGTTTGCTCCATGTTTGCATATTAATGTCTAGAACTTGCCCCGTGTGTGTGCAAAGCGAAATCCTAGGTTTGCTCTAGTCGGGAGATGATACAGGCCTTCTTTTGATTTGCCTACCCTTACATATACACCGTGACTTGATTGTTGTGAATTCTTTGACCTTTTTGTTGGCACCCACACCCCAAGCCTACCCACTTGTTCTAAATTGTTCTCTTTTGGCCCTTTACTCCTTAAGCACTTTAGTTGATATTGTGATATTATTGTTGAGTTGTGGTTTAATATTGAGAGGTTTTTGAGTGGAACTAATGAAGAGGAATACTTTAATGAAGTGTGTAGTAGTTGTTTATAAGCATTGGCAAGGTTGGAAAATAATGAAATTGAAAAAGAAAAAAGAAAAAGCAAAGTTGAAAAGAAAAAAATTGTGGAAAAAGAAATAAAGAGAAAAGAATATCCATTCCTTGCTAGTGTATTCTTAAAAGAAAAAAACTTCTACTTGTTGAGGAGGTGTGTGTGAGAAAGTTGTTGATTGGGTGGCTTTGATGGTAATTGTGTTTGAAATAATTGTGATGTATTAAAGTGCTTAGGGAGGTAGTCACTATTACCTATATGTATCCTACCCGCCCCTTAGCCTACATTACGACCTTTTTAAAGTCCTAGTTAATCCCGATTGGAGTGATCTTACATTAGTGGAGTCCTACACTACGGGCAAGCCTATGGTACTTTGTATGTGACATGTGAGACTTTCATGAGAGTGAGTGAATTCGTTTGTTATTGTCCCCGTTCTATTCATGATATTTATTGTTGTGTGTGATCTTTGGGGGACACTCTTTTGCTTTATTTTGGTGAGGGCACATGGTTTGCATGAAATAGGTGAAGTTGATGGCTTCTTGGTTGAGTAGATAGGTGTGATTTTGTGGAAGCATGGGAGCAATGGGTTGAGTTTGTGCATTTGAGCTATTTTGGGGTGGTTGTTCTCATATTTTTGAGTTTGTTAAATTGTTGGCATGTTTGTGGATCCATAGTAGTCATGTGTGCATTTGTTCAATGATCGGTATCAACCATAGTCACAGGCAGACCTGTTTTACCTAGGTTGGGAAGTTAGTTGTGACTTGCTCGATGGCGAGCAAGGGTTCAAGTGTGGGGTGGTGATGTTTGGCATTTTATGCCAATGTTTCCTTAATATTTCTGCATGTTTGAGCTTGTTATTCACTTGTTTTATAGTTTATGAATGTGGTTTTGCACTGATTTTAAGTGATTTTATGTTTGAGCTAGTTATTCGCTCGTTTTATGTGGTTTCCGCATGTAGGTTGTTATGCAGTGCATTTGGAGCTTTTAGGAGCGTGATTGAGCAAGGAATGATGGGAAATTGATTGAGGATTGGATTGAGCACACGAGGGCACGACACGAGGCGAGTTGCGGAGCAAGGAGGAACTGATTTTTGCCTGGCGCTGTAGGGCACGTGACGCGCCCCTTATAGCGCTGCACTGCCTGGCGCGGTTTCCCATGCGGCGCGGGCCAAAAGCACCCAAGTTTCGACGTCCACTGCTTGTCTAGGCGCGGTCGTGGGCGCCCGCTACAGCTCCCTTGGAGCGGGTTTTGGAGTCCTATTTCGTCTAGGCTTAGGCGTAACTTATTTCTAGGCTTTTGTAAACCCTATAAATACTCTTTTACTTAGTTTTTGAAGGATTTCAGACTTTGGAGCAAATTTTGGAGGAGAGGGGAGGAGCTCTAGATGTCTTCTAAACAAGTTCTTTCTCTCTTTCTCTTATTCTTCTCCTTAATTCTATAGTTTGTTCGTTCTAGGGTTAGAGTAAATACATGAAGGTTGATGTTTGAAAGTTGATTTCTATATATTGATTTACCATTATGGATTGTTTATTCTTTCTTGATCATAATTGTTTGGTTATTGAGGCCTGATAATTGAACACTATCTATGGTTTTTAGATTGAACTCGAAAGAGGGAATTTATTAACGCAATAAGAAAGAATAGGACTAGTTTGTGAACCCGGGCATCGGGGAACCAATTTGTGAGTAGGATAGACACATACTTGCTCGCCTAGCTTAACTAATTACAGAATTCGTTAATGTGTGCACGTGATTCAACCCATAGACATATAGGGATTGGAGTAGCCTGCATAGACCGTGAGGAATCAAAAGGTTTCACGGGTACAATTAACCTGTTTGTTAGCAATCTAGGAAATCAAGAAGTAGAATCAACTGTAAAACTCAACTGGATTGTTTGTAACTCTGACCCTGGACCGTTTCTCTTTTATTGATAACAACCTATAATTGGCTCTATCACTTGACTTTAGTTATTTGTTTTAGTTATTGTTTTAGTTAGTAAAATCTCAACTATTGGAAAAAGATCCCTGAATAGTTCTTAAGAAATTGTTTGTTAGGAGTCCAGTCTGAATAGTCCTCGTGGGAACGATAATCTACTTATCACTTTATTACTTGTCGACCACGTATACTTGCGTGTGCGTTGGGAGCAACACCTGCTTCCATTTTTTTTTTCATTTTCACGATTCTTCAAACAAAGTATCTTTTCTGTTTCCGTCTGTTTCTATACGTCGTCTCCTGTTTTCATCCAAAAATTTAAGAAGCTGCTACTGTTTCTGCTTTGTTTCGCGTCTATTTCTGCTCTGTTTCGCGTCTGTTTCTACTCATTTTTTTTTACAGTTTAAACAGATAAAAATCGAAACTTTAGAATAAAAAATTATTATCAAAGGCACAGATACTATTTCTATTAAAACATAATGGAAGATGGGACAAATTCGATAATTATATCGATTTGTTGTTGACGCAATCGCGATAATCCGATGCAAACTTTCAGATACTTCGTGAATAAGTTACAAAGCAACTGAACATTGATTTGGCTGGGAAAATTCTTAAAATTAAGTATAAGGTAATAGAAAAAAGTCCAAGTTTAGAGATACACAATGACATGGGTGTTTTAGTGTATACATGCATGAAACTAGAATAAAAAGGGATTGAAACGTATCCGCTTTGTATCACAGTGGAAGATGTTGTTGAGGATCAAGGTTTCTCGAGTGATAGACAAAGTATAAGGAGTAGAGATTCAGAAAGATAAAATCCTGATACAGTGGGAAACCTTGTTGATACAGACATAAACAGTTGGACTAAAGACAAGAGCATTGATGATACAGTTATAAGTAGTGCTGAAACGGTGTTACTACTGATTAAAGGAACTTGCTATGAGCATGAGGTGGATGAAGTTGGGGTAATTACAAATAGTGCGCAGAACGAGATATTAGAGGGCCAAGTGTACCTTGACAAAAGGACTGTAGTGATGGCAATGAAGCGATTTGCGATAAAAGAAAAGTTTTAGTTTAAAGTTGAGATATCAAGTGCAACAAGGTATAAAATCTCAGTATATGTGTTTTGCATTATGTTGTATAAGTTTGTTTCACACTGTATCTTACATGTGTTTTAGCAGTTTCATTGTTTTGTTTGTGTGTAGCTGTGTCATAAGAAGTCTAATAGATATTCTTGATCACTTTGTTTCTCATATGTGTCTTTTGTGTATCTACAATCTCTTATTTTGTGCTTTGTATCACACTGTGTCAGTTTGTTTCAGCCTGTATCAATTTGTATCTGAAATGTGTCTTTTGTATCACTGTGTCGGCTGCGTAACTCTATCGTGTCTGACTGTGTCATACATGGGTGTTAGAACCTATGTAAATCATATTTGTATCATTATTTTTGTATCATGTAAGTGCTCTCTGTAGCTTTCTGTATCATATAACTGTTGTCTATATCTTTTTGTATCTGTAGCAACTGCCTGCTATGAAAAGGCGAAAATTGCAAATAGAAATTTACGGCATTCAGCTTGAATTCATCAACTTTGTTCAAATTTAGGAAATTCAAAAATGAACGCACATGCACATACAAAGAAAAAGTGTATGGATAAGCGCAACTTACATCACGAATGATTGGTATGATCATCAAGGATAGGGTGGTTGACCCAAAATCGATCTGCAAACCTAAAGAGGTAATGGACGATATGCAGAGGTGTTACAGTATATAGATAGATTACATGAAGGCATGGAGATCAAAAGAAATGGCCATTGCAATGATACGAGGAGACCCAACTGAATCTTACAAAAAGCTGCCAAGTTATCTGTATATGCTAGAGCAAAGAAACCCAGGGTCAATTATTGCTTTGCATGCAACTGATGAGCATTTCTTCAAGTACGCTTTTGTTGCTTTGAATGCTTTCATAAAGGGATTTAAACATTGCAAACCAATTGTAGTCGTCGATGGTAGCTTCTTAAAAGCAGCGCGCAAAGGAACATTCCTAGCAGCCAGTACATTATATGCAGCAGGTAAAGTGATTTCTAACGTTGCCTGTTGTATCATTCTGTTTCAACTGTTTCAGCCCGATATTTTTCTGTTTCAGCATGTTTCATTTGTATCATACTGTTTCAGATTAGTATCAGACTGTTTAAACTTTGGTAACAGGGTTTTTAGACCATATATTTTCTCTGTCTCATCATATTTTATCTGTATCATACTGTTTCACCTTTGTATCAAACTATTTCCAGCTTTTGTTTCAGGCTTTTTTCACCCACATGGTTTATTTGTATCAGACTGCTTCAATTTTGGTATCAGGTTGTTTGAGGACTATACTTTAGTGTTTTAGCTTTTTATTTGAATCAGAGTATTTCAGTTTGTACTTGTGTGATACTATTTCAAATATTTATCTTATTGTTTCTTTCCATAGGGAGCATACTGCCTCTTGCGTATGCAATTGTTGATTCAGAGAATGATGCCTCATGGCAGTGGTTCTTTGAGAAGTTCAAATATGCTTACGGTGAGAGAGAAAATATCTGTGTTGTCTCCAATCGTAATGAGAGCATAATCAAGGCTACTATCATCGTGTATCCTCAGGTCCCACACTATGCATGCATATGACACTTGTGGAACAACCTCAAGACTAAGTTCAAGAAATGTGAAGAGAAGCTCTATGAGACATTCTTCAGTATGACCAAGACATACAACATAAATGAATTTGATATATACATGAAAAGTGCGGAAAAAATGGATAAATGTATCAAAGCATACTTGCTAAACGTCGAATACCATAAATAGTCAAGGAAGCATTCAATAGTTAATGGGGGATTTACAATGACATCAAACATTGCAGAATCCTTGAAAGGGGTGAACAGAGATGAAACGACCATAGGTAGTCGTTTCGGGAGTTAGGACTTTGATTGGCGTGCCGATAATTTTAAAATCTTCGTGAGGTCCATTAGGACCTATCTATAAAATTTGAACTAAATCAGACTTCGTTTGGTATGTATCAGACGAAGGTTTCAATTTTCGTTGTCGGTAAATTTCGGTAAGTTGTAAAAAGAGGTATTCGAGCTCGATTTGGCGGATGAGCTCCGATTTAAAATCGAAAAACGTTGTTATGTTCGTATGGTCATTTGTGACCTGTGTGAATTTTTAAAGTGAATTTCGAGGTTGTTCGGTTGATTCCGGCAAAAGTTCCAAAAATTAATAATTTGATCTTTTTCCATTTAATTTGCATCTTGAGTTTTGGGAATCCGATTTGAGATCCGCCTTAGCAAGCAAGTTACATATATTTTTTATAACTTGTATGCGAAATTTGGGGTTATTTCGAATTGCGTACAGTTCCGTTTTAATTGTCGCCACGAAAATGAAAAAAAAAGAAAATAAAATGAAATGGAAAAGAGATTAAAGTAGAATCGGTGGGAAGGGAGCGAAGACGACTTCAGCTGTCAGGGTGAGCCAGCTTTTATTCAGGATAGCCACTAGTTTTATGTCTATTATTTCAGTTGTATTTTGCTCCCTTAGGAGGTATCTATCTTCTTTTGTACTCTTAGATGTCTAGTCTGGATAGCCTAAACCTAGTATGTTGGGTAGTCAGCTGTAATTTCTTTTGTACAGCTTAGAGGTATCAGTATGTCTGTGCTTTTTTTTTCTAACTCTTGTTCTTATTTATGATTTGAATTATATTTATTTTCCTAATTTAATGGGTAAGAGTTCGCCCGACGGGTCTAGGGGAGGATGTAGGGTTCCCGTACGGCCTTGCCGAAAATTTGAATCGTGTCAAGATATGCGTGCGATATACCCGTAGTCGCATTTATGGAGTACATGCGCTCACCGGTTGGGACTTGGACCGATGATAATAGGAAGAAAGCATACGTGACATTCACACCTCTTGGATTCAAGTACATCAAGATACTGGATGGGTATAGAAACACAGCTATGCAGCTTAAGGTAGTATAGAAATTGTTTCATTTCCATTGTATCTAAGTTCTTTCATCCTGTATCTTCCTTGTATTTTCTATTTCAAACATGTATCATCCTGTGTGTCATAGATACATTCAACAGGAAACCAAGCAGCTCTCTATGATGGTGACAAGAAATTCAGTGTTTATCTGGAAATACGGACATGCTGTTGTGGAAAATTTCAAATGGAAGAACTGCCCTGTGTGCATGCTTTGGGTATTATAAAGTGGAAAGTCTTGGAAGAAGAATATTACAGCTGTATCTACTACTCAACAAAATCCCTGGTAAAGATATACGAGTTCCATGTTAATTCAATACCCGATGAAAGCAGATTGGAGATTCTAGCATTCGTTTCAGAAATTGAACTACTTTTACCAGTTGCTAAACGGCCACCAGGAAGGCAAAAAACAACTAGATACAAACTAAAATGGGAAATACATACAAAAAGGACAAAGATTACGTGTGCAAAATGTGGCCGCGAAAAGCACAACAGGAAAACTTGCACACATCCTCCGAAGCCCAAATAAAACTTTTTTTAGTTCTTTCTTTGTCATTGAATCTGACTGGTTAGAAGTGATTCAGTTTGAGAATTGTTTCGTGATTGTTTCAAGATATTTCCAACTGTTAATCAATTTATCTGTCTGTATCAGATTGTTTCATACTTGCATGATACTGTTTCATAGTTATTTTACTGTTTCATTCTCATTGGATCTGAATGGTTAGAAGTGATTCAGTTTCACAAGTGGTTCGTGCGTGTTTCAAGATATTTTCGACTGTTTCTATGTCAATTTAGATAGCTGTATCAACAATTTCTTAATTGTATCAAACTGTTTCATAGTTATGCTTTACTGTTTCTTTGTCATTGAATCTGACTAGTTAGAAGTGATTCAGTTTCACAAGTGGTTTTAAGTGTTTCAAGATAGTTTCAACTGTTTCTGTGTCAATTTAGTTGTCTGTATCAGACAGTTTCATAATTGTATCAAACTATTTCATAGTTATGTTTTACCGTTTCTTTGTCATTGACTCTGACTGGTTAGAAGTGATTCAGTTTCGGAAGTGGTTCCTGAGTGTTTCAAGATATTTTCAACTGTTTATGTGTCAATTTACCTGTCTGTATCAGACACATACAATTTCATAATTGTATCAAATTGTTTCACAGTTGAAAAGGAACAAAATACAATACAATTGCTATAAAATAAACATTCTGAAACTGTCATTACATAAACAATAACCACAACAAACAACATACGGTAATAGAAATGTTCAGTCCTAGAAACATAAATATAGAAACATCACAAAAGAAATACAACTAAAGGTTGGGATTGGGAACTCGTAAACGACGCTTTATAGCGCCTTTTCTCTTAGCAAGCCGCCCTGGATATTCACATACACTCACTGCATCTAAATCAATCTTCCTTTTGCAGTAATCCCAAAGCAGCATTGCAAGACGACCACGGTAAAGACCAATATCAAAGTCAGGGACAGTTGTGATATCACTGGGAGAAATAAAGTACTCCGCATACGCCATGATAAACACACCACAATCTCTGAAACAGTGACAAAAATAATGACAATACATATAGTTAGTAATTACATCACAGATGTGATTCGCATAATCTGAACTAATAAAGGGAAAAGAAACATACAGGGAACCAGAACTCTATTGCGGAAGTTCTTGAACAAAGAAAAATCCAAAAAGATCTGATAAGTTGGTATTTTACCAATTCAAATACTACTCTACGCTTTCGTTTTTGGATCCAAAAGCAACGTTTGTTGTTATTAATGTCGAGAATTGCTTACTTTCAGGTCATATCGAGTGGCATGAACATTGATTTAAAAGTGAAGCTAAAGAGCAAGAATTGAAGCCAAAGAGTCAAGAATCGTGTCACAGCTCGAGGCACTCCGCCCAAAGTGAGAACTGGTCAGGTACTCCGCCTGTAAATAAGGCGCCCCGACACACTGCCAAAACAATGGAATTTCTCCAGGCGCTCCGCCCAAAGTGAACACTGTCTAGGCGTTCCGCCTTGAAATGAGGCGCCCCGCCTAAGTTACACACTGCCAAGGAATGCAAATTTCTCCCGGCGCTCCAAGTAAAACACGGGATTCTGATCTTGTATAGATACTAAAAGCTAGGGTTTTAACAGAAACGAATTTCATACATATACTCTATAGTTTAGAGGCGATTTTGGAAGGCATGAGTGAAGCTTTTCATCACTTTTTAAGCTTGTTATGTTGCACTTTTGAATTATTAATCCATTATCTAATATAAATTCATGTGTGAATCCATTTCATCTCTTTATTACATGTTTTGTTGTTTGATTCAAACCCCTAGTATGAGTAGCTAAATTGATAACTACAGGTGTAAACATGCTATAACACTAGAAAATCAATGGGTGTAGTTGCATTCCATTACCCATAACACAAGTATCAATTATCCAATTTCCCAATACAATAACATCACAATTTCAATATCTATGATATTTGAGGTTTCTTGTCTACTTTACTAATTAAAGGCTCGGGAGAGATTAGTTAGTGTAGAATAGTGGAATTGGTGAGGATTTAGGTTGATCGGCTATTTGTATAGATCAACCCATCTAAAAGGAGTTACGCTCGGAAGAGTTCTCCTTTCCTCGGGTCTTTGAGTAGTTCTTTAAGCATTCAACTAAGGCTTTGATGAGCGGGTTGTGATAGATCCTTTCTATGCCGAAAGAATTCTACAGATCAAAATAGGAAGACTCGACCATAATTATACTTGTGTTGTGAATGTGAAGCAATTACACCCGTTGATTGGAAATTGCTATTAGCCGTGTACACTCCTAGTCTCGTAATATCGAACCAACTTACTTGCTTAATTTGTATGATTCGTAGTTAATTGTAGTGTTACTTTAAACAAACCCATTTCTAAGACTCAATATTAAACTTCGTTTGAATTTCTACTTGCAACTCTCTTACTTGAAAAGCTAGTTCCCTTGACAAATCGACCCCGACTCACATCGGGTACTTTGATGACCGCCCCTCACCATTAAAGGTGTAGGATTGAGCGTCGATCATATTTTGGTGCCGTTGTCGGGCAACTACGGTTTCAATATTGAGTTGCATTAGTTAATCAAAGTTGTGTAGTTTGCAAGTCCTAGCATTTTACTTTTGTTTTGGTTAAACCTAGTATAGGTGAAACATGGCTTATAGGAGAAATCCTAATTGGAATTTGCAGAATCCCAACTACAACCATTATTATAATCAGCATGGGGATCCGCAAGGTTATGAAGAAGAATATGATGAAGAGTTCTATATAGAACTCAACCAAGAGGGCTATCCATTCCATGTCGAATAAGTTGATGAAGATTATTTGCAAGAGGAAGGTAATGAACCTCAAGTTGAGAATGTGAACCCTCAAGGCGACAACCCTTTTGCCTAAGAAAATGCGGGGGTCCAACCAAATGAAGAAGGAAATCTTAGGAAAATAAAGGTGTTGCAGGTAATGCTAATTGGGGTGGCAACAATGCAAACCGAGCCGCCCAAGCTGTAAACCAAGGTGGTCGGGGTGTAATCTGTAGAGGTAGAGCAAATGTCAACCGAGGGGGAAATGTCAATAGAGTTAATGCTCGCAACGTCAACCGGAATCAAGAGTATGCTAGAGGTGCTCGGGACTATCAAGAAGAGATGCAAGACTATGAAGATGAGGAGGAGACCAAAGAAGAAGTTGATATGAATAGTTTTGCAAGTGCCATAGTTCCTCCTCCTATTCATGGCAATGCTAGTTTTAGCATCCCAAATGTGTTTCTTCAAGGTCTTGAACAACATGGTTGCTTTAGTGGTGGTAAGAATGAAGATGCGAATGACAACTTGAGAAATTTTGTACAAACTTGTAATCTTTACAAGTCGGCTAGAGTATTAGAAGTGTCATTGAGGCTGAGGGAATTTCCCTACTCTCTCTCCGAGAAAGCCAAAGATTGGTTGAACAAGTTGCCAAGAAACTCTATTTTTACATGGCAAGAGCTAGTAAAGCAATTTCTAGCAAAGTTTTCACCAAAAGGGAAGCAAGCGGCATTGAGAGACACTATCTATATGTTTGAACAAGAGGCATCCGATTCATTGACCGAGGCTTGGGATGCTTTCGAAGATGGGTTGCTCCGGTGTCCTAATCATGGCTTCAATGGAAGTATGTTATTTTAAAGTTTCAATCAAGGCTTGAACAAGTTGAATCAATCCGTCTTGGACACTTTATGTGATGGTGTTACCATGGATAAGAGATATGAAAAAGTGAAACATCCTAGATAAAGTGACCAAGAGATCTCAAGAATGGCAATCAAGAGCTAAAAATCTGGGTAGAGAAGTTGGGATTAGTCCAATGATGATGGAAAGACTTCAAGCTCAAGATGAGAAGATGGCAAGAATCTTGACCTTGGTGGAACTCATGAACAAAAATTCAAAGGCCGATAGAGAAGCAAATGAGAAGAAATTGAACAAGGTGGAGAATATCCACACAACAAATACCGGACATCAAGTGGACCCAATTGCTTATGTGACCCCCAGAGGTGTTCTTTTCTCTCTTTTCCAACATGGGCAAGAGGGATACTATCCGGAGAAATGTTACAATGTGCAAGATATTGAAGAAGAAAATTATGTTGGCAACTACCAAGGGCAAAGAGGATATGATCAAGGTGGCTATCAAAGACCTTATCAACAATCTTACCAACAACGAGGGCAATGGAGGCCGAGTCAAGGAAGAGGTAATTGGAGTGGTAATCAAGAAGGAAGAGGAGCTGGTTAGTCTCAACAATATGCTCCAAGACCTCCTCTCAAACAACATGATCAAGAAGTAAAGCCTCCTACGAAGTTGGAAGAAATGATGAGCCAAATGCTTCAAAATCAACAAGGATATTCCGGGGACATGAAAGATATGAAGCAAACAATGACATCACACTCTAGATCTATCAAGGAGCTTGAGTCACAAATGAGCCAACTAGCACATCAAGTCAATAACAGGCCACAAGGAGCACTACCAAGTGATACGGTAGTGAATCCTAAAAGAGGCGGTAAGGACCAAGTGATGGCAATCAAAACTCAGAGTGGCAAGACATGGGAAGATCCCAAATCCAAGAGTAATGATGATGCGGAGTTAAGAGTGCAAGATGATCATGTGAGTGCCGAGTGGAATGATAATGAAACTATTAGAGAGGAGATGGTGCAAGAAGAAGTGGAGAGGCAAGGTGATGTGTTTGTGCAAGAGAATGATGATGATGTTCAAGAAGTCACCAAAAAGCCTACCCCCCAAAAACACCACTACCCAAATGGTCAAACAAAGAAAACTCCACAACCCAAAGAAAGCCTTTCTAACCCAAGCTCAATTCTTAAAATACACCTTCCTTTCCCACAAAAGAACAACAAACAAAGAGAAATATCCCATGCAAAGAAGATTTGGGAGAAGATTGCAAGTACTTCCATCACAACATCCCATTGGTCGATGCATTGGGACAAATGCCCAATATTGCTAAATTCATGAAAAATTTGGTGACTAAGAAGACATAGATATTTCGAGACAGTAAAGGTAACTCATCAAGTGAGGGCAATTGTGTCAAAACACATGGCACAAAAGATGGAAGATCCCGAGGCTTTTACTATTCCATGCACCATTAGTAGAAGACACTTCAAGAAAGCCTTGTGTGACCTTGGTGCGAGTATCGATTTGATACCATATGCGGCGTATAAGACATTGGACACCGAAGCACCGAGACCAAAAACAATGAACCTACAAATGGCCGATCGCTCAATAAAGAGTCCGATTGGGATTATTGACAATGTATTGGTGAACGTAGACAAATTCGTCTTCCCGAAGGATTTTGTTATTCTTGATTACCCCGTAGATTTTGAAGTGCCTATCATTCTTGGGAGACCGTTCTTGGCTGCCGAAAGAGCTCTTTGTGATGTGGAGAGGGGTGAGCTTAGTTTTAGGTTTAATGGAGAGAAGGTCATATTTCATATTTGCAAGGCTTTGAAGAAACCAATGGATGATGATGCGACTTGTTCTTATGTCAATGTAGTGGTTGATGCACTTGTGGAAAAGGAGAGTGTCTTAGCTAGTCAAGAAGACACATTGACGACGGTGATTTGGAACATGGATGAGGAAGATGAAGAGAGTGTGGCGGAGATAGTAAAGGTATTAGAAGGCTTTGGATCAAAACCCTATGTACCTAAAAAGCGATCCTTAGACCTTGAAAACCGAGAAACCCCACCTACAAAACCATCCATCGAAGAACCATCGAAACTTGAATTGAAAATCCTACCATCCCATTTGAGATACAACTTCCTTGGTCCCAACTCAACTCTACCCATAATCATTTCATCCCACTTGACCAGAACTGAAGAATGTAAACTCGTTGAAGTGGTGAAGAGGAGACTTAAAGCTATAGGGTGGACCTTGGCGGATATAAGGGGGATTGACCCGGCGGGTATGTACTCATAAAATCTTGCTTGAAGAAGGGTGTAGGCCAAGTGTAGAATACCAAAGGAGATTGAATCCTCCTGTGCAAGAAGTGGTGAAAAAAAAAATCATCAAATGGCTAGATGCAGGGGTGATAGTTCCATTATCAGATAGCAAGTGGGTGTCACCCGTGCAATGTGTACCCAAGAAAAGGGGAATGACGGTGATTCTAAATGATAAGGGAGAGTCCATTGCGACTGGACCCATAACTGGGTAGAGAGTGTGTATGGACTATCGGAAGCTCAACACCGCTACAAGAAAGGATCATTTTCCTTTACCATTCATTGATCAAGTGCTTGATCGGTTGGCGGGTCGTGCCTACTATTTTTTGTTGGATGGGTACTCTGGCTATAACCAAATATCCATCGAAGCCGACGATCAAGACAAAACCACTTTCACTTGTCCCTATGGCACTTTTGTATGCTAGCTGTCTTCCATGACATAGTAGAGAATTTTCTTGAATTTTTCATGGATGATTTATCGATGGTTGGAGATTCTTTCGATGATTGCTTGTCAAACTTGGAGAGGGTGCTAGAGAGATGCAAAGAAATAAGGCTTGTGCTTAATTAGAAAAAATGTCACTTCTTAGTACAAGAAGGCATAGTGTTGGGACACAAAGTCTCCAAAAAAGGCATCGAAGTAGATCAAGCAAAGATTGAAGTGATTTCAAAGCTTCCACCTCCAATGACCGTGAAGGCTGTCCAAAGTTTCTTGGGGCACGCGGGATTCTATCGCTTCTTTATCAAGGACTTCTCCAAAATTGTGAATCCTATGTGCAAGCTTTTAGAAAAAGATGGCAAGTACGTATTTGACAACGCTTGCCTAGAAGTTTTTGCAGAAGTGAAGAAAAGACTAACAACCGCACCAATCATTGTGAGTCCTAATTGGGAACTTCCGTTCGAGCTTATATGTGATGCTAGTGACGTGGCTTTAGGGGCCATGCTAGGTCAATGGGGGAACAAGATGTTTCATCCCATCTATTATGAAAGCAAGACAATGAACAGAGCTCAATTGAATTATATGGTGACGGAGAAAGATCTCTTGGCTATTGTGTTCACTTTTGAAAAGTTTCGGTCATACTTGGTGGGGTCGAAGACAATTGTTCATACCGACCACTCCGCCATCCGGTATTTGATTGCAAAGAAAGATTCCAAAGCAAGACTTATCCGGTGGGTTTTGCTACTCCAAGAGTTTGACATTGAGGTGCTTGATAGGAAGGGGACCAAAAACCAAGTGGCGGATCATTTGTGACGGTTGAATGAAGAAGGTCGCCCGAAAAAAAAAGTTGAGGTGAATGATGCATTTTCGGATGAGAGAATCTTGGCCGTATCTTGGGAACCAATCTCTTGGTATGGTGGTCTAGCCAATTTCATAGTTGGGGGAGTCTATCCCGAAGACTTCACATTCTACCAAAAGAAGAAGCTAGCCAAAGATACAAGATTCTATTATTGGGATGAACCCTATCTCTTTAGGGTGTGTGTTGATGGAATCATCACAGAGATGTGTTGCTGAGTCCGAACAAGAAGCCATTATGGAAGGGTGTCATTCTTCTCCTTAAGGAGAACATCATGGTGGAGTGAGGACGGCAGCCAAGGTATTACAATGTGGCTTCTTTTGGAAAACTTTGCACAAAGATGCCCACACTTGGGTGAAAAATTTTGATCAATGCCAAAGGATTGGTGGAATATCAAGGAAGCACGAGATGCCAATGAATCCCATTGTTGAAGTCGAATTGTTTGATGTGTGGGGAATCGACTTCATCGGACCCTTTATGAGTTCCTAGGAAAATAATTACATCTTGGCAGCAGTTGATTATGTGTCCAAGTGGGTGGAAGCGGTTGCGCTCCCCAATAATGAAGCCAAAAGTGTGTTGGGTTTCTTGAAAACGAATATTTTCTCATGATTTGGGACCTCGAGGGTGATCATTAGTGATGGTGGGAGATTTTTGCCAAACCTCCTCCAAAAATATGGAGTGAAACACAAAGTTGCAACTCCCTACCACCCTCAAATAAGTGGGCAAGTTGAAGTCTCAAACCGGGAGGTGAAAAATATTTTAGCCAAGACAGTTAATGCAAAAATAGAACCGATTTGGCTAGAAAACTTGATGAAGCATTGTAGGCTTACCGAACCGCTTACAAGACTCCTATTGGGATGTCACCATTCAAATTGGTATTCGGTAAGGCTTGCCATTTGCCAGTTGAACTTGAGCACAAAGCCTTGTGGGCATTGAAGAAGTTGAATATGGATTGTGGCGATGCCGCAAGTGCGAGAGTTTCAAACTTGCACGAACTTGATGAATTCCGGTTCTTGGCTTATGAGAATTCCTTGACATACAAAGAAAAAATGAAGATGCTTCATGATTCGAGAATTTGGAATTGGACATTCAAGGAGGGGGATTTGGTATTGTTGTTTGACACCCGCCTGAAGTTGTTCCCCGGGAAGCTCAAGTCAAAATGGAAGGGTCCATTTAAGGTAGTGGGTGTCAATACTTATGGCTCGGTTAATTTGCAACCAAAAGAAGGAGGAAGGATTTCCTGAGTCAATGGACATTGTGTGAAACATTATTTGGGATGCAACGCCGAAGTTGGTGGAGTGGCGTGCATCTATATTGATGAACCGTGAGGAGAAAAATCATCACCGTCGTACCGCGACGTTAAATTAGGCGCTTCTTGGGAGGCAACCCAAGTTTTTAGTGTAATTAGTCGTTAATTGTGCAGGTACCCAAGTGTTGGTGAGCTCGAGAGTTAGAAAAGTGACGGAAAAAGGCCAAGAACAGCTCGGCACAAAGCTAGGTAGACCTCCTAAATTGCTAAGAAGGCCGCCCAGGTAAGTGCATACATGAAAAAAGGGAAAGCAAGCAAGACACAGAGCTGAGCGCACCACCTGACCTATAGGCGCTCCACCTGTCCCAATAGGGTGAACTGCCTGGCCCACTGCACAAGCAACCCATCGGGTAAAGGGGATTAAAAGATCCCCAAGCCCCTATTTTTCACTCTTTCCCGATTTTAACAATAGGAAGGTATCCCTTAGCCGAAAATTCCAACCCCAATTCGAAAATCTCACTTTTAATTACTAACAACACCCACAAATCACTCAAAAATCACTTTTCACATCAAGATTCACTTGAATTTCGGGTATGTCCTAAAAAAATTTAAATTTTTTTTTGTGTAAATTCATTAACTTTGTAGAATCATGTACTTAGTATTAGAATTAGTTAGTGGTAGTATAAATTAGTATATCATTGTCTTTATGCTTGAATGTAGCAACCTTAAGTTGAATTAGTGTAGAAAAGTTGGGGTTCATAGGGTAAAAATTGGGAATTTTTGATGAAATCTTGAACCCATGACTTTAATGCCCTAAAAATTGGTTGCTCTAATTGTTTGGAATGTGAGGAATGACATTGTGACGCTTTCAAAGTTCAAGTGTGTCAAACCACAAGTTGAAGGAATTTAGAATTCCAAGAGGTGAAAATTTTTGGTGTGAATTTGAATTTCGAACATATTGCTTGAACTCACTTTAGCTACTTGCTTAGAATTGATATTATGAAATTGTGTAGTTGTATAGTTGAGTGAGTACGTTTGGGAGCTTTGATAATGAGTTGAACTATTGGGGTTTGAGCTTGTTTTTCACGTGAACTATTCTTGAAAGTTGTGGTATGCATTTGGTTGAATTGTTTAAATGTGGTTTGGAATTTTGAGAGTAGATTCTTGTGGTAAAATTCTAGAAAATTCATTCATGATGATAATTGAACTCTTCTTGAGTCATGATATGTTGGTGCTTATTTATGATTGCTTGAGATTGATTTGAAGCTTGAACGTGCTTAACTTGCTTGTGGGGATCATACTTGAGCACATATGAAATTCATGAAGTCAATTGCTTGTCCGACTTATTTTTCTCATTAAGGAGTTTGTTTTTCATTGTTAATCATGGTGGTTTAAAATTGCTAAAGTGTGCTCAAGTTATGAAATGCACTAGTTGGGGGAGGGTTTTAAAGTTTAATTACTTTGGATCGTAGGTTGAACCCCAAATTGATGTTTAATTTGAACTATTTGATGCTTTGCCTAAATCTTGAGTGCAAAGTTGAGACATCATTTTTGAGCGCAAATTTGAGGCTTCACCGGGCACAACTCCCAGGCATTAGGTGCCTCGCCTGGATTGGCTATTAATCAGGAGGTGCACCTAAATAGCTCACTGCCCATTTCTTATTTTTGGAATAGGCGCTCCGCCTGGTTCCTCAGGCGTTGCGCCTAAGCTGCATTCTGCCTCTGATATGTTCTTTTACTAGGCGGACCGCCTGGACCTTTAGGCGCTCCGCTTAGGCCCTGCTTGATAGACATTTTTATTTTTCTCATGTGCTTCCATTATGTCATGTACTCTCACACTTCTAACAATGCTTTGCATGTATTGCAGGTACAATGGGCAAACCCGAGAAAAGGAAAAAGGCTTCATCGACCCCCTCCAACGAAGATGCGAGGGATGATGTACCCCTAGCCAAATTACAACGGCAAGCAAATAGAGTAATACGAACAAAAAGGAAGAGAGATGCTTCTTCCTCACAAGCTCGACCACAAGTGCCAAGGGAAACCGAGGCCAATGAAGTGGAGAGGGAGATGAACCAGTGCAACCCCGAGTACCAGACAATGATGAGTCAGCCGGTGATGAGGAGTGGAGGAAATTGTTTAGAAAGAGGAAAGCTTACAAACTCTACCACTACAAGTTTCTGGACAGAACTTTCAACTCAGAGCAGGTGATTAGTTTGAAGGATGTTGATAAGAAAAATCCAGACATCTACAGAAGGTTCCAAAAGCATGACAAATGGGAGCAAGTATTGGGTAAGCCGTTTTGTGACGCTAATGAAAAAATGGTCCTTGAGTTTATGCTAACTTGGCCACGAACAAAGAAGGCGATACAAAGATGTTTTGTAGGGGAAAATATGTGGATGTGGACGCGTGTCCATTGAGTGAATTTCTACATCTTGAAAAGCTTAAGCCGACAAGGTTCATGAAGAAGTGCGAAATGACCGTGAAGCAAAAAAAGGGCATGGCTTGTGCCCATTATTGGGAGAGAGAAAAACCCAAAGTGGAAGAACAATGGTGTACAAATTTATAGGGGTGATCTCAATTTTGAAGCAAAGGGCTGGCACTACATCCTTATCTCTAGGATACATCCCACCATTAAAGACCACAAGCTTACTGTACATCAAGCGGTGATGGTCGGATGCCTTGTGAGCGGTATCAAAATCAACTTGGGCGCGGAAATGGCAAAGGAAATGATTGACATAGCACACATTGACAAAAAGAAACTTGCCTTCTCTCAGACATTGACAGCCTATTTCACACACAAGGGAGTTGAGCAATTACCCGATGACTTCTTCACTGCCCGAGGAACCTGTTCAATTGGTGTGCATTTAGAGATGATCCACCTGCTCCTTCAGCTTCAGGTACTCCTGTTCCTCCTGTACCCGCTCTGCCGTCCACTTCGAGGGCGGATCCTCCACATGACCCTGATTCCCCTATAGCTGCTGAGACTACTACGGGTACTGACCCCGAGGCACTGCCTCAACCCGTTCTAGACCTTGATGATAAGTTGGAGGAGATAAAGACCTTGCTCTCCAACTTACATCATGTCTAGCCACTACCTCCTCCTCCACCACCAGCTGCCACACCAGAGCAGTTCTCAGAGATAATTAAGGTTATGTGGGACCATACTCTTGCCATTGAGGGCAACATCACAGCCCTTGCAGAGCATGCTGCAGCTATTAGGGCCCACACTACAACACTTGAGGATACCCAGCAGAGAGTTTCCCATTTGGGGACAGTTGTCACAAGCCTGGCTCATCACTTTGTCTCGTTGGACGAGAAAATCAGTAGGGGCATTAATGTGCCCACGGGTTTCAGTACTCCTTCCACTGCCACTGCTACTGCTCCTCCTGCTATCCAGCTTTCGAAGGCTCCACGTCTAGTCATTTCTGCTTTGTTTGGGCCGTCTAGCTCTAAGGCCCCTTGTCAAGTAGTGAAGAAAGTCCAAGCAGATGTCGATGAAGAGTCCCTGATAGATCTAGAAGCCAAAAAGGCCATGAGGTTTGACACTGTGGACGATGATGACATGGATGATAATATACCCGTGGATGATGATGCTGAGTTGCAGTTGGCCACCCTCTTGTCCCTTGAGGAGACCCACAGACAGCAGCCATTGGACGGTAAAGGCAAAGGCCTGGCTTGAGCACTACCAGGAAGTCCCCTTTCTACCCCCTTTGTACATTACTTTTTCACTTAGCATGCGGGGACGATGCTAGAGTCTTTAGTTGGGGGAGGGGTTCGAATTTGTGTGTGTATTTTGGATAGAATTTTGTGCCTAATGATATCCATGTACAAATTCAAACCGTCTTCTGTATATATACTTCTTTAGTCTAGCTAGTAGTTATTTCATGTTCTAACTTTTTATTTTTCAAATAAGCTTCCGGTTCTCTTCACTTGGTTCTTTCCGGAGGATCTTTTTTAACCAAATTTGTATATAAAATCTTTTGGAAATATATTAATGGATTATTTGGTACTACCTGTTGTTACATTATTTCTTATGGCAACTTTGACAAGTAAATGTGTACTTTCAATGGAATGGCGCAAGTTGTAGACCATGAGGTTCTTTAGCTAGCGTAATTGTGTTGTTGGCATGGTTTAAAAACTTGGACCATTATATGCTTTGTGAGTGAGTGTCCTTAGTGTGTGTTTAGACTTTGAACTTCAAAGATTACTTGCGTGTGCGGTGAGCTCTTGAATAATAAGCTTGTGTGTGTGACTTGAAAGTTTGGAACTTGCCCTTAATGTACTTTGAGACGAAATCTTAGGTGAAACTTGACTTGAGACATGATTTTAGGCTTTCCTTGGACCGCTACTATCCTAAATGGGCTTCCCGTACGTATTTATCCTAGTTAGCCCCTCTGAGCATTAACCTTTCATTTGGAAGCCACTAAAATTGAAAACCGAGCCAATTCTTGTGTGCTAAGGCACCAGCTCTCTTTTTGGCCCTAACATCCAAGTGTGCATTGAAAAATGTGCAACGTAGGCTAAAACCTAAGTTTTGGGGAGATGGTAAAAGCTTGGAATCCCATTGTGAATGTCAAATTGAAATACATATAAGAAAGAAGAAAAAAGAAAATAGATACAAAGGACAGAGAAAAATTAAGGAAATAAAAAATTAAAAAAAGAGAAAAGTGTTGAATAAAGAAGGGATTAATTAGTATTGTCTTCAAAAGAAAGGTAGAATGAGCCTGAATGAAAAGAAAAGGAAAGTTGCACAAAAGAAAGTAAGATAATGTAGTGCTACGGAGATATAAGTCACTATTTAGCCAAATATATCGCACCTTAAACCAAAAGCCCACATTACAACCATATCAAGTCCTAATTGATCTCTAGTCAAGTAGCCCTACATTAGTGGAGAAGTACTAGAAGAGCAAGTCTTTGGATTTTTTAGAAGCATACATAAGCATTTCTTTGTGAGAGTGAGAGTTCAAATTCTTGGAGTCCAATTTTTATTTTAAAAAGTATTTTGTGAGTAAATGAATCCATTCTTTTTCATGAGGAAGCGAGTAACTTTTGAGCGAGGGTTTGAATTCATATTGAGGCTCATGAACAATCAAAGCAAGCTGATAACCTTGAGATAACTTTAGAAGCTCGTGAGTTTCCTTTCGTCATAGTCTAAGTAAAGTGCGTAGTTGCTTGTCAATTTTTCATATTAGTAGGTGTGACTAGTTAGTACCAACTAATTCATTAATGTAAAAGTATTATTGGCAAGTTCGAAATGTGGAACATGACTTGACTTTGAGCTTAAATGTAAAAACTATTGGCATACTTAATTTTGAGTTGCTTGAGGACAAGCAAATGCTTAAGTTTGGGGGAGTTGATAAGTTGGTATTTTACCAACTGAAAGACTATTCTAAGCTTTCGTTTTTGGATTCAAAAGCAACATTTAGTGTTATTAATATCAAGAATTGCTTACTTTCAGGTTATATAGAATGGTATGAACATCAATAGCAGGTTATATAGAGTGGTATGAACATCAATTGAAAAGTGAAGCTAAAGAGCACGAATTGGAGCCAAAGAGTCGAGAATCGTATCACAGCCCGAGGCGCTCCGCCTGGCATGATAGGCGCTCCGCCCAAAGTGAGCACTGGCCAGGTGTTCCGCCTATAAATGAGGCGCCCCGCCCAAGTTACACACTGCCAAAATAATGGAATTTCTCCAGGTGCTCCGCCCAAAGTGAACACTGTCTAGGCATTCCGCCTGGAAATGAGGCTCCCGCCTAAGTTACACACTGCCAAGGAATGAAAATTTCTCCATGCACTATGCCTGGCTCTAAGGCGCTCCACTGAAACACGGGATTCTGATCTTGTATAGATACTAAAAGCTAGGGTTTTGACATAAACAGATTTCATACATACACTTTATAGCTTAGAGGCGATTTTGGAAGGCAAGAGTGAAGCTTTTCATTACTTTGTAAGCTTGTTATCTTGCACTTTTAAATCATTAATCCATTAACTAATATAAATTCATGTGTGAATCTATTTCATCTCTTCATTACATGTTTTGTTGTTTGATTCAAACCCCTAGTATGAGTAGCTAAATTCATAACTAGGGGTGTAAACATGCTATTACACTAGAAAATCAATGGGTGTACCATTTCATTATTCATAGCACAAATATCAATTATCCAATTCCCCATTACAATAACATCAAAATTCCAATATCCATGATATTTGGGATTTCTTGTCTACTTTACTAATTAAAGACTCGGGAGAGATTAGTTAGTATAGAATAGTGGAATTGACGATGATTTGGGTTGATAGGCTATTTGTATAGACTAACCCATCTAAACGAAGTTACGCTCGGAAGAAATCTCCTTTCCTCGGGTCTTTGAGTAGTACTTTAAGCACTCAACTAAGGCTTTGACAAGCGGGTTGTGAAAGATCTCTTCTAGGCCGGAAGGATTCCAGAGATCAAAATAGCAAGACTCGACCATAATTATACTTGTGTTGCGAATGTGAAGTAATTACACCCGTTGATTGGAAATTGCTATATCCGTTTACACTCCTAGCCTCTTAATATCGAACCGACTTACTTGCTTAATTTGTATGCTTCGTAGTTAATTTCAACGTTACTTCAAGCAAACCCCATTTCTAGGACTCAATATTAAACTTCATTTGAATTTCTACTTACGACTCTCTTACTTGACAAGCTAGTTCCCTCGGGAAATCGATCCTGACTCACATCGGGTATTATACTTTGGCGACTGCCTCTTACCATTAAAGGTGTAGGATTGAGCGTGGATCAGGATCCTTCAGATTTGTGTCAACATATGCTTCACTCGTAAGAATATCAATGTCGGGCCTTGACTGGTAAAAATTAGCCAGTACAAGATACTTTTGCAACAACTCAACAATCTTTTCAACAACTGCAACAACAGCCACATTATGACGAGCACCCCCACCACTCATTGAATCATATATCCTAATGGAACTATCCTTGAATGATACTACACCCAATACCCAATGATAGATATCCTTTATATTAAGCGGTAGTAGAACATAGTCAACCTCTGTCCAAGGTAAATTTGCAGGGATCGTGCAGCCTCGAATGTAGCTAGCAACAGAATCAACATCAGATAGCACTAAAACATTCTTCCCACTATTCAGATACTTCTCATAGATGGTCTCGATCATGGTTTTAAACCAACAGTCAATAGTAGTGAAGGATAATTCAGTCTTGGGTCGATATTTTCCTTGCTTTCGCAAGTAGTAGAAAATAACATTCACATGCTGAAACATTCAAAAAACTAAAATTGATGATATAAATAGATCAAACATTACAGAAACAATGAAGAAAGGAACAAAATTACAGTTACTAAAATGAATGAAACAAAACAGATATAGTAAGGAAGAGAAAGAAACGGTACGGGGACATTGACACATACACAATAAAAAGAAACAGAAACACACCCTCACACACTAGAAGAAACAGAAAGATACAGTCTGGATATACATATAGAAAGAAATACACACAGACTAAAAAGAAATAGAAAGATACATTACACAGTGTAGAGACACACATACACAGTAAAAGAAATAATATGATACACTAAAGATAAAAAACACACACAGACTAAAAAGAGTAAGAAAGCAACTTACTGAATCCTGCAACGTATGACCACCATGTAACAGAATGTAGAACCACATCCGAGTCGACATCATTTCGACTCCAAAGTTAAACTCATATAGAAATATGTTGTCGGTTTTGGAATAGGCACAAATACTAAAAATATAAAGTAAAAGAAACATAAATTATAACAATATCCACATGATAAATGATACAGTAAACGAGTGTTAAAGGGGCACACACCTTCCTCTTTTTCGTTTAGCTAGATCATCAACAAATTCAAAAAATTTATTTGCTAATTCTTCATCAGCATCCTCTGTGACACCAATACTAAAAGGATGTCTTTGCAACATTAAAAGCTTTAGCAAAACATAATTTCTACTGGCACCAGAAGCAAACTCACGCAAAAAAGGTGAAACGTCATATTTACTAGGATGCTTCACCCTTACCAACGCCTGTGAAGGTGTAGTAGTATCTACACGTGGGCTCGGCTGCCCGTTCTCAGGCTCACTAACCAGGACAGCCTCAGAATCCTCACTGGACTCACCAACATCATCGGCATAATAAAGATCTTCAGCGCCATGCTCAACGGGGTTCTTCAGCGGCATGCTAAACAGGCTCTTCAGAAACAGTGTCAGCAGGCTCTACAGCAATAGTGTCAGAAGTCTCTTCAGCAACAGTGGCACCAGGCTCTTCAGCAACAGTATCAGCAGCCTCTTCAGCAATAGTGGCACCAGGCTCTTCAGCAACAGGGTCAGTTTGAAAATAACTCTTTACATTCTTAATGGTATCAGCAATGCTACGGTCCATCTCCGCAAACCCTTTGGAGTCTCCATATTGTTGAATAATATATATATATATATATATATATATATATATATATATATATATATATATATATATATATATATATATATATATATATATATATATATATGTATATACACCCGAAAGTCATCCCTTAAAAAAGGTAATTTTTGGGGTTCAATAGTCAAAATTTAGGAGTTGTAAATTAGCACCAGCAAATGAAGGGGTCAAAGGAACCTTGGTTTCAACTGTTGCGAGCATTGGAACGGGTTTTTCACTAGCAACTGTTTCTACATTACTGACACCATCAGCACTAAAAGATCCATCACATTTACTGACCACAACACCATCTGTTTGATTTGTATAAGATGACACAGAAACAGGTTTTCCACCGCCGCCTGCTACTTCAATCGCTTCACCAGTAGCACATGTCTAAAAAATGAAAAGGAAAAATAATTCATAAAAATAAGAAATAGTAGCTGTACAATTTCATTGTCTTGTTGAATTGTTTCTATTTGTAACTATCTGTATCTGTTTGTATCTGAATGTATCTAGTTGTTTCAAGATAATTGGAATAAGGTACATACTGTAACATTAGCCGTATCAACATTAAAAGTTTCTGTATCAGCACCAACATCTGGTTTAAACTTTTCTAAATCACCAAAATCATCCAAATTGAACTTCTCTGTATCACCACTAACGAAGTGGTGACTTTGGTGAATCTCGAGCATTAAATGCACCACTTTAAGTATCCTGTTTCCACAAAAAAAATAAAAATAATTCAAACCAACATTACATCAACAAGAAACAATAAACTGTTTCATCAACAATTAATACATGTCCTTCCGCAAGAAGCTTATTTTATCAACAACTTTTCTAAGCTCCTCACCAAAGAATTCCTTAACATTGTTAAACTGATCATCAGCCTTCAAAAGAAACAAAGGCAACAACAGTATCACAATAATTCTAACTGTTTCAACAAAGTAAAAAACATAGACACAATACAATATAAATCAAACAGATACAGTGAAACGATCTCGGTTAGTCGTTTTGGAAGTTAGGATTCTGATTGGCGTGCCGATAATTTTAAAATGTTCGTAATATCTATTGAGACTTATCTGTAAAATTTGAGCTAAATCAGACATCGTTTGGTAGGCATCGGAAGAAGGTTTCAGTTTTTATTGTCAATAAATATTAAAAAAGGATTTTCGAGCTCGGTTTTGACGAACGAGCTCCGAATCGAAATCCAAAAGCGCCATTAGGTTCGTAAGATTATTTGTGACTTTTGTGATTTTTCGAAAGTGAATTTCGATGTTGTTCGGCTAGTTTCCGCTAAAATGCCGAAAGTTAAATAATTTGACTTCTTTTTATTTAAATTCGCATCTTGAGTTTCGGGAGTCCGATTTGAGATCCGCCTTCGCGAGTATGTTACATATATTTTGTACAACTTGTATGCAAAAGTTGGAATTATTTCGAATATCGTATGGCACCGTTTTAATTTTCGTTAAAAAAAGAAAATAAAAAAAAGAAAACAAAAAAAAAAAGAAAAAAAAGCAAAAAGACAAAAAGGAAAGGAACAAAGAAAGTAGGCGGTGCTTTAGTGGAGATATTAATCCCTTAGGTGCTCATTGCTCAATATGAAATGAGCAGAAACAAGAAATGAGCGAAATAGAGAGAATGAAAGGAAAAAATACCAGAAAATAAGAAGAGGGGCCGGAAAAAAGTAGAATTTTCACCCTGAAACATTCAGGTAATGGTCCTAATATATTATTTAAGTTTATTACGTGTGTTTAAATATATTTTGATGGTGGAAATTGAGATATTAGACATCGTCCTAATAAGTTCAATTAATAGTTTAAAGGGTCAAATGGACCCGGATAATGGAATTGAATATTTATTCGTACTCAGTGAGTTTATGGCAACATATAAATGTAATTTATTTGGGGTTTCATTATGTGACCATAAACCCTGTACATAGGCCTGGCCTGCGTATTGCGTATGCGAATAGGGTATCAGGTTCCTACCTGGATTGCCCTAATATGTGAGGAATGAAGCCTTTAGCCTAATTTGATATATTTTTCTGCTTATTGAATAGAGTGGGATTGTTTGGAAATGAATTCAAAGGACAAAGCGGTTGTTGAGTAATTGTGCTAACTTTGTAACAAGGTAAGTGTTTATATCCATTTCTTTGGAGACACCTGGCCTCGTGGATTTTCTGCCACGTATTCCTTGCGTGTGTAGCTGCCGATAGGCGTACTCATCACGCCTTAGCTTTGGATTCATATTGTATATTATATGTTATGTCCTATTTTTGGTATTGCATTAAGAATCTGAGCATTGTACCCTGGCTGTGAGTTGGCATCTACTTCCCGGCTGTCGATGAGAGTCCCGCACCGGTGAAGGGTTATTATTGCATCACATTGCATTCATATGCATTATATGTCATTCATATGCCTTACATTGCATATCATATTGGGTGCAGGAGTATTCCGCCCCAGGAGCAGGAGGATTCCGCTCCATTGTATCATATTGAGGGCAGGAGTATTCCGCCCCAGGAGCAGGAGGATTCCGCTCCATTGTATCATATTGAGGGAAGGAGGATTCCGCCCTAGGAGCAGGAGTATTCCGCTCTTATGTCAGATATTGAGTGCAGGAGTATTCCGCCTCAACTTTACATTATATCAGGTGCAGGAGTATTTCGCCCCAGGAGAGTGCAGGAGTATTCCGCCTCTGGTTTATATTATATCGGGTGCAGGAGTATTCCGCCCCAGGAGCAGGAGTATTCCGCTCCAGCTTGTTATCAGATTGGATTCCCCTCGAATGCAGGAGTATTCCGCTTCGGGATGGGATTACGGGCACATGTGACCCTTCGCATCATATTTCATTTCATTTCGTTTCATCTCACTTCATTGCATTCCATCTTAATTCATACCATTGTGTAGACTTACGGTACATGACTACTGTTCTACTTATATGTGCATTGCATATTTGTTGATATGTTTTTGGCACGCATCCATGGTTGAGTTTATAAGTTTTTTACGTCTTCCGGTGGTTATCTGGCTCTGCCTTTTTATAATTTAAATAAAAGGAATTTGGTCTATCTATTTCTTTTCTCCCTGGTTAGCTATCCTATTCTTTGAGGTGGCTAATCTGCCCCAGTTATTGAGTCCTTTTGACTCACCCTTGTTTGTTGTTTGTTTCTTGTCTATCTATTTCGTTTCGGCAGGTTCGCTCCAGGATTGAGTTCGCCACGTTGTGAAGGAGCGAAGACGACTTCAGCTGTCAGGGTGAGCCAGCTTTTATTCCGGATGGCCACCAATTTGATGTTTATTATTTCAGTTGTATTTTGCTCCCTTTAGGAGGTATCTGTCTTCGTTTGTACTCTTAGATGTCTAGTCTGGATAGCCCTAAGCCTAGTATGTTGGGTAGTCAGCTGTAATTTCTTTTATACAGCTTAAAGGTATCAGTATGTCTGTATTTTTTTAAGTCTTGTTCTTATTTATGAATTCAATTATATTTATTTTCCTAATTTAACTAGTAAGGGTTCGCCCGACGGGTGTAGGGGAGGATGTCGGGTGCCCGCACGGCCTAGCCGGATTTCGGGTCATGTCTTTTGCTATCTGAGCGAATTTTTCTTTAGGCTTAGGCTCTTCGAGGACGAACGAGAGTTTAAGTGGAGGAGAATGAAACGACCTCGGTTAGTCGTTTTGGAAGTTAGGATTCCGATTGGCGTGCCGATAATTTTAAAATGTTCGTAATATCTATTGGGACTTATCTGTAAAATTTGAGCTAAATCAGACATCGTTTTGTAGGCATCGGAAGAAGGTTTCAGTTTTTATTGTCAATAGATATTAAAAAGGGATTTTCAAGCTCGATTTTGGCGAACGAGCTCCGAATCGAAATCCGAAAGCGCCATTAGGTTCGTATGATTATTTGTGACTTTTTCGATTTTTCGAAAGTGAATTTCGATGTTGTTCGGCTAGTTTCCGCTAAAATGCCGAAAGTTAAATAATTTGACTTCTTTTCATTTAAATTGGCATCTTGAGTTTCGGGAGACCGATTTGAGATCCGCCTTCGCGAGTATGTTACATATATTTTGTACAACTTGTATGCAAAAGTTGGAATTATTTCGAATATCGTAGGGCACCGTTTTAATTTTCGTTAAAAAAAGAAAATAAAATAAAAGAAAACAAAAAAAAAAAAAAGAAAAAAAAAAGCAAAAAGACAAAAGGGAAAGGAACAAAGAAAGTAGGCGGTGCTTTAGTGGGGATATTAATCCCTTAGGTGCTCATTGCTCAATATGAAATGAGCAGAAACAAGAAATGAGCGAAACAGAGAGGATGAAAGGAAAAAAATGCCAGAAAATAGGAAAAGGGGCCGGAAAAAAGTAGAATTTTCACCCTGAAACATTCAGGTAATGGTCCTAATATATTATTTGAGTTTATTACGTGTGTTTAAATATATTTTGACGGTGGAAATTGAGATATTAGACGTCGTCCTAATAAGTTCAATTAATAGTTTAAAGGGTCAAATGGACCCGGATAATGGAATTGAATATATATTCGTACTCAGTGAGTTATGGGCAACATATAAATGTAATTTATTTGGGGTTTCGTTATGTGACCATAAATCCTGTACATAGGCTTGGCCTGCGTATTGCGTATGCGAATAGGGTATCAGGTTCCTACCTGGATTGTCCTAATATGTGAGGAATGAAGCCTTTAGCCTAATTTGATATATTTTTCTGCTTATTGAATAGAGTGGAATCGTTTGGCAATGAATTCAAAGGACAAAGCGGTTGTTGAGTAATTGTGCTAACTTTGTAACAAGGTAAGTGTTTATATCCATTTCTTTGGAGGTACCTGGCCTCGTGGATTTGCTGCCACGTATTCCTTACGTGTGTAGCTGCCGATAGGCGTACTCATTACGCCTTAGCTTTGAATTCATATTGTATATTATATGTTATGTCCTATTGTTGGTATTGCATTAAGAATCTGAGCATTGTACCCTGGCTGTGAGTTGGCATCTACTTCCCGGCTGTCGATGAGAGTCCCGCACCGGTGAAGGGTTATTATTGCATCACATTGCATTCATATGTATTATATGTCATTCATATGCCTTACATTGCATATCATATTGGGTGCAGGAGTATTCCGCCCCAGGAGCAGGAGGATTCCGCTCCATTGTATCATATTGAGGGCAGGAGTATTCCGCCCCAGGAGCAGGAGGATTCCGCTCCATTGTATCATATTGAGGGTAGGAGTATTCCGCCCCAGGAGCAGGAGTATTCTGCTCTTATGTCAGATATTGAGTGCAGGAGTATTCCGCCTCAGCTTTACATTATATCGGGTGCAGGAGTATTCCGCCCCAGGAGAGTGCAGGAGTATTCCGCCTCTGGTTTATATTATATCGGGTGCAGGAGTATTCCGCCCCAGGAGCAGGAGTATTCCGCTCCAGTTGGTTATCAGATTGGATTCCCCTCGAATGCAGGAGTATTCCGCTTCGGGATGGGATTACGGGCACATGTGACCCTTCGCATCATATTTCATTTCATTTCATTTCATTTCATTTCATCTCACTTCATTGCATTCCATCTTAATTCATACCATTGTGTAGACTTACGGTACATGACTACTGTTCTACTTATATGTGCATTGCATATTTGTTGATATGTTTTTGGAACGCATCCTTGGTTGAGTTTATAAGTTTCTTACGTCTTCCGGTTGTTATTTGGCTCTGCCTTTTTATAATTTAAATAAAAGGAATTTGGTCTATCTATTTCTTTTCTCCCTGGCTAGCTATCCTATTCTCTGAGGTGGCTAGTCTGCCCCACTTATTGAGTCCTTTTGACTCACCTTTGTTTGTTGTTTGTTTCTTGTCTATCTATTTCGTTTCGGCAGGTTCGCTCTAGGATTGAGTTCGCCACGTTGTGAAGGAGCGAGGACGACTTCAGCTGTCAGGGTGAGCCAGCTTTTATTCCGGATGGACACAAATTTGATGTTTATTATTTTAGTTGTATTTTGCTCCTTTTAGGAGGTATCTGTCTTCGTTTGTACTCTTAGATGTCTAGTCTGGATAGCCCTAAGCCTAGTATGTTGGGTAGTCAGCTGTAATTTCTTTTATACAGCTTAAAGGTATCAGTATGTCTGTATTTTTTTAAGTCTTGTTCTTATTTATGAATTCAATTATATTTATTTTCCTAATTTAACTAGTAAGGGTTCGCCCGACGGGTGTAGGGGAGGATGTCGGGTGCCCGCACGGCCTAGCCGGATTTCGGGTCGTGTCATACAGACAGAATGAAACAGATACATGAAGAATGAAACAGATACAGAAAGAATGAAACTATACCTTGTTGCCTCGGTCCTCTAAAATCTTACAATCTCTCTTATTCATTGAAAGATTACTCTTCACTATTCAGTTCAAGATACGAGGAGTTCGACTCCTAATACGCACAGCTACTGATGACAGAATATTGGTCCAGCACTCATAAAATCATACTTGCAACGCAGAAGGCAAACCTACCAGTCGAAGATATGTACTGCTAATTTTCACCTTCTTGTAAATACTATCAAACAATTCTTTGAAAGAATCTATACTCCATGGATAGTCCTCGTAAAGATCGGACGGAACCAAATCAAAATATTTCTTAGAAACAGTTTGCACATCAGATATAGACATCACAAAATTCACAATCACATACAGAACTGCAATCTTAACTACACCAGCATCACCAATCCACTTCCATTGAGTAAGAGCTTCTTAATATCTACGTGAGACACCTTCTCCACGTTCGGAAAGTAGCTACTCATCAACCGATTTGGACCACGTACCAACAGAACTCAGTGTATCCCCATAACACTTTAAACCCGACATTCCAAACTCACGCATCCCGAACTGTAAACACATACCATTCATATAAAGCACAAACGTACAGGGCTTAGAGGACTCAATCTCAAGCACCAGCAAAGACCGAAGTAACTGAGTCTGAACGGGAAAATGTTCTACCTGTAACAAATAACCAAAACAGGCATTTTTGAATAGTTTCAACTGCATCGGACTTAAGATATCCTTCAAATGCATTCCAATATCACCATCCATAGTAAACCGTAGATGGAACTCTTTTCAATAAAAATCCTGGGGTATATAAAATGAAACACCCTAAAAAGGAAAAAACGCAACTCAATTAAAAAATAGTAAGTAGAATACAGAAACTGTAAAATACAATGCAGAAACAGTAAGAGACACAGAAACAGTACATATACTACAGAAATAGTAAAAACACTACAGAACCAGTATAAACACTACAACAACTGTAAATAAACTACATAAATAGTAAAATACAATGCAGAAACAGTAAAAGACACAAAAACAGTAAATACACTAAAGAAACAGTAAATACACTATAGAAAAAAAACTACAAAAACAGTGCAAACACTACAGCACCGGTAAATACACTAGAGAAACGTAATAATACACTGCAGAAACAGTAAAAAAAACACAGCAGAAACAGTAAAAGACTACAGAAATGGTGAAAACACACTGAAGAAACAGTAAAATACAACACAAACACATGAAATACCACAACAAATACAATAAAAAACAACAAAATAAATAAATAGATACAAAAAATAGAAAAAAGAAACAAAAAACTAAAAAGGAAACAGAAGTACTTGTAATGCTACATCAGCCAACACAGAAATCTGACTTTTCTTCAATGGTGGGGCATCTTTTTCAAAATCATCAGCATCAACCACAATTTTACCTTTACCTTTACCCGTAGAAGGAGATGCAGACGACCGCGTTACAGGCTTCAATTGTTGCGGGATTTTTTTCGACTTAGAAACAAGAACTTTACGTTTTAAACAGATTTGGCCCACTTTTAAAAATATTTATATCATGTTTCGTTTTACTCATATAGAAATATAGTATTAGAAGACGAACTAGAATTAGAAATTGAAAAAAAAAAGCAGATAAAAATAAAATCCTAAAAAATAAAAAAAACCGACAATTTAAACACTAAAAACAGTTATGAAATTGTTCAGAAATGGGGATGACGGTGGAGAATGTGAGGAAGAAAATGGGGGAGAAAAATGAGGAAATAACGATCGTGATACAATAAGAAACGAGTAGAAACGGGGTTGAAACAGACGAGGAAAGCGTGAACAGGGAGGAGTAATTGAGAAATTTTGAAATAAAATAGAAAATGAGGAAAGAAACTTATATATTAGGAGAGCAATGTTTAAAAACTTACAAAAAGGCTTCCAAACTGTAGTAAAATAAAGAAATAAACAAATATAGCAAACTTTTTACCTAAGTTGCTATATCTGTAATTAACTTGTGTTTTTCTCTATATAAAGTTATTTTACTAAAATATTGCTATGTTTGGTAATTAAATTCTAAAAATTTTACTTTTGTGCGAAAATTCCATTTTATATTCACCACACCCCGACTCCAGTTCCACTTCATCTCCCCTCTCCCCTCTCCTTTCCTCTTCTTCTTCACGGATACAAATGATCCGGCTAATATTTACCGTAAATATAAGCATATCATATGTAAAATAAATTGCTCTCTTTTTAACCGTAAAAAGACTAAATAAATTATTTTTGCCAACGAAGAATTGAAGATATGAAAAATTCAATTTATAGAAAGAAATGAAAAAAAGATGTATAGTATTTGGTGAATATGGACGACAGGAAGTGGATTAAATTGAAGAACGAATAATACATTTTGCTGAATCATGAATATACCCCAAATAAGATCATATTTATGCTTAGAAGTTTATTAACTATACATTTATTCAAGATGAATCTAATTTGGTCCACTCGTTTCTAGTATCATGAACTTTAACAATGGGGGATTACGTGGTGGGTGATATATACACCACTTTTAGCTCTCCATTATTAAAATTAACCTCTTTTAGCATCATGGTCGATAATATGAAAAAATTATAATTTTTGACTAACTTTCAAATTTACAAGTGATTTATTGATAATTATCCTTATATTTAAAATTTTGGGATTTCTGTCAATTTGTTATCTTGTTACTAAAATGCAGCATTCCTAGCTTAATTAATTATTAGAATAAAATTATTTTTCCTGACATTAACACTAGCATTTTATAAATTAATTTGCATATCAATTTAACTTCAAGTTGCATATTTTATCTAGCTCAAATTAATTTTTGTTCAAAAAGAAAATAATAAAAATGACATAGGACTCCAAAATAGTAGGGTACAAATAGAGGGTGTGTTTGGTACGAAGGAAAATATCGAAAAATATTTTCCATGGAAAATGAATGATTTTCAACTTATTTTCTTGTGTTTGGTTCCAAAATAGGGAAAAAATATATTCCTTATGTTAGCCCTACACTTACACCTAATTACACCCATGACACCAACCCCACCTCCCATTAGCAACTACCCCCTCCATCTCCAAAGCCCTCACCCACCCCTACCACCCCCTTCTTTTACCCCCCAACCCATCCCCTATCTACAACCGTACTAGATGTCATTTTGGTAACGTAGAGACGCAGTCACGGAGTAACAACGACGAGCTAAGTCACTGGAGTAACGACGGTGAGTCGTTCGCGACTCACCGGAGTTTGTCACGGAGGGGCGAGGAAAGGTGGCAGTGAGATTTTTAAGACCGATGGTAGAAGACAAATCGCAGATCATAGGCGACAGCAGGACAAATCAGCCAAGGCAGTAGAACCAAATAATGGTGGAAGCTGAGGCTGTAGACAGCGGGACAGGAAAGGAGGCAGTGGTGCGATGAGTTTTACACTGGCGATGGTGCCGAACAGAAAGAAAAGTCTAGCGGTGGTGGGGGTTAGATGGTGGAGTTGGGAAGGTTTATATAGGGGATTGTACAGCTGGGGTTAGAATGGTGGGGGTGGTATGGTGGTAGAGGATTTGGGGTGGGGGTGAGGTTGGAGATTAGAGTTTGTGTTTGTTTTTTTAGAAAAATATTTTCCTTCATTTTTTAGGGAAAACATTTTCTTTTATTTTAAGGAAAATAAGTTGGTGTGGAAAATATTTTCCAAGTTAAATAAGCTAACCAAACACAAGAAAATAAAAATTATTTTCCAAAACATTGTTTTCCTCCCTACAACACACCCAGCATATCATAAATTGTCGATTCCCTTTTCTTCTCCAAGGGTCAGACGCCCTTTTTCTCTTTTGTCTCGTCCTCTCTTTCAAAAGACTTCCATGGTCGCTCCACCCAATGGAAGCTCACATTGGGACTTTTGGATTTTTGGTCCATTGTTTTATCTAATGTGCACTTTGATTAAGAGAAGAAAGGGGGAGAAAACTCATGAAAAATTGAGAGAAATCGAGAGAAAGCAGTGGAATTTTTGCCGGATTCTTCATCTGTGTTTTTGCTCCGATGACCTTCTCCTCTTTTCCTCTTTGCGCTTGAACAAAAGACTCCCTCCCAATGAAAAAATCAGAAAAAGAACACCAAAAAGCACGAAGAAAGAAATAAGAAGGAGATGAACTCGGTCAATTTCTCCTCTGGTTGACCGCTCGTTGCTGTCATTGCTTCAACTCATGGCGTCGAATTTCAAGTTACCTCGTTCCTTTGTATGTTAATATAATTTTTCAATTCGCCCTGTAGGTGTCTTTCTTATTTTTTATATACATATATGAGCCTTGCCGGTTATGGATGATGTAGCGATTTGTTGCTGTCTCGTCATTTAACAGTTGTTGATAATTTTAATTTGTATTGTTTGCTGATATTCTAGTAGTTGATATTGTTGCTTGGCGTTGTCCCGATAGAAAACACGAGTCAATGACGATAATCTTTTTTTAATAAAACATGCAAGATCCTCGATTCGTCCTTTGGCATGACAATTTGGATGGCTATTGAGCAACCAGCCGTAGCCATTGTGTTTACCCATTTACAAATGCTGAGCCTCCATTTTTAAAACAATACTGTGTTTTCTCTTTCAAATATTTTCATTTCTTGTTCCAACTCAGTATTTACAAGTTGTTTCTCTCATTTATAATATTAGTATAAAAATTTTGCACCGCCTTCCCGGCATTGTTGTTGTTTATATGTTTGATAACCTGGCCAGACAACTCGCCATCACTGTATGATTTTGGAGCTATGAATATGTTTGTGGCTATTTATTTGCGGGTGATCACTTCACCTCTATGGTTGTGTTGTGTTGAGCTGAATGTTTTGAAGAATGAAAAACGAAGGACCTAGTGATTCTAGAGGAGAACTTGGTCATTATGAAGAAGGGCACTACTGATCGAAAAGATTATGGAATGGAAATCCATGCAGAACTAGAAATAGGGGTGCGTGAACTATTATGCATCCTAGTCAGCTAAAAGAGGTTGTGCCGAGGATCTGTCTTTGAAGTATGAATAAGAGTTGGAGCCAAATAAGGAAAGTGCCACAGGAAATCTTGTCTTGCCATAATTATAAGGTTTCCTTGTGAAATACTACTAGCGTTACGAAGCTGTTATAAAAGCTAGTAATCGAGGCAGCCGATACTCAGTTATTCACAACGAGAGTTGAGAGCAATACAAAGGCGATCCAACAACTTTCAAAGTGACTTAACTGGTGAAGACAACTGTTGAAGGCTACATACTTGAACTTAGATATTCTGTCTAGGTTCTTGCTTGGAGTTGTCGTAGTTTTGTGCTATCATTGTTTTTACCTACATGCTTAGTTTAGAAGCAACTGTATTAGGTGAATCATTGTGAGATTACTTTGTAAAGCTAGAATTTAGCTTTGTTGAGTGATTAGGGTCTAGAGTGTAGCCCCTTCGTTACAGAGTTTTGTAATCTAAAACTTGCTCTTTGTGTTAGTGAATTGATTCAAAAATCCCAGAGTGTGGGTCATGGTTTATCTCCCTTGAGCAAGGAGTTTTCCACGTAAAAACATTGTGTTCCTTAAGTTCGCAATTTGTGTGCGCTGAGGTGTTTGTCGTGGAAACTGTTGCGACAAGGACAAGGTTCTTGACGATAAGAATCAGGTTCTTCCAAGAAAATCGGAGGACACTATTAAACCCCCCTTCTAATGTCCATAGGAGGTGCTTAGAGTATAACAAGTGGTATCAGAGCAGGTCTTCTCGCTTTAGGTTAACACCTTGAGAATGATCAAATCATGAGTGCACCAATTACTATCACTGAAGGACAGTCGGTTCTGAGGCCCTCACAGTTTAATGGGCAGTACTACGCCTGGTGGAAGATTAGAATGGAGAACTATATTTGTGCTGAAGATTATCATCTTTGGTTGATAGTGTCTAAAGAAACTTGATTCCGACCAAAGAAGTTGGGGAAGGAGCTGCTGCTCGAGAAGAACCCAAAACAAAAGAGGAGTTCAATGAGGCAGACTACAAGATGGTTGAAAAGAACCACAAAGCCAAACAATTGGTAATTTGTGGGCTTGGTTCTGAAGAGTTCAATAGAATTTCATCTTATAAGACGACTAAGGAAATTTGGGATGCCCTGGAAGTTACGCATGAAGTGTCATACCCGATTTTGGACTCAACTCGAGGCGAGTCGGGTATCGAATTTGACTGGGTGAACTCGTTTGAGTTAAAGTTTTGGAGTCGCCACCTAATAAATTCTAAGGCGTATCAGGTCACCTAAGTGTGTAGATTCATGTTCAAACAAGACTACTAGTCCTTTTCAGAGATTCTATGCGGGTAAAAATTCCAAGTGACTCAAGGGAGAAGGTGTTAGGCACTCCCACGAGCCCCACCAAAAGGTGGTTACCATCCGAGTCTTAGTTTTGGGATGTAAATAGTATATGTCATCACGAATAGTAACTTGAATTTAAATTAACTAAGGCACAATATATTTACATATGCAAAAAAATAACTTTCCATATTCCACCTAAGTTTAAGCCTAATCGCGTCTATGGCCTCTAACGTCAAAGCCTAAGCGTAAACAAATGGTGCCATACAAACTTATCTTACAATTGTAATCATATATTGAAAAGAGTATTTGCACAAATAATTTGTTTTGCAAGTAGTTTTGGTTTTGATAAAGGACTGAAAGGAGTTTGTTTTAAAATAAAATGTTGGCTCATTTAGGATCGGTGTGACTCGTCATTAATTGTCGAGCCCTAACCTTAATGGCCTTTTTTGTGTAGGGGTCAGATTTTAGGAAATATATTGGCGAAGGGGTTGTTTTTGAAAATGGGTGTCACAGAAGCACGCAAATACAAATAAGAAGGGGCTGTCACACATAGAATATATACGTATAGGTATCAACATGCAAATATATGACTAAGTAATAGTTATAACTTTAGAAAAAATATTTATAAAGTGTATAAATGACCCCAACTACTTTATACACCCCTATACACTATTAGACTAGTGTATAAGAGCGTTAGAGTGGTCAAAAATCATTTTATGCACATAAGGGCCCTTTTTTGAAAATAGTTTTGGGCCTAGACTGTTTATGCAAAAGAGGGGCAAGCTTAATTTTCAGAAAACAATCCGTTTTAGACACAAATAGTACAAATAACCCCCAGCCAAGTGAATTTTAGATTCAAACACTCAGAAAAAGCGAGTTCTCATAATATTTTATGCAGTTTTATAAGAACAGTATGAAACTTTTGGTTTAAAGGCAAAGAATGCTTATGCAGATTCCTACATGCCATGCTTTCTCAAATAATGCAACATATAAAGAGTCAAGGTTTAGAAAAGAGCCCCTAGATGGCTGCATATAGTGTAGTAGACTGTAATTCCCTGTTTTAAAAGAATACAGGCAGGGATTCCCTAAATATACATAAGTTGGGACAGTTTCTAGGGGGAAAAGCTCAAAGGAAAGGTCAAGGTATAGTAGTCCCTGCACTGGTAACCTATTTAGGCATAGCGTCTACTCAGGGAAGAAAGAATTTCTCCCCAGTGTTTCAAATACACTGAGAGGTCTACAAATACAACCTGGTGAAACCCCCTTTGGGGCTATCTTCACATATACTGTAAGAAAGGGGTCAGGAGAGCCCTCCACAGAGCCCAAACACAGATGACAAGTAAATGGGAATTATGTCTAAGGATGACATGATCCAAAATCCGGTTAGGCCGTGCAGGCACCCGACATCCTCCCCTAGACCCGTCAGGCGAACCCTTACCAATTAAATCATAAAAATAAATATAACAATTCACAAATAAGGACAAGACTTAAAAAAAAATAGGCATACTGATACCTCTAAGCTGTACAAAAGAAATTACAGCTGACAACCCAACATACTAGGTTTAGGGCTATCCAGACTAGACATCTAAGAGTACAAAGAAGACAGATACCTCCTGAAGGGAGCAAAATACAACTGAAATAATAACCAATAAATTGGTGGCCATCCGGAATAAAAGATGGCTCACTCTGACAGCTGAAGTCGTCTTCGGTCCTTCACAACGTGGCGAACTCAATCCTGGAGCGAACCTGCCGAAACGAAATAAATAGACAAGAAACAAACAACAAACAAGAGTGAGTCAAAAGTGCTCAATAAGTAGGGCAGACTAGCTACCTCAAAGAATAGGATAGCTAGCCAGGGAGAAATGAAACAGATAGACCAAATTCCTTTTATTTAAATTAAAAAAAGGCAGAGCCATATAATAACTGGAGATACGTAAGAAAATTATAAACTCAACCAAGGATGCGAGCCAGAAACATATCAACAAATAAGCAATGCACATATAAACAGAACAGTAGTCATGTACCGCAAGTCTACACAATGGTATGAATTGAGATGAAATGAAATGAAATGTGATGCAAAGGGTCACATGTGCCCATAATCCCATCCCGAAGCAGAATACTCCTGCATTCGGAGCGAATCCAATCTGATAACCGACTGGAGTGGAATACTCCTGCTCCTGGGGCGGAATACTCCTGCACCCGATATAGTATAAACCAGAGGCAGAATACTCCTGCACTCTCCTGGGGCGGAATACTCCTGCACCTGATATAATGTAAAGCTGAGGCGAAATACTCCTACACTCAATGTCTGACATAAGAGCGGAATACTCCTTCTCTTGGGGCGGAATCCTCCTACCCTCAAAATGATACAATAGAGCAGAATCCCCCTGCTCCTGGGGCGGAATACTCCTGCACCCAATATGATATGCAATGTAATGCATATGAATGACATATAATGCAATGTGATACAATAATAACCCTTCACCGGCGCGGGACTCTCATCGACAGCCGGGAAGTAGATGCCAACTCACAGCTAGAGTAAAATGCTCAAATCCCCAATACAATACCAACAACAGGACATTACATATAATATACAATGTAAATCCAAAGCTAAGGCATAATGAGTACGCCTATCGGCAGCTACACACGTAAGGAACACGTGGTAGAAAATCCACAAGGCCAGGTGCCTCCAAAGAAATGGATATAAACACTTACCTCTCCCAAAAGTTAGCATTGCTAATCAACAACCACTTTATCCTTTGGTTTCATCGTCAAACGATCCCACTCTATTCAATAAGCAGAAAAATATATCAAATTAGGCTAAAGGCCTCATTCCTCACATCTTAGGGCAATCCGGTTAGGAACCTGACGCCCTATTCGCATACGCAATACGCAGGCCAGACCTATGTACAGGGTTTAAAGTCACATAACCAAACCCTAAATAAATTACATTTATATGTTGCACATAACTCACTGAGTACGAATATATAATTAATTCCATTATCGGGGTCCAATTGACCCTTTAAACTATCAGTTGAACTTGTTAAAACGATGGCTAATATCCCAATTTTTAACGTAAAATATATTTAAACACACGTAATAAACTCAAATAATGCATTAACATCATTACCTGAATTTTTCAGGGTGAAAATACTATTTTTCTCCGGCTCTTTTCGCATTTTCTGGCTTTTTTTTTCCTACTGCGTCATTTCGTTTTCTCTATTTCGTTTCTATTCTAATGTTTCTGTTTCTAATAGTTGACCAGAGGTTAGGCCAAGGGATTTAATCCCTTAAAGCCACCGCCTCTTTATCTTTTTTTTTTTTTTGTCTTTTTGTCTTTTTTCTTTTCTTTTATTTTCTTTTCTTTTCGGTTTTGTGGCGACAATTAAAATGGTACCCTATAATATTTGAAATAGTTTCAACTTTTGTATACAAGTTATACAAAATATATGCACCATACTCGCGAAGGCGGATCTCAAATCGGACTCCCGAAACTCAATATGCAAATTTATTGGAAAGAAGTCAAATTATTTAACTTTCGGCATTTTAGCGGAAACTAGCCGAACAATATCGAAATTCACTTTCGAAAGTTTACAAAAGTCATAAATAATTATACGAACCTAACGGCGCTTTCGGATTTCGAATCGGAGCTCATTCGCCAAAACCGATCTCGAAAATCTCTTTTTAATATTTATCGATAATAAAACCAAAACCTTCTCCTGATGCCTACCAAACGAGGTATAATTTAGCTCAAATTTTACAGACAGGTACTAATGAACATTACGATATTTTAAAATTATCGGCACACCAATCGGAGTCCTAACTTCCTAAACAACTGACCGAGGTCGTTTTAGAGGAGTTAGATCTTATCAGCAAACCAGTAGAAGTATTATAACACTGATTACACCCTTTTAATGACGCTTTTAATAAACATGCAGAGATTACTTAGGCTTAGCTGAACCCCCAGTCCCAAAGTACACCAGCAGTTTAACCAAAACAGAGACAGAACAAGAGCATACTAATCAAACACACACACATATAGATGCAACAGGGGGTTAGGAGTGATGGGAAGTACTACAATTCTAACTACGCCTCCTTAATAACACTGGCATGATTTTAACAAATGTGCAGGGATCAATTAGGATTAACAGATCACCCAGACTTAAAGCAAAACAAAGTACACCAGCAATTTGAACAAAACAGAGACAGAGTAAGAGCATGCTAAGGAAACAAAGACATATAGATGTAATAGGTGATCAGAGGTAGGAGGAATACCTTCAAGCAATGTGAAATCAAATAGAATGCAGAAAGAAAGGAGGGGATGCAGGATCAGCATACACACAAGGAAAAGCAGTAGTCCTTTAGGAGAGCAAACAAGCAGAAAGAGAATTGAATGGCAGAGTAGCTATGTAGAATTTTCTAAGTGTGTTAGTGTGTATCTCTGAATTCTTATGTCCAGAAACTTGTTTTTAGTTGAAAAGAGAGGTCAGTTTATATAGGTGAAGGGTGGAGATTTAAAAAGCAAACGGGTAAATCACATAAGGCAGGGATATTATTTCCCAGGACTAAACAAGGGACAAACTTGAGTGTCCTTCTAAAAATAGAGCAATCAATCCCCAAACTTGAGGCAAATCAATCCCAAATTGATTTGGATTCCCTCCCTTCAAACCCAACACAGTCTAGGTTCACAAATCAATTCACAAACAAATTTGAACCTCGGCAGATTTCAAAAACAAACATATCAATAACCATGCCAATTCCCTTCTTTATTTTCAATCAAAATCCTAACCAAATCATTCCTATAATTTTAATCCTGTCTTATCAGCCTCTCCTTCTCACGTTTGAACACATAACCATAAACAAGAACAAATGCACTAAATAAGATAATAATAATAATAATAATAATAATAATAATAATAATAATAATAATAATAATAATCATGGAGTATAACTCTAATCGATTAATCATGTGAAAAACAAATATGTTAACATACAAAGAAAACAAACAATTTAGGCATGTTACTAAGCAAATTCAGAACCAAACACAAAAGTTAAAAGGGTTACCCCTTCACATCGAAGTCGGGTCAGATCGACCCTTCACAATTTTAACTCACATGGAAGTTTCTTACCATTTTTAGGTGATAACACCGTTCAAACGTAACCTGACCCCCGCCGGAGGCATTTCCCTTTGGTGGTGATTCAGTTAGTAAAGGGCCAAGTTTTGCCCTCGTCCAAATACCATCGAAAGTGTATAGGTTTTGTAGCGGATGACAAGGGGGGTTTAATGATACTATTTTCCCCAATTTTCACCGACCAAAATGACCGAAAAACCGATCGACAGTGATGGCATTTCATGTCGCCAAAAAGAGAGAGAAGAGAGTTAATATCGGGGAGGTGAGGGGGAAATGAGGGTAGGGGAGAGGTATTGGGGTCGTTTAAGGAAAAGGTTAGAAGATTTAATCTCAGCCTTCAGATGTCACACGTGGACGGCTGAGATTAATCCGCCTAAGCACTGAGGTGTAAAAATAGGTGTGATGTGTAAAATGTGAGGTGTAATGTGTATATATATGTATTTACGTATATGTAGTGTATAAATAATGTATATTAGGCATAGTTTGATATAAAATAGGCATAAAATGGTATAAAATAGGTAGGAAAATATAGGAGAATTAGGGAATTGATTTTAAATCAATAAAATGGTTAGGGAAGCGTATAAAAAATGTATTTTGAAATTTTAAAATGAATTGGGTAAAAATAAGGGTAATTGCAGAAATTTAAAGTAGAAGCGTACATCTTGTGAAAATGGCTATGGTTTGAGACGATGTTTTTTTTCAAAATGGCCTCAATTGCCGGGCCAGTGTGAGAAAGTAATTTGAAAATAATAGACGGGGTAGGAGTGGAATACATAAGTGTCAGAAATTCAAAACGGTTGATTTTAAAAATGGGAGGGACAAAATTGGGTGTCAACAGCTGACCCTCTTTGTCCGGGGATGATGAAAGAGTTTTCGGGCAAAGATATTGACAGTGCGGCCAATTTTGTCATGACTATAGAAGAGTCTATGACTTAACAGAGATGTGGGGCGTCAGGCTGAGATGTTTGCTTTGCTCGGGGTGTATTTCCTGCAATGAAAATGTGTTTGCAATATAATGCGTATATATAAACGTTCCTTGGGGTGTATTTCCTGTAATGAAAATGTGTTTGCAATATAATGCGTATATGCAAACGTACCTTCCTGCCATGCTGGATGGTCTTTCCAGGATCATTGCAATATGAGAGTGTGTCTTTTGCTGTCAAGTGTTAGATTCGACATCGGGTTGTATGCCCTCCGTCGGTGCATTGGGCTGCGTACCTTTTGCAAAGAAAATTTAAATGCAAATCGTATATCGGGCTGTGTACCCTCAATCGATGCCTCGGGTTGTGTGCCCTCAGCTAATTTAAAATGACAAATCGATATCGAGCTGTGTTCCCTCAATCGACGCCTCGAGTTATGTGTCCTCAGCTAATTTAAAATAAAAAATCGATATCGGGCTGTGTACCCTCAATCGACGCCTCGGGTTGTATGCCCTCAGCTAATTTAAAATGACAAATTGATATCGGGCTGTGTACCCATAATGGATGCCTCGGGTTGTGTGCCCTCAGCTAATTTAAAATGACAAATCGGTATCGGGCTCTGTACCCTCAATCGACGCCTCGAGTTGTGTGCCCTCAGCTAATTTATAATAACAAATCGATATCGGGCTGTGTACCCTCAATCGATGCCTCGGGATGTGTGCCCTCAGCTAATTTAAAATGACAAACCTTTACCGAAGATTATCTTTGCTGTGCATTGTTGATTTAGGTATCTCTCGTGTCTGCATCCAAAGAAGAATTGGTGAGTTGTATGGGGAGGTTTGGTTTGCGCATTTTGGGCTTGTTTTCGCGCTTGCCGTCCACGAGCGCCGGGATCTTGGCTGAGCTGATAGGGATATACATGAAATAGTATACAGTGCAAATGATTTTGAAAAAGAATGGAATAAAGTTTTTGTAAGAAAAGAAAATGTAACAATATATATTTTTTATCCCATTGAGTCACAAGTCGCATTGTATAAAGTCACAGTGGTCGTCCTTCGTGCCGTTCCAAATGAATATTGAGGACGCCCTAAAAATTCTGCCCCACTTTGAATTTGAAATTTTTTAGAGATCCTCAAAACTTTCTGCCCCAGTGTCAGCTATGTTGTCCTTTAGGAATTTTTGAGAGTTCCTCAAAAATTCTGCCCCAGTGTTTGCTTCGTAGGAAAAATGAAGTTTTTGTATTTATGCGACCGAACCTTGAATAGGTTGCCTACGTATTCCACTTGGGGGATCAGGTCGTGACGTAGTTCAGATTACATAACGTGTTGCAAAATGTAGAAATTACTAATCAGTACGAATTCCTATACATAGTATCTCTTGATGGCGTCTGAGTTGATTGGCTTTGGCAAGACTTCTCCATCCATCTCTTCCAGTATCAATGCTCCTCTATTCAGAACTCGGTGAACCATGTATGGTCCCTGCCAGTTAGGTGCAAACTTGCCCTTTGCTTCTTCTTGATTTGGGAATTTCTTCTTCAGTACTAGTTGCCCAGGTTCAAAGGATCTCTCTCAAACTTTCTTGCTGAATACTTTGACCATCCTTCTCTGATATAACTGTCCATGACATATTGCATTCAATCTGAGGGCTAACTTCTCTATTCTCCCCTCGATCCATTCAGCATCTTTCAATTGCGTCTCTTGGATGATTCTCAAAGATGGTATCTCAACCTCTGCGGGGTATCACTGCTTCAGTGCCATATACCAACAAATAAGGAGTGGCCCATGTTGATGTTCTCATTGTGGTGCGGTACCCTAACAGGGCATAGGGTAGATTCTCATGCCATTGCTTTGAAGTGCATGTCATCTTACACATTATTCTCTTGATGTTCTTATTGGCCGCCTCGACCGCTCTATTCATTTTAGGTCTGTATGCAGTGGAATTGCGATGCTTGATTTTGAAGACCTCACAAGTGTCTTTCATTAGGTCGCTGTTGAGGTTGGACCCATTGTAAGTGATGATGGATTTAGGGATACCAAATCCGCAGATCATCTTATCATGGATAAAGTTTGACACCACCTTCTTTGTTACTGACTTGTATGATGCGGCCTCCACCCACTTGGTAAAATAGTCAATGGCCACCAGTATGAAGTGATGCCCATTGGAGGCGGCTAGCTCGATAGGTCCTATGATATCCATTCCCCAGGCGGCAAAAGGCCAAGGCGATCCCATAATGTTCAGCTTGTTGGGAGGCACTCGAATCATATCTCCATGGACTTGGCATTGATGACATTTCTTTCCGTGCTTTATGCAGTCATGTTCTATTGTCATCCAGAAAAAGTCGGCCCTCAAGATCTTCTTTGCAAGTACAAAACCATTCATGTACGGGCCACACGCCCCAGAGTGTATTTCTTCTATCAATTTAGCAGCTTCTTTTGAATCCACAGATCTCAACAAACCCAAGTCGGGTGTTCTTTCGTACAAGACCTCTCCATTCGGAAAGAAACCATTTGCTAGCCTTCTTAGTGTCTTCTTTTGGAGGTTTGTTGCATCCTTTGGGTAAATTCCTTCTTTGAGAAGTCTTTTGATGTCGTAGAACCAAGGTTGTCCGTCTGACTCCTCTTCTGCGTGATAGCAATAAGCTGGTTGCTTCCTCATTGTCACGGGTATCGGATCAATGTAGTTTTTGTCAGGATGCTTGATCATGGCAGATATGGTAGCCAAAGCGTCCGCGAACCCATTTTGCAATCTCGGTACATGTTGGAACTCTATTTTGGTGAACCTTTGCTTTAACTCCTTTATGTACTCCAGGTATGGCAGTATCTTGGAGTTCTTTGCTGTCCATTCTCCTCGAACTTGATGAATCAGTAAGTCAGAATCTCCGATCGCCAGCAACTCTTGTATGTTCATATCTACTGACAATCTAAGACCTAAGATGCAGGCCTCGTATTTTGCCATGTTGTTGGTGCCAGGAAACCTTAGTTTGGCCGTGACAGGGTAGTGTTGTTCAGTCTCGGAAACTAATACCGCTCCAATGCCGACTCCTTTGAAGTTAACCGCTCCATCAAAGAACAACCTCCAACCTCCAACCATCATATTCTTTGATCTCTTCTCCTACGAACATGACTTCTTCGTCAGGGAAGTAGGTGTGCAAAGGCTCATAGTCATCTTCCACCGGATTCTCGGCTATATAATCAGCCAAAGCTTGAGCTTTCACCGCCTTTTGGGTGACAAAAGTGATGTCAAACTCGCTGAGCAGCATTTGTCATTTTAGCCAGCTTTCCAGTAGGCATTGGTTTTTGGAAAATGTACTTGAGAGGGTCCATTCTTGATATCAGCGATGTTGAGTAGGATGTCAAGTAGTGTCTCAACTTTTGTGCTATCCATGTCAGTGCACAAAATGTGCGCTCCAGCAATGTGTACTTGGCTTCATAAGGAGTGAACTTCTTGCTTAGATAATAGATTGCTTGCTCCTTCCTCCCAGTTGAATCATGTTGTCCCAAGACACAACCAAAGGCCGAATCTACCACGGACAGATATAACATCAAAGGCCGCCTAGGCTCAGGTGGAACCAGCACGGGCGGGCACGACAAGTATTCCTTGATCCGATCAAACGCCTTTTGGCAATCAACTGTCCACTCGATCGCCGTGTCTTTCTTCAGCAACTTGATGATTGGCTCGCAGATGATGGTGGATTGTGCTATGAAACAGCTGATGTAGTTGAGCCTCCCTAGGAAGCTCATAACCTCTTTCTTGCTTCTTGGGGGTGGCAGATCCTTAATAGCTTTGATCTTGGAAGGGTCCAACTCGATGCCCTTCTACTGACGATGAAGCCCAAGAGTTTCCCTGCTTGAACACCAAAAGCGCACTTTGCCGGATTCAACTTCAGATTGAACTTTCGCAAGCGGTCGAAGAACTTGCGCAAGTTGTCAAGATGCTCTGAACTCTTCTTTGATTTGATGATCACGTCGTCCACATAGACTTCAATCTCCTTGTGCATTAAGTCATGGAACATAGTTTTCATAGCCCTCATGTAAGTTTCCCTAGCATTCTTTAACCCAAATGGCATGACTTTGTAGCAGTAAGTCCCCAAGATGTGGTGAACGCTGTCTTCTCGGCATCCTCTTCATCCATGAGCACTTGATGATAACCGGCAAAAAAGTCTACGAAGGATTGTAGTTCGTGCTTTGCACAGTTGTCAATCAGGATGTGTATGTTTGGTAGAGGAAAATCATCCTTTGGACTTGCTCTATTCAGATCTCCGTAGTCCACACAAACTCGAAGTTTCCCATCCTTCTTTGGCACCGGGACAATGTTGGCCAACCAAGTCGGATACTTGACCGTTTTAAGAATCCCCGCATTGAGCTGCTTAGTTACTTCTTCACCGATTTTCAACAGAACCGATGACTTGAATGTTCGGGCCTCTTGTTTGACTAGCAGAAAGCCGGATTGATAGATAATCTGTGAGCTACCACAACCGTGCTTATGCCAGTCATGTCATCATACGACCACGCGAACAAGTCTTCATATTCTTTAAGAAACTCAGTGTATCGCTTTTTGTCCTCGGCATTGAGGTGTACACTGATCCTTGTTTCCTTCACAATCTCCTCATTTCCTAAGTTTATCACTTCAGTATCCTCAAGGTTTGGCTTAGGTTTGTTTTCAAATCTTTCAAATTCTTCTTGCGTAGTCTCATCAAAATCATCATAATCTGCTTTAGCTTCTCCAAGTTCCATTGTTTCATTACACGTTGCGATTGTGGACTCAATGGGTTTATTAACGCGAGAGCTCAAAAAGTAAAATATTGAAAAATTAAAAGATTAAAGAAAAAATTAAACAGGAAATGGTGTGATGTTTTATTTATGAATCCTCACAAAACAAAGTTTGTAGGGAGACATATGCAATAGAAAAGAGAAATGCAAACTCCACAACTCAGGGTCGAGTTTTATTTTGGAAAGCATAAGAAATAAATGTTGATCCCTCAGCTCTACCAAGGTCCATGGTAAGCTCGGGACCGGTTGCTGGTCCAGTTGTTCAGCGCCGCTCCAGATCCAGCCTTTGTCAGTCCAGGAGGTTCAATATGTTCTTCTAGGATCAAACAACAGTCTTTATCTGCTATGAATAGATTTTGCATTCCCGCCAGTAGATCCTCAGCATCAGCTACCTTCGGCTACACTCCTTGTGTTGCGGACACCTCCCCTTTTCGATCATCCAAGTATCTAGATGAGACGAAGATATGCAAGAGAGTCTTGGTGCTTTTCTTGTAGAACTTGAAATCTAGTGATGCTTCCTCCATGCTCTTTTCATATATCACAATATATCCTATGCTAGCCTTCTCATTGTCGGGCCTCATCACAATTTGGATTGGCTCGACCATACCATCCAAGTTCTTGCAAACCTTTGCCAGGTTCATAGCCTTGCTTGATCATGATGCCTATAACCCAGTCTCCAGGCCACGTTGCAGGTTGAGGAAGTACGTATGGCTCTTCAATCACTACCTCCATAGGTTCCAGTGCTTTGGGTATCCACACTTGCTTTCCTTTTGTTTCTTCAGAGATGCGTTTCCAATTGGGGCGAGCACTGGGTGAGTACATCGGCCGCTTCTCGGTCTTGGGTGGCAGGGTCTCACGAAATTCTCGTGATGGCACTCCCCAGTCTGACATGAACGGCTCCCAGACCAAGTTCCTCGCTTCGTAGCCTTTGCCTCGGCTATCCCAATAAGCACTGTAAAAGCTCCTCTTTTTCTCTCCAACCTCAGGCGGCGTATTGACAAACTTAGGAGCAAAGTGTGCAGTATAGCCTTCTTGGACCGTGCTTGTGGGATCCCAACTTGAATTTTAATTCTTGCGATGTCCTCCTCGGGTGCCTTGCAGTGCTCCCACAAGTTCCACAGTATAAAACGTCTGGCCATCAGGAGTATTTCCTTCAATTGCCGGTATGGTTTGCTCATTGTAGATAGAACTATTCCCTTTGCCAAACACTACTACTTCTTTGTGATCCCATTCGAACTTCACGGTTTGATGCAATGTAGAAGGCACCGCACTAGCCATATGGATCCAGGGCCTCCCTAGCAGCAGATTGTAGGAAGCGAAAATGTCCATGACGTGGAACTCAACAGTGAACTCCACAGGACCAACTATGATGGTCAAGTCAATATCTCCAATGGTGCTTCTTTGCGATCCATCAAATGCTTTCACCTTCATGTCGCTTTCCCTTATCTTGCTTTGGTCAATTCCATTGTTTTCAGAGTGATTAATGGGCATATGTTCAGACCAGAACCTCCATCAATCAGAACTCTTCCCACGAACCAGTCTTTGCATTTGATAGTGACGTGCAAAGCTTTGTTGTGATTCAACCCTTCAGGTGGTAGCTCATCTCCGTGAAAAGCAATTCGGTTGGCCTCCATGATTTGTCAAACCATGCTAGCCAAGTTCTCAACTGAAGTGTCCACCGGAACATGTGCTTCGTCCAATACTTTCATCAAAGCACTTCGGTGACTCTCCGATTTAAGGAGCAAGGCCAAAATAGAGATTTATGCTGGAGTTTTGCCCAAGTTCTCAACTACGAAGTACTCCTTTGCTTGTACTTTCTTCCACAGTCCTTCGGACTCTTCCTTGCTAAAGCCTCGTCTTTCTTGAACTAGATGCTTGGGAGTGTAAATCCTCCCACTCCTAGTCATTCCTTACATGGCAACGGTCTCAGCTATAACCTTGTTCTTCCTTTCCCTTTCATAATCCCACGGCACTGCCTTGTCGCTGTATGGAGGAACCACATCGACATAGAATTTAGGAGCCACTTCTACCTCAATGGGCTCCGGTGTTGTGGCGGCTTGAGCAACTGAAGCGGTTGTTGGCAAATTTTCTTTTGCTTCGATAATAGTCCCTTCTAAATTGCATTCCTTATCCACCTCGATCAAGTTCACCCTACCGTCTCCATGATTAGGCAAAGGGTTGCTGTGCACATTCGGAGTCTTCAAATGTATCACTTTTTGTCGATCAAATCTTGTATTTTGTCTCTTAAAGCATAGCACTTCTCAGTATCATGACCAGGCCCTCAAAAATAATAGGCACATGTTTTGGTTTGGTCAAAGTAAGGTGTCATTCTATCAGGCATTTTTTATGGCACGGGTTGTGTGTGACCGGCTGCTTTGAGTCTCTCGAACAACTGTGTACGAGCTTCAGCCAATGGAGTGTAGTTTCTTTTGGGTCTTAGGTTATTATTGGTGGAAGGCCTTTGTGAGTAAGTATTGGTATTTCGGTAATTGGGACTTTGCGGGTATGCTGGTCTTTGTGGTGGTGAGTTTTGTTACATGGGCTGGGTATTATAGACTGGGTAGGTGGATGTGGGTCGTATGTATGGGTAGGAGGGAGGAGGTGTTTGATAGTAATGGTTGTGAGTAGGAGAGTGGTCAAGTGATGTGGCCCCGAAGGAGACACCGTCCTTCTTCTTTCTTGAGGTGGTAGTGCTGCTAGCTTATAGGGCTTTGTTAGCGGCTTGTAATGTAGCCATGCTAATGATCCTTCCAGTCTTGAGTCCATCTTCGACCATGTCGCCAATCCTGATCAGTTCTCCAAACTTCTTGTCTTGCAAATTCAGCATCTTGTCAAAATAGACATCTTTCTTGTATGCGAATGAAAGTTGCAACTATCTCAGCATCTTCCATGAGAGGCTGGACTTTGGCGGCTTCGGCCCTCCATCTAGTTGCAAACTCTCTAAAAGTCTCAGTGGGCTTCTTCTTCAGCTTCTCTAAGTAAAACCGATCGGGCATAGCGTCAATATTATGCCCGAAGCTGTCAACAAAGTCTCCAACCATTGCTTCCCAGCTTGTCCACTTCTTGGTTTGTTGCTTAGAGTACCATACCAGTGCATCTCCAGTTAGACTGTGGTTGAACAGCTGCATGCGAATCTTCTCGTCAGGCCCAACCCCAATCAGCTTGTCACAATAAGATCTTAAGTGAGACGTTGGGTCTCCACTACCGTCGAACATGTTGAATTTGGGTGTTTTGTAGCCTTCGGGTAGTTTCAAGTCAGGATACAAGCACAGATCCTCGTACGCTGACCCTCGGATTCCCTTGGTGCCCTGAGTTGTTTGAACTTCTCAACCAGCCATTGGACTTATTCTTTGGTGCTGTCTGGGTCTTCCTTAGTCCAGGCATACATTTTATGGTCCGTGGTGGGTGATGCCATGGTTTTGGTTTCAACAGTGAAGGAGGGGATGTTGTTTTGTGGTTCTTTTGGTTGTGCAGTGTGGGTAGGGTAAGGAAGGTCTCTTTCGGGGTAAAGTGGATCTTTGTCGTGAGGGCGAGCAGTTTGGTTTGGTTCAATGTTCTCATCAGTATGGGCCAGAGGGATCCTACTTTCCAATTCGACCAACCTCTGCTCCAGCTTAGTGTAGTTTTCATAAGCGGCCATGCTTTGTTTCTCAGGAGTACCAACCTTGTCGAACTCAGCCATGATATTTTGTCTCGTCCTTGTCCTAGGTAAAGGGGGAAGTGTTGGGATCGATCCTTTGGACCTCAACCGGTATTGTGGCGTGGCCAGAATGCACAAACTAAACTTTCGGGGACTTGGGAACTGACATATCAAAACAAGAAGATAAAATGTGAGTACATGTTAGCTTTAAATAAAAATCGCGTCCTATCATGCATGGGACCTCTTTTCGTGCAAAGGTGGGCCTATCGCGGATTCGAAGTAAACATTTGCACTAAACACATCATTTTGTTTGAATAAACATGATTGTTACCAATCTAAAACCCAAAATAACAAAATTTTATTTAGTTTGCTTGGCTTTATTACAACCACTAATGACTTGATTAAGACGAAAGTGACAACGAAGAAATGAAAAGATGACTCAACTCGACACGACTAGAATAGGCGCCAAGCAAAGAGGACTTTAGGTTCAAACATCAGCTCCAGTGTCTTCCTTTTCCTTATCCTCTTTGGCTTCCTCCTTGAGTTTGTGAACCAGACTAATGAGCGGAGTGTCAACAAATGTTTCTAGCAAGTCCTTCCCATCCTCCATGTCACCTAGAGCCTTTACTAGGAACTCGCAGATTTCCAATCCCCTTGCTTCCTTCTCTTTCAGCGGTACTGACTTAAAGTATTTTCCCCCATCCCTTGAGTAAATCTTGCAAATTCCCATCAGCTTGCCTTGCAGTCATGACCTTGCCGATCCAATACTTGAGTTTGTCTCCTTTGATCTTATCTTTATATTGTCTCCTCATCTCTCTTTCTTGTGTCACCCTCAACTCCTTCTTTCTTTGGTTAAACTCTTCCTTCAGCTTCTTGTATTTTTCAGCAGCATTTGGAGCTTGGCTTTCTTTTTTCAATATAGTCTTGGATCGGTACTTTGCCCTATATTCGTCGAGCCACTGAGGGTAGGTCAGGGTAGCTGTGGGGTTTATCCTACTGTCACGGCCATGACAAAATTGCATAGTAAGTCTTTTCTCCCACATTGTCAGTATGGTGAAGGCCATCGGATGCTTGATGTCTTTCATGTCGACATTGAAACTTCTTCCTTCAATTAACTGCGGAGTGTGTTGTGTCATGCCCACTTGCCGAAGGATCCTTAGAGGAACATAATGATGAGTTCCTCGGTATCTAATCAATGTCAAGAAAGTGATGTCTTGACCTTGTATGGAGACAACGAATCTAGCACAATTTTCGATCACCCATTGTACCTCTTGCAGTTCCTCGAGTCTAGTATGCTATCCTTTCCATGGTTGCGGGGTATTCCCATGTCACTGTTCCAGCCATGCGGGCGCTATGTGAGCGAATCCCTCCTTGCCAAGAGGGTTTTGGTGCCACCGAATTGAACAGGGACATTGTGCAAATGCTCTATCAACCAGATTTCCAGCAACAGATTGCAACCTTCGAAAAAGTCTCCTCCCCTCCTAAATTTAGTCAAAGCCCTATAAACCTCTCCCAACATCATCGGGACCAAACTCACTTGACGTTTGAAGGCGCCTCTGTGCAAACCCTCTACTACTCTTCCCAGCCTTATGTCGATCTTCCCTCCCTTCTCGGGGAAAAACATGCTTCCCAGAAAAGCGATGATGAAAGCATTGGATTCGGTCCATTTCCAATCTTGAATTTCCCACGCCCCATTCCATTCGTGTCTCAGTGTCGGATCTCCAAACCTAGAATGCAAGTATTCTATCGTGACTTTTCCATCAATCACTCCTTCGACATATGGATCATAAGGGGTTCTTAGCAAATGAACTCCTTGGGTTCCATGTCACGATGATAAATCATAGTCTCGGGTCCAGGCTCTAATCCCGCTAATCCTCCTAATTCTTCTAACGTCGGTGCCAACTCGAAACCATTGAAGTGAAACGCAACCCTTTTGTAGTCCCAGAAATGGGTAGCAGCTTCACCAAAGCCAGTCACGGCAGTGTAATTCTTGAGAGCTATCAATTCCCCCAACATCTTTTGAACATGAGACTTGCCGACAACGGCCAAATCCTCCCACCAAAGTCTGATCAAGTGGGGTGGTCCGGAAACAATCTCAAATTGGAGAGTACCCTTTGCAGCCACAGTCTGAAAACAAAACAAGAAAAGGTAAAGACCAAATCACTCTTATAGTTTTGATCATGTTCAAACAGACAATCCATGTTTTGTGCAAACGCTTCTTCGAATCAATGCAATTTGTCATTCTTCAAATCCATGTGAGGCCTGTGCTCTTGACTTAACATATATGGATCTGCTGGATAGAGGAACAAAGATAAATCTGCTTGGTCTGATAATCAGACATATAAAGAGGATTGCTGATACTGATCAAAAGCCACACTCTTTGGTGTATTCCTACATCTTGCAGCAGGTCTTTGAGCACTTTGGGGTGCCCTTGGAAGGTGGAAATAAGTCAACTCTGCATCAGATGTTTGGTCAAAATATGCTGAAAATTTGTGACTTCTTAAAGGAGAAGAGGTCATCCAAGAGGCCAATGCAAGTTAAGCAAGAGCATCCTGAGGAAAATGAAGACTTTGGACCTGATGAAGCAATTGCAGCTGTGAAGGAATTGTAGCAGCATGTGTTGGAAATAGATGAAGAGAATGCTGAACTGAAAAGGCAGTTGCAGGTGAAGGATCTAGAAGTTGATACCTTGAAGATTTAGTGTCACAAGCGCGAGGCCGAGTTGGTGGTAGAAAGGGCAAAAAATTCAAGGAATATTGAGGCACTTGTCAAGCACTTCAACCTGAAGACCTAAGTCCTTCCCATTTCCTTCCATGCCCTTGTTTAAATTACTGCTTTCCTTTCCTATCTGTCCTTTCTTGATATGTGTTTTGAAGACAATCATTTTATGTTGTGTACTTATTGGGCTGTGTGTTTGCCACGCCCTGGATGATTGATTTTAAATTTCTTTTGTTTGAATTGGGTCCTTTTATGATATATCTGGTTTTCTTTGGGCCCTTAGTTTCATTCATGTGAATTCCGTTGACTTGATTGCCTTGTGCTCTAGACTGGATAGTACTGACTTGTTCTTGCAGGATTTTGAATCTTTTCGATGATGCCAAAAGGGAGAAGAAGGAAATATTAAAATTTTAGTGACCTAACTCATCTGTTTTAAAATTTTCAAATGTATTTTTGCTTCTGTGTCTGTGGAGTTTTTGTATGTCCAGGTTCCTTGGCAACATTTGTTTGTCATCATCAAAAAGGGGGAATTTGTTGAGCTGAATGTTTTGAAGAATGACAAACGAAGGACCCAGTGATTCTAGAGGAGAACTTGGTCCTTATGAAGAAGGGCACGACTGATCGAAAAGATTATGGAATGAAATTCTTGCAGAACTAGGAATAGGGGCGCGTGAACTATTATGCATCCTAGTCAGCTAAAAGAGGTTGTGTCATGGCTGTGTTATTGAAGTATGAATAGGAGTTGGAGCTAAACAAGGAAAGTGTCACAGGAAATCTTGTCTTGCCATAATTACAAGGTTTCCTTGTGAAATACTACTAGGCTTACGAAGCCCTTATAAAAGCTAGTAATCGAGGCAGCCGATACTCAGTTATTCACAACGAGAGATAAGAGCAATTCAAAGGTGATCCAACAACTTTCAAAGTGACTTAACTGGTGAAGACAACTGTTGAAGGCTACATAGTTGAACATAAATATTTTGTCTAGGTTCTTGCTTGGAGTTGTCGTAGTTTTGTGCTATCATTGTTTTTACCTACATGCTTAGTTTAAAAGCAACTGTATTAAGTGAATCATTATGAGATTACTTTGTAAAGCTAGAGTTTAGCTTTGTTGAGTGATTAGGGCCTAGAGTGTAGGCCCTTGGTTACAGAGTTTTGTAATCTAAAACTTGCACTTTGTGTTAGTGAATTGATTCAAAAATCCCAGAGTTTTCTCCCTTGAGCAAGGAGTTTTTCACGTAAAAATATTGTGTTCCTTAAGTTTGCAATTTGTGTGTGCTGATGTGTTTGTCATGGAAACTGTTGCGACAAGGACAAGATTCTTGACGATAAGAATCGGGTTCTTCGACGAAAATCGAAGGACACTATACAACCCCTTTCTGGTGTCCATAGGAGGTGCTTAGAGTATAACATGTTGCTACTGCTACTGTATATATCTTCTTGGTTTCTATTTAGTTGAACATAATACTGCAGTCGATACTTGTTTATGAATTTTGCAGCCGCTAGTATTTATACCAATCGTTATTAAAATAAGAAGACTTATCCAAACTGTTTCTTGCTTAAATCCAAGTATTTTTCGTTAGTATATGTCAATACAATGGTCAGAAAGATTTACATTCTTTAGATCATTATTTATGGTCTTTTAGGTTGAGTATTAGTAGGATCTACAGCTACACTCTCACATTTTATTTCATTAGTATCTCAGGAGAGTACTTTTATTCTATCCTATTCTATTCACTTTTCGTCTTAGTTGGTTTGCAAGTTTGGAATGTGATGTCTCGCTCCTAGAGATACTAGACGTCCAGATTCATTATGGTAAAATGATGGTTTAGTTTTATATAGATGACACATATTCTTTAACATGCAACTCTAATTTGATTCATTTTTTCATCTTTTCTTAATCCTCATGCTAAATTTAGTCACCGAAAATAGCGGTGGCGCACATTCTCTGATCTTTTCTTGTTTTATCTTTGCTAGGTGCTTTCTTCGGGATTCCACCAAAGAGACTTTGCCATGTTCGATGTAGGAAGAACTCGAGACTACTCAAGACGCCACTCAAATCACTTTCGCTCGCTCTTACATTACTTTTTGGGAACTCAAATTAGCGGTGTAGATTCTACTACATGCTAGTATTTATTATCTTCATCCTTTGGGTGCTCTGTTGTTACACATATTTGATTTTATTAAATTCGTTGGGTGTTTTTCCTTCTATACTCTTACACGTAAATAGTACATCTATTTTGAAAACTCTTAAATTAGTTTGCTAAGTAATTAATTCGTTTGAGCTTGAGATCGCCAATAAAAGTTAATTGGATTATTACTGATCTTTTTTTTAAAAAAAGTTAATAAATTGGGATTGATAATCTTCGCAGCTCGCTAAAATAAGTTTGATTGCATATTTCTAGCTAATAAATTTTATGGAATACATTCTTTTGGACCTTAACGTTAAACGAGGCTCCTATCTTATTCTTCTTTTTCTTATTTCCATACCATCATGTTCTAAGTATTAATTTGTAAATGATATATTTTGAAATAGCATACCAACTTAAGCCATAAGATAATTTCTTTTAAATTTTATTCACTTGATCACTTCTCCATAGTAAGATCTCTAAAACAGCTTATATTACATACATTTTATTTCACTTGGCAGCTTTTTCTTTCTTGCATTCATTCATTCGTTTTCCAACAAAGTGTTTTCATATATTTATTCTTTGTACATTTAATCAATTCTTAAAAACTTAAGAGTCTTGACACTAACTTCTTTTTATTCACTTAGATATGATCTTTCTTCATTCTTATTTTATTTATTTTAAACAAATCTTCTCCTTATTTATTCTTTAATTACATTCTTTTGAACTAATATTATTCATTCATTTTAGCTAACAATTCCTTCACAACCCCCTCTATTTTTCATAAATCAAATCTGATGCGGGACTATTTTTAGTGTATCTGAAGGGTGCCTAACACATTCCCTTTAGATAACTTGAACTCTTACCTAGATTCTCACTGATTTTGCAGGCCATGATCAGAGTCTGACACTTTTGTTAATTTAGGTGGCCTAGAAAACTTTTAAATTGTTAAGTGGTGACTCCATTTTTTTATCCAAAATGAATTTCGGAAGTTGTATACTATTTTAACCGGTGTAAAATAGGGTACAACTGGGAGGGTGTCTAGCTAAATATCCCACAATGAATTTGTGCTTGCAGAATGACAGGGATAAGATATAGTGCTTAATTACCTTAGATCTCAATGGATAACTTTATTCTTTGAGTTTGATAAGCGGATTACTGTTAGTGCAGTAATAATTGAAGTTTTGAATTCTAGAGACTAGATTGTGTTAACTTGGCCAAACATTATATGTGTGAATGTGGGGTCTATCGAGATGAAAAGAGTCGGATCCTTTGGGTAAAGACCCTTTTGAAGTTGGAATAATAGGGAATAACCCTAAGTATTTTTATTGGGTATATAATCTTCTAGTAATTCATTAATCACCTTTTACTCTTAATCAATTTAACAATGTCCAAAAACATTAGCCAATGTGGATAGAATTTTGAAGATCGAATTGGGCATTCATTGTTGCAAATATTTTTATTGTAGTGGGTGCTGACTTTTGGATGAATGGGTGGAGACGCCAAAGTGCTGAAATTGAAAATTGAAGGCAAAGGTTACAATACCTATTTCCTTAAGTTTTGACTCTACATACGATAATCTAATTGACTGGTTAATTGATCGTGGTCAATTAATGTGTGATCGTAAAGAGGTGTCAATCAGTTATATTATTGGTTCTGCTCCTACAATAGGTAGGGTGATTCTTGTGAGAATTTGAAGTTTGAGGGTGGATTGTGTGTTGGTTAATGCTTGTTGTAGTGATGGGAATAGGAAAAATCAGTGGTGTGTGTGATTTCCGGTGATATGGTGGCTCTGAAAGTGAAAGGATGTGAAAAGAGGGGAAAAATAGTGTTTCCCCTTTAAGACTCGCGATTGGGTCAGTTTATTACTCGTCCGGGTGGTCCGCCCTAACTATTGACACTCAGACAGTTTAAGAACACTAACCTGAGGGCGGGGCCTATAAAATTGGAGCTCACTGCCTTTTTCTTGAATTAGGCGGTCAGCCTCGCCCTCAGGGCGGCCCACCTCTTGCATTTCTAGACTTTCCCAGATTGTTCCTCAGATTCTCCATCTTTGTTCAAATCCCGAGACCTGCACATTTAACAACTAATTACATTAAAAACTTGAGTTGACTCCCAAGAAACGCCCAATTTAACGTCGCGGCACGACGGTGTTGGTTCTTTCATTCAAGTATCATCAAGATAGATGCATGTCACCTCACCAACATCAGCGTCGCATGCCAAATTATGTTTCACTCTATTACCATTCACCCGAAAGCTGCTTACACCATTCCTGGACACCAAGTCCACCGAGCCATAAGGTGTAATGTCAATTACCTTGAATGGACCCATCCATTTTGATCTAAGCTTCCTGGGGAACAACTTCAACCGTTTGTCGAACAACAATACCAAGTCCCCCACCTTGAAAGTCTGATTCCAAATCTTGGAATCATGCAACATTTTTATCTTCTTTTGTAAAGCATGACATTTTCATATGCCAAGAACCGGAACTCACCAAGTTCATGCAAAGGAGAGATTTTGCATTTGCAGCCTTATCGCAATTCATGTTCAACTTTTTTAATGCCCATAGGCCGTTGTGCTCCAAGTCTATCGACAAGTGACATGCTTTCTCAAATACCAACTTGAACGGGGACATCCCAATCGGGGTCTTGTATGCCGTCGATATGCCCACAAGGTATCATCAAGCTTCCTTGCCCAATCAGTTCTATGAGCATTAGCCGTCTTTTTCAAAATGCTTTTGATCTCCCGATTGGAGACTTCGACTTCGCCACTTGTTTGTGGATGGTAGGGAGTTGCAACCTTGTGTCTCACTCCATATTTTTGGAGGAGATCTGCAAAGGCTCGGTTAGAGAAATGACTCCCACCATCACTAATGACAGCACGGAGAGTCCCAAATCTGGAAAAGATGTTCTTTTTCAAGAAGGCTAACACACTCTTGGCTTCATTATTGGAGAGCGCAATCGCTTCCACCCACTTTAAGACATAATCATCCGCTACAAATATGTATTTGTTGCCATAAAAACTCAAAAAGGCACCCATGAAGTCTATTCCCCAAACATCGAACAACTCCACTTCAACAATAGGATTTAGTGCATTTCATGCTTCCTTGAAATTCCACCCATCCGTTTGGTTACAACTATTTCCCAAGCATGGGCATATTTGTGCAAAGTTTGCCAAAATAAGCCACAATCTAAGACTTTTGCCGCCGTCCTCACTCCACCGTGATGCCCTCCATAAGGAAAAGAGTGGCATCCTTCCATTATCGCTCCTTGCTCGGACTCCGCGATGAATCTCCGGGTAGTTCCATCAAGAAACACCCTATAAGGTTCATCCCAATAATAAAATCTCGCTTCCTTTGCAAGTTTTTTTATATTGATAAAAAGTGAAGTTTTTTGGATACACCACCTACCACAAAATTTGCTAGATCTCCATACCAAGGGATGGTTTCCAAAGATACGAATAAGATTCACTATAAAAAAATCTGATTTTGGTGTCGGATTTTGCGACAGATGACCTTAGCTACAACGATATTATCGACGTACTAGCGACGGAATAAGACAAATAGTGACCGAAATCGTATTTAGCGACGGAATTAGACAGTTTAGCGACAGAAATTTGCAGATTTTTTAGTAGTGATTCTTTCATCCGGAAATGAGTTATTTACATCAATTGCTTTTTTTGGGCGACCCTCCTCTTCCAAGCATGACAAATCATATACCACTTGATTTTCGGTCCCCTTTCAATCACGAACCTCCATGTCAAATTCTTGGAGTACTACAACCTACCAAAAGGCTCTTGCTTTTGAATCTTTCTTGGTCATTAAATACCGGATATCAGAATGATCGGTATGCACAATGATCTTTGATCCCACCAAATATGACCGGAATTTTTCAAATGCAAATACAATAACAAAGAGTTCTTTGTCCTTCATCGTGTAACTTAATTGGGCCACATTCAAAGTTTTGCCTGTATAGTAGATGGGATGGAACATTTTGTCAACCCATTGACCAAGAATGACCCCCAACGCAATGTCACTAGCATCACACATTAACTCGAATGGGAGTTCCCATTTTGGGCTCATAATAACCGGTGCAGTTGTCAATCTCTTTTCACCTCTTCAAAAGCACCCAAATAACCCTTATTGAACACGAACTTGGAATCTTTTTCAAGGAGCTTGCACAAAAGGTTTACCACTTTTGAAAAGTCTTTGATGAACCGGCAGTAGAATCCCGTATACCCCAAGAAAATCCTTACTCCTTCACGGTCGTTGGAGGTTGAAGCTTTGAGATTACCTTAATTTTGGCTTGTTCCACCTCGATGCCATTTTTGGACACTTTATGTCCCAACACAATTCCTTCTTGTAGTAGGAAATGGCACTTTTCCCAATTAAGGACAAGTCTTGTTTCTTCATATCTCTCTTGCACCTTCTCCAAGTTTGATAAGCAATCATCAAATGAATATCCAACCACCGAGAAGTCATCCATGAAGACTTCAAGGAAGTTCTCCGCCATGTTATGGAAAAGTGCTAACATACATCTTTGAAATGTGGTGGGTGCATTGTATAAACCAAATGGCATTTTGTGGAATGCAAACGTGCCATAGGGACAAGTGAAAGTGGTCTTGTCTTCATCATCGTCCTCAATGGATATTTGGTTGTATCCGGAGCATCCATCAAGAAAGAAATAGTAGGCACGACATGCTAATCGATCAAGCATTTGATCAATGAAAGGCAAGGGGAAATGATCTTTTCTTGTTGCGGTGTTGAGCTCTCGGTAGTCCATACACACCCTCCATCCGGTCACGAGCCTAGTAGCTATGGACTCCCCATTTTCATTGTGAATCACCGTCATCCCTCATTTCTTTGGCACACATTGTACCGATGACACCCATTTGCTATCGCGCATCTAGTCACTTGATTATTTTTTTTTCACCACTTCTTACATAGGAGGATTCAAGCTCCTTTGTTGTTCTACCATTGGTTTACACCATTCTTCAAGTAAAATCTTGTGAGTACAGACCCCTGGATCAATCCCCATTATATCCGCTAAGGTCCACTCAATTGCTTTTATCCTTCGCTTCACCACCTCAACATGTTTTTCTTCTTCGGTTTTGGTTAAGTGGGAAGAAATGATTATAGGTAAAGTGGAGTCTGGACCAAGGAAGGTATATCTCAAATGGGTTAAAAGGACATTCAATTCAAGCTTGGGAGGTTCTTCTATGGTTGGTTTGGTAGGTAGAGTTTCACAGTTTTTGAGGTCTAGGGATAACTTTTTAGGCATATATAGTTTGGATCCCAATCCCTCTAATTCCTTTACACACTCCGCCAGACTCTCTTCACTCCCCTTATCCATATTCCAAATCATCACCGCCAAAGCATCTTCTTGACTAACCAAGATGCTTTCTTTTTCTACAAGTGCATCCACTACCAAACCAACATAGGACCAAGTGGACTCCTCTTCCATTGGTTGCTTTAAAGACTTGCAATATGAAAGACCTTTTTCGCCCCATTGAATCTAAAGGTGAGCTCACCTCTCTCTACATCATAAAGTGCTATTCCAATTGCCAAGAATGGACGCCCAAGGATGATTGGGAGCTCAAAGTCTATCGGACAATCAAGAATGACAAAATCCAGAGAAAAAATAAATTTGTCCACCTTTACCAACACATCATCAATAACTAAAATCGGACTTTTCATTGAATGATCGAAAATTTACAATTTGTTGTTGCTCTTGGTGTCTTATTGGTATCCAAGGTTTTGTAGACCGCATATGGCATCAAGTTGATGCTCGCCCCAGGGTCACATAAATCTTTCTTGAAATGCCTTCCACTAATATTGCATGAAATGGTAAAAGCACCGTGATCATCCAATTTTCGTGCCATATGATTGGACATAATTGCACTACATTGATGAGTGGCCTTAATTGTCTCAAAGTCCCCATACGTCTTCTTGGTCACCAAATCTTTCATAAACTTAGCAACATTCAACATTTTTCCCAACACATCAACCAAAGAGAGGTTGATGGAACTCGTTGCTATTCTCTCCCATAATTTCTTTGCATGAGACACTTCTCTTTGTTTGTTACTTATTTGTGGGAACGGAAGTGGAACGTTAGGTATGGAACTTATTTTGGGAAAGTTTCTTTGGTTGGTGGAGTTTCTTTGGTTTTGCTATTTGGGTAGTGATGTTTTGGGGGGTAGGCTTTTTAGTAATTTCTTCAATATGAACCTCAGTTTCTTGCACAATAACATCATCTTGCCTCCTCACTTCTTCTTGCACCACATCTTCTTCAGTAGCTTCATTTTCATTCAACTCAACACCAACATGATCATAATGAACTCTCAACTCTACATCATCATCACCCTTGGCTTGGGGTCATCCTATGTCTTGCAACTTTAGGTTTTAATCGCCATTACTTGATCTTTGCCGCTTCTCTTCAGGTTTACTACCGTATCACTTGATAGTGCACCTTGTTGCCTTTGATTCACTTGATATGCAAGTTAACTCATTTTTTATTCAAGATCCTTGATTTAAGTAGAATGAGATGTCATGTTTTGCCTCATATTTTTCATATCTCTGGAATACCCTTGTTGGTTCTTGAGCATTAAATCCATCATCTCTTCTAACTTTGAAGGACCTTTTGTTCATGATCACTTTATTTAAGTGGAGCTCTTGGCAGATCTTGTTGAGAGGAATTGACTTCTCTCCTTTCATGATTGCTACTCCAATTGCCTGTCCCTTGATTCGGTCTCCATTGCCCTAGTTGATAAGGCCTTTGATAACCACCTTGATCATACCCTATTTAGCCATGGAAATTGGCCACATAATTTTCTTCCTTTCCTTATTGGATGTTGTAACATTGTTCTGGATAGTATCCCTCTTGCCCATGTTTGAGAAGAGATAGAGGAACACCCACCGGGGTTAACCCATCGGAGCCACTTGATAGCTGGCATTTATCACTTGACGGTTTTATACCATGTTGACTTTCTTTTTGTTAGCTTCTTTCTCTACCTTGGAATTGTGGCTAATGAGTTCACTGGATGTTTGGATTCTTCCTATCTTCTCATCTTGAGCTTCTGTTATACTCTAAGCACCTCCTATGGATGCTAGAGGGAGGGTTGAATAGTGTCGTCCGATTTTCGCCGAAGAGCCTGACTCTTACTCGGAAGAACCCTGTTCTTGAGCTGTTGCCTCAACGGAAAAAAACATAAATACAAAAGTAAACAGCAATCTAAAAGACACTGTATATTTATGTGGAAAACTCCTTGCTCAAGGAAGAAAAACCACAACCCATACTCTGGGATTTTGAAACCACTTCACTAACACAGAGAGCAAGTTTTAGATTACAAACTCTATAACCAAGGGGCTATACTCTAGACCCTAATCACTCTCGCCTAATACAATGACTTCTAACATAAGCAGATAGGTAATATAATCAAAGCATAAAAACTATGACAACTACAATAAAGAACCTAAAATGATTCACTACTTTTGGTCTTAGTTCTTCACTAGTTGTCTTCAACAGTTACGTCACTTTAAGAGTTATTGAATTTGCCTTGTGTTTGCTCTGAACTTTCGCGGTGAATAACTGAGATCGGCTGCCTCAATTACTTGCTTTTATATATTGGCTTTGTAACCCTAGCAGTGTTTCACTAGGAAACCTTGTGAACATGGAAAGTCCAGATTTCCCTATGATACTTTCCTTGTTTAGCACTAACTCTTGTTCAGACTTCAATGAGACAGCCCTGACAAAACTTCTTTTAGCTGACTAGGATGCGTATAAGCCTACGCGCCACTACTCATAGTTCTGCATGAATTTTCATTCCACAAAATCTTTTCGATCAGTCGTGCCCTTCTCATCAAGGACTAAGTTCTTCTCCAAGTCACTATGTCCTTCGTTTGTCATTCTTCAAAACATCATACTCAACAAATTCTCAATTTTTGATGATGACAAACAAATGTTTCCTAAGAACCTGTACATACAAACACCAAGACAAAAAAAACAAAAATACACTTTGAAAGAATTTTAAAACAGATGAGTCGGGTGACAAACATCCCAACAAAATTTCCTTCTTCAAACTTTGGGCATCATCGAAAAGATTTTAAAATTCTGCAAGAACAAGTTAGTACAGTCCAGACTTCAGCACAAGGCAACAAGGTAACTAAGAACACAATGAATAATCCAAAGGCCCAACAAAAACCGGCACAAGGCAACAAGGTAACTAAGAACACAATGAATAATCCAAAGGCCCAACAAAAACCGGCAGTTATATAGAGAAAACCACAAAAACCAGAACAAATAGTTTTAAATCAACATTCTATGGCACAACATATATGGCCCATTTAAATACAGACCAAAACAGAAATTGTCTTAAATGTGCATCATAAAGGAAGGATAGAGAAAATTTGGACAAGGAACTGGGCAGACAAGGTTTAAAGCTTGAAGTGCTTGACAAATACACGCAGGTGGTTGGTATTTTTTGCTCTCTCAAAAACTAACTCAGCCTGAGGCCTGTTACAATTTATGGTCAAGCGATCAATCTCTTGATCCTTCAACTGGTACTTCAACTTCTCATTTTCCTCATCCAGCTTCAGCAAATGTTGCTCCAGTTCCTTCACAACTGCTACAGCTTCTTCTGAACCAAACTCCTCACTCTCATCAACTTTCTCCACTTTAATCTGCATAGGACGTTTGGATGCTCTCTTCTCCTTGAAGAAGTCACATGTCTTCAAAACATGCATACCAAACATCTGATGATGAGTAGACATCTTCCCATTTTTGGGAGGCACCCTAAACTATTCAAATACTTGCTGCAATATATAGGAATACACAAGAGAATGACCCTTCTTGTCAGTGTCTGCAATCATCTTAATATGGCTTATGACCAGCCCAGACAGGTTAATTTTCACACCTCTATGTAGCAAATCCATGTATGTCAGGTCCAATTCACAGGCCTCACTGTTCCTTTCACCTCTTGGCAATAGAAACCTGTGTACAAACTCAAATAGTAACTGATGAGCAGGCTCCATATCCTTTTTCTCTACCTTTCTTTCTTTCTTTCCTGAGTCTTGGATTACTAGAGAACTTCTTGGTTACCTCTAGTGGAGTAACACCATCTGTTCTCTTAGGCCGTTTCAATTTCAAGTACATGTAATAACCCTCAGCAGGTACCTTTAAGATCACTCGTAACTCTTCTCTTCCAAGTTCAATCTTAATACCTCTAACCTAAGAGTAAACTCTCCATCAAACTACAACCTTCAATAATCCTTTTTATGATGGCTTCCTTCGCGTTCTTTGCCTCTTTCATCCGACGCGCAATTAGACCCTCCTCAACTTGGAATAGATCATTCTGCGATGCATTTAGTTCCAAGAGTGCCTCCTGAAGTTTGAGCTCCAACAGATTCACCCTTTCCAGTGCTAGGGTAACGCGTCCAACTTTTTGCTGGAATAAAGCATTATCCTCCTGCATCAGAAAAAATCATTAAAATATTACCGAATTTACACAATATAATTAAAGCCCATACAACCGTAGGTGCATGAAACAGTAAAGAGCAAACAACCTGTTGTTCACCAATGAGTGTCGATGCATTGGTAGAGCATTTCACATAAAATTCCTCACTTGTTCAGTAAACAGACATCTTCCTTCTTTAGAAAACAGCTTGGTCCAAACCTGTGCATTTACCTTTTCCACTAAAGGTCTCATACTGGGCTCATCCAAATCACGCCATACACTCCCATGCAATACTTGATGCTTAGCAAAGAAGGCACTCCTGTCTACATCTTCTCTTTTTCCTTTCTTTTTCTTTGAATCCTCAGAAGTTTTAGAATCTGAGACATCTGGATCCACAAACTGCCCATCCTCTGCACTGCTTTCTTTGTCATCCAGGGATTGTTTTCTCTTCTCTACCTCTTTATTCACTCTCTTCTGTTCAGCAAGTTTTTCAAGAGATGCTATTTGCTATTTTAGCGCTGATCTTTTAGCCACTCTTCTAGGGACTATAGTTTCCTGCACACTCACTGAATCAGAATGTGAATACTTCTCATCATTTATCTCATCCACCTGCTTAAGTTTTCCTACATCTTTCCCCCTTTCATCAGCCTTCTTTTCTTTTCTTGTTTTGGTTTTGTTTCACTCACAAATACCACTTGCTCTTCCTCTTCTATCTTCTCATCTTCTTCTCCAAACTTTCTTTTTACAGTTTGCTTTGAGATTTCCTCAGATTCCATAGACTCCACATTTTCTTTCACTCCCTTCTCTTTCTTTACAAATTCAGAATCTGTCTATTCCAGTTCTGCATCATTATTTGCTATGGGAACTTAAATAGGTTCTTTCTCAAATTCCTTGCCAACTTTAGTAGAGCTTGGCTCACCCCCAACTAGACCACGCACCTCTTCCCTCATGCATTCTTTTTCTGAAGAAAGAGCCTCCAAACTAGGTTTGTCGACTGGGTCTTTTAGAGATTCCACTACTTCTTCGGCATTTAATTTTTCAATCACAGTTTTCAAAACATCAACACTAGCTATGACCAGAACCACACTGGTGACATTCTTTCGACCCTAGGTTCTACAGATGGTCTTTCAACATTTTTTTCCTTCTTTTCTACAGCTTTTTCCCTATCAATTTCACTACCTGACTCTACAATACTAACAGATTTTTCAATTATTTCATCCATTCCTGCTACTAAGGTCTCTGTATTTATTTTTTCAGGCTTAAAATAGATTCAGAAACAGTAGTACTAGCTTGAATTTAGTCGGGTCTTACCTCTACAGGTTGTGAATCGACAACATTAGGTGGGATAGTCGGAGCTGTTGATTTAGAAGTAGATTTCTTGGGTGCTTTCTTTTCAAGCCTCTTCATAAACTTTTCCCTAGCTTTTATGATTCTTTCACCCAAAGTGGTGGAAGTTGCTTTAGGTTTCTTTGAAGGTTTCTGAGAGGTTTGGGTTTCTGATGTCTTTGTAGGTGATGTTGATGAAGATTGAGCTTGAGACATTTTTGGAGATTTTTGGGAGATTTAGAGAGAAAGGGTTTTTTTTTCTGATGATTTGTTAAGACAGAAGTTTAGAGAGATTTGTTATGAAAGATATTGGGAAGGGTTTGTAATAATAGTGGACAAAGCGAAGCAGCTTTTGAGTGTTTCGGGAACCGGAAAATCAGACGATGTGACGGTTATGGAGGATTTTCGTTAAGGCTTATATGTCAGGTGGGGTAAGTTTGAATTTAAAACATGTAACTAATAAGGAATATATCTAAGAATAAGGGTCGGTTACACATATAAGGAAATAATTTAATGCACATCTAGAACAATTAGGTTTCAGTCTTGTGTACTTAAAAAATAGCCACGTAGTCATACCTGGACATAATTCCTTGTTATGTTCGTGGTTCCTCTTGCTACTTAGTAGGCTCTTCAGTGGGAACTCATTAGATAATACACTGTAGACTCAGTTAACCATATATACTTGCAAAGTATAATTTTAGTCTGGACTATAACAACAATATTCACAAGCAGAATAATAAATACTTAACTAGCCAAATCTTGGGAATTAGATGTTGGGTCATCCATGTATTTTGGTCATCCCTAACTCTAACGTATTACTCTCAAATTAAACTTTGTTTAATGCATTGGTGAAGATGTCATCAATTTGATCTTCAGTCATGCATGAATTCATAGTAATTAGACATTTTTTTCAATATTATCCCTTAGACAATGATGTCTAATATCAATGTGTTTTGTTTTATTATGTTGGATTGGGTTCTTGGCAATATTTACAGAACTTTTATTATCACATAAGATAGGCACAGCTCCACAGTTTATTCCAAAGACCTCCCGTTATTTTTTGATCCATAGCAACTGAGAACAACAGAATGCAACAGCAACATATTCAGTCTCAGCAGTGGGGAGGGCTACTGAGTTCTACTTCTTTGTAGCCCAAGAATCCAGACAAGGACCAAGGAAACATGTCATTCCTGAAGTGCTTTTTCTGTCTACTAGATGCCCTGCATAATCTGCATCTGTAAAACCAATTAGCTCAAATGTACCACTTCTGGGGTACTATAGACATAGGTCTTGAGTTCTCTTCAAATATCTCAATATCCTCTTAACAGCAGTTAGGTGAGACTCTTTGGGATTTGATTAAAATCTAGCACATAGTCCTACACTATAAACAATATCAGGACGACTTGCAGTAAGATAGAGACGGGACCCAATTATTCCTCTATACTTAGTCTCATTTGTGAAAGGGCCAAGTCCATCTATATCCAGCTTTGTTCCAGGAGCGATAGGAGTAGTCATTTCCTTAGCTCCTTCCATTTTGAACTTCTTCAGTAGCTCCTTGACATACTTCTGTTGATGGATCATGTTTCCTTCAGGAGTCTGTTTGATCTGCAACCCCAAAAAGAAATTTAGTTCTTCCATCATGCTCATTTCGAACTCACTACCCATCAACTCAGCAAATTCCTTACACAAGTCCTCATCAGTGGCTCTAAATATTATATCATCAACATAAACTTGGAGCACTAATAAGTCCTTTCCTTTCTTTTTTAAGAACAATGATGTGTTGTCAATTTTTCCTCTAGAGAAAACCATTTTAAGCAAGAAACCTGATAACCTCTCATAACATGCTCTGGGTTTTTGTTTCAGACTATAGAGAGTCTTATCAAGTTTGTATACATGATCAGGAAAATCACTGTTCAAGAACCCAGGTAGCTGTACCACATATACTTCCTCATTCAGATAGCCATTTAAGAATGCACTCTTTACATCCATCAGATATAGTGTAAATTCCATATGTGTAGCAAAGTCAATCAGCATTCTTATGGCTTCCATCCTAGCCACTAATGCAAAAGTCTCATCATAGTCAATTCCTTCCTCTTGGCTGTAACCCTGAACTACCAATTTGGCTTTGTTCTTGGTAACTATCCCATGTTCATCCAATTTATTTCTAAACACCCATTTGGTTCCATTGATTGATTTTTCCTTAGGTCTCGGAAGCAGATGCCACACCTTGCTCCTCTCGAATTGATGCAGCTCCTCCTGCATCGCTATTACCCAGTCTGGATCTTCAAGAGCTTCCTTTACATTCTTTGGTTCCATAGAGGATAGGAAAGCAAAGAACACACAAAAGTTCTTCAAAGCAAACCTAGTCATAATCCCAGCATCTAACTCTGATAACTTATTTTCCAAAGGACGTAAGCTTATATAATTCCAGGGTCTTGACTGTATTTGGTGGTAAGGACCTGAATATGCATTTTGAGTAGGTCCTTCTTTGTCAGTTGGTTCATCATCCTGATCAATCGTTCCGCCTGACATATTGACTCCTTGTTCCCCCTGAGTCAATTCTCCATTTTCATCACCTGGCTCTTCCTTTCTTTTAGGATTCTCTAAGCTTTCAGCAGGATCTTCTCGTGCAAGACCTATAGCCTGATCATCTCCTTCTTTTTCCGGAACTACTTTGTCTGACTCATCAAACACCACATGCATGCTTTCTTCAACTGTCTGAGTTCTTTTGTTGAAGACTTTATAAGCTTTACTTTGAGTAGAATATACCAGGAAGATTGATTCATCACTTCTTGCATCAAATTTACCCAAAGCCTCCTTACCATTATTGTGTACAAAACAGTCGCAACCAAATGGCCTCAAGTGAGCAATATTTGGCTTTCTTCCTCAGAGCAATATTTGGCTTTCTTCCTCAAGTGAGCAATATTTGGCCTCAAGTGAGCTATTCATAAGGGGTTTTGTTAAGAATAGCTCTTATGGAACACATGTTCAATAAGTAACATGTTGTGTTGACTGCTTCAGCTCAGAAATTTCTTATAAGAATACTTGATAACAACATGGTTCTTGCCATATCTTCCAAAGATCTGTTCTTTCTCCCTACAACTCCATTTTGTTGTAGGGTTCTTGGTGCTGAGAAGTTGTGATCAATACTGTATTTAGCATAGTACTCAGAGAATTTAGTATTTTCAAATTCTGTACCATGATCTAATATGATGCTTATCAATTCCAAGCTTAATCCTTTCTGCACAATCCCAGCCCATTCTTCAAAACTGTCAAATGCTTTATCTTTGGATGCTAGGAAAGTCCATGTATACCTCGAGTAATCATCAACTATCACGAACACGAACCTTTTTCCCCCTCTGCTTCTGACTCTCATCGGTCTACATAAGTCCATATGAATCAGCTTGAGTGGTTTTGAAGTGCTCACCATTTTCTTGGACTTGAAGGATGATCTCACATGTTTCCCCCTGACACAAGCATCACACATCTTAATCTCTTCAAACTTCTTTGTAGGTAGTCCACGAACCAGTTCCTTTGATGCTAGCTTGTTAAGCTGTGAAAGACTAGAATGCCCCAACCTTTTGTGTCACAGCTGTGAATCACTCTCTTGAACATTCAAACAAGTTAAATTGTTCTCAGGAAGTGATCCCAAATATGCCTTGTAAATATTGTTCACTCTCTTTCCTTCCATGACCACTTCTCAACTCTGTAGGTTCTTCACAATATAACCCACAAATGAAAAACTAACTTCATTTCCTCTGTCACATAGTTGAGAGATACTCAGTCGATTGTGTCTGAGACCATCAACATAATATACATTTTCAATAGTATGATCCAAAGATCTCCCAACTTTTCTTATGCCTATTGACACCTAATTTTGTCCCTTTTTTATTCTAAAATTGGCTATAATTTAACTTAAAACTACAATTTGACTATTTGTACAAAATATGCATTAGAAAGCATGCATTTATATGCGTTATCCCTACTTATATATTACATACCTAAATGTGGCAATATTACATAACTTTTGCATCTATAGGCTATTTATCAAAATTGTGACTGTTTGTGCAATTTAGTACATTTATAATATTCGTGGCTATATCATATAACTGCATCATTCAGGCTACATGCAAAATTGTATCAATTTATGATCATTTGTGCAAATTAGTAATTATCTGTAATTATTTATATTTAAATAATTTTATTTGAGCTTAGTTAATGATTATTTCTGTATTTTATACAATATGTATATCTATATCTTTGTTTTCGCGCCTCTAAGTTGAATATTGGCCAATTTAAAAGAAAATGTCCAAATTTCTTTTTTTATTAGTTCCTCCATATTTCAAAATTACTACCTAAATTTTTTATTTATTTATAGTTATTTTTATTTATTGAATTGAATTTTCTTTTGAACCTAGACCAAATTTCTAACCAAATACATTCTTTTATTTGAATTTTGAAAGTGAATATTTCTTTTTGACAAAATCCCCCTAATCCCTCTTCTTCTTAATTTTATGTCACCCTTTTTCCTACTTTCAAGACTACATACATTATTGAGGAAAATCATTCAAATTCCCTCAAATCACTCCCCTTATTCTTTTCCTAATCTTATCCCTAAAATTACTCTAATTTCCCCCAACAACTACTTTTTCAATACTTTATTTATAATTGGTTTTTTCCCTTTAAAAAGGATCAGCAGATATCCACTAAAAATGTAGACACTCACTCTCTTCTCTTAATTCATATACGGCAACATCAACAAATAATACATCAGCACATACGTACAAATCCACACTCTCACAGATTATATACATACACCATCATCAGCAGACCCCACCCTTGGGTCTTCTTCCTCACACATACACAACTCCACTTTTTTTCTAATCATCTTCTCCAAACAAACAAAACACCCAAACTCCATCACCATCTTCCTCCCTCTCTCGCACCATTTCAACCACAGATATACCTACACGGCTACAAATAAGAACAGACGCCATACACACACATCGAGGCAGAAACCTCTGGCGACCCCAATCAGATTACTTCTTCGATTTCCTTATACAATACCCACACACCATTATCAACCCCCATCCAATTTCCTTCTTCAATACCCATCAACCAGATCGAAAACATACAACATACGTCTATACAAAATCAAACAAAAACAGAGGAAAAGGGGACGAATCAGAATTGGGAGATCCTGTCATCGGTGACACTGGTCTTCTTTGCCTGCTCCAGTCTTGTCTTTTACAAAGGAAAAATAAGGGACTGACGGTGGAGTCGCAACGACGCCGCTACGGCTTGGAAGTTGCTCCTCCTCCGTCCACTGGTGGTGTTATCCCGTGGGTTATCGTTATTGTTTCACCTGATGATTGGCTTTGGGTGTTGGTCGTTTGATCTTAAAGGGGATGGGTGTCGCTGCTCCGTTCTTTGTCGCTGATTGTTCTATTCCGTCGACTCTGTGGTCACCACCAAAATATTCTAGATCTCACTGGCTCTTCCTTCCCGTTCCACTGGTGGCATCGTTCTGCTTGTCGCGTTTGTTGTTTTGATCGGAGGAATTGTATCTGTCTATGTGGGAAATTTGGTGGTGGTCTTTTGGGTTGTCGCATTGCCATTTTTGGCGCTTCGGCGTCTGGTGTATATGTTTTTGCTTATGTTTTCTTATGTATGTTGCAGGACTTGGTTTCGTTGGATTTCAAAGTCACTGGTCACTCTAAGCCTATGAAAATACTTTTATTTGAGGCTTTACAACGAATCGACGGATACTATACCCATCACCGCCAAGAAAAATAATTAAATAATTTATTTGAGGCCTGTTGATTGATTCGAACGGATACTACACTTAAACAGTCTCATTCCTGTATCCCTAAAACAAAAAGGCAATGATGACGTGTATGAGCTCTATTTCAAAATGAGCCGACGATGTAATGGTGGGACCGGTACGTGGCATGGCAACCGGAGGGCCCCCATACTTGCAGCCGTACCGACGTCCCTAACCTCTAGCCGATTCATACAAATCTGATCCTACACTTTTACAAAATCTTTTTTCCCTTTTATTTTATCATTATTATTGTTATTACTGATATTATAATATTATTATTATTAATTATAATACTAACTCATTATCTTTATATTTTTTGCGAGGTAAAAATTGGATGAAAGACGACGGTATATTTTGAAAGAGAACGATTAGAAGAAAATCCTTTTTATTATTATTTATTAATATTACTAGTATCATTATTATTCTTATTATTAGTATTCACTTTATTAATTGTCGTACTAATTCATATTTTTTTACATTTTTTGTGAGCTACATCGTGATGGAATTACAAAAGACAACCCTTTCAAAAAGGATAAAAATATTCAAACTCATTGACTTTATTTAATTTTATTTTATTAATTTTGTTTACAATTCTTACTAACTTGTTTATTTATTTTGCAAGGCATGTTTGGACAAAGCTTAGCTATTAGAAGAGTCGAATATTTATTACTTGTCTTTAAATTTGTATATCATGGTTTAATATTCAAATATTTTATTGCTTAGTTAGTTACTCACTTTAGAATGCCAATTGTTTAGTCCGGCCGGTAAACCATATTTGGTGGAGCCTGAGAGGTGCCCAATCCCTTTTTCTCGGGTTAACTTGAACCCTTACCTAGATTTCTAGTTCGTAGACTAAGTTTCAGAGTTAATTGTAAAATTAGCTAGAAACAAAATAGGTGCCCTAATACGCCTAGTTAAAAAATATGTTAGGTGGCGACTCCAACTCTTTACCCATGAGTTACCCTATAAGTCGAGTCCTATTTCGAACTTTAATCGGTTCGGTAAAAAAATAGAATGCGAAAGAATGGCGACTCCGCTGGGGAATATTAAGGTTGTAACCATAACGGACTTCTAATTGGGATTCTTTGCATTTATTTTATTTTTATTCGAAACTAAAATTTTTTCTTTTTTCCTTTTTGCAGGTTTTAAGCGTAATTTTTTATTCATTGGCATTTTCTTTTAATTTATTGGCATTTTCTTTTATCTATCATTTTTCATCATATCTGCCACTTTGGCAAAGTTTACTCGTGCACTATATTTGAAAGATGATTACATCGGTTTGACGGCCGTTCTTACTCCTATAAAATACACCTATGAAAAAATTTTCGGATAGGTCAAGTCTGTGGTACAACTGACGGTTCCAAACTTTTTCACTTCCAAATAGTCCATTTGGGAGAATCTTTTCTTAACCTCACCCTTAGAAAACTCCATTAGGAGCATTCATCGCATTCTATGTTATAAATTCTTTTCCACATCATCGTTTAAATTATCTTGCCTGATTATCTCATTTTCGGAACTAACTTGTTTCTTTTGCTTTCCCTTTTTCCTCCCATTTTATTAAACTTATTTTATTTTAAACTGATTTTATTTCAACTTGTGCATATTTTAAACGGGTGCATTTTGCTCATACGTCCGCCACTCCTGGCAATTTCTAAATTGTGCATTGAAAATACGGTGGTTACAACCGCCTCTTTCCTCACAAAATTTTCTTTTAGGGGGAACGACTTGGAATCTAGTTGGTCCGAGACGTTCCCGCTCCCGAGTTGTCCGCTCGGAAGGATAATAAAACCCGGTCTAGCTTACTCTATTCCTTAGTAGCGGCACTAGGAATCATGCATCATGACTAGTCGACTTGTTTTCAAGTCCAATAGGCCAACTTGTTCAAACAATCTAACAGAGTTGTTGACCCCAAGGAACATTGAACATGATTTATCTACATTTGCTTAAAAGATCAAACGTGCAAAATGTGGATCGTTCATTGGCATTGTTCTGCATTAAATGCCATTCAAAGGCACGAAAGAACCCAATGGGCGTTAAAAGCCCAGATTGAATCAGAAATGATTGTTTATCCATAAACAGTTGACATTATTCAGTATTCAATACCATTCAAAGGCACAAAGGTTACCTAAGAGGCGTCAAAAACCCAAATTGAATCAGAAATGATTGTTTGTTCATGGATAGTCAAAATTATTCTGTATTCAATGCCATTCAAAGGCACGAAGGTAACCTAAGAGGCATTAAAAGCCCAAATTGAATCAGAAATGATTGTTTATTTATAAACAGTCGAAATTCTTCTGTATTCAATGTCATTCAAAGGCACGAGGGTAACCTCAGAGGCATTAAAAACCCAAATTGGATCAGAAATGATTGTTTATTCATAAATAGTCAGAATTATTCAGTATTCAATGCCATTCAAAGGTACGAATGGTAACCAAAGAGGCATTAAAAGCCTGTTTCGAAGCAGAAATAACCGCTCGATAGATGGGATGACACATAAAGCACATTTATCCTTTAAGCATTATATAAGGACTTGACATCCTTGGCATGTCAAAAGTCCACTAGAAACTTCCGCCTAAAGTTTCTAAAGGGTGCCTAACCCACAATGACACATCTCCTCATATCCTCTGTTGCAAAAGCTTGTGCCACACGTTGATCATTTTGCACAATAAAGAGAATCTTAGGCTTTATTTTTCTTCTCCCTTTTTCTATCATCCTTCACCTTTTCCAAAAGATCATGGCAACTAGAACATTTAACATGATTGTTGAAACCCCTAAGCTACTCAGAGATTGGTGGAGAAACCTAAGCATAAATCAACAAGACCGAGTTAAGTGGTGTTAGGGAACCTGATTTCACTAATGGAGCACACTGCAGTAGAAGGGATGATAGAAGCAGCAGTACATTATTGGGATACAGACCGAGCAGTTTTTCACTTTGGGAGTATAGAGTTGTACACCATTACTGGAAAAAATAGGTGGGTTAACTCAATTACCAATTTAAAGTGAAGAAATCTTGATGCCTAAGAACATTGCACCTGAAGAGTTCTTTGAAATGGTAGGGTTTAAGCCCGAGTCATGCACTGATAGTATACGGCAATCGGGAATTTCTCTAACTTCCCGCTACATCAAATTTGGGTATAGAGAAGCATTTTAAGAATCCGAAGACTATTTCAGCATTAATCAGGCAGATTGGCAAGAGTGAAGGGTACTTGTTTTTGCCACCAGCTTTTTAGGGACTGTCGTGTTTCCACAACACAAAGGACGAGTTGATGTTTGCATGGTTTCAGTCGCTGATGCTTTACTAAAAGACATTAACAAGAAATACACATTGATATCTATGATCGTCGCATAGATGAACCGTGCTTTAGAAAGATGAAAGAAAGGCGCTGGTTTTTCGAAGGTTGCAATTTGCTTTTACAAATTTGGCTAATAGAGTATTTGCAAAAGATGGATAGCACCGAGCAAGCTTTCCATTCCATACCAAGAGAAAATTACATCTTGGCTCATACCGCCCGCATGGACAACATTCTCGAGAAATGGGACCAACCAATAACTGCCAACGGTTGGCACCATATATTCTGTCAATTGACACCTGAAAACATACAATGGAGGATGCTTGATTACTTTCCCAGCACAATAGTAATTACAAGATCCAAATGAGACTCTTTTCTTGTCTTGGTGGGCTTCAGAGGAGTTTACCCATACACTCTTTTAAGGGCACTTAGACAAGCAGGGAGAAAGTAGACTGTACCCTAAATTACACACATCAGAAGTTTCAAAGTAAATATTCTCGGAGGAGTGATACCGTTCAAAGATAAAATATTAGAACTTTGGAAAGAAAGGCAACGAATGGGAATCGAGACTATTGGACGAGACTGGTTTGACGCTGGCTATGATTAAGACTACCCAGACTTGCTTAGGAAAGTCATAGCAAGGGAAATTCAACCAAGTACAACAACAAAAAGGAAAAGAAACGCTGATGATTTTGAATCTAAGTACAAAAGGTTATGCAAACAACTATCAAGGGAAAAAGGGAAAATAGCAAAGAAGCAAAGTTTGGTTGAAGCAAAGAACAAAGAAAAGGACAAATGGCGCAGTAAGGCAGAACTATTAACAAAACGCATAGAGTCTATAGGTGTATGGGCTAGCGAAGGAATGAACTCTGTGGAAAATAAAGGAATAGTGGAGAAAGGAAGAAAGACTTGGGAAATGTTGAAGAACTTCACATTTGACATATCTCAGCTCTTAACTGATGCAAACAATATCATCTTCTAAGGAGATTCATCAGGGGCAAGTACGGCCGAGGAAGACTCATCTGAAGAAGAAGAAGAAGAAGAATCTCCTGGGGATGGATCAACATGAAAGATGCTTACTTGGCCATGATCTAATTTCCTTGCAATGTTTGGTCTTTTCCACTTCTTGCACTATTTCAATATCAGCCAATGTAATAAAATCCAATAAATGCAATATTATCTCTTAGGTTCCCTATTCTGTTAGCAAATGAAATGATACATGTGGCACAAAGTGCTTTTCAAAATCATTGTGCGTAAAATAGTCCTTCACGTTATAGGATTGTCATGGCCCATAATCCTGGATAGTCGTGAGGGCACCCGAACTAACCCCATCGGGCGAACCCACTCGCTATATTAATGATTAATCTCAATAATATTAAATAAAGAATATAATAAAATTTAAACTGTGATTTTTATTACTGAAATACGCTGAAAATCCCACAACACAATGAAAGGTCTAGTCCTCTACCATAAGCCATGAACATCTATAAGATAAATACAGAATAAAATATCCCGAATGTCTGAAACAATAAATGACAGGAATGAAAATAATGGAAAGGTGCGCCACCACGGAATGAGGATGGTTGGCTCACCGCTGATCAATACGAAAATCTTCAGCTCTAGCCACGGGGCTCGCTGGTGCTCGGAACCGTATCTGCCCGAACAGATGATAAGAAAGCAATAAAGAAAATAACGTTAGGCAAGAGGACTTAGTAGGTGGATAGACTAGTTCCTATGAAAGACAAGAAATCAGTCTAAGCAATAAATTAACAGAATAGAGGAGGGAGAAAAAGAAACATCTTATAATTCGCTTTTAAATAGTTCATCCAATCACACTATTCAACATTAATAAATCTCTTTCAAGAACCAACAATTGAACTCAATTCATAAACCAGCAGAATATGTGGGCTAACTTCGAAAAGATTTGATAGTTGACCAACTCCGAGGCTATCCAATGTACCAACTCTAAAATAGATAGTGGACAACCTCCGAGGCTACCAAATGGACAAACTCTGAAATATTATCAATTGGACCGACTCCGACATATCAAAGTAATCATAAATTTCCATGTCGAATATGCACATAACTTTCAATACTTTAAACAACAACCAGGAGTAAACACAATCCAGGAAAACAACACATATTCCAAGTAAAGATTTAAACATAACGAAAAGGTGTAAACGGTTACACCTAGGGCAGTGCACATACAAGGAACATATGTACAATATCTTGCATGGACAAATTCCACCAAAGAAAGGGATAGAACCACCTACCTATATCCGAAGAAGCAAAATACTATTCAACAATCTTCTTTCCCTGCCGAATCTCCACCAAACGTTCTTGCTCTAAGTAAAAGAATAGAATATAAAACGAATTTAATATACTAACTCAAATTCTCGAGCCTAAAATTTATTTCGAACTCAATTTATGTTCCCATCTCGAACATCATTTATTACCACGTATCCAACTATTAGGCTTAAATAGTCATGGTCAGACTTCTCAAATATCCCACCTTTAATAATGGATCAATGAATCGTAGCATGCTCAGGATTAAATTATATACCCCAATATATATTATAGTTGTAGCTCTAGAGATAATAATTTGTAAGGAAATAGAGCGCAACACCTAAGAAAGTATAGAGGAAACCGAACACTGTGATAATAGATTTAGCGTCAAATTCACAACTTCAAATAGCACCACCATAGATAACAATCATGATGTAATTATGACTCCATCTAACTATAAGCATAACACTCACACCATTTCCTAACCAATTAATATAATTATTTTACTAAAACTTTTGGCGCTAATAAGTTGTTACTAAGAGAAGCACGTGGAACTGAGACAACAGGTAATTTCAAGCACCATTAATATAGTTAAAAACATACCACCAATCATTGGGTACATATGTCGTCTCCTAATAATTATTATGTAATCATAGCTCTAAAAGAAAAAGTGATAAAATTTGAAGATAAGCACTAATTTATATAAAGGACAGAACAATACCAGTGATCTCCTAGAATATGTTGAATCACTATATGCACAATTTGCCTTAGCAACTCACTTTCTTGGAACTGAACAAAACATTGTCTACGCCGATACTCCAGACGACTACTCCCAAGTTATTTTCTTAAGTTCCACTATCAGTCTTTTCAAGTCCTAATGTGCATATACAGTTAAAATGCACCACAACTATGGGAATAACGAACAAAAATAATACTTATAAAATATAGGGTTATTCAATTCTTCCCCACTTAAATGCTCGTTCGTCCTCGAACGATACTTGTAGCTGTGAAGATGACTATCACTAACCGACTCTTAAGGTGTTATTCACATCCTTCGCAACAAGAGGTAATAGACATAAAACATAAGCAAATCTCAACCGCTGCCAACTCTAAGTCATGGGTGGGCTAGTTCTTCTCACTCACCTTCAGCTGCCTCGATGCATATGCAATCACCCTGTCATTTTGCAATAAAACACACCCCAAACCGGTACGAGAGGCATCACAATATACTAAAAACCCACCTGAACCAGTAGTAAGAGTCAATACTGTAGCAGTAGTAAATAAGGATTTGAGCTTCTCAAAGCTCGTCTCACACTCCTCTGACCATCGAAACTGCACAGCTTTCTGAGTCAAACGGGTTAGTGGAACTGCAATAGAAGAAAACCACTGAACAAATCACCGGTAGTACCCTGCCAAGCCAAGGAAACTACGTATCTCTGTCGGAGAAGTAGGTCGTGGCCAATTATGATCTGCCTCAATTTTCTTCGGATCAACTTTAATACCTTCACTAGACACAATGTAACCCAAGAATGCCATAGAATCTAACCAGAATTCACATTTAAAGAACTTGGCATACAACTTTTGATCCCGAAGTGTCTGCATAACAGCTCTCAAGTGCTCCTCATGCTCCGCTCGGCTACGGGAATAAATCAAGATATCGTCAATAAAGGCAATGACAAACAAATCTAAGTAAGGTATGAACACTCAGTTCAGCTGATGATACTCAGATCTAGGTCAATCTTAGAAAAGAACTTAGCTTCTTGCAGCTGATCAAAGAAGTCATCAATACGAGGCAACGAATACTGATTCTTTATCGTGATCCTGTTCAGTTATCGATAATCAATAGACATCTGTATAGAGCTATCTTTTTTCTTAACAAATAATACTAGAGCTCCCCTAGGTGAAACACTGGGTCTAATAAATCCTTTACTAAGTAAATCCGGCAACAACTCTTTTAATTCTCTTACCTCCGCAGGAGCCATACAATAAGGAAGAATCGAGATAGGTTATATACCCAAAACAACATCTATGCCTAAATCAGCAACCTTGTCGGGAGGAATACCAGGCAAATCCTCTGGAAATACATCCACAAACTCACAAACAATATGAATAGACTCAATAAATTGGGGACTTCATGCAGGTGTCTCAAAATAAGAAAAGATTTTTCTTAATCTTCCGAAAGCTCAAATCGTCTTTCAAAAACCATCAAAGTTGAATCCCTTCCTTAACAAGTCAATATATATCTACCAAAACACAAAGAACTATGAATCCTCACAGAAATTGATCGTCCCAACTTTGAACAAATTCAATTATTGTTCAACGAGCCTTGATACGTTTAAGATGTACAACGAGATGCCATTACTGACTACAACCATCAAAGAATCCAAGAAAATCTTGAAAACTCAATACATCTGACCGACAAAGATAAATCGAACATTTATACGCTCAAAAGATATACAAGATTCTCATATTGCCTCTCAGAGTCCTAGAACACCCATACTCAAGATATCCAAATGTCGAATCTCCAACTTATGTTATCCTGATCTCGAGTGGATCTTAAGGGAAAACACAATCAAGTTGTAACAGATGCAACAAGCCATTCTCGACATAGAAATGATACCAAAAATTACTACACTTACCAGTAGAATACTCACCATGTTCTCAGGAAAAACACAACCACAACCGAATCAATAAACGAAACTCAATAATAAATCTCAAACCAACACAAGATATGCAAAAGATTTGATACCTATTTTTCAACCAATTCTTGTAACATCTAATAGAATATTGACATTCAATACCTGTCTCGCTAAAAATAGAAGGCCAACCATATCTAGAAGAAAAAACCCAACAAACGCATCCAAGGCCTGAGCTAAGACTATACACGCCGGTTAAAACCTGTTCCACATCCAAGAACATCCAATAAGTGTTCAAAGATTACAAGGTGAACACAATTCACCCCACTCCCTATAGAAAAGTATGGAGATATATCAAAATCAATGGAACTCGGTCCAAAGATAACTATCACATCCGCACAAGTCTGGTTTAACTTAGTTACCCAACATAAGCTCCCCCACTTGAAGCCTAAAGCCATCAATAACTTATGCAAGGAAACTACACTCTTACCTTGTACAACCTTGGTGTTTTATCATCAACGTCTCGTTAAGCTATCCAAACTTAAGTGGTGCCTAGCACAACACATACCAAAAGACACACACATACACAAAAGGATGAAACAATATGTCCCTCAACAGTCGTATCACATCGCTTAAATCAGAAATTTCCCATGAACTCATCTTCAATGGCAAGGACATCAAAAAACAATTTTAAGTCTTAAACAAACACGATCCCATGCTTAGATTAGACAATTCTACTGGAGTAACTTTCAATTTTTTTCAAACTGCTCTGAGAACCACCACACCAACCACTTTATATAGGTCTATTGGCACCCCTTTTTACATTTCTAATCCCAAGAACCTCATTTATACAATTTATAAACATGAAAAGTCCTAATTTATTCCATTATCAAGAGAAATTTTTGTTGTAATTTCATTCCGGAAAGTGATGGTCTAAATCATGAAATCCCTATAATGCACAACAATCTCAACGAAACTTATCAAACCGCGATATAGCCAAAACTATTCCTCTATGTCCTTATTGATTTATTGAAGTCAAAGAAATCTGAAACAGAATCTTATTTTGAATTTATGAACCTTACCTTTAACATATGAAATTTCTTGACTTCATTATAATGCTCCCAAATCCATCAATGTCTAGGTAGTACAACGAACCTTTCCCATCGTGAGAACGAAAATCAGAAAAAATTATTCCTTCAGTTGCAAACTTAACGCATGAGATAAGGAATGAAAGATGGGAAGTTTTCACCAAATGCTACAATAGCCCATCGTAGATAAGTACAGACGTGATATAAGGACTTGATTATAATGAATTTCAATAGAATTGGAATAGAGAACAACTGTGAATCATTTAAGCTTATAGCAGTAATATGTAAAGCAACAGAGTACCTTTTTTCCCCTCTTCCTAAGCAAAGCAAGTTATCATTCTTCCTTTTTACAAGTTGTAGTAACAGAGCATATACATAGGTCAAACATAATAGTATGATTCTTCCCTCAATCCTGGAACAACTGAATCGATAAATAGATAATTAATAATTTTGTCTCGATAGATAACGAGAACCAACTAAATTTGCCAAACGAGAGTCGAATAGGGAACCTCGAGGGTAGGAGATTCTAAATTAGTTATGGATTATCCTAAATAAGGGAACTAACATGAGACCAATACAATGTGATTATAGATTGACTGGACGAGGTGTTGGTTCGCTTGTGGAAGATACACTTGAGCTACACGCGTCTGTACTGTGAGTGATGACCTTACCACAATTTGTGTTTCCATAACCTGCATGGTTTCTACTTGATTTTGAAGTAAATATGTTATTGAATGTTTAAACTGCATGTGGGACAAGTCCTTTTACAAGATATGTACTGAAATAATTATTTGAATTATTTTACCGTTAGAATATTTGATTTTTACCGCTACTTGACATGTTTTACCGCTACTTGACATGTTTTACCGCTATGTGAAATATTGAATTGTTACTCGAAATGCCCTGTACTTGGTATAGGGAATATATATATTTTTGGGATGAGGCTTGACAGACCCCGTAGCTAACGACGGGTACGTTATACCTGGTGCACCTGGGTGTCGCTGCTCCGTTCTTTGTCGCTGATTGTTCTGTTTCGTTGACTCTGTGGTAACTGTTGGAATATTATAGATCTCACTGCCTCTTCCTTCCCGTTCCACTGGTGGCATCGTTCTGCTTGTCGCGTTTGTTGTTTCGATCGAAGGTGTATCTGTCTATGTGGGAAATTTGGTGGTGGGCTTTGGGTTGTCGCATTGCCATTTTTGGCAAATTGCTTTGGCATCTGGTGTATCTGTTTTTGTTTATGTTTTGCTATGTTGACCCCACTACACTTGATCTGTGTTTTTGCTTAATGATGCAGGACTTGGTTTCGTTGGATTTCACAGTCACTGGTCACTCTAAGCCTATGAAAATACTTTTATTTGAGGCTTTACAACGAATTGGCGGATGCTATACCCATCAGGCTTAGGAAAATAATTAAATAATTTATTTGAGGCCTATTGACTGATTCGAACGGATACTACACTTAAACAGTCCCATTCCCCTGTCCCTAAAATAAGCTCTATTGTAAAACGAGCCGGCGATGGAGTGGTAGGACCGGTACTTGGCATGGCAACCGGAGGGTGTTGACACCCAATTTTGTCCCTCCTATTTTCAAAATCAATAGTTTTTGAATTTTACATACGATTGTGTATCCACTCTTGCATCATCCATTTCTTTCAAATGATTTTCTCATAATAGTCTGACAATTGAGGCCATTTTCAAAAGCATCGTCCCAAACTATAGCTATTTTTATAATCTCTGCAATTACCTCTATCTTTGACAAAATTATCCAAATTGTTCTAAATATCCCAAGATTACAATTTCACGCATTCCCTATCCATCCTAACGTTATAAAATTAATTCCATGATTTTCCTAGGATTTTATATCTATTTTATACCATTTTATATTTATTTCATACTAAATTATACCTATTTTATGCCTAATATACACTAGATATACACCTCACATTTTTACACCTCACATTGTACCCTTATACACGCTTATACACATCAGACACATTTTATACACATCACGCCTACGTGGATTGATCTCGATCGTCCACGTAGACGATCCAACGGCTAGAAACAAGGTTTCCTCTTATACACACTACCCCCAAACCCTATTTTCCCTTCATTTCCTCTCCCTCAGCCGACTCTTTTTCTCTCTCTCTCTCTCTCATCTCAACTCGGCCTTGCTACTGTCGTCTCCGGATTCCGGCCATTCCCACCGGCGAAATGCAAAATAAATTACATCATTACACTCCCCTGTTTGTCCGCTACAAAAGCCACAGTCTTTTGTTGATGTTTGAACGAGGACAAATTTGACCCCTTGTCGACGGGGGTTCTCACCGTCAGAAAACACTTCCGACCTTGCCTAAAAGCGTTCTAAGGTGATAATACTACTCAAAAGGGGTAAAGGATCCCTCACGCGAACTCGATTGAGACGGGTCAATTTGACCAGACTCTGGTGAAAATGGGTATCTTCGTTCTTTTTCCTTCTTTCTGCTCTATTTTGTGACATCTGTGCTTAATTTGATTCCTTTTTGGTTAATTAACTGGTTATTTGCATGATCAATTAATTAAGTGTTACATTTAAATTGACTAAGGGTGAGGACTGTATCACTGTGTTTGTGCCCTTTCCAATTCGTAATAGTACGTTGTTAAGCCTTCATCGTAGCCTTAGTTTCAGTGAGTATGCAGTTTGTACCATTTACTTTGATATTGTGTGTGAGCCATTAGGATATGGTAACAATTCTTTGTCTTGACTGTGATCACCTTCTGTGCCTGACATTCGACTAAATGTAAGTCTCTGTGTGAGCCTGATTTGCCTAAGATTGAAATCGAATGATAATTTGATTACATGACTAGTAGATTATCAATTGAGGGCCAATTGGAATGCTGTTAAGATAATTCGAATCTTAATTTAAGGGATTTTTTTTTTTTTTTTTTTTTGCGTTGATTATGAACCTAGACTATTTGATGAGGAGAGTTCATGTGGGAAACACCTTAGGGGGAAAGATTATCTGGTTAATTTCAAATTTTCAAAATGACAAAGTCCTAGTTTGTTAACAGAATAGGCTCCCATCACTAGTGGGATCTCAATTAGCATCCCCTGATTTCGTGATTATTGTACAAAAGAAAAATAAATCAGTTCTGCCCCTTTTTTGGTCTTAGAATGGGTTTTATTTATGGAAAATATATGGAAATTGATTTCTTTTGATTGCCGGTATGATTCCTCTTTTCTTTTCTTTAAACTTTACCAATTTTACTGCTTTTCACATTGGGAATTGGAGTTTCAGAAGGCCCTAAGCTACACCTATTTAAACTGGACATCTATTACACAATAGGCAGGAAAAATATACAGAAAACCACTCAGCTAAAAGATACTCTCTTTTCTGGGTTGACTTAAAAGACTTTTCACTATTTTTAAAACGGAAAGAAGGGTTGTAAAAGGTTTCTAACTGCTGCATCATCCTGGTTATTTTCTGGCTTATTGTTTCACTGTTCACTGAAGGTAAACAGACTTCTCCTTACCTCATAGCATGTAAAAGAATGATGCATGTTTTTGTGATCTATATGCCGCTGTCTTGGCCTCTTTTGGCCATCTAACTTTGTCTGCAGGACCTTGGGATAGTCTTAAGGACTATACCCCTTTCTTTCATCACAGGGAAGTTGGTTTTGTGAGAAGGGGTACCAGTACCCTGTGCTACTGGCTAATTATGTGCAGAGATGAAATTGCCCTGGGTTTAAGCATTGGCTTAGATAGAACTTGAGCCATTTCGTTCATTTATACCTTATACTATTTCTGTGATAGTTTGGACACTCCCCTTGAAACTGTCCCTAAATTTGTGTATATTTTTAGGATTCTCTGTCTGTATTCTTTTAAATAGGGATACACAGTTGTGACACTGTGTATCTGGCTACACATGGGCCTCTCTTGACTTTTTTTACTCTTATGTGCTGCATCATGAAGCTTTGAGTTTTTGTTTAGCACTTGCATGAAAAGTAAAACAATATTTTGATTTGAAAACTGAGATTCTGGGCTTACATACTTAGATTGAAATCTGGACGATGATAACATCGATTGTTGAGTAGTATAGGCAGGCCTTAAAACTCAGATTACAACATAATATGCTTTACTCTGTGTGAATACGGAAATTTTAAACAATAGGGGCAAAATGCGTAATCCTTGCATGTTCTGTGACTGTCTTTTGTAAACTACACTGCCTCATTTTTTTCTTGAACGGTATGGGCCCAAAACTTGTTTTAAAATCTGGCCCTCTATGTGTTACAACACTTTTTGACAAACTTTAATCTTCTATACACTAATCTAATAGTGTATAGGAGAGTATGAGTTTGGGGTCAACCATGCAAAGCTAATATCTATATTTTTGTAAAGTTATATGTGTAATTCAATCATGTATTTGCATGTTATATACGTATACAATTATGTGCAGCAGCCCTTTCTGTGCATTTGACTGTTTCTGTGTACCCTTTTCAAAAACAGCCCCCCTTATCCAACTACTTGTTCAAAATTGACCCCTAAATAAAAAGGCCATTAAGGTTAGGGCTCGACAATTAATGACGAGTCACACCGACCCTAAAGGGCCAACATTTTGTTTTAAAACAACCTCCCTTTTGGTTTTTGACAAAATTTGAATTTTATTTTCAAAATGGACTATTTATGCAAAATTGTTTGTGTGAGAATTGCATAGATAAGCTGAAATTGAACACCCTTTGCATGTTAAAACTTGTTTATGATTAGGCGTTATATTAGCAGGCCCTAAAATGCGACTAGGCTTACATGTAGGCCGTATATGAACTCTATTTGTGTATGTAGGTTTAAACTTTATAGACATGTTACATTATTTGAATTAAGTGCTAAATTAATTCCCCAAGTTAGTATTTATGATAATATACTCTATTTTTATCCCAAAATTTAGGCTCGAACGGGAACCACCTTTCGTGGGACTCGGAAAAGTGCCTAACACCTTCTTCCCTGAGTCATTTGGACTTCTTACCTTATAGAATCTCTGGAATGGACTAGTTGACTTATTTGAATTTGACTTTAGATACCTAGGTGACCTAATACGCCTTAGAAACCATATTAGGTGGCGACTCCAACATCTAAGTTCAAATGAGTTCACCCGGTTAAATCCGAAACCCGACTCGCCTCGAGTGGAGTAAAAAATTCGGTATGACAGAGGGCCCCGTGCTTGCAGCCATACCGACGTCCCTAACCTCTAGCCGATTCATACAAACCTGAGCATACACTTTTACAAAATCCATTTTTCCTTTTATTTTATTATTATTATTTTATCATTATTATTGTTATTATTGATATTATAATATTATTCTTATTATTAATTAGAATAACTCATTATCTTTATATTTTTTGCGAGGTAAAATTGGATGAAAGACGACGATCTATTTTGAAAGAGAACGATTAGAAGAAAATCCTTTTTATTGTTATTTATTAATATTACTAGTATCATTATTATTCTTATTATTAGTGTTTCACTTTATTAATTGTCGTACTAATTCATATTTTGTTACATTTTTTGTGAAGTACATTGTGGTGGAATTACAAAAGGCAACCCTTTCAAAAAGGATAAAAATATTCAAACTCATTGACTTTATTTAATTCATTTTATTAATTTTATTTAAAATTCTTACTAACTTGTTTATTTATTTTGCAAGGCACGGTTGGACAAAACTTAGCCATTAGAAGAGACTAATATTTATTACTTATCTTTAAATTTGTATATCATGGTTTAATATTCAAATATTTTATTGCTTAGTTAGTTACTCACTTTAGAGTCTCAATTATTTAGTCCGACCGGTAAACCACATTTGGTGGAGCCTGAGAGGTGCCTAATCCCTTCCTCTCGGGTTAACTTGTACCCTTACCTAGATTTCTGGTTCGTAGACTAAATTTTAGAGTTAATTGTAAAATTAGCTAGAAACAAAATAGGTGCCCTAATACGCCTAATTAAAAAATATGTTAGGTGGCGACTCCAACTCTTTACCCGTGAGTTACCCTATAAGTCGAGTCCTATTTCGAACTTTAACCGGTTAGGTAAAAAAAAGAGGATGCGACAATGCCAATAATCGGACCACTCTTTCCTCCTCAGAAGGCTACACTGCCTTCTTGAAATGCTGCGAGTGAGAGAAAATTTCTTTTGTCTCCTGTCATATGCCTTGAACACCCACTATCTAGAATCCAGCTTGGGTTATTCACTCTCACTTCAGCCTGCAAACAAATCAAGGGTTAGATTTAAGAACCCAGACAAGCTTGGGTCCCTTCTTATGAGAGAATGGATGAATTAAGTCCTTCTTAGCCCAATTAGGTAAACCAATTTTTTTATTTTTAGATTTAGCCTTGCTTATTTTTATGCAGTTTTCTTTCAAGTGACCTGTGTTACTACAGAAGGTACAAAGCATGTTGCAAGACAGACCTACATATTTACTTTTGGGAGTATAAGGAGGCAGTGGTTTCCTATAACCTAAACCTTTCTTTCCTTGGACTTAGTTTTTAAGAACCCAATTCATATTCTCTGAGGATTCGTTCCACTTGGTTACTCTGGTGAGTTCATAGTCAGCCTTTTCAACCTTTTCTCTAAGAACTATGTTCTTTTCAGTTTCCTGACAAAGAATCTCATTTGTTCTTTTAAGCTCATTCTCGAGAAAAGTTTGAACCTCACTGATGACCTGCTTACCATTTGCATTCTTCATCTTAGTTAGTTCAAATTCAAGTTTTGAGATCTTTGAATTAGATACAAGAGCCTGTCCCTTTAGAGAAGCATTTTCTTCAAATTCAGCATTAGCTTCTTCAAGGTTCTTGCATCTAGTTTTTAAATTAAACAAAGTATCAAATAGTTTATCTTTCGCAGACTCTACCTTTTCATAGCCCTCAATTAAGGTGGCAGTTATCAGTATCAGATTGTCAGGTGAGTATGTATGTAATTCTTCTTTCAATTCAGAGAAACATACCTCAGCTGAGTGAGCCGCTTCCTGTCCATAGGTTGCCATAAGAGCAACTTTCTTCTTCTGATTATCTCCATTGTAGAACTCCTTCAATTTCTCCCAGATTTCCTTGGCAGATTTTCAATCCATCACCTTAGCTAGTACATCAAAACTCATTCCATTCTTGAGATACAACATAGCTTTGGCATTTGCTTGAAGCCAAATAAAGTCTTGTGGGTCCAGTTTTTCTACCAGTTTTGGAATCAGGGATCCATTGGCAGCTCTCTTTACAGGGACATGGGATTCTCGTTTTACGATCAACCAAAGGTTGTAGTCCATGGCCTGAAGAAATACTTTCATTTGTTTCCTACATCTTTTATAATTAATTCCATCAAACAGGGGAGGTCTGAAAGGATTTCATCCTTCTCTTATTTCAGGTGAACCAGCCCAGTCTGAGTCTTCACATGTCAGTCCTGTCAATGCTAGAGGGGATTCATCCTCTGATTTGTTTTCTCCATCAGACTCACCATCAGTTTGTCCCTAGGTTGCATAAAAAGTTTCCTTCCTCTTCCTTCTTTCTGCTCTAAAGTTAGGTGGACGTCTAACTTTCCTTTTGTCCTTATCGCTTACTTTGGAAGAATCCTTCTCCTTCTCTTTTGTGGGTCTATTCTTCATCTCAACTTTCCACATTGGACAATCAACAACAACATGATCCTTCTTGAAGCATTTGAAGCACTCTGAGTAGTTTGGACTGTCAACTATGTTCTTTCTCCAAACATTATCTTTGGTGTTTTTCTTGAACCCCAGAACTTACCCAAATTGAACTTCAGTCCGAGAGCACTGACCATAGCTGCTTCAACTGATTTTAAGTCCACGTACTCTTTAGGTTCCTCAGTTGTCTCAAGTGCAAGGGTCTTGTTCTTCTTAGTCACTGATTTGTTCTTCGACTCCTTCATCATCTCATGAGTCTTCAAACTACCCCCGTTCAAGTCAGTGCATAATTTTACAAGAATTTAATCAATTCCAACATCAGTGTACTACTTCCTACATCAGTGCAAACAAAGTAATGCCAAAGGAGCTGTATGTAACACAGTAAAATGGTGGAACATTAACAACGATAATCCAACGAAGTCAGCGTCGAGTAGAAGACCACAGTAAATTCATCTCCTTTGAAACCAGTAAAATCATAAAGTGAAATCAGTAACAAAACTCAAATAGTACAATAAATCCAGATAATGAGAATAGAGATAAGGGAACCGATGGATCAGAAAAGCGATGACAACAGTGAAGGGATCCACGGCGAGGTTTAGGAGCGACAACCGTCTGGCGGCGTCGCTACCACCCCACCCCCTTTATTATTTTATTACAGATTCAGTAACTGGTGGAACGACACAAAAGCAGAAGAACAGAGCAAATGCCATGGTCGACGTTCTAATTTTCGGCCAATTTTTTGACCACTGCTGGTGGTGATGGTGACGCTATTTGGCTGCTGACCCGCTTCCCCCAACCCCCCTTTTTGATCTTGTGTTTGCATTTTACAACTGGTGGAGATGGTGTGTACAACTACTAGGGTTCCACTCGCTGCCATGAATCCCCTCCCCGATCCCCTTTGATATGTGACTTTATGTGGTGGTGATGTGTGTTATAGAGGAAGAGTATATAATGGTAGTGTTTTTCCATTGGTGGTGGAGGTGTTGAGTGTGTGTGTGTGTGTTGTGGAGGATAAAAGGTTAGAGGGGATCATGTATTGTACTGTTGATCTTGTATATGTCAGAAGTGCCTGCAACGATCCCCTTTGCTACTGTATATGTAACCAAGCTTAAGAGACGTTGGGGTGATCCCGCAAGTTTAGGGATCTGATCATGGAGGAGGCAATTGGGGGATGATTTTGTGAACGTTGGAGGGATTAGAGGGGGAGAGGAGAGATTTGGGGGATCTGATGTGGGGTTGAGGAGTAATACTTTGAAATTTTATATAGTAAGGATTTTCTTTCAAAATTTAAAAAGATAGAGGATGTATTTGCACCAACCTTATATCTAAGTTCAACATAAAGGGAGTTTTAATAAAAGAAGAAGAAGAAGAAAACGAAATTCTTTCCGAATATATGTGAAGACATTTGAAAATTTATTCAAACTCAAGAAAACTCAATTTCAAATGAATACGGAGTAAAAAATTGGACTGAATATTCTAATTAGGCAAATATTTAAACTAAAGGTGCAATAAACTAAAAAATACATAAATATGATATATAAGAGAAAGGAAAATGCACACACATAAAAAATAATTGGGGTCAACATTAAATTAATTACGTATAAATAATTATTAAATATTGAAAATACAAAAAATTATATAAATAATCACAATTTTGACAAATAGCCTAAATGATACAAATTACGTAATATAATCATAATTAAGTATATAATGTATAAATAGGGGATAATTACAGTAAATATATGCTTTCTAATGCACTTATGCTGAAACAGTTAAATTGTACTTTTAAGTTAAATTGTAGTCAACTATGTAAAAAGAAGGGACAAAATTGGGTGTCAACAACCTCCCCTCTTTGCCCGGAGATGATGAAAGAATCTTCGGGCAAAGATATTTGACAGAGTAGCCAATTTTGTCACGACGGACAGACAAAGTGCTGAAAAGGATAATGGAAGTTTTGTGGTATTTTCAGCCGAATTTCGGTCTCTGAGTTGCCTACATATCTCGTGTTTCACGAGAATCAAGTTGTGTGTAGTTCTAGAATGGCATGTTGCCTGTGTGAGATGTTTTGTGACGCACGATTTAAGTGTCAAGAGTAAACTTGTCAGAGTATGCAAAGTTTACATTCGAATGTGCTTTGAATTTTGCTAAGATAAATGATTGCTGAATATAACGAATGCATTATCAAAGACAAGGTAACATTAACAGGTCGAGCGTCGGAAAAGATGCTTGTAATCATCCTAGTTATGAGGATGTGGTGCACGACATACCCATAAAGAGGAGTTTACACGGACATAGTTTCCACTACATCTCGATAAATTAGTCTTCTTGTCTTCAATATTGTCTTGACTAAGCTGGGGAATACTGATGAGTAAAGCACAATAAGTACGCATGATTCAAACAGATGGACACGATTAAGCACGAAAACACGCAGGATTGACACATATAGGCACGAATGGGAAGGAAGGACTTCAAACTGACTTCTAATCCGAGATTATAGATCACGCAGACCATATGAGCGAGTATGGAAATTAAGACTTGATCATTTTTGGACTCGGAAAAATAGATAGTTTGGGGGTATAGCAAAGGGATTGTCAAAAAGGGTTAAGCATCTTAGAAGAAGTTTTGGGATGGTGCCTGGTATGTCCTTTTGAGATTTTAGGGTCACACAATTTTCATGTGGGGTAGTTATTTTTAAGAGCAAATGAGAATATGGGAAATGGCGAGGAGGGTTTGTCGAGAGATCGGAGATTGTCCTGCAGTAAAATCAAGATAAGTACAAATAGAGACAAAGATAAAGTAAACTTCCCTGTTGAGCTGATCTCTCTTTTGTGTCCGGGAAAGTAATGTTTGTGATGTCTCTGAGATGCCAGATCATTTCTTGCAATAAGGTGAGCTTGTTGCAAATAATATTTATGAACATAAAGTAGACTTTCATGTCATTGGATCGTCTTGCCAGTGCCTCTCGTCAGGAGAACCTATATGCTCGTCAGGAGAACCTATATGCTCGTCAGGAGCTGCTAAGTGCCTTTCGTCAGGAGAACCTATATGCTCGTCAGGAGCTGCTAAGTGCCTCTCGTCAGGAGAGCCTATATGCTCGTCAGAAGCTGCTAAATGCCTCTCATTAGGAAAATCTATATGCTTGTCAGGAGCTGTTAAATGCATCTTGTCAGGAGAACCTATATGCTCGCAGGAGCTGCTAAGTGCCTCTCGTCAGGAGAACTTATATGCTTGTCAGGAGCTGTTAAATGGCTCTCGTCAGGAGACGTGTGCCTATGCGTCGGGCTATGTACCTTGCATACAACGAGTAAAGTAAAGTGCAAAAAAATATAGAATGATGTTACCGTGCATGTAGGATTGCCTGGAACACTGTCACGCGGATTGTCATTTTTATTACCTCTAACCTCAAAATTCTGCCTCAGTGTCAGCTTGCATCTTTTGGAATTTTTGAGAGGATCCTAAAAAATTGTGCCCCAGTTTATTGCATGCAAAACAAAACATATGTGTATGTCCAATTCTAAGGCGGACGGGCTTATTTCCATCAAAACAAAATATATGTGAATGTCCAATTTTAAGGCGAACGGGCCTATTGCCTGCAAAATAAATATATGTGAATGTCCAATTCTAAGGCAGACAGGCCTATTTTTTGCAAAATAAAATATATGTGAACGTCTGATTCAAAGGTAGATGGGCCTAATTGTCATATTCTAAGCCTGACGGAGCTAATCGTCATATTATAAGCCTGATGAGGCTAGTCGTCATAGTCTAAGCCTGGCAAGGCTAGTCGTCATATTATAAGCCTGACGTAGCCAATTGTCATATTTTAAGCCTGACGAGGCTGGTCGTCATATTATATGCCTGACGATGCTGGTCATCATATTTTAAGCCTGACGATGTTAGTCATTATTTTATAAGCCTGACGTGGTTAAAGTGTTATCGTGTCCATTGTGACTGCCTGTGAGTCTTGTGTTTGTACTAAAGCATCTACTCTCAAAGAAAGATTCGTTAGCTAAAACAAAGTTGTTGCATTGCATTGAACACCAAAGTATTGGCTTGAATCTGCATTTGTCCTTTTGGTGGGACGATTGGAGTATCTTGATGACTTTGATTATGTGGGTACTTACATTCCGATACTGAGGACTGGTGTTTGGATTTTCCAAATTTAGAGGTTGTCTAAAATTATGTTTGTCTTGGATTGTGATGGGCTGTCTTGTGCTTTTCTTTTTTCAAAAGTTTTGGAGATAACTCTGATGGATTGGTCTGTATAGACAAAATATTTGTGGCTTGAGAGTTGCAACTTGCATTTGTTGGTCCTTGTTGTACCATTGGGTCAATTAGACTTTGAATTTTGTGTTTAAGTATTGGGTATTTTGATGTGTCATGGCCTTGAATATTTAAGTGATGGGTGGAAATCTTTTTTGGATCAAAGTTTGGAATGGGTATCTAGGGAGTAGTTCTTTTGTTGGTTGTAAAGGTGTGAGGTTTCATCTTTTCATCTGTCCTCCACTGCATTGAGCCTAATAAGGTTGTTGTTGAAAGTCTTGACAGAGGGGAGGTTGTTTATTGTGCAAGTTGGGTGTGGTGTGAGGTTGCGAGTTTTGCCAGCTCTGGTTGTATAATATTGGATTTCTTTTTTGCAGCTCTTATGTGGCTATAATGTCAGCTGATTTTGTTCGTTCATACTACAGTTTGTACGACACCGGAATTGGGATTGTCTGAGTTCTCTCGGTGTCATATGCTGGTGGTTTGAAAGATTTTGTTCCAAAAGTAAATGTTTTCAACTCGGCTTGCCATTTTGGCTTCTTCTTAATGTAGATTCTTGACCAATTTTGGTGTTCGAATGCAAAACAACCGTAATAAAGTGACAACATGCACAAATAAAGTTAGCACATTAGCAATGGTTTGAAGCAAAAATAACCCATAGAGCTTAAGAGAATGCCTAGATGTGAATGATAGATTAGTCCATGGGATGAAGACTACGATACAATGCAAAGATATCACAGAAGATTGCTTGAGTTCTTAATGTAGCATCAAGGCAAGAATTTTGGTCAAACAACCGATGCTCGGTTGTGTCATACCCGATTTTGGACTCAACTCGAGGCGAGTCGGGTTTCGGATTTGACTGGGTGAACTCGTTTGAGTTTAAGTGTTGGAGACGACACCTAACATAATTTTTAACTAGGCGTATTAGGGCACCTACTTTGTTTCTAGCTAATTTACAACTAACTCCGAAACTTAGTCTACGAACGAGAAATTCTAGGTAAGAGGTTCAAGTAAACTCGAGAGGAAGGGGTTAGGCACCTCTCGAGCCCCCACCAAATGTGGTTACCGGCGAGACTTTATAATTGGGATTCGAAATAAGTAACTAAGCAATTTAAACTAACTAATTAGATATAGGCAAATAACAAGATAATATTATAATTAAGATAAGAGGCCCTAATAGACTTCCTCCTTACGGATTGCCCTTTGCGAAAAAGATAAAAATGAATTAGTAAAATAATAATAAATAATAATAGAAATAATAATAAATACTAATATAATAATAATAATAATAATAACGAGAACAAAATAATAATAATAATAATGACAAAACGGTTTCTCTTTGAATTGTTCTCTTCCAAAATAGGTTATCGTCTCTTTCCAATTTTCCCTTGCAAGATTTAAAGAAAAGAGTTAGTGAATAATAATAATAATAATAATAATAATAATAATAATAATAATAAGAATAATAATAATAATAATGATAATAATAAGAGTAATAACAATAGTTTTAATAATAATATTTTTAAAATAAAGGGGGAAAGAGATTTTTGAAAGTGTTGGCTCAGGTGTGTATGAATTGGGTGGAGGTTAGGGACGTCGATACGGCTGCAAACAGGCCGGTCGGTCGTGTTGCCATGCCAAGTACCGGTCTCATTACTCCATCACCTGCTCGTTTGTAGTCACGGCTTATACACTTCATCATAGCCTTTTGTGTATTTTAGGAGTGCGGGAATAGGATTGTTTATTCGTTCAAATCAGTAGGCCTCAAATAAATAATTATTTTTCTTGGGCGTAATTTATTTAACATCCGTCAATTCTTTGTGTAGGCCTCAATATATGTAAAATATATTTTTTTCATTGGCCTTTTCTTGTCAATAATAACTGTCCGGTTTCATGATAAAATCCAGCGCAGCTACGTCAACAGTGCTGTAAATTCTCAAGCAAATGATCAGTAATAGTCAAAGCCAAGACTGGGTCACCCAAAAGTAGTGGGGCCCAGTTGTATATAGCAACAATTAATCAATAAAAGGACCCAGGTACACTCTGTTACTGCAACAAATACCAAAACATCAGAAAATTTTATTTAACGATGAAGGAACAAAAAAACCAGTAATATATGCGAAAAAACCCAATCGCATCGACCAAAAGACAAAACAACTGTGAATCACAAGAACCAGAAAGAAAGGCAACGATCAAACCCAGAAACGTGGACAGATCCACGATATGAACGAGTAACAGAGGAGTCAAGAAAACTCCGGCGAGGTGACGGCCAGAGATGAGCGATCGCCGGCAAGGTTCTTCGGCAAGCCTCGCGGCATCGCTGCTACCCCTTGACCTTCGTTTTAACTTCCTGCAACCAAATCAAATCAGAATACGTCAAAAAAAAAAATCAAACATCATTGATGGGTTTTAATAGTGTTCTCAGCCAACGCCTGTGTTTTATCTCCCCCGTTCCCCGATCTGTCAATCCCCTACCCCGATTTCCCCTGTTTCAGTTCAATTTAGGAGCGTGTGTGTGTATATGGATTTTGGGTAAGAAAGATCGGGGGGGGAGGGGGGGTGAGGATGAGTAGGTGTCTCTGGATTTTGTTTGTGTCATGTGATGTATGTATGTTAGCTGTGATTTTGATATGTAGTGTAGGAAACAAAGAGGGGGTACTGTATGTCGTGTGTGGACTGTGTGTATAGAGAGAAGTTATGGGAGTTGTGTGTGGAACAGAGGGAGTAGAGAGATGTTTGGGTCCCGCTGGAGTAGTGTGTAAGATAGTGTGTGTTTGTGGTTTGTGCTTCTGATGAGAGGAGACAGAGGGGCGTGCACTGCGTGTGGAAGATTGGTCGGGGAAGAAGAGTGTTGGAGAAGATGAATTCGGGAGAAGACCAAGCCGATGTGGGGTCTATATTTTTTGGTGTGTATTCTGTTCCTTGGTTGTGTGTGTAAGTGAGTATATATCAAAATAAGAGAAGGGAACCGTTGGAGATTGGCCTCTATTTTAGGTTTGATTTATGAGGGATTTTGGGGATTTGAGGAGATTATGGGGAAGATTTAGGATATTGGAATAATTTTGGGGTGAGATTAGGAAAAGATTAGGGAAGGATTTGGATAATGATTTAGGAGATATGGTAGGAGGGAAAGGAAAGATAAGGTTTAAATAATGAACGTATCTAGACGAACACTCGTCTAGGTTCAAAAGAAATTTTCAAATAATGGAAAAGAAATATTTTGAAATGTAAATAATAATTATGAGAATATCTAAATTAGAACTAGATAGTCAGAAGAAAATAGCAATTGATTTTCAACGGAATGGACGTACCTGGACAGACAATTGTCCAGGTTCGTAGGAAAGATTCAACAAAAAGGAGAAGGAAAACAGGTAAAAAATAAAATAAGAAGTGGACATTTTCTTTTTAATTGGTCAATATTCAACTTAAAGGTGTAGGATAAAAATATAGATATACATATATTATAAAATGCATAAATAAATATTATATAAACTCAAATAAAATTATTTAAATCTATATAAACACAAATAATTACTAATTTGCACAAATAATCATAAATTGAAACAAACTTGACATGTAGCCTAAACGACGTAATTATATAATATAGTCACTAATAATATAGGTGTACTAATTTCACAAATAGTTATGGTTTTGACATATAGCCTAAATGATGCAAAAGTTACGTAATATAGCCACACTTAAGCATATAATATAAAAATAGGGGATAACGCACGTAAATGCATGATTTCTAATGCACATTTTGCATAAATAGTCACATTGCACCCTTAAGTTGAATTATGGCCAATTTTAGAAAATGGAGGGACAAAATTGGGTGTCAACAGGTTGTCCAGGAGATGTGTCTAGTTAAATCTTGATAAAAAGGTGAGAAAGATGTTTTGTAAGGAATAGGTTGTGTTATGTGACCAGAAGGGAGGCCGACTTTTGTTGAACACTAAGGTCTTAAGTCCATTTGTCCTCTTTCCTTGCGAATTAGGCCCGTTGCGATGTCTGTGCATTTTTGAAAGTGATATTCAATGCTTTTTCTATACTTGCCAACGAACTGCTGCAATACAATTTTTATATCAACTTTCCTTGTTGGGTAAGATTTTATTGCAAAGGAAACGAACCCAGAGTGGGTTGCTTACACATCATGTGTATTCTTAGAATGCTGCTTCAGTCAAGACAATTTTAGAGGTTGGTCATATTGTATTTTCCTGTTCAGTGTAGTTGTTGTCTTGAGAATTCCTATCACTCCAATAAAGCTTTCGACCAAAACATCTCCAGGATGTCTATTTGCCCATGTCTTTATACCAAATCAATGCTTGGTCTTGCAAGTGTCCCAACATACAATTTCATTTTCATGTTCCCCGTAGGCTAGTTGGTAGGGATATGCTTCAAATACTCGACAAGGGTTTCTGGTTCCGTCATATAATGGAATCTTATCACTGCATTTTTGCATTCTTTTCCAAGTTTAATCAGCCTGCTAATTTTGGTTGTTGTGCTTAAACCTTTGTAACATCAAGCGGGTTTCCTTGTTTTTCACTTTCTTATTGCCTTCTGATAACCCTTTGAACGCCTTTTCGACCATGAATAGGTGCAAGTTTGAAAATGATTCGGATTGCCTTCAATATATTACAATGTGAACTTGAGAAACAAAATGTTCCTCAGACTTTGGTATCAAAAGGTCTTGTGGTAAGTCCAGTGCGCCTTTGAGTTTGACCAACAAATCTCTTGCCCTGCTAATATTCCGCTCCATGTGCATAGTGCTTGCGGTAATAAACTTTCTTACTTTGACAAATCACTGACAAGTTAACTTTGCTTAACCATATCTTCTGACATGGTATTCAACTTAAGCCAACCTTTTGGATACTAGGTTTTTGAGTTGATAAGGGTTAGGGAATTATCAAGACATGAGAAAGATTTCTGATATCAGGATTTGGGTATAGAGTAGGGAGATGAGGTTCCCTGGTAGGAGATTTGATTTGGGAAGAGATTCACTTATGTAGAAAGAGACCTAGAGAAAAAACAAATTCATGCAATGCACACATATCAAATAAGAAATGCATCCTATAATGCGAAGGAGTGCTTTATGCATGACGATTTGAAGCGCTTTGTGCCACTTGGATTATTTCGTTTGCTAGCAAAATGCGGAGCGTTAAAAGAGAATATTGCATTTACTGATCTTTATTACATTGGCTGATATTAGAGAAGGAAAAGACTAAACATTGCAGGAATTTATATCATGACCGAGCAAGCATTCTTCACGTTGATCCATCCCCAGAAGATTTGTTTTCTTCCTCTTCGGAAAAATCTTCCTCGGACGAACTTGCCCCTGCCGGGATATGTCGAATATGAAGTTTTTCAACATTTCCCAAGCCTTCCTTCCTTTCTCCTCTATTCCTTTGTCAGCCACATAGTTTATTCCTTCGCTAGCCCATACACCTATAGATTCTATGCGTTTTGTCAGGAGTTCTGCCTTATTCTGCCATTTGTCTTTTTCATTGCTTTTTGCTTCGACCAAACTTTTCTTTTTTGCTATTTTTTTCTCTGTGTGCTTGCCAGTTGTTTGCATAGCCTCTTGCACTTAGGTTCTAACTCATCAACATTTCTTTTCCTTTTTGTTGTTGCTCTTGGTTGAACTGTCCCAGCTATGTCTTTCCTGAGCCAGTCCGGGTAATCTTCATCATAGCCTGCGTCGATCCTGTCTCGTCCAATAGTGTTGAATCCCATTAGATGCCTTGCTTTCCAAAGTCCTAATATCTTGTCTTCGAATGGTATCATTCCTCTGAAAATGTCTGCTTTGAAGCTTCTAATGTCTGAAATTTAGGGTATAATCTGCTTTCTACCTGCTTGTCTAAGTGCCCTTAAAAGAGTGTATGGGTAAACTCCTCTAAACCCAACCAAGATAAGAAATAAATCTCCTTCCAACTGTGTCATTACTATGATACTGAGAAAGTAGTCAAACATCCATTGTATATTTTTTCAGATGTCAACTGACAAAACATGTGGTGCCAGCCTTCAACAGTTGTTGGCCGATCTCACTTTTCAAGAGCACTGTCCATTCGATTGGTATGAGTCAAGATGTAGTTTTCTCTTGGTATGGAATAGAAAGCTTGCTCTATGCTATTCATCTTTTGCAAATGCTCCATCAACCAAATTTGTAAAAGCAAATTACAACCTTCGAAAAAGCTAGCGCCCTTCTTGCACTTTTCTAAAGCTCGGTACATTTCTTCAACAATCATAGGTATCAAAGTGTATTTCCTGTCAAAGTCCTTGAGTAAGGCATCGACGATCAATATCAGGCAAATATCACTCGTCCTTTGTGTTCTGGAAACACGACAGTCCCTAAAAAGCTAGTGACAAAAGCGAGTACCCTCTGCTCTTGCCAATCTACCTTGTTAATGCTGAAATTATCTTGGAATTATTGAAAGCTTCTACATACCCAAACTTAAAGTAGAGGGAAGTCAAAGAGATTCTCGACTGCCTCACGTTTTCTATGCATAATTCAGGTTTAAACCTACCATTTCAAAGAACTCCTCGAGTGTAATATTCTTAGGCATCAATATCCCGTCACAATCAAATAGAAGTTGAGTCAATTGCCTATTTCGTCCAATAACGATGTCAACTCTACACTTCCAAAGTGGAAACCCGCTTGGTCTGCATCCCAATAGTGTACTGCTGCTTCAACTATCCATTTTACTACAATGTTCTTCATTAGTGAAACCAGATTCCCCAACACTATTTTGACTTGATTTTGTTAATCTATGCTTAGGTTTCCCCACCAATCTTTGAGCAACTAAGGGATTTCAGTAGCCATGTTGAATGTTCTAGTGGCCATGATCTGTGGAAAGGACGAAGGAAGGAGAAAAAAAAGGGAGGAAGATGCCTAAATTTCGCTTGTAAGCAAATAATTAACGTGTGGCACGAGTTATTTCAAATGACAATGTGGTCTAGAATATGAAAAGTGTGTCGTTTAAGGTTGAGAACCCTTTGGACACTATTTTGACAAAGGTTCCTAGAGGGTTTTCGACATACCAAGGATATCGAACCTTTATATAATGCCAAAAGAATAAATGTGTATTATTGTTGAGTGCTGGTTTTGAAGAATGACAAACATAAAGGACTCAGAGGTTCTCATGAAGAACCTAGTCCTTGTAATGAAGGGCACGATCGATCGAAAAGAGGTGCGGGTTGCAAATCCCTGCGGAACTAGGAATAGTGGCGCGTGAATGAATATGCATCCTAGTCAGACTAAAAGAGGCGGTGCCCAGGCTGTGTCTTCGAAGTGTGAAAAGGAGTTGGACTTCAACAAAGAAAAGAGTTACTAGGAATTCAGTCTTACCATAATTAAAAGGATTCCTTGTAGGACTCAACTAGGGTTTCAAGATCCGTATAAATACAAGTAGTTGAGACAGCCGTAAAGCAGTTATTCACACACAGAGAATTGAGAGCATACAAAGGCAATCTAGCATCTTTCTACGTGAGTAAAATGAAGAAGACAACTGGCGTGCTTGCAATGTATTGAGTCTAGATACTCTGTCTAGGTTCATTGAGTTGTAAGTTGTCTTAGTTTGAGCGTTCATGGTTTTTACCTATTGGCTTATTGCAGAAGCATATGTATTAGGTGAGCTCGTGTGTAATTACTTGAAAAGCTAGAGTTTAGCTTTGAGTAGTGATTAGGGTCTAGAGTGTAGCCCCTTGGTTACAGAGTTTGTAATCAGAAACTTTGCTCATTGTGTTAGTGGATTCAGTTCTAAAATCCCAGAGTGTGGGTCGTGGTTTTTCTCCCTTGAACAAGGAGTTTTCCACGTAAAATCCTTGTGTATTCTATGTGTGTAGTTGTGTTGTGTTGCAGTGGTTGAAACAGTATAATTGCGAAGGTAAGAACTAGGTTCTACATTCAGAAGGACCAAGTTCTGTGAAACGAAAATCGGTAGACACTATTCAACCCCCTTTCTAGTGTCTTTAGGAGGTGCATAGATTATAACAAGTAGTAGCAGAGCAGGTCTTCTCGTGTAAGGGTAACACCTTGAGAAGGATTAGAATCATGAGTGCACCACGTGCCATCACTGAAGGACAGTCAGTTCAGAGGCCCCCACAGTTTAATGGGCAATACTATGCGTGGTGGAAGAACATGATGGAGAATGACATATGTGTTGAAGACTATCAACTCTGGCTGATAGTTTCTGAAGGAAACCTGATCCCCACTAAAATAGTTGGTGAAGGAGCCACTGCCAAGCCAGAACCTAAGCTGAAAGAGGAGTTCAACGAGACGGATTATAAGATGATTGAAAAGAATCACAAAGCCAAATGTCTGGTCATATGTGGTCTTGGTCCTGAGGAGTTCAATAGAGTATCATCTTATAAGACGGCTAAGGAAATATGGGATGCTCTGCAGGTTGCGCATGAAGGAACCACAGAAGTGAAGGACTCAAAAAGGAGAATGCTGAAGAGACAATTTGAACTATTCTCCATGGGTGAGAAAGAATCAATTCAGGATATGATGACCAGGTTGACCATCATTACTAATGAGATGAGATCTCTAGATATGGAATTGCCTGAAATAGAGATGGTTGATAAAATCCTGAATGTGCTTCCTGAAGAATGGGAACCCAAGATGACCGCAATCATTGAATCCAAACCTCTCAGATCCATCAAACTTGAAGAACTGGTTGGTAGCTTGAAAACTCATGAGATGATGAAGGACTCAAAAGCTAAACCAGCTGTAAAGAAGGACAAGACCCTTGAGCTTGAAGCAACTGATGAAACCGATGAATATGTTGATCTTTAATCAGTTGAAGCAGCAATGGTAAGTGCCCTAAGACATAAGCTTAATTTGGGAAGGTTCAAAGGATTCAAAAGAAGTGGCAAGGAGAATTCTGGCAGGAAGAACATAGCTGACAGTCCTGATTATTCAGGATGCTTTAAGTGCTTCAAAAAGGATCATGTTGTCATAGACTGTCCTATGTGGGAAATAGAGTGGATGAAAAATAGAGCATCCAAGGAAAAGGAGAAGGAGGCACCAAAGGAAAATGACAAAGATAAGAAGAAGTCAAGACGGCCTCCAAACTTTAGAGCAGAAAGGAGAAAGAAGATGGAAGCTTTCTATGCTACATGGGGACCAACTGATAGTGAATCCGATCATGAAAAGGATTCTGAAGACGATTCACCACTAGCACTAACGGGTATGTCAGACATCAGTTCTGATGAAGAACACCCTCGAGAGTTTAGAGGAGGAAGAGATCCATCAAGGCCACCTGTGTTCAACGGGACTCACTACAAGAACTGGAAGAAACAGATGAAGACTTTCTTGCAAGCAGCAGACTATAGTCTGTGGCTGATCGTGAAGAGAGGACCTCATGTTCCTGTAAAAAGAGCTGCAAATGGAGTCTTGGTGCCAAAGAAAGTAGAAGAACTAGATCCTGAAGACCTAGACTGGTTACAGGCAAACTCCAAAGCTGAATGGTACCTGAAGAGAGGACTCACTTATGATGTGCTTGCTATGATACTTGAATGCAAGTCTGCCAAGGAAATCTGGGAGAGACTGAAGGAGGTATACACAGATGAAAATCAAAAGAAGGACTCCGCTCTCATGGCAACTGATGGAGCTGAAGCTGCTCATTCAGCAGAGGTATGTTTATCTGAACTTAAGGAAACTTTACATACATACTCTTTCGAAAACTTAATTTTAATCACTGCCACTTTAATCGAGCGATATGAAAAGGAGAAGCTTGAAAATGATAAATTAACAAAAGAACTAAGTAGTCTTAGAACCAAACACAAGAGCCTCCTAGAACAGAACATTGAACTTGAAGAAATCAATGCTATCTTGAAAGGGCAGACTCTTGTGTCAAACTCTAAGATCACTGAACTAGAATTGGAATGCAATCAGGTAAGAGAGAGTGCAAAAGGTATGCAAGTAATAAGTGAAGTTCAAACCTTTCTAGATAATGAATTGAAAAGAGCTAATGAGATTCCGTATCAGGAAACTGAGAAGAACAGGATTTTAAATCAAAAGGTTGAAAAATCAAAATTTGAGCTTACTAGATTGACTAAATGGAATAAATCATCGGGTGCAATGAATTGGGTTCTTGAAAATCAAAACAAAGGAAAACTAGGGTTAGGATTTAAGAAACCATTGCCTCCATATAACCCTAAGAGCAAGTATGTGGCGTTACCTTGCTACATGTTATGTACCTTTTGTGGTGAAACTGGAGATGTCAAACAAAAGTGCATAAATGTCAGCAAGGCAAAGGCCAAGAATAAAAGAAGTGTTCTACCTAAATCTCGTCTGTAGGATGTATTGTGAATAACCTACAGAGTGGAGAAATTGTTATGGAAGGAAAGAGGGTGAACAATGTATACAAAGCATCGCCGAAGTCACTACCTGAAAATAACCTAACATTCCTGAATGTGCAAGAAAGTGACTCTCAGCTGTGGCACGAAAGAATGGGTCATGCAAGTCTCTCACAACTGAACAAGCTTGTATCGAAGGAGCTGGTTCGTGGATTGCCAAGCAAGAGATTTGAAAACATAAAAATATGTGATGCGTGTGTAAGGGGAAAGTATGTGAAATCATCCTTTAAATCCAAGAAGGTGGTAAGTACATCAAAGCCACTGGAACTGTTGCATATGGATCTGTGTGGACCTATGAGAGTCAGGAGTAGAGGAGGAAAGAGATTCGTGTTCGTGATTGTTGATAACTACTCTAGGTACACATGGACCCTGTTCTTGGCATCTAAAGATGAAGCTTTTGACAGCTTTAAAGACTGGGCTGGTGTAGTGCAGAAAAGGTTAAGTCTAGAACTCATCAGCATCAGATCTGATCATGGAACTGAGTTTGAAAACTCAAGATTTTCTGAGTACTGTGCAAAGAACAACATAGATCATAACTTCTCTGCCCCAAGAACTCCCCAACAAGATGGTGTGGTTGAGAGGAAGAATAGGTCTCTGGAGGATATGGCTAGGACTATGTTGTTGTCAAGTGGGCTTGCAAGAAACTTTTGGGCTGAAGCAATAAATACTGCATGCTACTTGCCGAACAGATGTTCCATCAGAGCAATTCTTGACAAGACCCCATATGAGCTACTTAGAGGAAGAAAACCAAATATTTCTCACCTAAGACCCTTTGGTTGTAAATGTTTTGTTCACAACAATGGCAAGGAACCCTTGGGGAAGTTCGATGCTAGGAGTGATGAAGCAATATTTCTTGGTTATTCTACTCAAAGCAAAGCATACAAGGTGTTTAACAAAAGAACACAAGCAGTGGAAGAAAGTATGCATGTTGTATTTGATGAATCAGATAAGGCACTAGAGGAGAGTGAGCCAGAAGATCAAGTGATTGGCCTAAGTAGGGAAGAAGGTGTAAATTAACTGGAAGACTCAGAAGACAAGGAGACATCAGGTGAAAATCCAAGCACAATAGAACAAGGAGCCAACTTGATAGGGGGAACCTCTGATGAAGTTGATGATCCAACAAGTCAGGAAGAACCCCTCCAGGATAATGCTGCAGGTTCTTCCGGTCATATTCAACTCAGGCCATGGAAACATCAAAGATCTCATCCTTTGGAGAATGTTCTATCGGAATTGGATACAGGAATCATGACCAGGTCAGCCTTGAAGAACTTCTGTGCTTTCTTTGACTTCCTCTCATCTCTGGAACCAAAGAACGTAAAAGAAGCTCTAGAAGACCCAGATTGGATTCTAGCCATGCAGGAGGAACTACATCAATTCGAAAGAAGCAAAGTGTGGCACCTAGTTCCTAAGCCAAAGGACAGATCAATAATTGGAACAAAATGGTTATTCAGGAACAAACTGGATGAGCATGGTATAGTGACGAGAAACAAAGCGAGGTTAGTAGTTCAAGGTTATAGTTAGGAAGAAGGAATAGACTATGATGAAACCTTTGCACCAGTTATAAGGATGGAGGCCATCAGGATGCTAATTGCTACATATATGGAGTTTACACTATACAGATGGATGTAAAGAGTGCCTTCCTAAATGGCTACCTGAATGAAGAAGTCTATGTGATACAGCCACCAGGCTTTGTGAACAATGAATTCCCTGATCATGTTTACAAACTGGACAAGGCTCTTTATGGATTGAAGCAAGCCCCTAGAGCCTGGTATGAAAGACTCTCAGGATTTCTACTGAAGAATGGTTTCTCGAGAGGAAAGATTGACAACACATTATTCCTCAAGAAGAAAGGAAAAGATCTATTGGTGGTTCAAGTGTATGTCGATGATATTATCTTTGGAGTCACTGATGAGGGGCTATGCAAAGGATTTGCTGATCTGATGGGAACTGAATTTGAAATGAGCATGATGGGCGAACTAAATTTCTTCCTTGGGTTGCAGATAAAACAAATGCCTGAAGGAACTATGATTCATCAGCAAAAATATGTCAAGGAACTATTGAAGAAATTTGACATAGAAGGAGCAAAAGAAATGACTACTCCCATTGCACTTGGGACGAAGCTAGATTTGGATGAACTAGGTCCTTCGACAAACGAGACAAAATATAGAGGAATCATAGGTTCACTTCTCTATCTCACAGCCAGTCGACCTGACATCGTATACAGTGTAGGACTGTGTGCTAGATTTCAGTCCAAGCCCAAGGAGTCACATTTGACAGCTGTGAAGAGGATCCTGAGATACTTGAAAGGAACTCAGGACCTTTGTCTTTGGTACCCAAGAGGAGGTACTTTTGAACTAATTGGTTTTGCTGATGCAGATTATGCAGGTCATTTTGTGGATAGGAAAAGCACTTCAGGAATGGCACACTTTGTTGGTCCTTGTTTGGTCTCTTGGGCTACAAAGAAGCAAAACTCAGTTGCCCTATCTGCTGCTGAAGCTGAGTATGTGGCAGCTGCATCATGCTGCTCACAATTTCTATGGATCAAACAACAATTGGAGGACTTTGGTATCAAGTGTGGAGCAGTGCCAATTTTCTATGATAACACTAGTGCAGTGAATATTGCCAAGAACCCAGTCCAACAAAAAAGAACCAATCACATTGATATTAGACACCATTTCCTGAGAGATAATGTGGAAAAGGGTCTGATTACTATGAATTCGTGCAGGACTGAAGATCAAATTGCTGATATATTTACCAAAGCATTGAACAAGGTACAGTTTGAGAGGAACAGGTTGGAATTAGGGATGACCAAAATACACGGATGACCCAGCAGGTAATCCCTCTATGATTGGTTAGTTAAGTATTCAATTGTCCATGCTTAAAATTCTGTCATTAATGTTTAGACTAACCTTGACACGACCCAGAATCCGGTTAGGCCGTGCGGGCACCCGACATCCTCCCCTAGACCCGTCGGGCGAACCCTTATCAATTAAATCAGGAAAATAAATATAACAATTTACAAATAAGGACAAGACTTAAAATAAAAATACAGACATACTGATACCTCTAAGCTGTACAAAAGAAATTACAGCTGACTACCCAACATGCTAGGTTTAGGGCTATCCAGACTAGACATCTAAGAGTACAAAAGAAGACAGATCCCTCCTGAAGGGAGCAAAATGCAAGTGAAATAATAAACATAAAACTGGTGGCCATCCGGAATAAAAGCTGGCTCACCCTGACATCTGAAGTCGTCTTCGCTCCATCACAACGTGGCGAATTCAATCCTGGAGCGAACCTGCCGAAACGAAATAAATAGACAAAAACAAACAACAAACAAGGGTGAGTCAAAAGGACTCAATAAGTGGGGCAGACTAGCCACCTCAAAGAATAGGATAGCTAGCCAGGGAGAAGAAACAGATAAACAAAATTTCTCTTATTTAAATTATAAAAACGCAGAGCCAGATAATAACTGGAAACACGTATGGGATGACAAACTCATTAATAACCAGGAACGTAAGATAACCAAAATATATAGGTATCCCGAACATATCAACAATCAGAAATATATCCTGTTGCAGCGTGCAACCCGATCCATATATTCATCCTGTTGCGGCGTGCAACCCGATCCATAGATTTATACCATTACGGCGTGCAACCCGATCCATATATTTATACCGTTGCGGTGTGCAATCCGATCCATATATTCATCCTGTTGCGGCGTGCAACTCGATTCCCGCAACCCGGGATACGAGCCAGAAATATATAGGCAAACTAGTATACATACCGCATACATAAAACACAATATAGTACACATATTAGTCAGTATGCGGTGCAATGGGATGGGATGAATGCGGTATGATGCAATGCAGTCACATATGCCTGATACCCATATCCGGCGCGGGACTCTCATCGTCTACCAGGAGATATATGCAATAATGACCCTTCACCGGCTCGGGACTCTCATCGATTACCGGGAAGTATATGCAATAATGACCCTTCACCGGTGCGGGACTCTCATCGCCAACCGGGAAGTATATGCAATAATGAACCTTCCCCGGTGGGGGACTCTCATCACCAACCGGGAAGTATATGCAATAATGACCCTTCCCCGGTGCGGGACTCTCATCGCCAACCGGGAAGTATATGCAATAATGACCCTTCGCCGGTGCGGGACTCTCATCGCCAACCGGGAAGTAAATGCAATAATGACCCTTCGCCGGTGCGGGACTCTCATCGCCAACCGGGAAGTATATGCAATAATGATCCTTCGCCGGTGCGGGACTCTCATCGCCAACCGGGAAGTATATGCAATACTCAAAACCAGAATGCAATGCTCATATGTTTAATGCAATATCAACAACAGGGCATAACATATAATATACAATGTAAATATAAAGCTAAGGCGTAATGAATACGCCTATCGGCAGCTACACACGTAAGGAAACACGTGGTAGAAAATCCACGAGGCCAAGTGCCTCCAAAGAAATGGATATGAACACTTACCTTGTTACAAAGTTAGTACAGCCAGTCAATAACCGCTTTGTCCTTTGGATTCATTGCCAAACGATCCCATTGTATTCAATAAGCAGAAAAATATATCACATTAGGCTAAAGCCTTCATTCCTCACATCTTAGGGCAATCCAGGTAGGAACCTGATACCCTATTCGCATACGCAATGCGCAGGCCAGGCATATATACAGGGTTTAAGGCCACATAACCAAACCCCAAATAAATTATATTTATAAGTTGCCCATAACTCACTGAGTACGAATATATAATCAATTTCATTATCAGGGTCCATTTGACCCTTTAAACTATTAATTGAATTTATTAAAACGATGTATAATATTCCAAGTTTTACCGTTAAAACATATTCAAACACACGTAATAAACTCAAATAATATATTAGGATCATTACCTGAATGTTTCAGGGTGAAAATTCTACTTTTTCCCGGCCCCTTTTCTCATTTTCTGGCATTTTTTTCTGGATATATTTCTTGTTTCTGCGTTCACTGTTTCATTTGTTTTAGTTTCTGTGTTTTTGTTCGTCATAGCATATCTGTGCAGCTAGGGGATTTAGGGATATTAATCCCTTATCCCCACCGTCATTCAATTCTTGTCCCATTCTTTTTTTATTATATTTTTTTTGTTTTGTTTTATTTTTTTTCTTTTCTTAACGAAAATTGAAACGGTGCCCTACGATATTCGAAATAATTCCAACTTTTACATACGAGTTATACAAAATATATATAACATACTCGCGAAGGCGGATCTCAAACCAGACTCCCGAAACTCAAGATGCGAATTTAAATGAAAAGAAGTCAAATTATTTAATTTTCGGCATTTTAACGGAAACTAGCCGAACAACATCGAAATCCAATTTCGAAAGCTTACAAAAATCACAATTAATCATACGAACCTAACGGCGCTTTCGGATTTCGAATCGGAGCTCATTCGGCAAAAACCGAGCTCGAAAATCTCTTTTTAATATTTATCGCCAATAAAACTGAAACCTTCTTCCGATGCCTACCAAACGAGGTCTGATTTAGCTCAAATTTTAGAGACAGGTCCTAATGGACATTACGAATATTTTAAAATTATCGACACGCCAATCGGAGTCCTAACTTCCGAAACGACTGACCGAGGTCGTTTCATTCTCCTCCACTTAAACTCTCGTTCGTCCTCGAACGAGCCTAAATCTAAAGCATGATTTTCGCAGGTAACAAGAGAACTTGCACACCCTTCATAAACTACTCCATGGACATTATCTCATAATTACAGAATCAGAGTTATAACACGCACATCAAACTCTTGGATAAAAACATAGTTGGATAATATGATAACGTCATTGCCCAACTTATTCGGACTAAGCTGACACTTCCTCAAACACGTGAGGAGAACTCTATATTTTGAAACAAAGACACACGAAACTCTGGATGGATTAACATGATTCAGCCGATAATCACCTCTTCGATATACCTTTCGATTTAGAACAGGTCGATGGAACTAAGAATTAGCCCACGCTTCAGCAACGCCTTAGAGATTTAATATTATGATTCGGTATCAATTGGAGGAAGACTCCTCCACTTAAAGCATTAACTCATACCGCTAACTAGAATAGAAATAGTCATCCTCACACAGTCTACCGGACTAAGGAAGACATGGCTAAAAAATAGAATTCGGCTCAGACCTGAGCTACCAAATTACCCTCTCGAGTTGCGAAACGACTGCAACTCCCGAGTTCACAACTCCATACCTTTGCCGTAAACACCACCGCCCGATGAGTGGTACTTCTATATAGAAATTTTGGCAGAGTTTCCCTTGAAACAGGATGATCCACAAAAACAGAACCAGCACGATACAATATATGGGGATGGATACCCAGATAAACTGATAACATAAACATATTAAACGGATAACAAGATGAGACAACTGGACCAAAACAATAATATGCTTCCAAAACAATAATATGCTTACCCGGCCACAGTAACACGTACTCTGGCTCAACACAGGGAACGTCACAAAAGGCTACCAATCGCCCAAGCTCACTAGTGCCGGACGAAGAAGAAATGGAAATAGATCGAGGATAGAAATAATTAGAACTTCAGGAAGTTCATCTTCTTATTTGCTTGACTACCAAAGCTAGACTACTTCCGCATCAGGCGAGCCAAAAATCGCAATTGAAGAGATAGACATTAAATAAGCTTTATGGAAAAACATCTATACCAATTTTAACCTCCCAATAAGAAGGAAACTCTGACAATTTACAAGAATACCCTTTTATAACTAAGACAAGCTCATAGAATAACATGACTCTACTAGAATCTCGAACCAAGAGGAGACACATAGATCGAGCATTACTTACCAGCCACTTTACACCGGAAGAAACAACGACACTTCCTGATGATGACGAATAAGAATCCCATCATCCTACCAACACTGATCTCCGAGGAGAGAGGTAAAATGACTTGACATAATATCACAAGGTGGCATAACAGGATGCCAAGCCAATAGCAATACTCACCATCAAATCTCTCATATTTAAATCAGATAAACTAGTAGGGTCTCATAAATGCCAGAAATAACTCGTATCAGAAACTCACCCCTCCACCGCTACCGATTCTTAATAAAAACGACATCCAAGGAAACCATCGAAACATGATAAGACATACCATTTCCGGATCGATCGAAAAAAAAATCAAATCTTACTCACATTTAAGAGAAGAAGAAATCTCAGGGTCTACTATATCGGATGCCTCCGCATCCTGCCAGGCTGGCAGTTCATAAAACTGCCTCTGCGGCTGAACTAAGCCGCTACACGGATAATTACCTTCTGAAGAACTACTACCACCACGCTCTCAACCGCTACTGGATGGTGGCATTTCTTTTGCTGATTGAGATCTAAATGAAATTCCCTGCGACTGCGCAAATACCTGATGACGAGAGAAAAGATGACTGCCTACTTGCCGGAGTAAGGGAAAACTCCTCAAAGGATAACCAGACTCATGACAGTGATAACAGATTTTCATTGAAAATGGAAGCTGGACATATTGTCGATAGCTATAAAGAGGAAAACTGGGTCTAATCTTGATGAACTACTCGCGCATTCTGAGAATCACGCTCTACAAGCTGAGATAACCCGGAAGATGACTTCCAAAAATAATCAGAACTTTTACCTACAAATAAGGTACTATGGTTGCCCACCAGGGCCACAGAATTCCTTGCTGTCCCGCTCTAACTCTTCCCTCTCTAACTTATGGTATGCCTAATACCTTTGAGCAAATCAACAACGACATCAAATAAAGTCACAACATCAATTTTTTTTTTTTTAGCCATCTGGGATCTCAAGGAAAAAGAAAGGTCAGCAATAAATTTTTGAATCTCTCAAAAGGCTCATGGACTAGTTCTAATGCATATTCAGTCATTCTATAGAATTCAATCTCCTATTTTGAAACACCAACAGGCTAACCGACAGGCTACCCTGTCCAATCCACTCGAACTGGCAACATTTTTCATCCTGTTTGCTACTCGAAAGGAACTTTTCCACGAATCTAGAGGAAAAATTGAACCAAGTTGGCTAATAAAGAGCGGTCCACCAATTCAACGCTGGACCCCTGAAACTGGAAAACAGAATAATCGACACCATACTGCTCGATATAACAAGAGCCTGAAGGATACGCTGACATAATTTATTTTAAAAATTTACGAGGTTTATCTGATGTATTGCTTAAGAATATCTGAAGGTTCAACCGCGTAAAATAATGCAACCTCTTTAGGCACTCGGACCGAACTGATACCTCGGCTGGCTAACCAGCCAGAACAATTAAAGGTACAACACATACTACCTCCGGAATATAATTTACTGCAGCAATATTAAGAACCGGAAAAGGAGCTCCCTGAAATCGAACGTCTGCACATGCGGCAACCTGATAGGCTGCCCAACGAATAATAGGTTCTTACGGTATCTACGTCGCCAAGATTCTCGTAAAGCATCGTAGAGAGCCAAGGGAACTACAAGGCCCTGCTCCCTTGCCCATCGCGAGCTTGTACAGCTGGGACCTCCGTAACTAGATCGTTAGCACGATCAAAACACTCGGGGCTTCGTCAGTGCTAACCCCAGGTCAGACTGCTTCGTCTTGAACTCATACCGTTTGCTGATTTGTTGCACGAGGGTTCACAATTACCATGAAGGAATTAACGAAACTACTTTTGCATCCTAGACCGACGCATGATCAGAAAAGAAGGAAGTGAAACTTCCTAAATGCCATCACAGCCTATCGTAGATAAGTACGGACGTCTACGTACCCATCAGCGAGACTCTACTAGACACTGTCTTAGTCTGGATAGACTCTAAACCGGGCTCTGATACCAACTGACACGACCCAAAATTAGGTTAGGTCGTGTCAGTTGGTATCAAAGCCCGGTTTAGAGTCTATCCAGACTAAGACAGTGTCTAGTAGAGTCTCGCTGATGGGTACGTAGACGTCCGTACTTATCTACGAGAGGCTGTGATGGTATTTAGGAAGTTTCACTTCCTTCTTTTCTGATCATGCGTCGGTCTAGGATGCAAAAGTAGTTTCATTAATTCCTTCATGGTAATTGTGAACCCTCGTGCAACAAATCAGCAAACGGTATGAGTTCAAGACGAAGCAGTCTGACCTGGGGTTAGCACTGACGAAGCCCCGAGTGTTTTGATCGTGCTAACGATCTAGTTACAGAGGTCCCAGCTGTACAAGCTCGCGATGGGCAAGGGAGCAGGGCCTTGTAGTTCCCTTGGCTCTCTACGATGCTTTACGAGAATCTTCGCGACGCAGATACCGTAAGAACCTATTATTCGTTGGGCAGCCTATCAGGTTGCCGCATGTGCAGACGTTCGATTTCAGGGAGCTCCTTTTCGGGTTCTTAATATTGCTGCAGTAAATTATATTCCGGAGGTAGTATGTGTTGTACCTTTAATTGTTCTGGCTGGTTAGCCAGCCGAGGTATCAGTTCGGTCCGAGTGCCTAAAGAGGTTGCATTATTTTACGCGGTTGAACCTTCAGATATTCTTAAGCAATACATCAGATAAACCTCGTAAATTTTTAAAATAAATTATGTCAGCGTATCCTTCAGGCTCTTGTTATATCGAGCAGTATGGTGTCGATTATTCTGTTTTCCAGTTTCAGGGGTCCAGCGTTGAATTGGTGGACCGCTCTTTATTAGCCAACTTGGTTCAATTTTTCCTCTAGATTCGTGGAAAAGTTCCTTTCGAGTAGCAAACAGGATGAAAAATGTTGCCAGTTCGAGTGGATTGGACAGGGTAGCCTGTCGGTTAGCCTGTTGGTGTTTCAAAATAGGAGATTGAATTATATAGAATGACTGAATATGCATTAGAACTAGTCCATGAGCCTTTTGAGAGATTCAAAAATTTATTGCTGACCTTTCTTTTTCCTTGAGATCCCAGATGGCTAAAAAAAAAAATTGATGTTGTGACTTTATTTGATGTCGTTGTTGATTACAGACTAGCCACCTCAAAGAATAGGATAGCTAGCCAGGGAGAAGAAACAGATAAACAAAATTTCTCTTATTTAAATTATAAAAACTCAGAGCCAGATAATAACTGGAAACACGTATGGGATGACAAACTCATTAACAACCAGGAACGTAAGATAACCAAAACATATAGGTATCCCGAACATATCAACAATCAGAAATATATCCTGTTGCAGCGTGCAACCCGATCCATATACTCATCCTGTTGCGGCGTGCAACCCGATCCATAGATTTATACCATTGCGGCGTGCAACCCGATCCATATATTTATACCGTTGCGGTGTGCAATCCGATCCATATATTCATCCTGTTGCGGCGTGCAACTCGATTCACGCAACCCGGGATACGAGCCAGAAATATATAGGCAAACTAGTATACATACCGCATACATAAAACACAATATAGTACACATATTAGTCAGTATGCGGTGCAATGGGATGGGATGAATGCGGTATGATGCAATGCAGTCACATATGCCTGATACCCATATCCGGCGCGGGACTCTCATCGTCTACCAGGAGATATATGCAATAATGACCCTTCACCGGCTCGGGACTCTCATCGATTACCGGGAAGTATATGCAATAATGACCCTTCACCGGTGCGGGACTCTCATCGCCAACCGGGAAGTATATGCAATAATGAACCTTCCCCGGTGCGGGACTCTCATCGCCAACCGGGAAGTATATGCAATAATGACCCTTCCCCGGTGCGGGACTCTCATCGCCAACCGGGAAGTATATGCAATAATGACCCTTCGCCGGTGCGGGACTCTCATCGCCAACCGGGAAGTAAATGCAATAATGACCCTTCGCCGGTGCGGGACTCTCATCGCCAACCGGGAAGTATATGCAATAATGATCCTTCGCCGGTGCGGGACTCTCATCGCCAACCGGGAAGTATATGCAATACTCAAAACCAGAATGCAATGCTCATATGTTTAATGCAATATCAACAACAGGGCATAACATATAATATACAATGTAAATATAAAGCTAAGGCGTAATGAGTACGCCTATCGGCAGCTACACACGTAAGGAAACACGTGGTAGAAAATCCACGAGGCCAAGTGCCTCCAAAGAAATGGATATGAACACTTACCTTGTTACAAAGTTAGTACAGCCAGTCAATAACCGCTTTGTCCTTTGGATTCATTGCCAAACGATCCCATTGTATTCAATAAGCAGAAAAATATATCACATTAGGCTAAAGCCTTCATTCCTCACATCTTAGGGCAATCCAGGTAGGAACCTGATACCCTATTCGCATACGCAATGCGCAGGCCAGGCATATATACAGGGTTTAAGGCCACATAACCAAACCCCAAATAAATTATATTTATAAGTTGCCCATAACTCACTGAGTACGAATATATAATCAATTTCATTATCAGGGTCCATTTGACCCTTTAAACTATTAATTGAATTTATTAAAACAATGTATAATATTCCAAGTTTTACCGTTAAAACATATTCAAACACACGTAATAAACTCAAATAATATATTAGGATCATTACCTGAATGTTTCAGGGTGAAAATTCTACTTTTTCCCGGCCCCTTTTCTCATTTTCTGGCATTTTTTTCTGGATATATTTCTTGTTTCTGCGTTCACTGTTTCATTTGTTTTAGTTTCTGTGTTTTTGTTCGTCATAGCATATCTGTGCAGCTAGGGGATTTAGGGATATTAATCCCTTATCCCCACCGTCATTCAATTCTTGTCCCATTCTTTTTTTATTATATTTTTTTTGTTTTGTTTTATTTTTTTTTCTTTTCTTAACAAAAATTGAAACGGTGCCCTACCATATTCGAAATAATTCCAACTTTTACATACGAGTTATACAAAATATATATAACATACTCGCGAAGGCGGATCTCAAATCAGACTCCCGAAACTCAAGATGCGAATTTAAATGAAAAGAAGTCAAATTATTTAACTTTCGGCATTTTAACGGAAACTAGCCGAACAACATCGAAATCCAATTTCGAAAGCTTACAAAAATCACAATTAATCATACGAACCTAACGGCGCTTTCGGATTTCGAATCGGAGCTCATTCGGCAAAAACCGAGCTCGAAAATCTCTTTTTAATATTTATCGCCAATAAAACTGAAACCTTCTTCCGATGCCTACCAAACGAGGTCTGATTTAGCTCAAATTTTAGAGACAGGTCCTAATGGACATTACGAATATTTTAAAATTATCGACACGCCAATCGGAGTCCTAACTTCCGAAACGACTGACCGAGGTCGTTTCAAACCTTGTACTTTATTAAGTACACTTGTTCAGTCTTTGAGCACCAGGTGAGAATAATGTGATCCCATGAAGAACCTACTATGTACTGAGAAGGAACCGACTGAAGCATGAGGGATCATGTCCAGGTACAGTCACACTACCCTGCATGATAGAAGTCATAACTGAAATTAGATTGTCAATTATACGTGTGTCAAGGGAGATCCTCCATGTTCCTGTAACTGTCCTAAATTATAGGAACACAATCCTTTTTGGGATAGAATTCTATTTGACTTTTTTGGATCCCACTACTTGAAAAGGCTATATTAAATGAGTCCATAACCGTCAAATCTATAACTCTTCCCGGTTTTCAAAAATTTCAAAAAGCTGCTTCTCTACTTTACCTCATTATTTCTTTGTCTTCCCTAGAAGTTGTCCAATCACCAAAACCCTTCCATTTTTGTCGATATACACATAACCTACTCACCCAACTACTTCTCTCCTTCTACATCAAAATTCTCTCCCAAAACCTAAAACTGAAAAAATGTTTCAAGCCTCAGTCGAAAATCCATTAAAATCTTCACCATGTCTACAAAACCACCCCCATCCACTCTCGCACAAATAATCGCTAGGGCCATAACAAAATTTCTCCAAAAGGGCGACAAGAAATTGGTCAAGAAGATGAGGTCAAGAGCCGTACCTACTACGCCCATTGCACAAAGTTCATCGGAATCACCTTCTGAGGTAATCCCTGATCCTATTACATCTACTCCTGTTGGTTTAGTAGAAATAAAAAGCCCTGGTACAACAGACACTGAAACCCTAATAACAGGACTAGACAAAATTATAGGAGTTTTAGAGCATGATGACAGAATAGATAGGGGGAACCCAGGTGAAACAGAGCAAAAGTGTGGACAGGATGAAGTTAGGGAAGACTTACATGTGCCTTTGGTTGAAAAGACTGGTGTGGAATTGGATATTGCAGAAAGAGTGAAAGAACAACTAAGGGAACAAGATCTTGTGGAGTCCCTTAGAGAAAGTGGAATGGAACCTTGTACAAATGTTGGGAGTACTGAGAATAATGAGGAAGGATCTGTTCCAAAAGGTCCAGTAGTTGGAGGATCTGCTCTTGCTGAAGCCTTAAAGGATTTGTGTCAAGAGCCTGTCTCTTGCCCAAATTCCACTGAGGCTGACGATGCAGACTTAAACTGGACAGCTTCTGAAGAAGAAGAGAATGAGGGGATTGTATTAGAAAAAGCTGAAAATGAAGAGGTTGCTAAGAAAGCAGAAGAATCAAAGAGAAAGAGAAAGTTTGGTGAAGAGGATGAGAGACTGGCATGTGAGGAAGAAGAAGAGGAGGTTGTATTTGTCAAGGAAAATAGAGTAGAGCCTGAAAAAAGGAGGAAACTGGTGAAAGGGGGAAAGCCAGTGTTGAAAACTAAACTGGTTGATGAATCAAGTGGGGATAGTGGTGACAAGACTGTTGATGAGCTTGTTGCCAGGAGGGTTGGCACTAGGTCTGCCTTAAAACAACAGCTGGAGAAGGTAGGAAAATTGGAAAGAACAGTGACGAATGTGAGAGACAAAGAGGCAAAGAAAAGGGAAGAAGAAAAGAAAGCTAAGGAAGAGAGTGATGAGGCTGGAAGTTATGCTGAGCCAAGTGATTCTGAAACAGATAGTGAAGTTGAGAACATGAAGAGAAAGAGAGGCAGTGAGGAAGAAGTCGACAGGGTGGCCTTCTTTTCAAAGCATCAGGTGTTGCCAGGCAGCATCTTGCATGATGAGAAGGAATTTCACATGAAGCCACTGCTGAGAATGATTGGTAACCAAGGATGGCTTGGTTTGTTTGCCAACAAAGAGAAAAGGTTGTTTGTTGATAAGATTAGAGAGTTCTACACCAACTGCAGAGTTAATGCCAGGAAAGTGTTCACCATAGTGAAGGGGATTGAGATAGAGTTTGGGAGACCTGAGCTTGAATTGATTCTTAACATACCTGCTGAAGGTTATTGTAGGTATGTAAAACTGAAATGGCCCAAGAGGACTGATGGAGTAACTCCTCTAGATGTAGTCAAGAAGTTTTCAGGAAAACCCAAACTAAGGAAGGAGAGGAAGGTAGATAAGAAGGAGATGGAACCTGCACACCAGCTGCTGTTTGAGTTTGTGCACAGGTTCCTTCTGCCTAGAGGAGAGAGGAACTGTGAAGCTAGTGCTTTGGACCTGACATACATGGACTTGCTGGATAGGGGGTAAAAATCAATTTACCTGGGCTAATCATTAGACATATCAAGAGGAATGCTGACACAGATCAAAAGCCACATTCTCTTGTGCATTCCTACATCCTCCAGCAAGTACTTGAACATTTTGGGGTTTCCCTGGAAGCTGGGAAGAAGCCGACCATCACAATGTGCTTAAAAATTGTGACTTCTTCAAGGAGAGCAGAGCTTCTAAGAAACCAATGCAGGCCAAGCAAGAGCTAGCTGAGGAAAGTGAGGACTATGGACCTGAGCAAGCCATTGATGCAGTGAAGGAGCTGGAGATTCATGTCCTTGAGGTGAATACAGAAAATGCAGAGCTCCAGAGACAGCTGAAGTTGAAGGATCAAGAAATTGATCGTTTGAAGATAGACTGCCACAAGTATGAGGCCGAGCTAGTGATGGAAAGGGCCAAGAATACGAAGCAACTTGAGGCACTTGTCAAACACTTCAACCTTCAGCTTTGAGTCATCCTGTCCTATCCTCTCATCCCTCTTTCTGCCTGTTGTCTATTCCTTCTAATTCTCCCCTGTGCATGTGTTGGTTGTTTCAAACAATTTATTTTTCAATTGTGTACTTATTGATGGGGTTGTGTTGATATCACACCCTGGATAATGGTTTTAATCTTCTTATGTCTATGACTGTTTCCTTTTTAAGTATTTGGTTCTTGATTGGGCCCTTATTTCTGCTTCTGTGTGTTCTTATTACTGACTTGTTGCCTTGTGCTTTAGACTGAATAGTACTGACAGGTTCATGCTGGTATTTGAATCTTTTCGATGATGCCAAAAGGGGGAAGAAGGAAATGTTGGGGTGTTTGTGACCTAATTCATCTGTTTCATTTTTTCTTGAACTTGCTACGTTTGTTTTTGTGCTTTTTGGTTTTTTGTCTATTCAGGTTCTTGGGCAATATTTGTTTGTCATCATCAAAAAGGGGGAATTTGTTGAGTGCTGGTTTTGAAGAAGGACAAACTTAAAGGACTCAGATGTTCTCATGAAGAACCTAGTCCTTGTAATGAAGGGCACGATCGATCGAAAAGAGGTGCGGGTTGCAAATCCCTGCGGAACTAGAAATAGTGGCGCGTGAATGAATATGCATCCTAGTTAGACTAAAAGAGTTGGTGTCCAGGCTGTGTCTTCGAAGTGTGAAAAGGAGTTGGACTTCAACAAGGAAAAGATTTACTAGGAATCCTGTCTTACCATAATTAAAAGGATTCCTTGTAGGACTCAACTAGGGTTTCAAGATCCGTATAAATACAAGTAGTTGAGACAGCTATAAAGCAGTTATTCACACACACAGAGTTGAGAGCATACAAAGGCAATCTAGCATCTTTCTACGTGAGTAAACTGAAGAAGACAACTGGCGTGCTTGCAGTGTATTGAGTCTAGATACTCTGTCTAGGTTCATTGAGTTGTAAGTTGTCTTAGTTTGAGCGTTCATGGTTTTTACCTATTGGCTTATTGCAGAAGCATATGTATTAGGTGAGCTCGTGTGTAATTACTTGAAAAGCTAGAGTTTAGCTTTGAGTAGTGATTAGGGTCTAGAGTGTAGCCCCTTGGTTACAGAGTTTGTAATCAGAAACTTTGCTCATTGTGTTAGTGGATTCAGTTCTAAAATCCAGAGTGTGGGTCGTGTTTTTTCTCCCTTGAGCAAGGAGTTTTCCACGTAAAATCCTTGTGTTTTCTGTGTGTGTAGTTGTGTTGTGTTGCAGTGGTTGAAACAGTATAATTGCGAAGGTAAGAACTAGGTTCTACATTCAGAAGAACAAGTTCTGTGAAACAAAAATTAGTAGACACTATTCAACCCTCCCCCTCCTCCTCCTTCTAGTGTCTTTAGGAGGTGCATCGATTATAACAATTATGTGTCATCCCGTCTATCAAACGGTCATTGCTACTTCAAATTGGACTTTTAATGCCTCTTCAGTTACTATTTGTGACTTTGAATAGCACTGAATACAGAATGATTCCAATCGTTTAGGAAAAAATGGTTGTTTCTGATTCAATTTGGGATTTTGAAGCCTCTTTGATTACCTTTGTGCTTTTGAATGGCATTGAATGCAGAGTAATTCCAATAAACGGTCCACATTTGCACATTCAATCCTTTAAGTAAATTCAAATAAATCATGTTCAACGCTCTTTGGGTTCAAAAACCTGTTTGGATTGTTTGAACAAGTTAGCCTATTGGGCTAATGATATGTCATGATGCACGGTCCTAGAGTCACCACTAAGACCTAGGTTGATTTAGACCGAGTTTTGTTACCCTCCCAAGCGGACGACTCGGGAGTAGGAATGTCTCGGACCAGCTAGATTCTAAGTCGTTCCCTCTAAAGAAATTATTTTATGAGGAAGAGGTGATCACGACCAAGATATTTTGCACGATTTTGAAGTTGCCAGAGAGTAGCGGGAAGTATGAGCGGTATGCACAAGTTTTGAAAGAAACTGCACATATTTTCTAAAAATATGTACGTTTTGGAAAAGGATGTACATGTTGAAGTAAATCACAAATAAATTTTAAAAAGGAGGAGTAAAAAGAAAAAAAAACCAAGTTAGTTTCGAAAAATATGATAATCGAAGCAAGATAATATTAAAAGTGCAAAAACAATCCTGAAGTGAAACTTGTTTAAAAAGAAGATTTAGATAACTTGTGGAGGATTTGAAAATCTTTGAAGCGTGTGATGCATTCTCCTAACAAAACTTCTAAGAGTGGGTTCCTAGATAGGACATGGTTCCCCCATGCAGGCAATCGAGGAGTGGGAACGTTTAGAATTATTGGCTGTACCACGGACCAAGTAGATTCCAAACCGTTCCCCCTAAAGAGTGTTTTGAGAGTGGAACGACCGTGAGATCCACGTAATCGTTCATAGTGTGTGCTGTAAATTTCAAAGAGTGGAAAAAGGTTGCAATGAAAAAACAACCCAATAAAATTTAAAAGATAGAAAAAGCGCCAAGAAAACTAAGTTTCAATCCTACAAAAATGAAAGGAAAAAGTTAGTCTTGAAAAATGACAATAAAAGACATAAGAGCAAAGATTCCCAATATAAAGTCCGTTATGGTTAGAACCTTGATATCCCCAGCGGAGTCGCCATTCTGTCGGCACCCTTTTTTCCCGAACCGATTAGAGTTCGAAATAGGATTTGACTTATTGGAACTCACGGGTAAGACTTGGAGTCACCACCTAACATATTTTTTAACTAGGCGTCTTAGGGCACCTACTTTGTTTCTATCCAATTTTATTGTTAACTCCAAAACTTGATCTTCGGACCGGAAAGTCTGGGTAACGGTTAAAATTAACCCAAGAGGAAGGTGTTAGGCACCTCTCAGATTCCACCAAGTGTGGTTCTCGGCCGGAGTAAGTAAATAATTGAGATTCAAATTAAATTAAACTAAATAAAATTGAACAATTTCGCTATAATATACAAATTTGATACACAAAATTGCATTTAAAATAAAGGATTCGTCTTCTCGAGTTGCTTTCTTCTTTAGCAAACCTCAACTAAATAGATCTTGCCAAAAATAAACAAATTAATTAGCACGCTAATAATAATAATATCGAACAATATGCCAAAAATACAATAGTAAATATTCTGAAAAATTTGTCTCCTCCAATGGCGTCGCCTTTAATGAATTTCATCGGGAAGTACTTCATAAACAATTTGAGAATGAATTGGTACGACAATTAATAAAGTAAAATAATAAATAATAAGTATAGTAAAAATAATAATAATATTAACAATAATAATAATAATAATAATAATAATAATAATAATAATAATAATAAGAAAAGTAGTAATAATAGTAATAAAAATAATATTAGTAATAATAATTAGAAAATAAGAAAAATAAGTTTTGTAATAGTTTTAGGCTTAGATTGGGTGATAGGGGCTTAAGGATACGTCACGGCTGCAAACATACCGGCCGGTCGTGTTGAAATGCCAAGTGCGGATCCCTTGCCTGTCCTGCTTGTTTTGCAACAATGTGTATATATATGTATATATCTTCATCGCCTTTTGTTTTTGTTTATCGAGACACGTAAGGGACGTATACGGGACGAGACTATTTTGGCCTCCAAATATCATTGGTCTAAACGGTGTAGTATCCGTTCAAATCAGTGCGTAATTTTAAAAGCCTTTAATCAATTCCAACAGCAGTGTACTACTTCCGGCATCAGTGCAAATAAAGTAAAGCCAAAGGAGTTGTATGTAACATAGTAACCGTTGGAACATTAACAATGATAATCCAGCGAAGTCAGTGTCGAGTAGAAGACCACAATAAAATCATCTCCATTTCAACCAGTAAAAGCATAAGGCGAAATCAGTAACAAAACTCAAATAGTACAATAAATCCAGATAATGAGAATAGAGATAAGGGAATCGATAGATCAGAAAAACGACGGAAACAGTGAATGGATCCACGACGAGGTGGAGGAGTGACAGCCGTCTGGCGACGTCGCTACCACCCCACCCCCTTTATGGTTTTCGTTTCAAATTCAATGGGGGTGGAACCAAACAAAGCAGAAGAACGCCATGGTCGGCATTCTAATTTCTGGCCATTTTTTCGAGCACTGCTGGTGGTGATTGTGGCGCTATTTGGCCGCTGACCTGCTTCCCCAAACCCCCTTTTGACCTTGTGTTCGCGTTTTCCAACTGGTGGAGATGGTGTGTACCACTATTAGGGTTCCACTCGGTGCCTTGAATCCCCTCTCTTATCTCCTTCGATTTATGACTTTATGTGGTGGTGATGTGTGTAATAGAGGAAGAGTTGATAATGGTAGTGTTTTTCCATTGGTGGTGGAGGTGTTGAATGTATGTGTGTCTATGTTGCTGCGGAGAAAATGTTGAAGGAGATCATGTATTGTACTATTGATCTTGTATATATTGGAAGTGCCTGCAATGATCCCATTTGCTACAGTATATGTAGCGAAGCTTAAGAGACGTTGGGGTGATCCCGCAAGTTTAGGGATCTGATCATGGAGGAGACAATTGAGGGATGATTTTGTGAACGTTGGAGGGATTAGTGAGGGAGATGAGAGATTTGGGGGATCTGATATGGGGATGAGGAGTAATATTTTTGAATTTTATACAATAAGGATTTTCTTTCAAAATTAAAAAAGATAGAGGATGTATTTGAAGGGATTTTTAATTAAAAAAGAAGAAAATAAAATTCTTTCGGAATATATGTGATGATATTGAAAATTTATTCAAATTCAAGAAAATTCAATTTCAAATGAATACGGAGTAAAAAATTAGACCGAATATTCTAATTAGGCTAATATTTTAGCTAAAGGTGCAATAAATTAAAAATACATAAATATGATATATAAGAGAAAGGAAAATGCACACACATAAAAAATAATTGGGGCCAAAATTAAATTAAATTAAATTACGTATAAATATTTACTAAATGTTGTAAATACAGTAAATTTTATAAATAACCACAATTTTAACAAATAGCCTAAATGATACAACTTACATAATATAATCACAATTATGTATATAATGTATAAATAGGGGATAATCAAAGGTAAATGTATGATTTCTAATGCACTTCTGCTCAAACAGTTAAATTGCATTTTTAAGTTAAATGATAGCCAATTATTTAAAAAGGAGGGTCAAAATTGGATGTCAACATCAGCGTGACGATGAACTACTGAAGGACTACCTTGACAGGTTTCAGGTGGAATGCATGGAGCTTCCTCCAGTCCTCGATAACATTGCAGTGGTAACCTTTGATAAAATTCTGAACTCGAAAGGGTCGTTATCTACCAGGGAATTGCAGTGGAGTTTGACTCAACATCCTGTGACTACATGGAGCACATTGCATCAGAGGTACACTAAAAAGCTTCACTTGGAGCCAGACCATTCCCAAAACCCTGATGCTAAAAAAAGAAAAAGAGAACAGGGAGTCCCTCTCTAGAAAGTGAGGGGGACGGAAGGAAAACAAAAGCAAAGGTCGAGAACCAGGCGGGAAGAGGAAAGTAGAGCAGTTTCCGGGGATTTTGATCCCAAGAAAAGCGGGCAGAGTCCTGAAGCTTTAGAGATTTTGGTTTGCGAGTCAACATCGTGCATTTTGTTTCCAATTAGTTTTGAAAACTAGGTCCGAGGGTCCAATGGTCGCCTACCATAAAAGGAGCAGCGGGGAGAAACGCAACGCCCTATTCTGATTTTTATCGTAGCGGTTGCCATGCAACGAGAGCGCCAGATTCTGAAAACTTGAGGACAATCAATGCAATCTTCACGATTCTGGAACCACTCACAACCTTGGGGACTACAGAGCCGGTGGAATTGGTCGGTCCAATCCCGTTCAGCCCGAAGGAAGAAGGAGAGCACTAGAGCGAACTCGTCATTTCCGTAGACGTGTCCGACCTGCGCATCTGCAAGCGCTAATCAATCTGGGGGGTAGCGTGAACATTATTCGGATGGAGATGCTGCAGAATTCACGTCAACACCACCAAGTAACTTCAAGACCTTGGAACATAGTTTGCTTCAATGGCTGTCGAGAAGAACCTATTGGGGATTAGCTCTACCGGTCCATATACCGGCAGTGATGAGCATTACCTCATTCGAAGTGCTGAATTGTAACTTTTCTTATGATGTTATCTTAGGACGGCCTTGGATACATAGCGTTAAGGGAATACCCTCAACACTCCATTAAGTCTTCAGATACTCGACTTCTTATGGGGTTAATGACTTACGGGGTGAGCGATTTTTGCTTGGAGAATATTATCCTACTTGTGGTGAGGATCTTGGCGTTCGTCCAGTAGCCAAAGTGACCGAAGAGGAGTCCATCGAGTTCGAGGCCATGGAACGAGAAGTCAGAGAAGAGATTAGTGAACTACTGGATCGATTGACGGTGATGGATCAGCTAGTCCCCAAAGCAACAGAATCGGTATGTCCGCTCTCTGAGGTACTGCGGAGACAAGGAGGACCCCTATGGCTGATATAGAGTTACCTAACCATAGCCCAAGCGAAGATACAACTCCTACAACTTCCAGTGATAACCGAGCCAAAGCCAGGTGAACATTTATTATTGTATGTCTCGATCTCAGAAATAGCATGAAATACAGTCCTTGTACGAGAAGAGAATGGGAGGCAATTTCCCATGAAGTACACTAGTAAAAGACCTTCGCGCCGAGACATGTTTTTTCCTTTACTTTTTCAGTTTATTGCGGCCATGATCATGGAGTCCCAGGAGCCGCGCTCGTAATTTTTTGACCATATGGTCAGCATGGTCTCCTCCACATCGGTACCGACCATATTGTCTAAACCCGGACTCCCAGAGGAGATGGTAGAATGGGCTGAGAAACTGGGAGAGTATGATGTTATCTACCGACCTCGAATAGCTATCGAGTCACAGGAGCTGGAAGGTTTTACCTCAGACTTCGTGGAGAAGCTGAAGCAAAAGGCAAAGGAGTCAATCAGGAACAAAGAAACAATCGAGCCCGGGTGTTGGGAGATCAGCATTGACGTAAATCTCAACGAGGAAGAAGCCAACTTCAATTTGTAGGTCAGGACACTGACTGGGATGGTCTTTTGCAAGACCGTAAGAGCTCAAAGCGATGAAGCAGAGTATGAAGCCATAATTCAAGCTTTTGAATTAGCATACATAATGGGGGCCAGGAAGGTCGCCCTCTTCAGCAGCTCCCAAATGGTCATCGGTTAAGTTAAGGATGTTTTTATCGTAGAAGGCATCTGCATGCCGAAACGGCAGCAGGGAATGAAAGAACTCTTGAAAAATATTTCAGGCATGGGAGTTTGTCTATCGAGAAAGAAGCTCAAGCAATGGCAAAGCATCCGAGGATTCATACGACCAGCAGATAGTGGTTGAGTTAACTCACGTGGACCTGATGAACCTTGAAGTTCCAGACTCAGGATCCGTCACAGGGCAGCGTCATGCACTGATCAACTACCTAAGCAAAGGAATCCTCCACGAAGACAATTCAGAAAGCAGACAGCTGCGAAAGAAAGTCGTTCATTATTGTTTGATTGGCACAGAGTTATACCATCGGGTTGTCAGCGGCCTAGAGGTAACATCTCCAGGCTCAACACCCTCGAACAGGGAAGCCCAAGTACATGCCCCCGAACCTTCTGAGGATCGAGCATAAAGTATCTTTCGCTTTTAAAAGCATTTATTTTTATATTTAGTTCTATTTAACTTTGATTGCAGTATTTTCATACCTATCAATCATGTTACGTATTTTCACCCGCGGCATCTCAGGCCTAGCACCCTTTTATCAATAAAACTACTATTTTTTAGTCAGTGTTACTTATTTAGATCTATCTATGATCCAACTATTCATAGCTCCGACCAGACCTAAGTTGAAGTAATACACTCACTTTTCGCTACAAAAATTAAGGTACATGTCACGACCCTAGCCTAGGGCCGCAATGGATAACCGACACTAAGTATAATCTCCTAACAATGACTATAACTAATAAATTGAAAAAGTATAATCCTAGTAGATAAGAACTGTAGAATCTGGAAAGCCAACAGGGAAACAGAAGCTGACATATAAACACATATTAACTGCACATGTTCATATCTACAGGCCTCTAAGAGTGCTGGGCTAAATAAGTACTGGACGGGATAGGACCCCCGTCATACCCAAACTAGTTGACTGTACACATACCAAAAGATAAGTAACTCGAGAGTGAGCGGAGTGACTCCAATAGCTGGTGGATGACCTACTGATGTGGCGCAAGCGCTGATCTATCTGTACCTTTGATGTTTATGCTTCTAAAATTTGTTTCCCTTGAGTTCCAAAGCTTCAACAAGCTTCGTCGTAGGGATCATTCTAATGTTATCGCTTCTTGATTTCGTATACGAGATGTTAATCTTGCTTGAAACCCTTGTTGAAAACTTAAAGCTAAGTTTAAGGATGTTATTGTTTCATGGTTTCTAAGAAATGAAGAAGACAGAAGACTTAAGGCATAAATATCCACTTTTGAAAAGTCGAAGAGGTACTAGCTTAGCACCCTAGCACTGGCCCTTCTTCAGACGCTTATATCATTTAATCCAGACGTCGTATGGATAAACGGTCAACAATAATGGAAAACACACTCCAAGACCTACTTTGGTAAATGTATGTCCCCAAAATACCTCATATAACACAGAATTATATGCTAAAAAAGCTTCGTTACAAGGCAAATCCTTAGTCGGTTTTTCCGCAACTTAAACCCGATTTTTTCCAAACTTTAAATTCAATATATCAACGTCATATATAGTCATATTATCACTTTAAACTTAATTAAATCATTCTTAACATTTCACTACTGTAATATACGTCTGTTTAGACACCTGGGGCGTAACAATCTCCCCCTTAGGAACATTCATCCTCCAATATTGACGGAGGTATACAGAAGCATTAAGCAAAGATCCGTTATAAATATGAAGTAGTGAAGAGATGTGTATATCTGGCCCTCATATCATTTTCATCTTCCCAAGTCATCTCTTCAACATTATTGCTCCACAATAACTTCACTAAAGGAATATCTTCCGTCCTCAATCGACGAACCTGCCGATATAAAATAGTAACAAGTAACTCCTCATATGTAAAATTCTCGGTGATCGTACATCATCAACTGGTATAACTCTGGAAGGATCTCCAACACTTTTCTGAAGCATGGAGACATGAAGCATTGATGTACCTCTTGAAGGTCTACTGGAAGGTCCAACTCATAGGCTACATGCCAAACTCGTCTGATAATCTGATACGAACTTATGAATCTAGGGCTAAGCTTGACCTTCTTGTTGGATCTTATAACGCCTTTCATACGAGATACCTTTAGAAATACCAGTCGCCAATTTGAAAATCTTAATCTCAATGTCAGTTATCTGCATAGGACTTCGGTCTGCTTTGGGATTCTATTAGCCTTTCCCTGATTAACTTAACTTTATCAACCTCTTGTTGGATTAAGTCTTGACCTATTAACTAAGACTCACTAACCTCGTGTCCTCCTATAAGAGACGTGCATTTAAGGCGCCATTTGTATGTTGGAATGATAGCTATTAATGTATGCAAACTCTATCAATGACGGATGTTGATCCCAGCTGCCCCCAAAATCTAACACACATGCCCTCCTCGAGCGTCTATATGACTTGCTCATCCTGACCATCTGTCTGGGATTGAAAAGTTATACTCAAATTCACTTGTCTCCCCACACCTTTCTAGAATGATTGCTAGAAGTTAGTTGTAAAGTGTGTGCCTCTATCTGAAATAACAGAAAATGGAGCACCATTGAGGCGTATAATCTCCCTGATATACAATCTGGCGTACTCTTTTGCTGCATAAATAGTTTCTAATATGCAAGAATCGCTTATTTAGTAAGCAAAGTGTAATCCATATAGAATCATTCCTACTCCGCATAAAAAGGCAAGCCTGTAATAAAGTCCATATTTACATTTACTACTTCTCTTTTCTTACCATCTACTTTGATGCCTTCTGATGATACTATATGTCCAAAAAATGCTACCGAACTGCACATGAATTTGCATTTCAAGAATTTGGCATACAACTTCGGTCCCGAAGGATACCCAACACTGTGCGTAGATGCTCTGCATGTTCCGATTCAGACTTGGAATATACCAGAATATCCTCAATAAACACTATAAAAAATAGGTCTAGATAAGGCCTAAACACGCTGTTCATAAGATCCATAAACGCCGCTGGGGCATTAGTTAGCTCGAACGACATCACTGGAAACTTGTAATGGCATACCCAGTTCTGAACACTATTTTAGGTGTGTCACACTCTCCGACTCTAACCTAATGGTAGCCTGATCTCAAGTCTATCTTCGAGAAGAACTTGACACCCTAAACCTGGTCGAACAAGTCATCAATTTTAGGAAGGGGATATTTGTTCTTGATCTTGACCTTGTTCAACTGTCTACAACCTATGCACACACATAGGGAGCCATCTTTCTTTTTCACAAATAAGACTGGTGCTCCCTAAGGAAAAGTTTTGGCTCTAATGAAACCCTTATCTAACAGGTCTTTCAACTGCTCCTTAAGTTCCTTTAATTCTGCCGGTTCCATCCTGTAAGGAGGAATTGATATAGGTTGCGTACCCGGCACTATACAATGGCAAAGTCAATTTCTCGCTCTGGAGGAAAACCTGGAAGCTAACCTGGAATACTTCAGGGAACTCATTAACTATTGGAATTAATTCAAGAGTCGGTGTTCCCTTCTTTATGTCTCGAACATGAACTATATGATATAAGCATCCCTTGGAGATCATCTTCCTCGCCTTAAGGTATTAAATAAATCTAACTATTTGTGATGCAGAAACACCTTTACATTCTATAGCTGACCCTTCTAGAAAATTGAATTGGTCCATATTTAATCTACAATCAGCATTAGTATAGCAAGAACACAACCAATCCATACCAAGTATAACATCAAAGTGAACTATTTCTAACTCAATCAAGTCAGCTGTAGTACTACGGTCGCCAATCATTACAGTGAAACCTCTATAAACATGCCTAGCTACTACTGAATCACAAATTGGGGTGGCTACCTCAAAAGGTTTAATGGCTTCTGGTTCTATCCCAAACTTAGTAGCAACAAGGGAGTAACATATAATAGTGTAGAACTAGGATCTATCAACATATATACATCGAGAAATTTAGTACCAAAGTAGCTATGACTACATTGGTGAAGCCTCTTGGTCCTGTCGACCAACAAGAGATAAGTGCGGTTCTGAGGACCGCTTGCTATAGGAGCTCTACTTCGGCCTCTACCACGACCTACAGGCACCTGAAGAACTTGCACCTGAAGGTGTGCTTGTGCTGAAGAAGCTGAAACTGTTCTCACTGGCAGAGCTGCACCACCACCCCCCCCCCCCCCCAGACAGGAAATCTCTCATAAAATGGTCTAACTCACCACAAGTTTAACATGCATCTACACCCAACTAGCATCAGCCCAAATAGTGTTTACCACAATCAGAACACCTAGGATAAAGTGAACAACCCTAACTAGAAACACATCGATATTGGGATCCTGAAGCCCGTGATGCATGACTAGCTCTAGACTATGGGGGTCGATCAGATCTCAACCCATGCAATCGTGAAAGAGTACTAGCTGCTGGCTGCCTGACATTCTGTTGTCTAATAGCATTAGATGTCTCACCCAACGAACCCGAAAATCTGCCTCTCTTGTTTGAGCTCCTATCTCTGTCAACCCTCAGCTTCTACTTCCTTTCCTCCAGTTCTAGGGAGAATACTTGTGTACTCTGTCCTCCATGTCTGATACAATTTAGGAGTAAACCTTGCCAAAGAATTAAAGTGAAGGTTGCATTCGGCAACACTCATACACCCATGTCTCAATGTCAAGAACTGATCCAACTATTCTCTATGTTTCTCTATAGGTAAGTAATAGTAGAGGAATGCTTCTTAGAACTCCCGCCAAGTAGCGGGAGCAACATTTACTCCCCTAGATATCTCCCAAGTACTATACCAGCCTACTACTAGATCCTGCAATCTATATGTTATCCATTCAACTGACTGTATATCTATGGCATACCATACTCTGAGGGCTCTAGCTACTCTATCCAGAAAATCCTGGGAACCTTTGTTGTGCTAGATCCTGGAAAACTAGAGGCTCTAATATGAGGAAATCACGAATCCTAGAACCCGTATCGACACCCTGAGGCCTGTATGCTGCCGTCTAGCCTGAGTAGCTACAATGCTAGTCAGGAATCTGATGGCCTCCCTTATGTAGGTGCGGTGGCTTGAGCACCCCTAACCTTTCCCTGAACAGACCGAGTCTATGAAGTTCCAGATGGAAACTCATATATGGACTCCTCATGCTCATCTATTTCACAAGGTACTCTGCTAGTACCCTAACTAGTAAAGACTTTGCTCTTTTGGGTAGGTGTGAGTCTCTTTGAAGGAATCGCTACGTATAAACATTTCATTAGAAGGCTGAATTCTTATTAAGTAGCTCTATCGCACAATCTAGAGAAGAAGGAAAATAAACCATTCTAAATATCCTGTAGCCTCATGTCTATAAGTGTGGTGCACAATGTTTATGCCTAATTTTGTACGTCTAGGTTAAACAACTAATTATGAATGAGGTCACAAGGAATATGGTATATTATGATGGAAAAAGTAAGTAAATACGATGAAAGTAAAGACAAGTAATTAAGTAGGAAATAATAGAGAAAGTAAAGGAATTCTTATTCCTTGAGAGTAGCTGATTTCGGTGGTAAATGGTGTCTTGTCCACAATACAACGTAAAGAAGGGTATTTATAGTAGTGATACCCAGTCCTAAAGAGGATAAAATACTAATAATGTCATGGGCCTACAACTCAAGGCGGTGGTATACTAAACCCTAACTAGGAGACTGTAAATTCTAGGCGGCGGGATGTGTGCCCTGCGCCCTATGACCAAACCGCCTAAACGGTCGTTGGCTTTAGGAGTGGGCGTATATCCTCAGTGAACGGTGAATTGTAGGATAATTCTAGTCTGCCAGCTGGACTTGTATCCCCATAACAATAGGTGGCGTATTTTTCCTACACAATCAGTCCCTCCACTTGCTGAGTGCTGACGCAAGCAGTTAGGAAGTGAAAGCGGCGTGATGTGAAAAGGTATCTCACTGACTCCTTGAGACTCGCAGGCTCTTTGACCCAGAATTACACTATTTTCTTCGAGAACTTTGCGTGCTTCAACCTGATTGGTTGATGCTAAATTCAGTACGTCTTTACCGAAACTGCCATTAACTGCTCCAAATCCTTCTATATCTTCAGAAATTATGACGCAAAAACCATTTCGTGCTCTATCCTTATCTTATTTCACCTATAAATAACGAACTTATGAGGCTGGAGAGATCACAAATTTCTTCAAAACACACTCCTCCTTAGAAAATTTGCGTCTATAAAAAACTTTTTTACGAGAATCTCCCTTTTTTCAGAAGATGTTTGCCTTTGACCCTAGTTTGATATTTCCTAAATCCTTCCTTTGTTCTGTATGGATGGTGCATGAGGAATTCTTGGGAAAAAGCTCTTATGAGGTTACCTTTTTCTCTGCCTTCATTCATATGGAAAAGAGTAAGACCCCCAAATCATGAAGTCTGATCGAGATTATAATGATGGTGTTTAGTGAATCTTGATCATGCTATGTGCACTAATTACGGTATATTCATCTTCTAGCACAACAGGTATTGTGATATTCCTTTTGTGATGCTGGGTCAGCAGGCTTAACCTTGCCCGCTGTCATTGGGATTCTCCTCCCAGATGCTTTGTGTGCTATGGACACTCCTTCAATGGTTTTGGGCTGATGATACATTGCTTGGCTCCGTTTTATGGCACGAAAAAGGATATAGCTTCATGCCAGTAGGTGGCTAAGGCGTCACAAAGCCTTGGGTCCTATTATGACCCCTGGATCGTGCCTTGATTATCTGCTTCAGCTAAACCGCTATCGTCATGCCTCATCAGCCGCTAGCTGTGGAATATCCAAGGGAAGAGGTTTCCCCTTAACGGATTCCCAGCTTAAGCCCTTCCATTCTTGGATCTACGGAGTTGTGCACTTCGGTTTGACCAGTTGAGGTTGACGTGGATGGTCAAGCTTTCTTGCAGAGCTCGGAGGCTAGCCCTTGAGTCTTTCTTCGGTACTAGAGGACAAGATGGGGGAAGGCTAGGTCTATACTCAAATGCTTCCAAAGTCTCTTGCTTTGATTAAGTGTATGGACCTTGACTACTTCAATGGCCGCGTACCTCGAAGGAATGCTCGAGCTGAAATATCTCATGATGTCAAGAAAAGAAGGAATTCCAGACTGTTTTACGGCTTCAATCCAGAGGGTGGATCTTCAGCCGTGCTAGTCCTGAGGAACCCTTTATTTTTAGTCTTCCCTTTACTTTTTTTTTTACAATTGTTATAAACAAATGTTGTATTCAGGAAGAACTAAATGTATATTTTAAGCCTACGGGCTGTTTTTAATTAATGAAATGAATGTTCACCAATATTTCATACACACTTATGTTATTACCCGTTTCGTAATGTGTGACCAATCAGTATGCTATGCACTTAGATATTCGATGGCTTCCGTTCATCATGACTGTTCTAGTTGTTTGAGAACATATGTCAATGTGCCTGCCTTGAGCAATTACGTCTATTGTGCACCAATAGACGGAGGCTAGGTTGTATCGGTAGTAGATAGTTGTTTACACCAACAATAGGATGACTTTAGCTCGTGTGGTAACAGTCCTTTTGCGTTCTGAGGCAGAACGTCTTCGCTTCATTACTCGAGTATTTAACACTATTTTGCACTACCCGAACAGGCGTCCCCATCCGCGTGTAGTGCAATTGTTGATTTAACGATATCAATGCTCGATTAATGCCTGGTGTGTGAGCTAGACGTGGTCTAGCTCTAAAGGAGTAGTGTACTCAACTTTTTATAGCAAAAAATGAGTGTCTTACTTCAACTTAGGTCTGGCTGGGGCTATGAATAGTTGGGACGTAAATGGATCTAATTAAATAAGTAAACCTGACTAAGTAAAATAGTAGTTTTATTGATAAAAGAGGCACGGATCCTGAGATGATGTGGGTGAAAACCCATAACATGTTTGATAAATATGGAAATACCGTAATTATAAGGAAATAACATAAGTAAAGTAAATGCTTTCACAAGCAAAAGTACTTCATGTTTTATCCTCGAAATATTCGGGGCATTTGGTTGGGCTTTCCTGTTTAAGGCATGAAAGGCATCCCTAGGGTCGTTGACGTCCCTATGGTACAACCCCTCACCGATAAAGCAACAGTGAACTGCCTATTTCCGCAAGTAGATGATTTCTAACTTGTCTTCAGGAAGATCTTCTTTGCTCAGATAGTTAACTAGTGCATCACGCTGCCTGCAAAAGATCCTGTATCTAGAAGTTCAAGGTTTATAAGGCTTGCGACGGTTAGCTCAGCTATCATCTGCCAATCGTATGAATCCTCAGATGCTTCGGTGTATCCTGGGATCTCTTCGTGGTGGATAAATTTCCACGCATGAAATTTTTTTAGGATGGCTTTGATATTCTTTTTTCGGCCTGGCTCGTAGATGTCCTGAGCTACAAAGATCTCCCATAGTTGATTGACCTTTAGCTGAGATTTATTGTACATGATGATCTCCCTGGCCCCCAGTGTGTAGGCTTAGTCAAGAGCTTGAATTATGGCTTCACACTCTGACACTCTGGTTCATTGTCATCATTTTTTATGGCATGATGGTAGACCATTCCAGACGGCATTCTGATCCACAGATCAACCTCCTCCCCATTGGGATTTGTTCCCCTGCGAATTTCTCAATGGGCACACTCGATCACTACTTCATTCCTGAGTGACTCTTCAGCCTTCCATTCCAATTCTTCTGCAAAATATGTGGTAAAACCTTCCAACGCCTGAAATTTGATATCTGTACGGGGTTGATAGATGACGTCGTACTCTCCCAACTCTTCAGCCCACTTTGCCATATCTTTCGACATACCGGGTTTACTCAAAATGGCTTGCACCAGTGTCGAAGAGACTTAACTGACCAAGTGTTCCTGAAAGTATGAGCGCACCTCTCGTATGGCCATGACCGCGGTTGCTATGAACTGGAGCGATAAGGGCAAGAACTTGTCAATGCGCTGCAACATCCTGATGGCGTATTTTCATGGGAAACTGCTTCCCGTTCTTTTCTCGTATAAGGACTGCATTCTAGGCTATATCAGTTATTGAAACCTATAATAGTGCGTGCTCACCTGTCTCTAGTTCGCTTATCACTGGAATCTGTAGGAGATGAATGTTCGTTCGAGCCATTGTTAAATAACTTTGTATCAGCCACAGGGGTCCTCCTTGCTTCCGCAGCACCTCAGAAAGACGACATTGTTTATGCCTAAATTTGTACGTCTAGGTTAAATAATTAATTATGAATGAGGTCACAAGCAATACGGTAAATTACGATGGAAAATTAAGTAAATACGATGAAAACAAGGACAACTAATTAAACAAGAAATAATGGAGAAAGCAAAGTAAATCTTATTCCTTGAAGGTGGCCGAATCTGATGGCGAATCGTGTCTTGTGTACAATATATTGTAAGGAGGGCTATTTATAATAGTGATACCCAGTCCTAAATAAGGTAAAATACAAGTACTAATTGGGCCACGGTCCAACAACTCAAGGCGGTGGTATACTAATCCCTAACAAGGAGACTGTAAATCCTAGGCAACGGGATGTGTGCCCTGCGCCCTATGACCAAACCGCCTAAAGGGGTAGTTGGCTCTAGAAGAGGGCGTATATCCTCAGTGCCCAGTGACTTGTAGGATAAGTCTAGTTTCGCCAGCTGGACTCGTATCCCCATAAAAATAGGTGGCTTTTTTTTTGCCACACAATAAGTCCCCCCACTTGCGGAGTGCTGACGCACGCAGTCAATAAGTGAAAGCGGCGTAGATATGAAAAGATATCTCACTGACTCATTCAGACTCGTAGTCTCTTTGACCAAGAATATTATTAAATTCTTCGAGAACTTCGCGTGCTTCCTTCTGATTGGCTGATACCGATCTCACATATTTTTTTCAGAAACTGTGATTAACTGCTCCGAATCGTTTTATATATCTAGCAATAATGACGTGTGACCGTTTTGTGCCTCTTCCTTATCCCTTTCTACCTATGAATAGTGACTTCATGGCAGTGGGTAAATCATAAACTGTTCTTCAGAAAATAATTTACTTCTTCTGCAATTTCGCATGATAGCGAGAAGTTTTCCTTTCCTTAAAAATGTTCCCCTTTGATCATGGTTTGATATTCCCAGAAAACCTTCTTCGTTCTGAAAGGATATTGCATGAGGGAGGAAACTCGCCTGTATTTACCTCTTTTTCTTTCTTCACCTATGAGAAAACGGATGAAGTCCCCCGAATCATGAAGTTTGATCGAGATTCTAACGATATCCTTTAGGATATCTTCATTATTTCATGTGAACTGATTACGGTGCGCTCATCTTCTAACACAACGGTTGATGTGATATTCTTCTTATCATGCGGGGTCAGGATGCTTAGCCCTTTTATCTTCCATACAGCTTCTCCGCTTGGATACCTCGGTGTCTAGGTCGCTCCTTCAATGGTACCGGACTGGTGATCAACTGTTTGGCTCCATTTCGCTGCATGTTAGAGGATTTAACTTCACAACAGCGGGTGGCTAAGGTGTCACTGAGCTCCAGATTCCTCCACGGTTCATGGCTTTCTCCTTGGTTATCTGCTTCAGCTGCAGCACTATTGTAATGCCTCATCGGTCTTTGGCTGTGGGATACTCGAGGGAAGTGGCTCCCCTGTGGTAGGTTCCCAGCTCAAGCCTTCCTACTCTCAGCGAACTCCTGTTTGTGCTTGAAGATCTGCGGATTGTGCACTCCGATTTGGCCAGTTGAGGTTGAAGCAGATGGTCAAGCTTCGCTGCTAGTCTTCTATTTTCCCTTCAATTTTTATGGACAAGATGAGGGAAGGTCAAGCCTGTACTTAGGTGCTTCCGGGATCCCTTGCTTTGATCAAGCAGATGGGATTTACTTGCACCAACGACCGTGTACCTTGAAAGAATGCTCGGGTCGACATATCTCGGGCTGTTAGAAGAAAAGAAGAACTCCGGACTATTTACGGCGTATAGCTACTATCCAGATGAAGGATTTTTTCAGCCATGTTAATCCTGGGGAGCTCTTTGTTTTTAGTCTTCCCTTTCTTTCTTTTTTCTACAATTGTTATAAACAAATATTGTATTCAGTAAGAACTAAATGTATATTATGAGCCTACGGGTTGTTTGTTATCAATGAAATGAATGTGCACCAATATTTTATGCGTACTTGTGTTATTACGCATTTCGTATTGTGTAACCAAGCAGTATGTTTATGCACCTAGACATTAGATGGCTTCCGGTTGTCCTGACTGTTCTAGTTGTTTAAGAACGTGTGTCAGGGTGCCTGCCTTGAGAAATTACATCCGTTGTGCACTTATAGATGGCGGCTCGGTTCATCCATAGCAGATGACTGTTTGCACCCACAACGGGACGAATTTAACCCGTGTGGAAACGGTCCTTTTGCATTTTGAGACAAAACGTCTTCGGTTAGTTACTCGAGTATTATATTCTTTCTGGCACTATGCAGACAGGTGTCCCCATCGCCGGGTAGGTGTAATTATTGATTTAACAAGATCAACGCTCGATTAATGCCCGGTGGCTGAGCTAGACGTGGTCTAACTCTAAGTGAGTTGTGTACTCTCATATTTATAGCAAAAAATGAGTGTATTACTTCAACTTAGGTCTGGCTGGGGCTATGAATAGTTGGATCATAGATGGATCTAAATAAATAAGTAAAACTGACTAAGTAAGATAGTAGTTTTATTGATAAAGGAGGCGCAGAGCCTGTGATACTGTGGGTGAAAACCCATAACATGTCTGATAAAATACCATAATTGACAGGATATAACTTAAGCAAAGTAAATGCTTTCCTAAGTTAAGGTACTTCATGTTTGATCCTTGAAGATTCGGGGGTATTTGATTGGGCTTCCCTGTTTAAGGGTGGTGAGCCTTGAAAGTCATCCTTTTTTATCGTTTACAACCCTATGGTACAACTGCTCGCCGATAGTTGACTAGTGCATCACGCTGCCCTCTAAAAGACCCTGTATCTGGAACTTCAAGGCTCATCAGGCTTGCGGGGGTTAGCTCGACTATCATTTGCCAATCATATGAATCCTCAGATGTTTCGGCGTCTCCTAAGATCTCTTCTTGGTGGCTGAATTCCCACGCATAAAAATTTTTCAGGATTGCCCTGATTTTCTGGTGCAAGCCAAATCCGAAGATAAGACTAGCAACCGAGTCAACAGCGGAAAACAAGATAAAAAGATAGAAGCAAGACAAGAGTTGCTTCGTTTCGAAAGAACAGTAAGGAACTTGTCTCAAAGCTCGATCGAAAGGAAAGTCAAGAATCACCTAAAGTATGCAACAATCCTCAAGAGAACATTGCCGCTTGCAAACTGAATAATCAAAGAGGAAATGTTCAATCGGATTCACCGAAATCCACAAGTCCAAGACTCCCTCACTGGGGTTTGCTCTCATCGGAGCCAAGAAATGCTCTCGGAAAATTTCATTCATTACTCAATATCCAAAAACTAGCTACTTACAATGGAATGGAACAAGGTTTAAATAAGAATTATTAATGGTAAAATAGTAAAATGGTCACAGGTGACCAATAAGAACAAGCCACGCAGGACTGAACTAAAGTGTGTTCGGCAGCCTTGATTTCGGTGGTCGGTTGCTTGCTCGATCACACTTGGATGAGTGTTCGGCAGCCTTGACTTCGGTACTTGGTTGCTTGCTTGAACACATTTGTCATCGGGCGCTCACTTGACTTCGAACACAATTTGTTGTATTCGGTTCTGTACTGCTCGGCGCCAAGAGTTGGTGTTCGGTCACTTTGTCCTCGGGCTCAAATTTGAATATGTGGCCTTCGGATATAGCACTTTGCGATTTTTCCTCCGAACATATACTTCCTCCCGGCCAAGCCAACTAAATGTGCATGTCATGGAGCAACTTGGCTTGGCTTCGTGTCATTGGCCTCGGTTAATCTGTCATTGACTTCGGTGGATTGTCGAGTACTTGATCAGCACTTTGGGCTGCATCATCCTCCCCTTCTTGAGATGATTTCGTCCTCGAAATCGCTTCATCATCTGTCTCCGGTACTTGGCCTACAAAACAAGGAGTTAAGTCAGTCACATTGAAGGTGTTGGACACATTATACTCACCTGAGAGGTCGATCACATAAGCATTGTTGTTAATCTTGCTCAGCACTTGAAATGGACCATCCCCTCGAGGAGCCAACTTTCCTTTCCTTTGGTTCGGGAATCGCTCTCTTTGGAAGCGAACCCAAACCCAATCTCCCTTCTTCAACTCCAACTTCTTTTGCCCCTTGTTCTTTTTAAATGCCACTTTGGCATAAGCTTCCTCGAGATTCTTCTTCGTCTTGGCATGCAATTCGAGCAGAGCTTTAGCTCGATCAGTACCTTTAAAATCAATAACAACATCTCGAGGCAACCGGGTTAGATCAAAGGATTAAAACCATACACACACTTGAACGAGGTCATATTTATCATTCGATGCACCGTTCGATTGTATGCAAACTCCATCATGGGCAATCGATCAGCCCAGTTTCCGACCTTGCCTTTGGTCATTGCACGAAGCAAAGACCCCAAGGTTCAGTTAACTACCTCGGTCTGTCCATCAGTCTGAGGATGGTGAGACGTCGAGAATAGTACTTTGGTGCCAAGGGCACCCCACAAACATTTCCAAAAATCGCTCAAGAACTTCGAGTCCTGTTCATTCACAATTGTACGTGGCACACCATGCAATTTTAACACATGAAAAATAAACAAGGAAGCAACATGTTGTGCACAATCGCATTTCTTGCAAGGAATAAAGTGAGCTATTTTGGAAAATCGATCTACGACAACAAAGATGCTATCATGTCCTCCCCATGATCTTGATAACCCCAAGACAAAGTCCATGGATATATCAACCCAAGGTCGATCAGGCACAGGCAACGGGGTATACAATCCATGAGGGTTGGACTTCGATTTAGCTTTCTTGCAAATGAGACAAGAGCTGCAAAGCTTTTCCACATCTCGTCGTATCTTTGGCCAATGGAACTGCTCGGTTAAGATACCAAGAGTTTTGTCGATACCGAAGTGTCCCATCAAGCCTCCAGAGTGAGCTTCTCGAAGAGCTCTCTCCACGATGACACCGGCACACAAACCCTCCCATTCTTGAAGAGGTAGCCGTCGTGCCACTGATATTTCTTAACCCTTCGGCCTCTCAAGATTGCGTCTCGAACGCATTTTAGCTTGGGATCGTCTTCGTACATCAAATTGATGCTTTCGAATCCCATGAGCCTAGAGGCGAGTGTGGTCGCTAAGGCAAATGTCCTCGATAGTGCATCGGCCACAACATTGTCTTTTCCCTTTTTGTAATGAATTACATAGGGAAAACTCTCAATGAATTAAACCCATTTGGCATGCCTTCGGTTCAGTTTCTCCTGACCTCGGAGATGTTTCAAAGATTCATGATCACTCTTAACCACAAACTCTCGAGGCCACAAATAGTGCTGCCAATGGGCGAGTGCTCGAACGAGGGCATACAACTCCTTGTCATACATTGAGTAATTTAAGGTTCTACCCTTAAGCTTTTCTCTGAAGTAAGCGATCGGCTTCGATTCTTGCATAAGCACTCCTCCGATCCCAACTCCGGACGCATCACACTCGACTTCGAAAGCTTTGCCGAAGTCAGGGAGTTGCAACAACGGGCCAGAGCAAAGCCCCCGTTTCAACTCCTGGAAAGCCCTTTCTTGGGACTCTCCCCACATGAATGGATGGTCTTTCTTTACCAGCTCGGTCAGAGGAGCTGCCACGGTGCTAAAGTCTCGAACAAACCTCCGGTAAAAGCTAGCTAAGCCATGGAAGCTACGAACTTGTGTTACTGAGGTTGGTGTTGGCCAATCTTTGATGGCTTCGACTTTTGATTCGTCGACTTCAACACCATTAGCGCTGACAATGAATCCTAGAAAGACCACACGTTCGACAAAAAAGGCACACTTCTTGAAGTTAGCATACAGCTTCTCTTCTCTAAGCTTATCAAGCACTAGCCTTAGGTGTTCGGCATGTTCACCCACAGATATACTATAAATAAGGATGTCATCGAAGTAAACGACAACAAACTTATTTATGAACGGGTTTGAGCACATGGTTCATCAGTCACATGAATGTGCTCAGGGCGTTGGATAAGCCAAAAGGCATTACCAGCCATTCATAGAGACCGAATTTGGTCTTGAATGCGGTTTTCCACTCGTCTCCGGGTTTCATTCGGATTGGGTGGTAACCGGACCTGAGATCTATCTTCGTAAAGCATGAAGAACTACTTAACTCATCTAGCATGTCATTTAATCGAGGGATAGGATGACGATACTTTACCATTATTTTGTTGACTGCCCGGCAATCAATGCACATTTGCCATGTTCCATCCTTCTTTGGAACAAGGATAACAGGAACGGCGCAAGACTCAAGCTCTCTCGAACAAGGCCCTTGTTCAGTAATTCATCAACCTGCCTTTGGAGCTCTTTGGTGTCTTTAGGATTACACCGGTATGCAGGTTTGTTGGGGATTTGTGACTCTGGTACAAAATCTATTTGGTGCTCGATTCCTCGTAATGGAGGCAATCCACCAGGCATTTCCTTGGGAAACATGTCCTCGAAGTCCTGCAAAACTTTACGAACAGACAAAGGCAAAGGATTATCGTTAGTTAAATCATCATTTGGAGTTAAAAGGATACCCTTATGCACGAGGCAAATCATCATTCGATCGGTGTCGTTGCCTCGTAAAATTTCACCCAGTTTCATGATTGCACAAATATTTTTGACTTCGGGTGATGGAGCTGTTGTTTCGGCCACAATTGGTCCACCGATGGGGATCTTAGCTTTAGCCGCTTCTTTCAGCTCCTTCATTTTTTTTATAGTCCTCACTGACTTGCTTCGGAGTCAACGGTTTAAGCACGAACTTTCTTCCCTCGTGAGTGGCAGTATAGGTGTTAGCCTTGCCATTATACACAACATTCTGATCAAACTGCCATGGCCTCCCAAATAGAAGATGGCAAGCTTGCATTGGCAACACATCAAATATGAGCTCCTCAATGTAGTTGCCAATTTTGAATTTGACCGACACTTTTTTCGTACCCTTCAGTTCACCACATTCATTAAGCTATTGCTACCGATATGGGTTCGGGTGCTTCGAGGTGGGTAACTTCAATTGCGAAACCAATGTTTGACTCACAATGTTAGCACAACTACCGCAGTCAATGATCATCGAGTAGACCACACCCTTGACTCGGCATCTAGCATGAAAAAGGTTCTCACGTTGCACATTCTCATCGTCTTCGGCTAACATCACACTCAAGCTCCTTCTCACAACAAGAAATGCTCGAGGATCATCATCCTCGATTGCATCTTCTCCTTCAGAAATTAATTCCCCTTCATCACTATTCTCCTCTTCGGGCTCACTATCCTGCTCTTGGGGTCTTCCATCGATAAGAGTTATGGCCCTTCGAGTAGGACAATCTCTAGAAAAATGACCATATCCTCTACAGTTGTGGCATTGGGTAGACGAAGATGATGGTGTGTTCAACTGAGTCTTAGAGTTACCTCCCATATTTGGCGTTGGCTTTTCATAAGTCTTCTTCACTTCGGGTTTTGCACTGTTGCCACTAGTGTTCGGGCTCTTCCACTCCTTCGTTTACTTACCGGGGTAGTAGATGTACTCCGGTAACTGTTGAGCTTATCCTCCTTAAGCCATTTCTCAGCTTCAACTGCAGCTTCATATACTCCGTATGGACATGAGTACTTGTGAAACCTCAAATGGAAGGCTATATCTCGACTCAACCCATTCTTGAATTGTACAGCAGCTTGTTCTTCATCCTCTTCTTCCATATTCAAAGCCATTTGAATTTGTAAGAACTCATGGTAGTATTGATCCATGGTTTGTGAACCCTGCTTCAACTCATAAAGCCTTTTGAGTTGGTCATGTCGATAGGAAGCATTGACATATTTTTCTCTCATTACCCGCTTCAGTTCTTCCCATGTAAGATTTACGGGCAATGTTGATCTTCTCCTCGATCTCTTCACCGTTTCCCACCACACAGATGCATAAGATTCAAATGATGATATAGCGTAGGTGGCTTTCTTCAGCTCAGTCATCTCACTGGTGTCAAAAATTCGATCCATTGACACCTCCCACTCAATGTACTTGGAAGTATCACTACACCCTTTGAACGTGGGCATATTGATCTTCACACTGTTGAGGTTGAAGTGATCTCGACCTACTTGGTAGGGCTCCGGTTGAGCTCCCAAGTTTTCACCATAGACACCATATTCTCTCCTCGGATTCCCTCCTTCGTAACTGAAGTGTGTCCCTCGACCTCGGCCCCTTCCTCTGTTTACATTCCTTCCTCCCATCGTCAGTCTCCTGTTCTGTCTAGGAAAACCATAACCATAGTCATCATTTCCATCTTCGGCTCCTTCTCCAACTTGAGTTTCATCAGCTTGCTCGAAAGGTGGAACATTCTTGATGGGTTTAGGAAGTGGAACATAACTTTGGGGATTGCCCAAGGGTTGGGGAATGCCCAACTCATGCTCTTGTGGAGCTACATCGGTTTACAGCTCATATCTCTTCACTACCTCGTTAACAGGGGCAGGAGTTAGAGTAGAACCTCGGCTAGTTCCCTCTCCGGATTCAATTTGGACACTCGGGGTCCTCCTTTCAACATTCTCAAGTCTCAAGGATATTTCCTCCTACTTGGACATGATAATATCCAAGGTCTCCTTCGGGGGATCATCTCCTTCGTTAGCCATCATACCTGCAAAACTACAAATGTTATTGAAAACAACCTCACACACTCCCTCACCTTTTTAGTAGCACTCGGTAGCACTCAATTTTGGGGGTAAGTGTCCTCGGTTACTCAAAGACTTGTTAGCAATGGCTCGTCTGATTGATCAAAATCCTCTAAGATCCTTCAAGTTCGACAATAGTAATGTCTCTTCGGGAAGAGTGAAATGATGTTCGATTCAATGGAACAGACGCTTTTTAACTGAGCACGGGAAGCCAAAAGAAATTTCTACAAAAATTTGGACTTCGGTCACCCCTCGCACGATTTCCTAAAAGCTCAAATGCAATAGTACGACCTCGAGTAGAAGTGATTACTCAAGAGATCCACTATCGGGGATTTTCGAACACAAAGAAAAAGCGATAACCTAGAAGAATCTACCCTTTGATTCCTCTTCGGAATCTTTTTCGAACACACCAACTCCTGTCCGTACAAGAGTGGTCCCTCCTTGGTACGGATAGGGTTTTACCTCATCCGCTTTCCTTTTTCAAGCCGACACGATTTCATCTGGGGTTTTGGAATTAAAAATTTTACCCCTTCTTCTTCAATAGAACAGTAAAGCTTTTAGCTCCGGCGTACGGACAGCTTTAACTTCATTCACTGACCAAGATTTCAACAGAATTTGGGTGTTTTCAACTCCGGTTTAACAAAAATCGGAGGAATTCAATTCAAAGTCCCTTGAGCTAAGATTCAGCTCCTCGTGTTCGTACACTGTTACGATGGTAACAATTTTCCGGCGTACGGACGACTGCTTAAATCATAGACTTCGAAATTTAAAGCACTAAACAACTACAAAATACTCAAGAACCACCAGTCTTAATCGACATCATCTAATTCATGCTGGGGTTCGAGTTTCTTTTACCACCAATGTTCAAAACAGTCCAAAATTTCACCACGAAACCCTAGTCGTCAATTATGTACGACAGGTGCTCGTTGGACTCTGGAAACAATGGTGAATAAGAATCAATGGTTGTTTGATTCAAACAACCAACTAATCAACCCAAAATTTTGTATTTTCTTTTTCCAGTTTACTCTTCTTCTTTTTTTGTAAAAATAAATACACCACAATAACAAGAACACGAAATGGAAAACAAAGACATAATAGCACGAAATTTAAAGATAACTTTGAACAGGATTTAGGGTTGTAGAAACAAGACCAAACCGTGCTCTGATACCAAGATGGTGCAAGCCAAATCCGAAGATAATGAGGTCTAGGTTAAACAATTAATTATGAATGAGGTCACAAGAAATACGGTAAATTATGATGGAAAAGTAAGTAAATACGATGAAAATAGACACAAGTAATTAAGCAAGAAAAAATTGAGAAAGCAAAGTAAATCTTATTCGTTGAGAGTGGGCGAATCTGATGGCGAATCGTGTCTTGTGTACAGTACAATGTAAGAAGTGGTATTTATAGCAGTGATACCCAGTACTAAATAAGGTAAAATACAAGTACTAATAGAGCCATGGGCCAACAACCCAAGGCGGTGGTATACTAAACCCTAAATAGGTGACTTTTAACCCTAGGCAATGCGATGTGTGCCCTGCACCCTTTGACCAAACCGCCTAAACGGTCGTTGGCTCTATAAGCGGGCGTATATCCTTAGTGCCCGGTGACTTGTAGGATAAGTGTAGTCTTTCCAACTGAACTCGTATCCTGGTAACAATAGGTGGCGTATTTTTGCCCACGTAGACATACCAACTCAGCCGCGCTCGGGAATAGTTGATGCATCGCTGCCAATCGATCCCGTAATTTACTGAGTTCCTCTCTAACTTCTCGGACTATAGCCTCAATAGCTTCCAACTCGGCAGATGTAACCCCGTCTGAAGCAAGGCGATATTCCTCAAGGAGATTCCGCTCACCTCGTAGGTCCGCAACCCCATGCAGGGTCTTGTACTTGAAGACCTAATGTAGTGTTTAAGGCACTCCCCTGATGTCGTGTATCCATGGCCATCCCAGAGTTACATCGTTTGGGAGATTGTAATTCATCACGTGGAAAGTGGTTGTGCTCGCCATGCTCGGTATGTGAACCGGTAGAGCTAGTTCTCCAGTGGATGCTTCCTAGAATCCGTTGAAACCCATTATGTTTCGAGTACTTGAGGATATTCGAGGACGATGGCCGAATTTGTGCAACACCTCCCCCCGGATAATATTAGCACTACTCCCTAGATCGATAGGAGCCCGCTGTATATGTACGCTAGATACTTCCATAGGTACAACGAGGTCACATTGTTGGTTTGCTTGCTCCTCCAAGTTGAATTGAATGGACCCGAACGTTATCCCGGTCATTGTAGTCCCCCGGGCCCTTTCCAGCTGTTTTTCCATGAAGATTGCGTTGATGCCCTTCAGGTTCTCAGACTCCAAACCTTTAAAATGGCGGGGCCCTTCTTCCAGCAGCTCTTTTAGATTTTCTTCCTTTAGTAAGTGCTCAATCTCGATCATCAAGGTTTTGCAATCGATCATTACATAGGCCCCACTGCGATGAAAATTGCAATAGGGCGTTGTGTTTCTTCCTGTAGACCATTTCGCGTTAGGTGGCCATCAGACCCTGTGGCCCAGTTTACCAAAGTGATTGGCGAAACTAGGTCCACAACATTACACGAAGACCAAAGTTTCTAAAATTTCAAGGTTCAGTCCGCTTCTGCTAGGATCCGGATGATCGGGAATCATTCTGCCACCCAGCGCCTGCTTGATTTTGAACCTTCGGCTTAAATCTTCTAACATCCCCCTCACCTTCTAGGGACGGGCATCCCAGTCTCTTTATTTGCTCGTCCTCGGGGTTATGCGAATGATCCAGTTCCAAACAAAGTTTCTCAGTATTGTTGCTCCCAAACGCACACGCAAGTAACGTGGTCGACAAGTAATAAAGTGATACGTTGAGTATCGTTCCCACGAGGACTATTGTTCAAACTGACTCCTAGCAAACAATTTCCTAAAAACTATTCATGGATCTTTTTCGATGATATTGCGATTTTTCTGCTATCTAAAGAAAACAACAACTAAAAACAAGTAATTGAAGTCAAGTAATAGAGAGCAAATTATGGATTTTCATCAATAAAAGAGAAACGGTCTAGAGTTAGAGCTACAAACAATCTAGTTGAGTTTTCCAGTTGATTCTACTTCTCGATTTCTTTGATTGCTAACTAACAGGTTAATTATATTCGTGAAAACCTGTCGATTCCTCACGACTCTATACAAGCTACTCTAACGCCTATATGTCTATGGAATTAAATCACATGCATGCATTAAAGAGCTCTGTATTTATCTAAGCAAGGCGAATAGGTCTATGTCTATCCTACCCGCAAATCGATTCCCTGATGCTCAAGTTCACAATCAAGCCCTATTCTTTCTGATTTGCATTCACAAGTTCCCTCTGTCGAGTTCAACTTGTAAACCGTAGATAGTGTTCAGTTATCATGCCTCAATAACCAAACAATTAGGCTCAAGAAAGAATAGACAATCCGTAATGGTAAATTAATAGGTAGAAATCAACTTTCAAACATCAACCTTCATGTATTTGCTCTAACCCTAGAACAATATATTTAGCCACACATATTTATAATAACAATACAAGAATTTATGGAAGAAATATGAAAGATTGTAATAGATTAAGTAAAGGAATTAAACCCTTGGTTCAATGTGTTAAGAACTCACAACTTGCTCCAAAATCTGACCTCCCCCTCAAAATAACGAAATAATAATGTTTTATAGTGTTTACAAAGTCCTACCATAAGTTAAACCAAAGCCTAAACTAAGTTGGAAAAGTTGAAGTCGCTGAACTTCAAGCTATAGGGCAAGCGTCGCATGGCTCATAGCATCTAGATGCCGCGCGCTGTACTGAAGGCGTCGCATGGCTCATAGCATTCCAAAGTCTGAAGTTGTGACAGATCTACAGCTTGCACCATAGCCTTGCCTTCTAATACCCTGTCCCATATTTTGCTAAGTCCATCAACTCTTTGCTCGATAATATCCATCTTCGCTCCGTTTGCACTCGTATTCATCCAAACCATTTCTAAAATCACAAACACAATATGTGAGCGCAAGAATCACAATTATTCTGTGCAACGGGAGAATAACGTATCAAAATGCGAGGATATATTAAGGTAAAATAGGTAAATATTGCCAAACATCACCACCCTACACTTAGACCTTTGCTAGCCCTCGAGCAATCACCAAAACTAGCTCCCCAACTAAACACCAACGCTTGACAGAACAGGTCTACCTATGGTTATGGTTGATACCGACCATTAAACAAGAGTATAAATACATACCATGTGACCAACAACATGCCAAAATTTCACCAAAATTTAAAACACTAGAACAACCAACTCAAGATATCTCAATCTCAAAAACCGACTCAATTGAACCAAGCTTTCACAAAATCACACCTATTCACTCAATCACGAAGTCAATAACTTCATCTATCTCGCGCAAACCATGTGCCCTCACCAAAAATTAAGAGAGCGTCCCAAATATCACACTACGAATATATTTCAAGAATAAATTAGGGATATAATATAAGAAGAATTCACTCGCTCTCAAAAAGAAGTTCACGTGCCACACACAACGTACCATAGGCTTGCCCCTAGTGTAGGACTCCACTAATGTAAGCTCACTCAAATCGGGGTTAACTATGACTTTAAGAGTTGTAATGTAGGCTAAAGGACGGGTAGGATAAATATGGATAAAATAATGACTACCTCCCAAAGCATTTTAATACATCACTTCCAGTTTTTATTTTCATCATTCTTCTCAAAACCAACCAAGCAACCGCCCAAACATACACAAGACTTTCCCTCTCAATTTTAAGCAATTTGCAACTTTACTTTTTGCATAACACTAGAAAGGATTGAGATTTTTTTCTTTCTTTTGTTTTCTTTATTTTTCTCTTTTTTTTCATTCATTTTTTTTCTTTTCAATATTTTTTCTCAACCTCGCCAATGATTTTTTCAAATTGCATCATATTTTTCTTTCATTGGTTCCACTCAAAAACCATCCAGTTTCTCCAACCACAACTCCATAAACATCACGTATTTGAATTAAAATGCTCAAAGGAATAAGGTTCAAAAAGAAGGAAATTACGAACAAAAGGGATAAGGCTTTAAAAGTGGGTGCCAACAAAAAGGTCAATAGGCTCAAAAGGTTTTAATAAGGATAATAATAAAGGGTAGGCTAATCAAGGCTAAAAAGGCTTATCAAAGAAACGCCTGTATCATCTCCCGACTAGAGCAAACCTAGGATTTCGCTTTGAACACACACGGAGCAAGTTCTAGACATCAATATATACGCACGGAACATAAGAAAGAATACCTCACATCACACTTAGCACAAAGTTCACTCAAGACGGTTTCATTCCAACTCTCGGTTTAAGCAAATAAGGTGCAACTCTTGAAATTTGGTGCAACTCTTGAAATTTAAGCACTAAGGCACAATGGTTCACAAAAGAGTCAAGTAGTTGAACCTAAGCGTCTCAAGAAGGTCATTCAAATTTTTCTAGGCATGCATCCCAATTTTAAGACCAAAAGGGATTCACAAATAGCATATGCTCAAGTCTAAATTCACCGATATCAAACAAACCAAGGGCACCTAGCATTCTACCATTTTCCTAAAAAGACTCTACTAACTAATATTATACTACTCCTAAAAATAAAAGTTACCCGGTTCAAAGGTCTACCTATGGAAAAGAACCGAGGCCATAAAAAAAACCACGGGGCGGATGACATGTACCACTAACTAAAACTAAAAGGAAAATCTTTTTGGAATTTTTCATTAGTTTTCTAATTTTTTTTCATTTTTTATATTAAAGCAAGAAATAAATAAAAATAAAGTCAAGTGACAAAAATAAAAATTGCTAAAATTAAATTCCTAATGGTACAATCATCCATAATCTCAAAAACTTGGGAAGTCCCCCACCCCACACTTAATACTAAGCAATGTCCTCAGTGCGATAAAATAAAGTGCAAGAGTCAAAGGAACTTCCCTGAAGGCTAAACGACCTAGCCTTTGACGGTAGCAGTGGCACCATCTCCATCACGAACCAACCAAGCGTCTGTAGAACAAGGGGTACTCAGACTTCCCCCAACATGTTGTCATGTAAGGCATTGGGGTGTGACACCCTAAACTTGAGCTCGATATACCTAAGCCTGCAAAACATGTAACTACACAAGAAAATCAACGAGGTGTCGTAATATCCCATACTTATTCCTCATTGTAATACAAACGAAGTAACACTAACTAACTATCTTAAAACTAACCAAAAGACATTAGTAGGGGCATCGGGAAACTCAAAAACTAGGACGTGGTATTCGTCGTGCGCGACAACGACCTGTGGCTTACTTTAGATAATGATCAACTCAAATTTCACGTAAAAGCCTTTAATTTTAAACATTTATATCATCGAATAGTTCAAGTTATGCCTACACATCTGTTTTGCTACTCAGACTTCACAAAAATTGGACTTTTATTTACTGTGGCATTACGTCGAACATGTTATTTTCATAACCTTGATGCTCAGGTTTTTATGAACGTTTAGAAGGGATGACCCTCCCAATTTTTCATGGAACTTTCAATCCTTAAAAGTTACCAAACATAACCCGACAAGGGTTCACAGCAGCACCAACAACAGAGACCCGTCAATGTTTCACAAAATTCAGCACACAAATACAACTTAGTGTCTAAGGGAAAAGGGGATGGGACTGTCAACGTGTAGCAGCAGTGGCGAGAGGACAAGAGGAAGAGACTTACCAGCGCAGATATTAAGCAGTGAAAGAGATTTGATTTCAGGTGTGAGAAGCGTTGTGTGTTTCCCTTAGGTGTTGTTGCTCTATTTTGTTCCTTGTTTAAACCAAAGGGAAGAGGGTCAACCCGCAAAAATTTTCAACTGACATGATCTACTATGAGAGAAGCGACTCTTGACAATCGTGTGTCAAGTTCTGGACTTTCTGGTTGAGTCCAAGCGATGCCTAATGCGTCGCTTCTGATGTGGCTTCTGCTGGTTGTTTCTGAAGAATTTATTGCACGCTATGAACTGAGCAACGCAGGCATATCGCTTCCAAGTTCGTGTGGATTTTGTTTCTCTCAAAGCGATACTGAAAGCGTCGCTTGGCTTGTAGCTTTTCAGCTTCTCTTGGTGATGTTGTTATGCCTGGTAGCTGTCATGGAAGCGACACATGCTGAAAGCTTCGACTAATTTGGAGGCTTCTATTTAACTCATGCGGTACTGGGAGCGATGCCTCCATTGTTTCTGGGGAGATTTCAATTTCCATGCAATGTGGGATGCGATGCCCTCTTCACAGCCTTCGCCAATATATTTCAAACCAAATTTTCTAAGTATTTAGCCCCCCGCCATTCCGCGACTCCTCACCTAAGTGGTCTGTCACTATTTCCATCACATATTTTACATGCCGAACTTCCCGAGTCCTACAAAAATGACAAGAAAAACTGTGTAATACTCATAAGTGAAAACGACTAAAACAATAAAAATTGGGTTGCCTCCAAACAAACGCTTGATTTAATGTCGCGGCACGACTCTTTTTTGTATTTTTCTCTTTTTCTATTTTTTATTTTTTATTTTTTTTGTTTGTTTACATACAAGGCTCGGATTGCCTCCCGAGAAGCGCCTTAGTTAATGTCGTGGCACGACAACACTTTTAAGCTCACTTCCAGCATTTACGTCTCCTCTTCTTACGGAGAACTTTTGCTTTCTTCTTTCATTTAGGTTGTTGACACCCAATTTTGTCCCTCCTTTTTCTAAAATCGACTATAATTCAACTTAAGAGTGCGATTTGGCTTTTTATGCAAAATATGCATTAGAAAGCATGCATTTACGTGCGTTATCCCCTACGTATATATTATATACTTAATTGTGGCTATATTACGTAACTTTGCATCATTTAGGCTATTCGTCAAACTGTGAATATTTGCGCAATTTAATACATTCATAATATATCAGATAATTGCATCATTTAGGCTACATGTCAAATTTGTGTCAATTTGTGATCATTTGTGCAAATCAGTAATTATCTGTGATTATCTATATTTAAATAATTTTATTTGAGTATTATTTAAGAATTATTTGTGCATTTTATACAACATGTATATCTATATTTTATTTTTACACTTTTAAGTTGAATATTGGCCAATTAAAAAACGAAAATATCCCAATTCCCTTTTATTATTAATTCTTCCATATTCTAAAATTTCTATCAAAATTCTTCATTTATTTATGTTTATCTTTATTCACTTTTTCTATTAACTTACAGTTTTACTTTGAACCTAGACCAAATTGTTAACCAAATACATCCTTATTCTTTGAATTGTAAATCCCAAATCTTCTTCCTAATTCTACCTTGAATCTAAACTAAATGTAGTCTAGATACATCCCCCCGCTCCAATCTCCCTCCTAATTTTTTTTTTTTAGAATCTTCCAATGTATCTACCCCACATTTGATACCAAGTACAAGTTTCCCCAAATCGCTCCGCCAAATCTACCTAAAATCCCTCCCTAATCAATATCCTAATCTTCTCCTAATTAATCCGACAATCATCTCCAATTCCCTAACAACTATTTTATTTCAAAAATCCTATATTACCATCATCATCAGTACACAAAAGGGACAGCAGATACACTATCAACACACGGCAGATCCAACCATTTTTTTTCCTTCATTGTCTTCTTCTCCATCTCCACAGTAACACCAGACACAGTACCCGAACACCCCTATCTTCTCCTGTCTACACCATTGTCTTCTTCAAATACGTCCACAATACTTACACATCCCCATCATCACACGCACCACCACTCTCTGATCCTCTTCTCTTCAATACCCACGAACACAGCATACACCACCCACCCCTTCAACCAAACATATATACGACACACACTTCAAGACACACGGCGTCACTACCATAGCCAAATCAGATTCAAATACATACGCCCCTTGTCTTCCTCTCCATTCTACACCTACACCCCATCACTAGGGAAACAATACAGATCCAGAAACCCACATGCACACACACAGAGATTGGGGATGAGGGAAGGGGAAAGGCCATCGACATCGCCTGAAAAGCAGAGGGAGTAGGAAGATCGGGGTTTGGGACTCAATCGACATAAGCAGTGTGAATACCGCCGCCACCACAAATTCAACCAGAGAATTCTCACCGCCGATGAGTCCTTGTTCTCTTTCGCTCTTTTAATCAATGACTGACACTGAAAAGGGAACGGGGTCGTAGCGGTGCCGTTGTGTCCCTCGCCGGAAAAGCACAGTACCGTCGCTCCTCCGCCTTCTCCTTCTTGCTGCCGATCCGCTTGCAATACTCTCTTCCCCACCTGATTTTCTGCCGGCAATACTTGTTGTGGTTTAGTTTTAATCGATTGGTTGCTCTTTATGTTTCTCCTTATCACTGTTTGTTGAGTTTTTGGCAGATTTGTCGGTAATTTTGCTTATTGGTTTCTCTCTGTTCCTGGTTGTTTGCTGATCGAATTTAATTGGTGGCATCAGGGGTTGAAGTGATGTCATTTAGTTGGCAGTTGCTCCTCCTTGGCCGTTTGCTCGCCGCAGTTCCGACCGTCATCGCCGTTTAGTGACTATTTGAATGTCACGATTGGGTTTAATTGTTTTGTCATCATTGTTATGTTATTTTTGCCATGTGATTTTTCTGAACAACCTTTAATGGTTCTATTTTGTTGTTTCACTATGTGATGCTGACTCGTTTACATTGTCAGGTCATTTTATGCAGATTGACTCGTTCATATGCACTTTGGCTTGTATATCTTGGAGCATAAATTTGGAACTGATTTTGGACAAATACTACATCTGTTACAAGCCCATGAAAAAAATTTTGAGGCTACACAATGATTTTATGGAAATACAACGAATTGACGGATTCTATACCAATAACGGCCAAGAAAAATAATTATTTATTTGAGACCTATTTGACTAAATTGAACATGATACTATACTTGAACGACCCATTCCCGTGTCCCTAAATTAAAACAAATGATATGATCACGTGTATGAGCCGTGATTGCAAAGCGAGCCGGTGATGGAGTGGTGGGACCAGTACCTAGCATGGCAACACGACCGGCCGACGTGTTTGCAGCCGTACCGACGTCCCTAACCTCCACGCGATTCTTACACACCTGAGCCGACACTTTTATAAAATCCCTTTCCCCTTTATTTTTAAACTATATTTATTATCATTATTATTATTCTTATTATCATCGTTACTATTATTATTATTTTTTACTAACTCATTTTCCTTATATTTTTGCGAGGTAAAATTGGACATGAGACGACCGTTTATTTTGAAAGAGAACGACTAGAAGAAAAAAATCTTTTATTATCATTTTCATTATTATTGCTTATTATTATTATTATTATCAACACTTATTGTTATAATTATTAATTGACGTACAAATTATTACATTTTTTTACGAGGTACATCGTGGCGAAATTGCATAGACAACTCTTTCAAAAAAGGGCAAAATCTTTAAAATCATCGACTTTACTTAATTTGGTTTTATTAATTTTGTTTGCAATTTTTACTAACCCGTTTGTTTATTTTGCAAGGCGCAAGGCTCAACTATTAGAAGAGACAAATATTTAGTATTTGTCTTTATATTTGTATATCATAGTTTAAATATTCAAATATTTTATTGCTTAGTTAGTTTAATTAATTAATTACTTAGAATCTAAATTATAAAGTCCGGCCGGTAACCACATTTGGTGGAGCTCGAGAGGTGCCTAACCCCTTCTTCTCGATTTAACTTGAACCTCTTACTTAGAATTTCTAGTTCGTAGACTAAGTTTTGGAGTTAATTGTAAAATTGGCTAGAAACAAAATAGGTGCCCTAATACGCCTAGTTAAAAAATATATTAGGTGGCGACTCCAACTCTTTATCCGTGAGTTACCCCATAAGTCGAGCCCTATTTCGAACTTTAACCGGTTCAGGTAAAAATAGGATGCGACATAGGTGAATTTTCCTTCAACTTGTCAATTATTGTGTCGTGGTCACCTTGTTCTATATTCCGCTCAAACACCTCTTTCTGTTTACTTTTATGTTCTCTTCTGACACATTCTATCAAAGAAGGCTCTTCAAACTTAGCCATGTGATCTGTTTCATTATAAACCTTGAAAGTAACCTTTTCTCCATGCGCTCTCACAGTCATCTCAACAAGTTCCATGTCAATAATTGCCTTCGAGGTGATTAGGAATGGTCTTCCCAAAATTATTGGAGCTTCTTGATCCTCTTCATAGTCTAGAATAATAAAATCAGCAGAGAACGTAAACTTCCCAACTTTAATCAACACATCCTCCACCTTACCATCGGGGAAAGTAAGTGATCCATCCGCCATCTTAAGAGTAACTGAAATAGGCTTGATTTCTCCTAGGCCTAACCTTTTATAGACAGACAGAGGCATGAGATTTATGCTGGCCCCCAGATTACACAGTGCACCAGAAATATTATGACAACCAATAGTGCAAGGAATAGTGAACCTCCTAGGATCTTGAAGTTTTGGAGGTAATTTACTCAGGATTGTACTACACTCCTCCGTCAACTCGATTATATCAATATCTTGTGGTTTTCTCTTCTTAACTAGGACCTCTTTTAGGAAGTTCACAGATGATGGCATGAGTTCAAACACATCAGTTAAAGGAATGTTAACCTGAAGCTCTTTCATCATACTCACAAATTTTTGAAATTGAGCCATATCCTTTGATGGTTGAAGTCTCTGTGGGAATGGTAGGGGCGTTAGATGTTCCTCCTTTTTCTCTTCTTTCTTCTTTACTTTCTCCACTTTTTCTACTTCCGCTACTTTAAGTTGCTCCTTCTCCTCAGTTTTGGCCATCAACTCTTCACCCTTAACTAGAGTTATAGCAAGACAGTGCTCAACTCCCTTTAGATTTGGATTCGATTCAACATTAGCAGGAAGTGCTCTATGTGGCCTAGAATTTTGTGCTCCAGCTAACCGCCCTATTTGGCGTTCAAGGTGTTTTTGAGCATTAGTAAGATCTTTTATGGCCTGTGCCTGAGCTACATTGTCAGCTATAATTCTCGGCTGGCCTGCCAACATCTGCTTTATCAAATCTTCAACTGAACTGCTTGCCTGTTGTAGTAGAACCGGAGGTGATTGGTAATTATTTAGAGCTCTCATGTTGCCTTAATTAGCTTGATTGCCACCCCAGAGAGTTCTGGATGATTGCGCCCATTATGATTATAAGTGTTACCAAACTGATTTTGTGCCTGAGACCTATTTTGGTTCCCCACGTAATACACTGACTCAGAGATGGTGGGGCAAACATCAGTAGCATGATCTTGTCCACATACCTCACAAAAACTTTGGAACTACTGCACTTGTTTAACTGATAGCACTTGTTGCTGAGTTGGTGGCAATGTTAGCTTGCTGATTTCGCTAGCTATCGCATCAATCTTTGCATTCAACACTGAAACCGCATCCAATTGAATTACTGCAGCAGCTTTTTGACTTGGAGCTCTACCATCACCCTGCCAGTCAGGATTGCTCTGAGAAAATTTATCCAGCAATTCATAAATCTCATTAAAATTCAATGCAAAGACTTGGCCTCCAGCAGCAGCATCCACCACGATCTTGGTATGAGCATTCTAACCTTCCAAAAAAGTATGGGCCAATACCTCATTAGATTGGTTGTGGTGCGGAAAATCTCTCAACAATGACTTGAATCTTTCCCAGGCTGAATACAAAAATTCTCCATCTATTTGTTTAAAAGACACAATCTCACTTCTTATTCTAGCTGTTTTGGCAGATGGATAGAATTTAGCCAAAAATTTCTTAGCTAAAGCATCCCAAGTAGTGATAGACCCAGGCTTTTCAGCCTTTAACCACTTCTTTGCTGCCCCGATCAATGAAAATCGAAAGAGTATCAGTCGAACATAATCAGTTGAGACGCCTGCTGGTGTGTATGTGTCACTAATCTCCAAGAAATTTTGGATATGTTGTTGTTGATCCTCGTGTAATAATCCAACATATTGTCCAGTCGCATGGAGCAGTTGTATCATGCCGGACTTAATCTCAAAGTGTTCAATAATTTCAGGCTTAAAAATGCTCGAGGCTACTCCCAAGAGACTGGGTAGAGCGACATCTCGCACAACTAAAGCTCTTTCTTCTGCCATTCCTATAGGTAAGGAATTTAGCGAGACCGAATATCTGAAACAGCACAAGAACTCAAAATAAAAATTAAATCCGAATAGAAGATAATAAATCGTTTAAAAAGAAAACAGTCAATTTTTTAGTCTCTGGCAACGGCGCCAAAAACTTGTTGCTCCCAAACGCACATGCAAGTATACATGGTCGACAAGTAATAAAGTGATAAGTTGAGTATTGTTCCCACGAGGACTATTGTTCAGACTGAATCCTAGCAAAAGATTTACTAAAAACTATTCAGGGATCTTTTTCGATGATGATTGTGATTTTTCTACTACCTAAAGAAAACAACAATTAAAAACAAGTAATTGAAGTCATGTAATAGAGAGCAAATTATGGGTTGTTATCAATAAAAGAGAAAAGGTCCAGAGTTAGAGCTACAAACAATCCAGTTGAGTTTTCCAGTTGATTCTACATCTCGATTTCCTAGATTGCTAACTAACAGGTTAATTATATTCGTGAAAACCTGTCGATTCTTCACGAGTCTATGCAAGCTACTCTAACGCCTATATTTCTATGGAATTAAATCACATGCTTGCATTAAAGAATTTTATATTTAGCTAAGCAAGGCGAATAGGTATATGTCTATTCTACCCGTAAATCGATTCCCTGATGCCCAAGTTCACAATCAAGCCCTATTCTTTCTTATTTGCGTTCACAAGTTCCCTCTGTCGAGTTCAACTTGTAAACCGTAGATAGTGTTCAGTTATCAGGACTCAATAACCAAACAATTAGGCTCAAGAAAGAATAGACAATCCGTAATGGTAAATTAATAGGTAGAAATCAACTTTCAAACATCAACCTTCATGTATTTGCTCAAACCCTAGAACGATATGTTTAACTATGCATATTCATAATAACAACACAAGAATTCATGGAAGAAATATAAAAGATTGTAATAGATTAAGTAAAGGAATTAAACCCTTGGTTCAATGTCTTAAGAACTCACAACTTGCTCTAAACTCTGACCTCCCCCCTCAAAATAACGAAATAATAATGTTTTATAGTGTTTACAAAGTACTACCATAAGTTAAACCAAAGCCTAAACAAAGTTTGAAAAGTTGGGGCCGCTGAACTTCAAGCTATAGGGCAAGCGTCATATGGCTCATAGCATCTGGATGTCACGCGCTGTACTGAAGTCGTCGCATGGCTCATAGCAGTCCAAAGTCTGAAGTTGTAACAGATCTACAGCTTGCACCATAGTCTTGCCTTCTAATACCATGTTCCATATTTTGCTAAGTCCATCAAATCTCTGCTCAATTATATCCATCTTCGCTCCGTTTGCACTCATATTCATCCAAACCATTCCTAAAATTACAAACACAATAAGAGAGCGTAAGAATTGTAACTATTTCGTGCAATGGGCGAATAACGCATCAAAATGCGAGGAAATATTAAGCTAAAATAGGCAAAAATTGCCAAACATCAAGTATACCTCTGATGTGGGTATTGAGTCAAACTCCACTACAACTTTTGGGTAGCGAAAGATCCCTTTGAATTCAAACTTTTGTCGAAGGCTACCACATCGATATTGTCAGGGACTAGAGGGAGCTCCATGCATTCCTTCTTAAATCTATCGAGGTAATCTTTCAGCAACTCATTATCACGTTGTCATATCTTGAAGATGTCTTCCATGCGCTTCTCCCACTTGCGGGCACCAGAATGCGCTTTCTTGAACAAGTCTTGCCTCTGAGTGAATGATTCGACGGACCCGATTGGTAGCTGAGTGTACTAAGCAAGGGCTCATTTGGTCAGAGTTGAGCGAAATCTCTTCACCAGAGCAGACTGGATTTCTTCTTTAGTAATCTCGTTACTCTTCACATCCGTATAATAAGCAACGATGTGCTCATTCGGATAGGTCGTTCCGTCATACTTCAAGTTATCCGGCAAGCGGAAGTTCTTTGGTATGCGGAGCGGTGCAGCACGTGCTTTGTAAGCATGCTTGTAGAACTTCTGCTCATCTACTATGGTTACTTGGGGTGGCTCCCTTGAGGTCTTGGTTGTTGATCGCTTCTGAACCTCCAGGGGCAGCATCCAGGTTCAGCCTACGATTAGGAACTGATGCTGGGAGTAATTTATGAGCGTCAGTCCTTGCAGGGATAATGGCCTCTGAGACGATCCAGCAAACATTGCTCCCAATCTATGGGATATCCCTTCAACTATGTTGTTCGAGTTCCGCTCGGATGCACTTTTGAGGATGTCCAAGAGGAAGCCTCTGAACTCTAAATTACCTCCTAGCGGTTGATCGCCTTCACCGTCGCTAGCAATAGGGATTGGTTCATGAGAAGAATCCTTTGGCTGCTCAATAGGATCCTTTTGTTGGACACTGGGATCGCTGAGATCCTTCGCATACTCTTCTACTGCATTTGTGGTGTTCTTTAGAACGCTGCTACCGTAGTCTAACATGATTGCACATTTTCCATCGTAGGATACCTACAATTGCCTGGGCCTCACGGTAGGCACCAAACTGTTTATGCCTAAATTTATACGTCTATGTTAAACAATTAATTATGAATAAGGTCACAAGCAATACGATAAATTACGATGAAAACAGTAAGTAAATACGATGAAAGTAAAGATAAGTAATTAAGCAGGAAATAATAGAGAAAGCAAAGTAATACTTGTTCCTTGAGAGTAGCCGACTTCGGTGTAAAATTTTGTCTTGTCCACAACACAATGTAAGGATGGGTATTTATAATAGTTATACGCAGTCCTAAATAAGGTATAAATACAAATATTAATACGGCCCAACTCAAGGCGGTGGTATACTAAACTCTAACTAGGAGACTGTAAACCCTAGGTGGCGGGATGTGTGCCCTACGCCCTATCACCAAACCGCCAAAACAGTCGTTGGTTCTAGGAGCGGGCGTATATCCTCAGTGCCCGATTACTTGTAGGATAAGTCTAGTCTCGCTAGCTGGACTCATATCCCCATAACAATAGGTGGCATATTTTTACCCACACACACAACACACCCATAAATGAGACTCTACTTGATATAGCCTGTAGACACCCTAGGACTGCACTTGGCTTTGATACCACTTTTGTCACGACCCCAGCCTAGGGCTGCAACGGATTACCGATATGAAGTGCCGATCATCACTAAACCTACTGATAATTTGCTACCATGAGCATAACTTATAAACTGAACAAGTATAAGCCTAGCTGAAAAGAATTAAAGAATCTGGAAAGCTGACAAGGCAAACACTACCTGTCATATAAAGACATACTAACTGCACAGGTGCATATCTACAAGCCTCTAATAGTGCTAGGCTAAATAAGTACTGGACGGGACAGGACCCTGTCATACCCAAACTAGCTGACTGTACATATACCAAAAGATAAGTAACTCCGGGAGTAAGCGGAGTGACTCCAATAGCTAGTGGATGACCTACTAATGTGGCCCAAGAGCTGATCTATCTGTACCTTTAATTTTTATGCTTCTAAACCTTGTTTCCCTTGAGTTTCAAACCTTCCAAAGCTTCAACAAGCTTCGTCGTAGGGATCATTCTAATGTTATCGCTTCTTGATTTCATGTACGAGATGTTAATATTGCTTGAAACCCTAGTTGAAAACTTAAGGATAAGTTTAGAGATGTTATTGTTATGTGGTTTCTGAAAAAAGTCAAAAAAAGAAGACTTAAGGCATATATATCCACTTTTGAAATAGTCAAAGAGGTGCTAGCTTGGCATCCTAGCACTAGCCCTTCTTCAGACGATTATATATTTTTATCCAAAAGTCATATGAATAAACGGTCAATAGTATTGGAAACCACACTCCAAGACCTTCACTTTGGTATATAATATGTCCCCAAAAGACCTTATATAACACATGTAACTATATGCTCAAAAAGCTTCATTGCAAGGCAAATCCTTAGTCAGATTTTTCGCAACTTAAATCTGATTTTTCCCAAACTTTATATTCAACATATAAACGTCATATATAGTCATATTATGGATTTAAAATTGCTTAAATCATTATAAATATGTCATTAGCGCAATATAATTCAGTTTAGACATACCGGGTGTTATAGTACAGTACTCGCTTAGAGCTAGACCACGTCGAGCTAAGCCACCAGGCATTACTCGTACGTTAAACTTGTTAATTCAACAACTAACCCTACATGCGGACGGTAACGCCTGTTCGCATAGTGCCAAAAAGTATTAAATACTTGAGTAACTAAGAAGAGACGTTCGAAGTCAGACGCAAAAGTGCCTGTTTCCACACGGGCTAAAGTCGTCCCATTGTAGGCGCAACTTAAGTCGTCACCTATTAACGCAAATGAAGCGCCCTTCAATGCGCACATCAATCTCTTGAAAAAACTAGCCCAGAAAGGCACACAAAACATACTGCTTGATTACACATTACACCACATGTAACTACACAGGTACGTATAAAACTATTAATCAACGATCATTTCATTAATAACAAATAGCTCATAGGCTCATAATATAAAATTAGTCCTTCTTGAATACAATATATTTTTATAACAATTTAAAAAAAAAAAAAAAAAGGAAAGGGAAGACTAAAAAAAAGAGCTCCTCAGGATTAACATGGCTGAAAATCGTTCATCTGGATTGTACCTACAAGCCGTAAATAGTCTGGAGTTCTTCCTTTCTTCTGGAAGCCCGAGATATGTCGGCCTGAGCATTCTTTCAAGGCACGCGGCCGTTGGTACAACCAAAGCCCGTCTGCTTGATCAAATAAAGGGACATCATAAGTGTCTGAGTACAGGCCTAACCTCCTCCATCTTGCCCGCTGAACCCGAAGAGAAACTTGAAGATTCAATGCAAAACTTAGAAAGAAAATTTGACCATCCGACTCAACCTCAATTGGTCAAACCAGAGTGTGCAACCCCGTAGATCTTCAAGCACAAACAGGAGCTCACCAGGGATGGATAGGCTTTAGTTGGGAACCTACCACAAAGGAACCTCTTCCCTCGGGTATCCCGCAGTCGATGGCCAATGAAGCGTTGCAATAGCGGTTCAGCTGAAGTAGATAACTAAGGTAAAAGCGATAAATATCTAAGGGATCTAAAGCTCAGCGACACCTTAATCACCTGACAACGAGAAGTTGTATCCTCTTTCCTGCCATGAAACAGAGTCAAACAAGTGGGCTTCAACCCTACTCCGTCAAAGAGGCAACCTAAGCACTAGAGAAATCCTGGCGGAGAAGCCGTATGACAGCTGAAAGGGCTAAGCATCCTGACCCCACATGACAAGAAGAATATCACAACAACCACCATGTTAGAAGATTAACACAGTGTAATCAGTGCACATGACACAATAAAGACATCCCAAAGTACTTCGTCAGAATCCCGATCAAGCTTCATAATTCGGGGGACTTTCATTCGTTCCTTCGCGGACGAAGAAAGAAAAGGAGGTAACTGCGGATGAGTTTCCTCCTATAGTTCCCTCATGCATCGTCCATTCGGAACGAAGAAGGTTTTCTCAGAATATCAAACCAGAATCAAAGGCGAACATTTTTGGAGAAAGAAAAGTTTCTCACTATCATAAGAAATTATCGAAGAAGAGAGATATTTTTGAAGAGAAGTTTGTGATTTTTCTACTGTCATGAAGTCCCTATTTATAAGTAGAAAAGAGATAAGGATGACACACGAAATTGTTAAGTGTCATTATTGCTGGAGATATGAAACGATTTGGAGAAATTAATAACAGTTCTTGAAAAGGTGCATGGAATTGGTATCAATCAATCAGATGAAAGCACGGGGAGTTCTCGAAGAAATCAGCATCATTCTTGGACAAAAAGACTGTGAGTCTCAAAGAGTCAGTGAGATATCTTTTCATATCCATCTTGTACGCTGCTCTCACTTCCTGACTACTTGCGTCACCACTCAGAAGTGGGGGGACCTATGTGGGAAAAAATATGCTACCTACTACTACAAGAATGCGAGTCCTATTGGCGATACTAGGCCTATTTTACAAGTCACCGGACACAAAAGATACACGCTTCTTCTACGAGTTAAAACCGCCCAGGCGGTACGAGCGCAGGACGAAGGACATACATCATGCTGCCTTAGGGTTACTGTCTCCTAGTTAGGGTTTCGTATATACCACCGTCTTGAGTTATAGGACCATAGCCTTATAACTCTTTGTATTTTACTGCAATTAGGACTGGGTATCCACTATTATAAATACCCTTCCATACATTGTATTATACAACAAAGCGATTCACCATAGAATTCGGCTATTATATATGAATAAAAGCTCTTTACTTTCTTGTCTACTATTTCTCTCTTTATTTTACTTTCTTTTCGTTGTATTTTACTGTATTGCCTGTGACGCTATCATAAATTTAAGTATTTAACCTAGACATACAAATTTAGGCATAAACAGCTTTGCGTCCACCGTTGGGCCAAGGCAATTGTAGGTATTATACAAAGAGAAGGCGAAGTCATGTCAAATAACAACACCCCAAAGAACACCGCTGATGCCATAGATGAGTCTGTGCAGGAGCGTGCAGCAAAAAAATCCTGCCAAGGAGCCAGTCCATATGCCCAGCGATTGTGAAGGTGATCAGTCACGTGAAGGTAATTCTAACCTCAGAGGTTTTCTTGTTGATCTCCTCACAACCTTGTCTGCACGGACAGAGCAGAACTCAGTCAATATGATCGAGGTATATCTCAGAAGTTAGGAACTATGTTCGTTGGATCATCTTAGAGGCCAGCATCCTCGCAAGGACCAGCACCTACGAACGATACACCAGTGTCCGCTTCTAATCTCAAGCTCAACATGGACACTGCTTCTGAGGGTTCAATGACAGTCAGAAATCAATACCTCAAAGGAACACCTGACATTCAGGACATCATGAAGGAGATGAAGGCATCCACGATCGGATCGGTAATGTGCCGGGTGCACCACCCCAGGTTACCACCGTAGATGAGCAAATTTTTTATAAGCATGCATATAAAGCAAGCGCTACACCGATCCGCATACCAAAGCACTTTTGCCTGCCGGATAACTTGAAGTACGACGAGACTACAAATATGGATGAGCATATTGGCATATTACATAGTTGTCTCCTTTTAGGTTTATATTTAGTATAGCTCTAGGTAGTAGGGTGATTTTTTTAAAGCGCATTATTCATGTGTTAACTTTCCCTCAGTTGGTGGTATTAGCATTGTATGATACTCAATCCAATGAGGGAGACACAATGCTTGGATATATTGCTAATTTATCACTACCGAGTCATTACTTAGCTTTAGCAATTTTATATTTCATTCATGATTGTAAAGATCAATTTTTTTATTTTTTTATTTATTATCAATAAAATTAGCCACTAAGCTACGAGCTTAGTGGTATATTTTCTTAAAAAAATCTCAGAGCAAGAAATCCAGTCTACTCTAGTGAAATAGTTCGGTTCAACCTTGACAAAAGGTACCCTCTCTTGGTACACTCAGCTACCGATGGGATACATTGAGTCTTTCACCCAGATACAGGACCTGTTCAAGAAAGCTCATCTAGCACCCGTAAACGGGAGAAGCGCATGGACGACATCTTTGACAATCGACAACACGACGACAAACTGTTAAAAGATTATCTTGAAGGTTTCGGAGGGAATGCATGGAGCTTCCTCCAGTCCCCGATAATATCATCGTAGTTGCTTTTGGAAAGAGCCTAAATTCCAAAGGGTCGCTGGCTACCAGAGAATTGCAGTGGAGTCTTAGTCAACATCCTGTGTCGACATGGAGTGCTTTACATCAGAGATACACTGAAAAGCTTCGCCTGGAGCCGGAACACTCCCAGAACCCTGAAGTTGAATGGAGAAAACGAGCAGGATGTCCGACTCTTGAAGGAGAAAGGGATGGAAAAGAGTAAAAGGAAAGATGCAGAACCAAGCAGGAGCAGCAAAGCAGCGAAACGCCCAAGGGCCCGGATCCTAGGAAATACGAATCGAGCCGCGTAGCGTTCGAGATTTTGGTTTACGAGTCAACATCATGGAGTTAGTTTCCAATAACTATGGTAAACTAGGACAAAAAGTACGGTGGCCGCCTACTGTAAAAGGAGCAATCGGGAGGAATACAACGACCTATTGTGACTTTCATCGTAGCAATGGCCATGCTATAGTCGATTGCAAGGCACTGATGTTTGAGATCGAGCACCTACAAAAAGAGGGTCACCTCAAAGATTTTATTGAAGAAGGACCAAGAAGATCGAGAGCACCAGAGAAGAGATCGGCGAGCTGCAAGATCGATTGTCAAAGAAGGATCAACTCATCCCCAAAAGTGACAGAATTGGTATGCCAGCTCAGCGAGGTGTTACAGAAGCAGGGAGGACCTTTGTGGTTAATACAGAGTTACCTAACAGTATCCCAGGCAAAGATGAAGCTCCTACAACTACTAGTGATAAATGAGCCAGAGCCAGGTGAGCATCTGTTGTTATATGTTTCGATCTCAGAAATAGCATGGAATGCAATTCTGGTACGAGAAGAGAATGGGAAGCAATTTCCCGTGAAGTACGCTAGCAAAAGACCTTTACGCATAGACATGTATCTGCCTTTGCCCATTCAGTTTATTGCGGTTGTGATCATGGCAGCATAGGAGTTGCTCTCATACTTTCTGAGCCATTCGATCAGCATGGTCTCTTCCACACCAATACGGACCATTTTATCTGAACCTGGACTCTCAAAGGATATGCCAGAATGGGCTGAAGAGTTTGGAGAGTACGATATCATTTATATCAACAACGATCGACTATCCAGTTGCGAGCCAAGGAAGGCTTCACTTCAGATTTTCTAGATGAATTAATAACAAAGGCAGAGGAATCAATTCGGCATGCAGAAGCAATCAAGCCCGGGAACTGGGGAATCCGCACGGGCATGAATCTTGAAGGAGAGGAAGCCACCCTTGATTTATGGATCAAGACACCCACTGGGATGGTTTTCTACAAGATCGTAAAAGTTCCGCGCATAGAAGCTGAATATGAGGCCGTTACTCAAGCTCTTGACTTAGTCTACATATTGAGGGCCAGGGAGGTCAGCCTATTTTGTAGCTCCCAGTCAGCAGTTAATCGATCGAATAAGTCTTTTACCACGGAAAACATATGTGCGCCAGGTCAGCATGAGAAAATAACGCACTTTTGAAAAATTTCCACAAATGGGAGTTTGTTTACAAGGAGGAAGGCCAATTCTCCGAGGATTCACACATTGATTCAGACGACCAGCATATGGTAATCGAACTGACCCCAGCGGACCTGATGAACTTTGAAGTCCAGACATAGGTTCTGCCTTGAAACGACATCACACATTGATTAGCTACTTGGACAAGGGAACACTCCCTCAAAACAAGTTAGAAAGCAGACAACTGCGGAGGCAGGCAGTTCATTACTGCTTAATTAATGGGGATCTATACCATCGAATTGTCAGCAGTTCACAGGTTACATCTCCTAGCTCGGCACATTCCGACGAAGAAACCCTGAAAGACACCTCTGATCAACGATGAAAGAACAATACTTTTTCAATATTTACTTTAAATAAAGTCTTTAGCTTCTTTTTACGGTATTTACATACTTGCCACTCATGTTACGGGTTTTAACCCACAACAACTTAGGCTGCGCTCCCCCCATTCATTGATCAAACTACTATTTTACATAGTCAGTGTTACAATTACAATTCAGATCTATCTACGATCCAAATATTTATAGCCCCGTCAAGACTTAAGTAGAAGTAATACACCCACTTTTCGCTGCAAAAAGTAGGGTAAACTACTCGCATAGAGCTAGACCACGTCTAGCCCAGCCACCAGACATTATTAGTAAGTTGAACTCGTCAATTCAAAAAATTTTGCACCTACATGCCAATGGGGACACCCACCCGCGTAGTGCCATACAATTTTAAAATGCTTGAGTAAACAAGAAACGACGTTCTAAATCGGAACACAAAACTATCCATTTTCACACAGGCTAAAGTCGTCCCATTGTGGCTGCAAAACAGCCATCTATCACAGGCGCAATATAAGCCGTCAACTACTGACACAAATGAAGCATTCTATCACAAGCGCAAGGGTCCTCAAAAGCATTTGAGCACAGGCATTTTCTTCCCCCATCATGACCATAAAGCTTAGAAAAGAAAACCTGAAAATCTGTTTCAACCTCAACTGGTTAAACAGGAGTGCACTGCACCACGGATCTTCAAGCATAATCAGAAGCTCATCGAAGACAAGGAGGATTTAGCTGGAAACCTACCACAAGGGAGTCTCTTCCCTTGGGGATTCCACAATCAACGACCGATGAGGCGTTGTAGCAGCGACACGGAAAAACCGGCCGAACCATGAGACACCCCTAAACTGTAAGCAGAGTTAAGAGTTTGGTGACTCCTTGATTTGTAGACAGCTCGAAGCTGTATCTTTTTGCCTGCTATGAAACAGGGACAGACAGTGAAACCTCACCCGAATGCTATTGTAAGAGCTACCTAAAAGTCTAAGACGTCCCGGAAGAGAAGCCTCACAACAGAAGAGGAGGGCAAGAGTCCTGACCCCGCATGACAAGAGGAATATCATAGCAACTGCTGTGTTAGAAGAAGAGCATACTGTAATTAGTGCACATGCCACAAAGAAGACTTTTCAAAGAACATCATTTGAATCCTGATCAGACTTCATAACTTAGGTGACTCCATTCACCCAATCACTGATGGAGAAGGGAAAGAAGAGAACCACAGATGATCTTTTCCTTAAAATTTTCTAATGCACCATCTATTCAGAATGTAGGAGTTTTTCTAGGAATATCAAACCAGGATCGAAGGCAAATATTTCTAAAGATATGAGAACCATTCTTTCACGAAGAACTTTGGATAAGATGAAATATTTTACTAAAGGAGAGTTGTGATTCTACCGCTGTCATGAAGCCCTTATTTATAGGTTCAAAGAGATAAGAACAGATCGTGAAGACGCATGGAGTTCTTGAATAAATCAGCATCAGTCTTGGTCAAGAAGACTGCGAGTTTCAAGGAGTCGGAGAGATATCTTTCACACCGCTTTCACTTCCTGACTGCTTGCATCATCACTCAACAAGTGGGGGACTGACTGTGTGGGCACAAAAGCGCCACCTATTGTTACGGAGATAAGAATCCAGCTAGCGAGACTAGACTTATCCTACAAGTCATCAGGCACACTGGATACATGCCCGTTCTACGAGTTATAGCCGTTCAGGCGACACGGGTGTAGGACGCAAGGCATACATCCTGCCGCCTTAGGGTTACAGTCTCCTAGTTAGGGTTTCATATATACCACCGCCTTTAATTTATAGGTCCATGAGCCTTATTAGTCTTTGTATTTTAACTTAATTAGGGGTATCCACTGCTACAAAAAACCTTTCTTATATTGTATTGTACATCAAGCGATTCGCCACTGGATTCTCAAGGAATAAAGCTCTTTACTTTCTTGTCTATTATTTTTCTCTTTATTTACTTACTTTTCGTTGTATTTTACTGTATTGCCTGTGTCCCTATCATAAATTTAACTATTTAACCTAGACGTACAAATTTAGGCATAAATACTTGACAAGTGGATGGGCTATCTGTATTGATATAATTTGGCCACGGAGGCAAGCTATGTCACACGGAGGCAAGCTCCAAGACTTATGAGTTGGGCTCACTACTGCGTCCAAGTAGACGTGTGGAACGAAGGATAACTTGGCTTTGGCTACTCATAAGATGTCATGCGGACTCTGAGTTACATCCCACGGATACTGGTTTATTTGAGTGTTCAAGTCTGTCTCGAGATGATCAGGGCCTTATAATCGCCGAGGCGCAGTATCAAAGAAGTGGGGATTGCGGGTTGCACACGACTTGGATGTGAGATCATGGGGTCTCCATCACCCATGATCTGCCAATGTGCAATTGCTATAATAGATCCTTTCATTTATAGTACTATTAATTCACAATTGTAGTTGAAACTCTAACAAATTGTAATCCCACGTTATTGATATTGAAACCTAATTTTCTCTTGCATTCACCTTTGACGTTATTTATTATTGTTTGTTTACGTATTGCAATCTTGATACAATATATTGCTTGTAACCCCAAAAATAAATCTTATTTTGTTCTATATCGTATTTAGAGGCATATAACTACAAGTGTTAAAACTTTAGGAAAATCTCTTGAATTTCATTTAATCCAGGAAAACATTCTAAATTTTCAGAAAAAAAATTATAGAGTTTGAGAATTCCATGATTCTTTCTTGCAAAACAAAACTGTTCACTTCAAATTTCAAAATTTCCACTTGAAGTTTCTCCACACAAAAAAAAAATGAAGTTTGTGTGTGAACTCCAGAATAGTTTCCTGATGTTTGAGCAAAGTGCCTATTTATATAAAACTTTATAAACAATGACCATCCGATCGTAAAAGCTCTAAGACGGCCACCCTACCTAAACTTCAACTTTCCGTTGGAGTCTTATCTTGTACTCGGAAGGACAAAAAAAAAACTTTAAGGTTTCAATGTATATGCATAGGCTTATTAGGGTACTCTCTATGAGATAGTAAAAAAATTTGTTTATTACATTCAGCTTGCAATAGCTCGAATTCCAAATGATCCAAATAATAAATATGCGGAAGCTGGAATGGCAGCTAGTTTATACAATTCTCATGTTGAAGGTCAGCAATATAGTGTATGCCGATTAAAAATTTAAAAAGGCTTAGATATCTTACAAGTTGGTTGGAGAGTAAGTTTAACACAATCTTTTCTATTCATAATTGAATTATTTCATAGAAGAAAGAATGTGATAAGGATTAATTATTGTACATCAAAGATGTGAATTAGAAATTTTATTAGTACTAACACTCAAAATAACTCTATTTTGTGGTTTATGGGGACCAATATTATATGGGGATAATAAAACTAGGCTTTGTATACACTTCCGGGTAACTGTTCTTTTGCACCTTAATGATTTTCATCTTGAGTTTAGGATACTTGTACGCCTATATCTTTTATTTTGACTATTATCTACTTTAATATACATGTGTTTAATGCGTTAGAGATATTTTACACTTTTCTATGCTGATAAAACTCAGTGTTTTAACACAATATTTTATGGCTTTATACTGGTAGGCAGTGAGACACCTCTTGATTGGGCATACGAGAAATATATTTCACAACATGGAGGAAAAATATGGGAGGGCACAATGTACATTGATCGGGTATATTGTATAATTTTTTTCTATTTTCGTGGTTAATGTTTTCAATTTTACACAATAAATATTGGAAAAGGCACATAAATATTGACATTGACACCTCTTCTGAAAAATAAGGATCTAGCTATGAAATTGGTTTCTTTTAACGGGTAAAAGTCATGATAAAATTGATTTTTTGCCGCAAAGAATCTTCACTGGCTTGACAAGTTTTGCTACAAATGTTGAATGGGGAAGAGTTGTATATAGTCCACTAGGTTTGCCAGCACCTCTAATGGGATCAAGCTTTTTTCCAGTGAAAAACTCCCTGTATGATGCTTATTGTACTAAAATTACAGTTTTAAACGCGAAAGGAAAGATAATTGAAGCAGATAAAATGACCATTCATGCCGAAAATCCTAATATGTACAAGGTTTTTTTAAGAACAACTTTGGTATTGTAGGGAATCTTTGTATTTTTTTTTTCTTTATGGTCCGACAAGTCTAGGTCTTGCTAAGTATTATAATAAATTTAATACTTTGGTAATCTAAATTTACAAGTATTCTTGCTATAAAGGGAGTTATTTATTATAATTCCGACAAGTTTAGTTGGATAACTCTTTTAGTAGACCTAGCGAACAATTTCTTCAATTTTACATAACGAATAAAAGACCTTAACATGTTCATAGCGATCGAATTAAGAAGATAAAACAAAACAAAAATAAGAATAAAGCCGAATACCGAGAGACCCCTCTAATTTTCCAAGAATTTTACTTTAAATACCGAAACTAAGGGATAGTATACCAATTGAACATCTAAAACCAATCTAAAGTGTACCTATTAGTCACATAGCAGCAGAACTTGAATATGCACCATGTGTAAATTTATAATAAATAACTCCCTTTACTTTCATTTTATTTCTTAAGAATTAATCCACAATCCTTCTTCTTTTTTTCCCTCCATGCACGGTACCCTAGGGTCTTCTTCTTGGATCTCAACTCCACCAACACCATCAACTTTTTGTCTTTTAATTTGATATCCAAAAAAGTCACCACAATTTTTTATTCTAAAATAATTAACACGGAGAGTGTGTGGGCAAAAATACACTACCTATTACTACGTAGATACAAGTCCAGCTAGCGAGACTACATCTATCCTACAAGGTACCGAACGTAGAGGATACAGGCCTGTTCTACGAGTTACGACCGTTCAGGCGGTACGGGTGTAGAACGCAAGGTATACATCCCGCTGCCTTAGGGTTTACAGTCTCCTAGTTAGGATTTCGTGATTCAAGCAAGATTAAGAACAAGAAGAATGAGATAAAAAGCTAGACATAATGTGAATTACAACAAAAGATTTAGTAGGAACTAGTCTACTAACCCCTTTGTTAGGAATCAAAAGATACCTAAACTATGCAACAATCCTCAAGACAAACCTGTGTTTTGACAATTGAATGATCAATGGTGGAAAAAGTTCAATTCGATTCAATTCTCAAAGGAATAAGTTTTTCCAATATTTTATGAGAAAAGCTAAAAAGCTGCGTTTAATTGCTATGGATTGTCTGCTGAAAATAACTAAGTGTTGGGGCTTATATAGGTCAACCCACACGCCTAAAATAAGCTAAAGAATAGCCATAAATTGGGCTAAATGTCAAAGACCACGCAGGGCCAAATAAGTGTCATTCACCTAACTATGAGCGTCTATGCAAAATAACTAATAAGAGCTCGTTGAGGAGCTCGTTGTGTTCATCAAGTTGCTGCCCGAATACTAAGCTGTTAATGCCCCAAAGAGTGAGCTCGTTGAGTATCTCGTTGAGCTCCCCAAGTCTCGGCCTCAACATGCTTCAATTGTCTCTCCTTCTCCAATGCTAATCAAAATGTCTCTTGTCATCTCTAACATGCTGGCCCTTTAGATAGAATGCATGATAGCAAATTTGGCTTGCACCATTTCATATATACCATCACCTTGAGTTTATAGGCCCATGACCTTTATTAGTCTTTGTATTTACCATAATTAGGACTAGGTAATCTCTACTATAAATAACCCTCCTTATATTGTATTGTACATCAACCGATTCACCACTAAATCCGGCTATTCTCTAGGAATAAAACTCTTTACTTTCTTGTCTATAATTTTCCTCTCCATTTACTTACTTTTTCATCATATTTTATTGTATTGCTTGTGACCTATTCATAAATTTAATAATTTAACCTATACGTAAAATTTTAGGATAAATAGTATGGTGTCCACCATAGGGCCCATGCAATTGCCCCTATCATGATGCCTTGATAATTATTCTGCAGGTACATGACGCTCAGGTCAAACGCGTATTGGTAGATCCAGGCACCGCGATGAACATCATTCATTCGGAGGTCCTCTGCTAGATGGAGGTGCGGAACCAGATAATTCCCAGTCCGTACGCCATAACCAGCTTTAATAGCTCCAGCAAGAAGTTTGTACGAAAAATATTCCTTCAGGTACACCAACAAGGGGCAGCGAGGGTAACGTCCTTCCAAGTAATGACATGCAATTTCTCGTATAAAATCATCTTGGGAAGACCCTGAATTCATGAAGTACGAGAAGTGTCGTCTACACTTCATCAGATTCTTAAATACCCGACTCCTTGGGGGTGAGAGAGATTTGGGGGGAGCAGAAACTATTCTGGAGCTGTTATATAACTGATGTGACATGTGCGGTCAAGAAGGAAACGAAGTACCAGAAAAAAGAAGCTGGATAAGTTTCTTGGCCCTTGCCTGGTAACCAGCATACCTTTTGGGTTCGAAAGTCATGAAGCAACTGAATCCCGCAAGCTAACTATCATACTCGCAGACCTGCAGGAAGAGGAAAAGCCTGCCAAGGTTATGGTCGACGATCTCGATTCGGAGATTTCTATGAGAGGTTCCCAGATAAGAAATTTTACGTGGGGGCCAAACTCTCGGCCGAAGCCAAACAAGAATATGCTAACTTCCTGTGTGCTGAGTCAGGCACATTTGCCTGGACACACACCAACATGCCTAAAATATCAACTAGTGTCATTACACATAATTTAAATATTGACCCTAATTTTAAGCCGGTCAAGCATAAGAAATGACCTATCAGCCATGAAAAGGGGTTGGCAGTGTACGAGGAAGTTAAGAAGCTGTTAAACAATAGTTCCATTCGCGAAGTTCACTATCCTGATTGGCTATCCAATGTTGTGGTGGTGCTGAAGAAGAATAGGAAGGGAAGGATGTGCATCGACTACATAGACTTGAACAAAGCATGCCTGAAAGACTCCTTCCCATTGCCTAACATCGAGCAACTCATCGATTAAACAATAGGTCATGAGGCTCTAAGTTTTTGGATGCATACTCGTGATATAATCAGATCCTCATGAATGTGGATGATCAAGAGAAGCCTTCTTTCATCACAGATAGGGGGACTTATTGTTACAAAGTAATACCTTTCGGTTTGAAATATGCAGGAGCAACCTACCAGAGGTTAGTGAACCTGATCTTTAAGAAGCATATTGGCAAGACTATGGAGGTTTATATCGACGACATGTTGGTTAAGTCGGAATTTGCCAAGGACCACATCAGCCACTTTGAGATAGCATTCAACATCTTGGACAAGTTTGGTATGAAGCTCAACCCTGAGAAGTGTGCCTTTGGCATATCCTACGCGATGTTCCTTGCGTTCATTTACTTCAACATGGGCATAAAAGAAAATCCAGTGAAAATTGAAGCAATTGAGGCTATACCAGAAGTTTTGAAGAGTGAAGTTGAGCTGAAAAGGCTCAATGGATGGATAGTCGCACTTAGCCGCTTTATCTCAAGGTTTTCTGAAAGGTGCCATCAGTTCTTCAACGTCTTGATGAAAAATAAAAGCTTCGAGTGGAAAGAGTAGTGTAGCAAGGCGCTTCGAGAGCTAAAGCAATATCTGGCTAATCTCCCGTTGCTAACAAAGCCACGCGAGGGAGAGCCATTATTATTGTACCTAAAAGTGTCTGAAGTCGTCATCAGTGTTGTTTTGGTACGTGAAGAAAAGGGGGTGCAGTCGTGAGAAGACCCGATCTTCTGTCTAGGCCGTGTGGACATCCTACATCTTCCCCTAGAGCCATCGAGCGAACCCTATTTATAGATTTCAACCACATTAGCCAACCCTACCTTGAAATGATATTCAAGACTTAGAACAACATAATTATAATATATAAGTTGTACTGAGGAAATTACAGCTGCCTACTCAATGTAGTAGGTTTAGTGCTCTCCAGACAGACATCTAAGGATACAAACAAAGTATATACATCTTCTAAAGCGAACAAAATACAACTGAAGTAATAGACATAAAACTGGTGGCCATCTTGAACAAAAGCTGGCTCACCCTGACAGCTAAAGTCGTCTTCGCTTTTCAATCAGGCGGCGAACTCATTCCTGGAGGGAACCTGCTGAAACGGAATAAATAGACAAGAAATAAACAGAGGGTCAGTCAAAAAGAGTCCATCAGTAGGTGCTAGCTAGCTACCTCAAAGAAATAGGTAAGCTAGCCGGGAAGACGAGAACAACTATAGAATGCAACGCTTATACTAAACAACCAATATACCCCTGAAGACATAAACACATGTAAGCATCTCATTAAGATATTTGAATACTTACATAACATCAGCACCAAATCTACATCCTAAACTCGTGTAACCAAGTAATAATATCCATACCGAGGACCAACTAACTAACCAAAGGGAATCGAGAAGAAAGCAACAGACAAATAGATCAACCCCACATATCAAGAACACCAATGACACAGAATATCAATTAAGTATCACACAACAATCTTTATCAGAAAATGGTATGAATGCAGAAGAGTACCACAGGGTAACATGTGCCCAAATACCATTCTCAAGTGGACTCCCTCGCTCTCCTTGGATATATGGCCTGATACGAAATCTATCGCACTATCAGGGGTGCGAACTCCGTAGCGCACTTATGCTGCAAACTCCAGAGCGCATCGGTGATACAAAATCCATAGCGTATTGATAATGCAAAATCCATAGCGTGTGAAGATTTACATAAGATGATACAACATCCGCGGCGCTTCGACAATTCACAATACCATTTTAACAATAGAAAAGACCTTCTTATATCGGTACATATTCAAAACTATTTCCAACACAAGTCTTTCATCGCTTAATCAGGTGATTTTCCAAGATTCACAACTTAATATAGCTTCTCCACTCCTCAATTGATGTCCATAATCACAATTTAACCCTCACTCGCAACACATTGCTAAACGAAAGGCCTATCGACAGATACCACAGGGATAACAATGATCTTTCCCTCAATATGACATTTACACATCACGTCTAGCACATAATATTGATACGTATAGTCGGTAGTTCATATTCTTGGCTCGATTCCGAGCCTAATGTAAGACAACACATCATAGTGGCACGTAACAGAATGATGCAAAGCAACAATTCACATAACAGTATGAAACCTCAAGATAATAAGCAAATAGAATGGTAGCGTAATAAGTACGTCATATGGCTGATACACACACAAGGAACACGTGGTAGATCATTTATGGGCCGAAGGCCGCCAAAGAATAGGATAAAACCACATACCTTTTAATCTCGAGCCGAGTGGACTATTGAACGAACTACTTTCCTTCCCGATGCCTCCTGGAACCAATTTCCTCTAAGCTAAAGAAGATATTTTGCATAAGTCAGTGCTCACAAATTTAATCTCAAGCTATTAGCCGAAGATAAAAAGAAACTACAAAAATGCCCCTGGGTCGGGCTCAACAGAATACTAAGAAATTTTACATTTTCGTACTAGTCATACTCTCATGAGTTCAAATATATTTCCGAATTCATTTATGATAAATTCCCCAATTTCCAATGTTAGAGTTCTAATCCCCTTTCTTCCCAAGCTAAATTCATAGGATTCTAACTCAAAATTCATGAATTAATAAAATTAGCTAGATTTGAAACCATACCTGATGATATCCTCCGATTTGGTACATTAAATTTGGCTTGGTAACACGTAGAATTGGATATGGAATAAAATAAGCCGACAAGGCCATTTTATACCCAGAAAACATCGTTTTCGCCCTACCCCTTGATCGCGATCATGTTCCCAGGGACGTGGTCATGCTTCGGGGCTGCAGAAAGAAGCATGCATGTGCCTTCACGCGCACGATCGTGCATGTATTTCTGGAAGGTGCAGAACTCTGCACTAGCACCTGCTGGTGCTACGATTTGGGTCCGAATATGACCCTACAAGGCTCGGAATGACCTTAAATTTTGTAGACAAGTCATACAACAGTTTTGTGACATGCTCATGAAGACGGATCCTAAATTAGATCTCCGAAACTCTAGATGTGGGTCCCATAGGAAGAAATCAATTTCTTGACTTTCAGGACATTAGTGAGAACTATCCGAACTACCTCAGATTTCACTTTCGAAAGTTCCACCTAATGCAACCTTCATATTTCGAATCAAAGCTCATTTACTCAAAAACCTCTTTTATGCTTTACCGACAACCGAAATGAAAACCTTCTTAGAAAACCTACCAAACAAGGTCCAAATCAGCTCAGATTTTGCAGACAGGTCCTAATGGACCTAATGTAGCTTTTAAGATTGTCGGCACGTTAATCGGACCCGTAACTCTCAAAATTACTGATCGAGTTTATTTCTAATAGCCGATATACTACATTAGCAAATCTCTCTTGGATGCAGAAACCCGGTACCAACACCTAGAGAAATTAGCACTCGCCCTAGTTATGGCAGCAAGGAAGCTACGACCATATTTTCAAAGTCACACATTTATTGTAGTCTCCTTTTTCCGTTAGCGGACCATTTTTCAAAAACCTAAACTCTCGGGCAGGCTAGCAAAATCGGTCGTCAAGCTAGGAGAATATGATATCATTTTTCAACCATGCACGACCATCAAGTCCCAGGTACTCGCGAACTTCGTTGCCGACTTAATGCCGAAGGCCGAGATAGAGCATAAAACAATTGAGGGTGTTACCCCTGGAGAATGGGTGATCCACACCGATGGTGCCTCAAATGTAAAAGGGGCCGGACTTGGTTTAATAATCAAATTCCAAACTGAGAACAAAATTCGGAAGGCTGTAAGCTGACCGTCGATGAGAAAAAATTAAGCAGAATATGAAGCAGTTATTCAAGCTCTGGAATTAGCTTACATATTGAGGACCAGGGAGATTAGTCTCAACAACAACTCCCAACCGGTCCTTCAATCAAGTAACTGGAGCCTATGCTGCCAAAGATGCCCGCATGCAGGAGTACTTGGAAGAGTGGAGAAGCGTTTGACGATTTTTTCAAAATGGACGATCAAGCAAATACCAAGGGAAGAAAACACGGAGGCTGATGCCAATGCAGACAGCCCATAATCCATCATTGAGTTAACTTACGCAGATGTCAAGCACCACGAGGTCAACATTACGGAATCGGGATGGGATCGGGATGGGATTGGCGGAACCCGATCATTGAATACCTGGACAAGGGAATTCTCCAAGCAGAAAAAAAAAAAAGGAAAGCAGAAGGTTGAGGGTTGAAGCAGCTCGTTATTGCCTGATCAACGGGGAGCTGTATTGCCGGATGTTTAGCGGTCCTTTGGCTAAATGTCAGGGACCCTCTCAAGTGGATTACGCCCTAAGATAAATTCACGAGGGGCAGTGCGAAAACCACTCCGGGGGACTATCTCTAGCTCACAAATTAATCAAGGCGGGTTACTTTTGGACCCAAATAGAAGATGATGTGAGCAAGTTCGTTCGTGCATGTGACAAATGCCAGAGATTTTCCCATATACCGCATCAGCCAGCGGAGCTGTTACATTCCGCGATAGCCCCGTGGCCTTTCATGAAATGGGGAATGGATATCGTATGGCCTATGCCTAAAGCGCCCAGTGGTGTCAAGTTTTTACTTATTATAATAGACTATTTCACCAAATGGGTCGAAGCCCGACCTATGCTCAAATCCGAGATCAAGAGGTGATACAGTTTATATGGAAGAACATCATGTGTCGTTTCGGCATGCCAACAGAAATCACTTGTGACAATGGACCTCAATTCATGGGCGACAAGATCATCATTTCCTAGAAGAATGAGAGATAAAGAGAATAACCTCAACACCCTAACACCCTTCAGCCAACGGTCAAGCTGAATCTTCAAATAAAATAATTGTTGAATGCCTGAAGAAGCGACTCAAGGAAACCAAGGAAAAATGGCTGGAGGAACTGCCAAGAGTTTTATGGGCCTACCGCACTACATCCATGGCTAGTACCGAGGAAACTCCATTCTCGTTAACATACGGGACGAAAGCAATAATTCTCTTAGAGATCGGAGTATCCAGCTTGCAACGGTCGTTTGCTAAGGAAGAATCGAACAACGAGTCTTTGAAAGCTTCACTCGACACCTTGGACGAACGATAGGATATAGCGGTCATACGCCTCGCAGCCCACAAGCAACGGGTGGAGTAGTACTACAATGCTTCGGCTAACCTACGTTCCTTCAAAGTAGGAGATCTTGTTCCTCACAAAGTCACTCAGAGCTCCAAGGAGGCCAGTGCAGGCAAATTAGCTCCAAATTGGGAAGGACCTTATAGAGTCTAAAGCATAGCTGGAAAAGGTGCGTACATCCTTGAAGATATGAAAGGAACAACCATTCCAAATAATTGGAACATCTCATGGCTTAAAAAAGTACTACTCTTGAAGGCCAACAAAGCCCACATACTCGAGACATGTATTTTTCTCCTCTTTTGTTTCTTTAATAATTATCATTGTTTCATAACTGGCCCTTAGCCCCGTTCTTTGTGTTTCATATGGTTCAACGCCCTATTTATTAATAAAACTACTATTTTACTTAGTCAGTTTTACAATTCAGATCCATCTATGATCCAACAATTCATAACTCCAGCCAGACCTAAGTTGAAGTAATACACCCACTTTTCGCTGCAAAAAGTAGGGTAAACTACTCGCTGAATACAACATTGTTCATGACAATTGTAAAAAATGGAAAGGGAAGGCTAAAATTTGCAAGTTCCTCCAAATTTGCACTGTTAGAGACTCTTCGTTTGAATTGTAGCTCTTGCATCGAAGTATCTCTCGGCACTCGAAAAGCGGAATTTCAAAGTTGATGCCCCAAGTGGCAACATCTTTGAAACGTTGTGCCATGGCAGTTGGAAAGTTAGTCCAACTGAGGAATCCCTCAGAAGAATGGAGGTAGAAGTAGAATGCGGTCCGAAACTTCACTTGGATTCACTTGGAGAGACTCCAATGAGGAACTCTCGGCAACCGTAAGAACACCATGTTCCCCCTTTCCCGGACGATTGGAAGTAGATGCAATCCCTAAAACTGCAGAACATGGCAGAGCTATACGACCACCCTGAACGCTCTGGGTAAGGAGAATATTCTCGGGTATCAACCGCCTGAAGAAGGAGAGGATATCGCAGGGACTCACTCCTCATTTAAATAGAGTTGCTTATGGGACTATAGCCCTCGGCAACTAAAAGACAAGCAGATGCAGGAGCCCTGCTAGGGTGGTATTTTTCTACTGGAAAACCCCACATGACAAGAATAATATCACAGCAACCGCCGTGTTAGAATAATATCACACAGCAATCAGTGTGTATGGCGCGATGAAGACATTCCGAAAAACATCATTAGAACCCCGATCAAACTTCCTGGCTCGGGGGATCTGTTCTTCAATTCATGGATGGAGAAAAAGAGGAAGAAAACTGCAGATGATCTTTTTCCTACAGTTTCCCCAAGCACCATCCATTCTGAACAAAGGAGTTTTTTTAGGAATATCAAACCAGGATCAAAGGTAAATATTTTTGAAGATAGAAGAACTAATTCTTTCATAAGGAACTTTGTAGAGGATTGAGTATTTTTTTTGAAGAAGATTTGTGATTCCACAACTATCACGAAGCCCGTATTTATAGGCCGGAAGAGATAAGAACGGATCATGAAATGGTCAAGCGAAATTATGACCAGAGAAATGAAACGATTCGGCGTAGCAAAAAGTATCCTTGGTAAGGTACATGGAATCAACATCAGCCACTTAGGTGAAGACACGTGGACTTCCTCGATAAATCAGCATCATTCTTGGTCAAACAGACTGCGAGTTTCAAGGAGTCAGTGAGATATCTTTCACATCCATCTTGTACACCGCTTTCACTACCTGACTGCTTACTTCAGCACTCATCAAGTGAGGGGACTGACTGTGTAGGAAAAAATACGCCACCTATTACTACGGGAGCAAAACTGCACTTATCCTACAAGTCACCAGGCATAGAGGATACATGTCTGTTCTACGAGTTACGACCGTTCAGGTGGTACGGGTATAGAACGCAAGGCATACATCCGGCCGCCTTAGGGTTTACAGTCTCCTAGTTAGGATTTCGTATATACCACCGCTGGAGTTTATATGCCCATGGCCTTTATTGGTCTTATTTTACCACAATTAGGACTGGGTAATATCTACTATAAATATCCCTCCTTACATTGTATTGTACATCAAGTGATTCACCACTGAATTCGACTATTCTCAAGGAATAAAACTCTTTACTTTCTTGTCTATAATTTTCCTCTCTATTTACTTACTTTTTCATCATATTTTACTTTATTGCTTGTGACCCATTCATAAATTTAATTGTTTAACCTAGACGTACAATTTTAGGCATAAATAGATAGTGTCTTAAGGAGAAGAAAGAGAGTGTAGTAAATTCTACTACTTCGCAGCTCAATCCAATAGTAAAAGGAAAACATGGAACTTTATTTATATTAATAGATTAGAAACTATTACAATACTAGAAGATTGGAACTAGAGAATAAGATAACAACAACATCAATTTAAGAAAGAGATAAGGGAATAACGATGAGAGGAAATAAAGGAACCAACAAGGATGATGAGAGGCTTAGAAGAATTAGAGATAAGGAGATATAGAGTTTTGCATTAGAACATTTATAATTGCATGACGTTCTTCCTTCACATCATATTTTATAAACCGGGTTCTCAAGCAAATCTATTGTTGGGCCATCTAGTTGTTTGGGCACTTTGTAGTTTAGCCCCAAGCCCAATCTTCTTAGGAAAATTTTGATCACTAGCCATTTTTGGACGCGCTCATTGGGGACTATCCACTGTTTCAAAATTCATTGAAGAATAGCCAAAAATTCGCGCGCGCACACTTAAGTTCCATTAGCGTTGGAAAAACACCCCAGACTAGTCCCATAACAAAATACTATGGGACCGAAGCTTTATACAAAGTCCCATAACAAAGGTCCAGTCCCATAACAAAATGCTGGGGCTGTTGAACAAGTTTTGTTCACAGCCCCAGCATTTTGTTATTGGACTAAAGCTTTATACAAAGTCCCATAACAAAATGCTGGGGCCTTGAACAAAACTTGTTCAATGCCCCAGTATTTTATACTGGGGTTAGTTTACTGAAGCTTCCCAGTAAACTTGTTCAAAGCCCCAGTATTTATACTGGAATTTGTCCGGAGGTTGCTATTTCTCAGCGAATTTATTTTTGACGGCTACAAATCAATTAGCGTGCGCCAAACAGGCCCCTACACGAAATTTTTACATCTTCTTACCCATCACTGTCCAAATAATTGGCCTATCAACATTATCTGACTTAATATTCATAAAATACTCTCATACTTGAAAAGAACCTTGTCCTCAAAGTTGGAGAAAATCAGAAAATGTAGCAATATCTACTTGATTTCGTTATCCCAAAGAAAAGATTTACACTAGCAGAATATCTCTCTCTTTTCATGGTCCCGCTTGGGAACGAGGTAGAAGCATAACAGTAAAACAACTAGAAGCATCACTCCCCAACAATGGGATCAATCTTGATATAGGTGAATCCATACCATGATACTTGTCCTACTACGAAAACAATTCCCCGCAATCTATGGGATACCTATAGTACCTTAAGACCACTTAAAGTCCAAGAGCAACCAGCTTAATGAGCCGGCTCATTATACATGCAGCATCTATAGTATAACTAGATACAGTGCCCGTGCTTCGCACGGGTGCCTGATGTCGTCGTTGCTTTTACCCATTAAACTAACTTTAAACAATTTTAGATTAAATTCACAATTTTGAATTTAGGACTAACTATTAGAAAGTGCAAACATGGCAAACCATCAAATCTAGAGTCTTGATGTTGAGAACATCATAGGTAACCATAGTGAAAGGACTTTATGAACATGTACAAAAATACATAGTTATATAATTTAGGTATACATAATATCCCAAAGTGTGGAAATGCAAAGTATCTTCAATTGTCCCCTTGATCTATCAGTAGTTATCTTGCTATCTTTCTTTCTTCCAAGTTGGCAATGAGCCCTTGTCATTTCAAAACTAAGCATAGTTGTTATCCTTCTATCATTTCAAAACCAAGCATGGGGGGATAGCTCTGCAAACCTGTTTCCAAATGATTAAACATTATTATTGTGCAGCCAACCAATTGTCAGGGAAAAAACATATGAATTCCAGATGTACTTGTAGTAGAATTGCAAGACCTCTTCAAATAACAAAGAATCAGGGCCCCTCTTCCTTTCTTCTAATAACAAGAAATTGGAACCCCTTTTTTCTATCAACACAACCAGGAACAGAAACACACAAAATGTGTTCTCATTTCAACCTTTCAACTCGAAAGGAAATGAAGGGAAGAACTTTCACTCCAAGAGTCAAACTTTATCATAGCAATCATATACATAAATCCATTCCCGTTAACACAATTTAAAAGTACTTAATTCTATTCCCCTTTAACACACTTTGAAGGGACATCTCTTAAAAAATTCAAGAAGAACTTGGAGTCACAGAGTAGCACACAACACTCTTCCTCCTTTTGACATCAAGAGAACAGAGCATACCTAAACTCCTTTCCCCTATAACTATCTCATGAACCTAAAAACTAACTAAACTATAACCAGGACCCTTTCTCCACTTATAGCAAACTGAGATAGAAACACATCCCAGCATACATCTATTATATAACAAATGCTCCAACTGAATTCATTAAACATAATTTCAAACCATAAGGTCAAATCACATTCCTAATTACATTACAGATGATAAGTTTTTCATTAATTTATAAGGACACATTGAACTAAGTTTGACTTTAAGGTGTTAATAACGTTGAAGTGGAAAAAACATAGGAGAGAGTGTTGACATAATTCTTAAAATTTCTTAGTTAGATTTTCCTTTGGTTAGGATATTTCAAACTGAGAAAGCGACAAGTATTTTGTAAGGCACGTAATTGTTACTTTATGTTTTTTTTTTAAAAAGAGTGGAAAATTCTATGGAATTCAGCTCTTAAATTACCGGGATCAAATCCAATCAAAAGAAAATAAGGATTAGGGTGTTTTGTGCATCAAGATAATGGTGCTGAAAGGTTAATAATATCCACCATCTCAAGTTAGAAGGTATTTGATGCTTTATAGTTGCTCGTGTCCAAAAGAATTTCAATGTGAGGTCACAATTTTCGTATAACTTTTCAGCATTCATATATTGCAACTTACTATATACTTTGCTTGGCCCTTTTTCTGTTTATTAATGCTTCCAGTAGTCTTAAGGGATCCTAAGAACTATCCTTTTTCAGAGTACACTAACAATACACTTTTTTTTTTCCTTTAATAAGAAGATTTATTTGCAAGGTTAAAAAACACAAAGAAGATGGTCTGTCCTTTTTAAATTCTATAGTGAAGAAACTCAAAAGTCACCAGAGAATCCAAGAATTTACCAAAAGAGTAAAAAGAAATCAGATTAAAGTAGAACAAAAAAGAAAGTAGGAAGAAGAAGAACTCACAATAATGAAGCATTGGTGTCTGGTTAATATGACTATCTGGTTCATATGACTATCTTACTGACTGATCATCACCACAAGAAAATACCTGACTGATCACCAGCACCCAAAAACGGATTTGTTTCCTGCAGCAGGTAATTCTTAAGAAGAAAAACATGCTGATAAGAGGAAAAGCAAGTTGATAGATGAGGTGATTAACTTAGAGAAGAAATGAATAGAGTTATAGTTAAAAAAAAAAAAGTAGTACTATTTCTGATTTGATTACCTTCAAAATGTACATATACAAATCAAAAAGGCAGAAGTGACCTTCATTTTGTCTTCAGTGGAGTTGTTGGATCCATTTTTTTTCATCTTCAATGATCCAACTTCTTCAGGTGGAAATTCAGTTTCTTCATCGGATAAGAGTAGACAATCTTTCTTTCTCTTGCTGACCTCACCAACATCAGTCGAGGATCGTGTGGGGAGAGAGCAGGGAGCATTTGATTTTTCAATACATGAGATGACAAACCGTTTTCTAACTGATGCAGGATGGCGCGCCAATGATTTTTTTGCCTGAATTTTGAACATTTTGTGAGAAAGAAAGCTTTGAATTTCTTGTAATGGCATGAGCTCTTTCTGTAAAAAAGAGTATTGGTGAGCTTTATAGCTTTAGTGACAGACCAATACTTAAATTTTGTTAGTCAAACTTTTATTTAAGGCTAGAGTTAGATTTTGTACCTTGACTGAAACTATCTTGTAAACCTCGGCCGCAGTAAGGGATAATATATTTTCTCCATATCTGCCCATAATTATCCCAACTGTTGAGCCAGAGGCATCTTCAAGATCAACATCAAATCGACACCTGTGGTATTATACAATTAAAATACTAATTTAATATAATGGAGAAGAATTTGGTGAAAAATTACCTTGGAGTTAACATAGCTTTTTTATTACACATCATGCAATCGATTTCCCTTATCACGGGCATCCTCACTTCTTGTCCACAACTTGAACACAGTAAAACATAGAAATACTGGTGGTTGGAATTGATATCTTTGGCTCGATGGAGAAAGTGTCACCCTGTTTAATGAGGATGGCAGTAAATAGGTATTACAGCAATAACAAATATCAAATTATGAACTGTGAAAAGAAGATATGAACGTACATCCTGTTGTCACTGGGCATTTGAAATCGAAACTACTTCTTCATGCACAGGAACAGAGATGACATGTCCAGACCTACATCTAGATGTACTCCTCGTGGTATAAGAAGCCAACATTTCGATATTTTTTCATTACTCTGTTGATATCAAAAAAGCCTTAAAACTGTTAGAACAGTAATAATCACAATGATTTCCTACAATCTTCTTCCATTGTAGACAGATCTTGGTGAAGAACAGTTAACAACTCCTCCAAGTATATCTATTGGCAACAGCAATTTAAGTTAATAAGAAAAAATGCAAAATGGTAAACTGACAAGACTTTCGCCATTTTGACAGGTTGTTTCTTTGGTACTAAATCAGTGTTTAATTGTTATTTTTTTCTTCATAACCAAAGTACAAACATGTTCAATGATAAATAACCAAAAAAATAAATGATTGCTTTTGTGAATAATATGCTTAACAACACTACAATAATTTTCTAATTAACTCAAACAATAAGATTCCTTTTGTAAACAAAGATTGCACAAGTAAATCTGAAAACTAAGAGCCCCCAACATGCAGACAATGAGGAAATTCGGTAGCTCCGAAGGACTGAAACCCAATAAAAATGAACCTGCAGTACACTACTCACACAGCCAAGCACATATAAAGAAACGCATCAATGTTATTTGAGTGTGAAAATTTAGAAAAGGAAAACAAAGGAGAAGTAATGAATTTATCAATTTTGTACACATACATAAATTATGTTGAAGAAATTTAACCTGGAGAAGACAATCTGACAATCTACCTAATTCAACTTAAGGAGCAGAAAAAATACATCAAATTTGTAGAAAATGAAATTCTAAATATGTATACAGTTGCAGAATTAATGTATTACCATTCATGAAGTCGTTGGCATTATGGGTATGGTGGATCGATCTGTATTGTTTTGTTGGATCTTGTTTGCAATGATTTACCTACAGACACGAAATGGATATGAGAAGTACCAAAATCATATTGATTTTCGAATAGTAAGATGGGTATTATCTAGACTTGACTCACCATTGAATTCAGAGACCCCGACACGCCTCTGCAAGAATGATAGGATATTTCTTGAATTCTGTCAGGAGTTTCTTTCCTTCACCTTGAATGATATCCTCTTCCCATATAGTGAATGTGAAAGGCTATTTCCTGTTTCAAGCAAAATGAGTAATAATATTAGTTGCGTGTTTTCTATATCTTAATACATGGAATTATGGAGAAAACTTAAACATAGATTAATATAACTTGAAGCTTGGCTAATACACTTACAAAGGATCAATAACAATGAGTTCTTGCAATTTTCTTTCCATTGATAAACATCTCAGAGGAAAACAATATGACAACAATTGCAAGAATATCTAATGACAGCAATAATTCAAATCGATAAGCAAATTCGTAAAATAGTAAGTTGACAATTTGTATTAAAGTAACTGCATATTCAATGAATAGAAAGAATAAAGTTATTGTACCAATTTCTGTATTCTTATCCTTAATAGCCTTGATATCACAGAAGGATGTGAGAGTAAGCTTTGTGGGCAGCGGCAGCACATTCTCATCGGGGTCATTTTCTTTGATTGTATCAATTATGGTCTTTCTATCAAAAATCCACTCATATACATGTATTGGTCTTCCAAATTTCAAATCTGATAGTTGTACCCGCGCACCCATTATGAAATAGTTGTGGTACAATTCAAACTTATATTTATCGAGAAATTTGGGGATATTCGCCATAAATACTTGCCTTTATTTGTTCTTCCTGTAATTATTCGACATACAACACATGTATAAGAAATTAAAATAGTTAAAGGCATATGTAATGAAATGGATGGCTTAGTGGCAATATACAGAAATACCTATTCATCTTGGAAGATCATATTCAGATAACTTAACTTTTTATCCTTACTTATTTGTGGACCGCATTTATCCACAACCTGAATTTTGCAGGTCCGGTCGAATGTGTGAGGAGTAATTTCACATATACGTAGTCGTTATGCCATTTTTGGACGAAAGCTGAAAAACAAGAGAAAACATGCATATAGAAGAGTAGTTAACCCATCAACATAAGAACTCAACACCTTTTCTATCTGCTGGTTTTCCAATAATAGATAAAGAAAAAACACAATACAATCTATGAACATGTTTGAACACATACACGTCTTCTGTTGACAAATTGGATATAGAGAATCCCACAATCTACCTTCTTCAACCGAAGTAACAGGAAATTCAAAGAGGTGCAAACTTATTTTAAAAAAGTAATACTTTTTTTTAAACATCTAAATTACAACCAACAAAACCCCTAACTTACAGAGTTGCAGACTTTTTCTTAAATGATGGATAGTACATTGCATGATAAATGAGGAAGAAAAAAACAACAAAGAATTGTTTGTTCTTTCAAGTATATCGTCAAATACCTTTAGTGCACCAAAATTCTACTATGTATATATACAAAAAATATCAAAAAATGTATAAATTACCTCTTATAATCGAAGCACTGTCCCTTTACCACAGCTTGGGCAACTTTCACTTTCAGAGATATGTGAAATCAAAATTTTTCAACCATTATATTCCAAAGTAAACTAATCACAAACCAAGAATAAACAAGAAATCAAGAATAATAATGTGCACCTTCCGACGCCAAAGACACTGACCAATAGGGCAGAGAGAAGGAAACAACGCCATTGCTGCAAGACAACTTGTTGCATGTGATTAAGAAGTCTCAAATCACATACCATTAAAGGTATGCAAAGCCCAAATACGGGTTTGATTGTATTAATTCCCAGATAGTCCCCTAGCATAATCTACTAAATTTGAAAGTATAACAGTGTAAATTCATACGTGCATGGCTTAAAAATAGTGGAAACACAAAGGAAACATTGACCCCGTTACATCTCTATAAGGGTTGGGAAAATTAGCAAATAACACTTAAATTAAAAAATAAAAAATAAAGACGAAAAACAGAGTAGTGAAGAAATATGAAAGAGGAAGAAGAATTAAGAAGTCACCGGCTATACAAAGGAAGCACCCAAAGTCCAAGAAGAACTATAAAGAAGAGAGAGAGAATTTCATTTACTTGCATACAAAAGAAGAAGCCAAACGTCAGGTTGAGTCAAGCAAAATGGCATCACTTTTGATTTTATTTACAAAATTACCAGACACGTGTTATTAGGAGAAGGCTTTGGTCGTCTTTGAACTGACATTTTTATATAATACTAGACATTTGATGCCTGTGTACAACACAGGCCCAACATTAAATCAAGAAAATAAAATGAATGACTAAAAAAATGAATTTACTTTTATTGACTGATATTGGAAACAACATTTAGATAAAGTATACATACATTTTGAGAAGTAATTAGAACACTAAGTCTCATGTCATGATGAATTGCAACAGGGAAGAAACAAAGTACTAAAAATATAACCACCTCTGAAAAGAAAAACTCTTGAAACAATGAGTTTGCTCACACATAGTTCATGATTCTAAGAAGAATGCCCGCATTAAATTGGTTATGTTATCCTTTGAAGTAGCAATAGTTTCATTACGAGCAGGAGGAAGGGCATCTGATGAGAAGGCTATCGAGCGCCTCTACTCGAAATGAGAGACTTTTGAGACCGACCAGTTGACGCAAATAAATTTCATTCCACGAGTTACCTTCGGTACAACTAATACAGTTGTCGGCTTGTCGCTTCAAGTAGTACCTTCCGAAGAGAATGGTAAGATCTTCAGACGTCCTAAACATTGGACGAATAATAAAGAAAACTATAAAAAGCACATATATACCCAACAAATAATTCTTCACAAATAGTAGTACGAATACCTACAAGCAATAGGAAGAAATCAGTAATAAAAAGTTGTCCATTCAATGAGTAATAAACGCCATTAACTAATTGAAAGATGATAATCAATGCCTTATATAGAAAAATTACAGTTCAAAATAACACATAGTAATAAGGGGACTCAACCCCTTCAGATTTTTCATCATCCCTCTACTTTGGATAACAAATTCTCCAAACAAAATTAACCATGTCCCATGTAGTCAAGCTGGTCAATATAAGTTTAATCATGTAAAATGCCTGAATTTACCATTCCAGATTTATAAGAGGGGCAACTATCACGTTTTTTATTATTCTCGAGGAGAGAAATCATTATAACAGTATTCGTGTTTCCATTTCACACAAAATTTACGACAAATCTACACATAACATGGTTGTAAAGTAGGGGCCAGACTATCTATTTAAGAACTAAGTTCATTCGACAAAGGGACCTTTATTTGTCTATTTTGATGTGACTTCTAGTAATGTAGTTGATATTGCAGCAGTAAGCAGCAATCACAGTCTGCTCAAGTTCATTCTTGAGCATTTCCACCTATTTTATTCCCACATGATAACTATTAGTAATCTTCTTTTACTTGGCACTCGGACAATATATGAATTTAATAGTGTAAAGCCATGACCATTAAAGTTTATAAGAGGGACAACTTAAGCTTATTTGAATTAATGATCACAAAACTAAACATAATACAGACAATGTTAACATTTCAGTTAACCAATGAAATCTAGGATTCTTGATAGCAAATCAAAGATAAAAAAGAAATAAGAAAGAAAGCAAAGGCCTCTTTTTTTCCCTCCTTTTTGTTGCAAAAGTTGGAAAATTCAAAGACCGACTACACCAAAATCCTGTAGATTTATGTTAATTGCATTAACACAGGGAGCGGGACGTGCTTAATCATTTATATGGATGATGTCTCATTCTTTTGCACAAGTAACTACATCAACAGAACCATAGTCGTAAATGCAGAAAAGGACCAATCAATCATAACTGCGATCAAAGCATGATTTTGGTTGTATACTAACTTCAAACATCAAAAATTGCATTCTTCCAACATCAGCTCCATTTACAAGGATGGATTTTTAAGCAAGTGTTTTTGTTTCTCTATGTATGCATTCCTAGCTACAGGCACGGCTAAACAACCTCACGAAGGCTAGATTAGCCATGTGCTTTACATTAAAGTAAATGCGACAAGAGATGAGAATAACAGAGAAGTAATAGAACCTATGTAATCATCATGATAAAATAGCCCATCGCGGGAAAACACTTCAAGGTTTAACATGTTGCCAAAAGATTTAACTAATCATGCTAACTAATTCACACCGAAGACAGCCTTCCCTAAGACCAGCCATCGCAGACCCATGCACATTTCTCGATCTCTACGCTATCTATATTGAGCGTTTCAATCATATGTGAGCATTGATGTGGTTAATACTATATATCAGATTCATCAAGCATAGTAAATCCCTCAACTCCTAATCTTACCTTCTTTTTGTTGAGTTTGATTTTGCCCACTTCACAATATATGCTCAGGTTCTTATTGTGAAAGAGATGAACACACTGACCACTGCACTCCTCCAAAATGATAGTGACAATATCTATTACCTTAAGAGCACAGAGCAACTTATATTAAGCCCCAAAAAAAGTGACACACCATCAATTTTTGACACTGATATTAACAATATTATGGAGGTAATTATAGTCTTAAAAGAGGCCACAAAGATGTAATATCAAATACATACCAATGTATATATGCCAGCATGGGATTGATTGTAGCTGAATTAAAAGCTATAGGAAATCGCACAGTAGATCATTGTTAGCCGATAACTCAAATATCTAGTTGACGTAACTCTAGCAGCAGTAGTTTAATGTATTTCTTGATATTCCCCTTTACTTACTTCTTATTTATCGATTAAGGCCAGTGTTAGTAGTGGTGCTCTAGATTAGATTCTTCCTCAATTTCTCCCTATAAAACCATCAAAACATCAATTTTTTATGTTAACACATTATCATTGAAGAATAAATATAAAGCCACTAAAAATGTAACATTGCCAAAGAAAGAATGAAGACATACCATGGAGGGTAATCAGATTCATTGCCTTTTTGCTCGAGTCATGGTTAACGTAGCATGCAGACTCGTTCGACATCCATCTATAAGAGTAGCAAGAATCTAATATGAACATAGGAATACCTTGAACTCAAAGGGAAAAAAGCAAATTTTCATCCTGATATTTCAGTCCAATTCCTACACCCTATTTTTCAAGAGAATCCTTTACAATTCCCATCGTAAAATTTATAAACAGTTATAAAGCAAGCTATTGAAAATAAGGTGATAAAAAAGAAAGACATGAAACCTGTTTAATTAGAACAGATTAAACAAAAAGTACACCAAAAAAAACTAAAAACATTGTGGAGAGGAAAATGAAATTTGAGAAGACAAAATCGTACCTGACCCAGATGAAAAGTTGAAGAGAAAATGATGCTTCTAGAGTTTTGAGAATAGATGAAAGAAAATATGATAGTAACATATTATCATTGAAGAATAAATATAAAACCATTGAAAAAAGAACAAAAATATCAAAGTTACTCAAATCAAACAGGAAATACATAGAATAATCAACAACATATGGAAGAAGATGAGAAGATAGTACTTACTAAGTGAAGAATTGAACAAAGAAATCTAGAACAGGGGAGAAAGCCGAAGACAATTTTGGAAGATGAAGAGTGAATAGAATGCTATTCAATTGTTGGGATATGTAAGCTACCTAGAAGTAAAAAATACCCACCATTAATTGCAACCAAGTAGAAAAACCATTTTGAAAGTTGAAACAAAGCAAGAGGAAAGGGAGAAAAAGACTGCTTCCAAAAGCTCAGAGGTAAAATGGACGATTTTTCTAGATTTGTGTTGTAAGGTGAAAACAAATGACACATGGACTGAGATAGCAAAGCCAGCTCAAACATACGAAATTACCATTTTGCCCATGGACGACCACCATGAGCTTTCTATATAGTAGTAATAGAAAAAGACAAAAGGGAAAGACAACACATACTAGTTTGGTTGGTGGGATGTCACAAACATTTGATTTTACATTGTTTGAAATCCACAAAACAGAGTACGAATACCTCTTACTACGAACATTGAGCACTCGCTCATCCACCTGTTTTGAAAATATAATCTCCCTTGTTGCCAACTCTGTCAAATGAATAGTCTCTATCAGTGGTGGACCTAAAATTTTTGTTAAGAAGTATTAAAATATAAATAAATTAACATATAAAAAATTAAAGGTACTCAACATATAGTATATACTATATACATATACAAATTTTTTTTACCCATCTATACAATATATTATTCCTGTGAAGTGGTATCAATTGGTACCCCTTAACTACATGTAGGTCCGGCCATGGTCTCTATTAATGACACGATGTGCATGGCTGCCATATTAAGTACTCCCTCCGTCCCAATTTATGTGGTGGTATTGTTGACACCCAATTTTATCCCTCCCTTTTCTAAAATTGGCCATAATTCAACTTAAGGGTACAATGTGACTATTTGTGAAAAATATGCATTAGAAATCATGCATTTATGTGCGTTATCCTCTATTTATATATTATATACTTAAGTTTGGCTATATTACCTAACTTTTGTATCATTTAGGCTATTTGTCAAAACTATAACTATTTGTGCAAATTAGCATATTTATAATATTTGTTGCTATATTATATAATTGCATCACTTAGGCTACATGTAAAATTTATTTCAATTTATGATTATTTGCGCAAATTAGTATTTGTGATTACCTATATTTAAATAATTTTATTTGAGTTTATTTAATAATTATTTGTGCATTTTATAATATATATATATATATATATATATATATATATATATATATATATATATATATATTACACCTTTGAGTTGAATATAGGCCAATTTAAAAGAAAATGTCCATTTTTCTATTTACTTATTTTTCTTCTTTTTTGTTAAAATTTCTTATAAACCTGGACAAGAGTCCGTCTAGGTACACCCATGCTATTAGGATTAAATGCTATTTTCTTCCAATTATTTTAAGTAAAATTCAAAACTATTCAACTTTCCTTTTCCAAATTTCTACCAAATTTTTTATTTATTCTATTTTATTATTATATTGAATCTAGACTAAAAACATAACCAAATACATTTTTTTAAATTTTAAATTACTTCCATAATCTTTTCCAAATCTTTACTCCTAAATTTTTTTCCCCCAAAATCCTCTCCAATCTCCAAAATCAATTCTCTCCTCCCAATCACTCCCCATCCCCAACGGCTTGAGTTGGCACATTCTACACTATTAAAAATGGATACACACCAGACAATTGGAGGTGGGATCAGTAACCAAAAGGACAATCGGGCAGACCCCATTTTTTGGGCTCTCTTGCTTTTCTTCTCCACCTTTCCTCCTTTCTCCATACTCCAAACAAAATACACAGAGACCCACGCACAGTACTTGGTATTCTTCTCCTTCCCCAACTCCAAAATCATCATCGTCGGCCACCACACCAACGTTAGATTACACACACACATCAATCCCAAAAAGGACATCAATACACAATGCTTACCCTTCTTCCTTCGTCCATAGCAACACCCCCCTCATCTCCTCCACACACCTCATTACTACACAACTCTACCTCCATTACAAACCATGCAAAGATATACAGTACAACCACACCCATTTCACCATTCCTAACATACCCACACACAAACGAAAAGATGACACACACTCACTATGCATATACAGCCACCCATTACATCGTTTCCCCAAAAATATACGAACACCGTACACACAAACCCCCCAAATCCCCTTCTACTTTTCAGTCCCAAAACCATAAACAATAACCACCACCGTCTCCAATAACACGCACCAACTCGCCATCATCAGAATACCATAACTACCGCCGTTGCCTGAAAAAACAGAGGGGGTGGGGGCTTAGCAGATCGAAAAGGGAATCGGGGTATGGTTGATTGACGGATAGAAATTGGGGTGTTGACAGCACCACTGGCATAGCGGCGACGCCGCAGTGCTGTTGAAAACAAGTTGCTGGTAGTCGCCCACCCATTTTCTCATCTGCACCACCGGTGACATTGCCTCGCTGCTGTTCCGTTCGATGCTGGGTTTTGACTAGCAATTGTTTCTTCGCTATTTCCATTTACTATTTGCTCTTTCTGATTGATTTGCTATGTTGGTTTGCTAATGGACTACTGATGTTTTTTTCCTTTGAGAAATTTTCTGCAGTTCACTCGTTTGGTTGCACTTGTTGTTTGTGCTTTGACGATTGTTTGACTGGTGTTAGAAACTCTTTTGGCCTGATTTTACTCTGGTCAATTGTGTATATTGATGTTTGTCCTGTAGGGGGCTTGGTTTTCATTTCGACTTTGATTCATTTGCAATTGTAGTTGGTCCACTTATTTTGACCCGTATTTTGGATATCAATTCGTTGTCGAACCATATTTGTTGAGACTCTTGTAGTTCTGGGATATCATCTTAATCTAGTGATCCTGACATTGACTAGGCAAATGAATAAATATATTTTACATGTATTGAGGCCTACACAAGGAATTGACGGAAATACAATGAATTGATGGACTAATCACGGCCAAGGAAAATAATTGTTTATTTGAGGCCTATTGACAAACAATCCCATTCCCACGTCCCTAAAACAAAGGCTATGATGACGTGTATTAGCCGTGATTACAAACGAGCCGGTTATGGAGTGACGAGACCGGTACTTGGCATGGCAACACGACCGGTCGGCGTGTTCGCAGCCGTATCGACGTCCCTAACCTCCACCCTATTCATATACAAGTGAGCCGACACTTTTAAAAATCTCCTCCCCCTTTATTTAAAACTATTATTTGTTAGCATTATTATTATTATTATTATTATTATTATTATTATTATTATTATTATCCACTAATAGTATTATTATCATTATTATTGTATTTTTATTATTATCAATATTATTATTTACTAACTTTTTTTCTTATATATTGCAAGGTAAATTCGGATGGAAGGCGGCCTAGTTTTAAAAAAATTAGAAGAAAAGGACTTTTTATTATCATTATTCACTATTATTACTATTACTGCTTTATTGTTATTATTATTATTATTATTTACTAACTTAACTTCATCTGTTTTTTGCAAGGCACACTTGGATAAATGTCTTGAAAACGACACTCCAAAAAAAAACTTCTAATTTTACTTGCTATTATTTCTCTTAATATTTGTTTTTACTATAAATTAACTAATTTGCTTTATTTTGCAAGGTTTAATTCCCTAAGGAGGAAGCCTATTAGCAAAATCGTATCTTTTTGTTTAATTTCAAATATTATACGCATAGTATTTAAATCATCTTTTAGTCAGTTTATTTGCTTAACTGCTTGTTTTGAATCCCAATATGAAGTCCAGCCGGTAACCACATTTGGTGGGGCTCGAGAGGTGCCTAACCCCTTCCTCTCGAGTTTACTTGAACCTCTTACCTAGAATTTCTGGTCAGTGGACTAAGTTTAGGAGATAGTTGTTAAAAATGGCTAGAAACAAAATAGGTGACCTAATACACCTTAGAAACAATATTAGGTGGCGACTCCAACTTTAAACTCAACGAGTTCACCCAGTCAATACAAAACCCGACTCGCCTCGAGTTGAGTCCAAAATTGGGTATGACAAAATGGCGATTCCGCTGGGGATATCAAGTTTCAAACCATAACGGACTTTAAATTGAGATTCTTCATTTTCTTTATTTTCTTTTCATTTAATTCAATACTAACTTTTCTTCTTTCTTTTTGCAGGAGTAAGGTTTATTTTTTAATTTTATATGTTTTATTCCTTAATTGTTTGATTATATTTTTTTTATTGTTGTTCATATCACTCACACTTTCCCCACTCCTGGGAAACGACACTTTACACACACACGGCGATTACGTGGATTCCACAGTCACTTCACCACAAAAAACCTTTTAGGAGGACATTTTGGAATATAGTTGGTCCGTGGTATAGCCAACAATTTCAAATGATCTCATTCCTTAGTCGTCCGTCCTGGGGAACCGTGTCTAGAATTACCCAGCTCTTAGTGGAGACTCTTGTCTAGGACCATGCATCATGTCGTGATTAGAGAAATTTTGACTTCGGCCCATGTCTAAGTCTATTAGTTCACCATATTTGAACAAACCAAATGGGTGTCCGACCCTAAGGGACGTTTGAATATGTTATGTGTGTATTTATTTAAAGTTGAACGTGTCTAATGTAGACCATTTGTTCACATAAAAGTGGGTTCTCATAACAAAATCAATTATCTATTCAAACGAACACAATTATTTTATAATATTATTTTTGGGTTATGAACGAAATTAATTTTTGTTCTACTTTTATGAAAACAAAATCATAGATTTTAAATTAATTTCTTCTATCTTTAAATTAGCAAGAACAATTATTATTTCCATTTACCTAAAACAAAATGTTATTTTTGCATTTACACAATAAAATTAATTATTTTATAAAATTATTTTTTCTGTTGATTTTGGGTTATGAGAACAATTGGGATGATACAAAATACAGGTTCAATTTTAAATACCATAATCAAATTAGGAAGGTTTAACATCCTTGGTATGTTAAAGTCTATTAGCCAACCTCGTCCAAAAGCGTTATCATATGACGCCTATCTTGCATATTATGTGTATTGATCTGCTTTGCATGTAAAATTATTATCTGACTTGTTGTTTTATGTGTTAGTTTTACTCCCACTCCCGAGGTTGACTTGTGCATTTATTTCAACTTGTGCATTTTGAACTTGTGCATATCATGCATACCTTCCGCCACTCCTGGCAACTTTCTAAATCGTGCGCTGAAAATACGATGGTTACAACCATCCCTTCCCTTACATAAAATTCCTTTAGGGGGAACGACTTGGAATCTATTTGGTCTGAGACGTTCCTGCTCCCGAGTCGTCCGCTTGGGAGGATAATAAAACCCAGTCTAGAATACTCCTTTCCTTAGTAAGCAACGTTGGGAATCATGCATCATGACAAGACATTAGTCGACTTGTTCTCAAGTCCGATAGGCCAACTTGTTCAAACAATCTGAACGGGTTTTTAACCCCCAAATAGCGTTGGACATGATTTATTTGCATTTACTTAAAGGGTTATACGTGCAAATGTAGACCGTTTATTAACATTGTTCTGCATTCAGTGCCATTCAAAGGCACAAAAGTTACCTAAGAGGCTTTAAAAACCCAAGGTGAATCAGAAATGATTGTTTATTCCTACATGGTCGGAATTACTCTGTATTCAATGCCATTCAAAGGCACAAAGATTACCCAAGAGGCGTCAAAAGCCCGAATTGAATCAGGAATGATTGCTTCAATAGTCAGAATTATTCTGTATTCAATGCCGTTCAAAGGCGTGAAGGTAACCCAAGAGGCGTCAAAAGCCCGAACTGAATCAGAAATGATTGCTTAAACGATCAAAGGTACTCTGTATTCAATGTCATTCAAAGGCACAAAGGTTATCCCAAAAGGCGTCAAAAGCCCAAATTGAATCAGAAATGATTGCTTAACCAATCAGAGTAAATCTGTATTCAATGCCATTCAAAGGCACGAAAGTAACCGATGAGGCGTCAAAAGCCCAAATTGAATCAGAAATGACCGTTTATTTCTTAAACAATTGGAATCATTCTGTATTCAATGCTATTCAAAGGCATTAAATGGTAACCGAAGAGGCATTAAAGACCCAATTTGAAGCAGAAATAACCGCTTGATAGACTGGATGACGCATAACGCACATTTATCCTTTAAGCATCATATAAAGACTTGGCATCCTTGGCATGTCATAAGTCTATTAGCAATTTTCTTCTAAAGTGTCTAAAGGGTTCTCAACTCACAACGACACATCTGCTCAAAAACTAGTGCCGCACGTTGATCATTTTGCTCACAATAAAGCGAATCTTAGTCATTTTTCTTCTCCCTTTTCCTATCATCTTTCACCTTTTCCAAAAGATCATGGCTACTAGAACATTTGACATGGTTGTTGTAACCCCTCAGTTGCTCAGGAATTGGTGGGAAAACCTAAGCATAGATCAACAAGACCGAGTCAAAATGGTGATGGATAATATGATTTCACTAATGGAGCATACTGCAGTGGAAGGGATGATAGAAGCAGCAGTATTATTGGGATGCAGACCGAGCAGTCTTTCACTTTGGGAATGCAGAGTTAACACCATTACTGGAGGAAATAGGTGGGTTAACTCAATTACCATTTGAAAGTGAAGAAGTCTTGATGCCTAAGAACATTACACCCGAGGAGTTCTTCGAAATGGTAGGGTTTAAGCCTGAGTTGTGCACAGACAGTATACGACAATCAGGAATTTCTCTAACTTCCCTCTACATCAAATTTGGGTATGGAGAGGCTTTTCAAGAATCTGAAGACTATTTCAGCATTAACTAGGCAGATTGGCAAGAGCGGAGGATACTTGCTTTTGTCACCAGCTTTCTAGGGACTGTCATCTTTCCACAACACAAAGGACGAGTTGATGTTTGCATAGTCACAATTACTGATGCCTTACTCAAAGAAACTATCAAGAACTACACCTTGGTACCGATGATTGTTGCAGGAATGTACCGAGCCTTAGAAAGATGCAAGAAGGGTGCTAGCTTCTTCGAAGGTTGCAATTTGCTCTTACAAATTTGGCTGATGGAGCATTTGCAAAGGATGGCTAGCACAGACCAAGCTTTCCATTCCATACCAAGAGAAAACTACCTCTTGACTCATGCCGCCCGCATGGACAATGCTTCTGGGATGTGGGACCGACCAACAACTGCCAAAGGCTGGCATAACATATTCTGTCAACTGACACCCGAGGACATTCAGTGGATGTTTGATTACTTTCCCAGCACAACAGTAATCACACGGTCCGAAAGAGACTCATTTCTCATCTTAGTGGGCTTTAGAGGAGTCTATCCATACACTCCTTTAAGGACACTTAGACAAGCAGGGAGAAAGCAGATAGTACCCCAAATTGCAGACACCAGAAATTTCAAAGCAAATATTCTCGAAGGGGTGATACCGTTCAAAGACAAGATAACAGAACTTTGCAAAGAAAGGCAACGAATGGGAATCGAGACTATTGGACGAGACAGGTTTGACGCTGGCAATGATGAAGACTATCCAGACTGGCTTAGGAAAGACATAGCTAGGGAAATTCAACCAAGTGCAACAACAAAAAGGAAAAGGAATGTTGATGAGTTAGAATCTGAGTACAAAAGGTTACGCAAACAACTATGAGAAAATAGCAAAGAAACAAAGCTTGGTCGAAGCAAAAAGCGAAGAAAAAGGCAAATGGCATAGCAAGGCAGAGCTCCTGACAAAACGCACAGAGTCTATTGGAGTATGGGCTGACGAGGGGATGAACTCTGTGGCAAACAAAGAAATAGAGGAGAAAGGAAGAAAGGCTTGGGAAATGTTGAAGAATTTCACATTTGACATATCCCGGCTCTTAATTGATGCAAACAATATCATCTTTCATGGGTACTCATCAGAGGCAAGCATGTCCAAAGAAGACTCGACCAAGGAAAAAGAAGGAGAATCTTCTGGGGAAGGATCAGCATAAAGATGTTCACCTGGCCATGATCTAATCCTCTATCATTGTTTTCCACCTTTTGTACCGTTTCAATATCAGCCAATGTAACGAAAATCCAATAAAGTACAATATTATCTTTTAGGCTCAGCTTTCTGTTAGCAAACGAAATGACACATGTGGCACAAAGCGCTTTTCAAACTATCGTGCGTAAAACGGTCCTTAGCATTATAGGCTGCATTTCTTGTTTGATATGTGTGTGTTGCATGAGTCTGTCTGTTCCTCTAGGTTTCTAAAGGAATCTTTTCTCCAAATTCAATCTCCTACCAAGGTACTTCCTCTCCCCACTCTATGCCCAAATCCTGGTATCTCAAATCTCTCGCATGTCCAAACTGTCTTTAATTCATTCAAAAGTCTGTTACCAAAAGGTTGGCTCGAGTTGAATACCAAGGCAAAGGACATGGTTAAGCGAGTGCACTTGTCAAGGATTTTCCGAACTAAGGAGTTCTTCACAGCAATTCCCACTAGTCCTCTCCTACCTCTACATTACCTCCGCTGCACTACAAACTACCAATAAGGTTTGCCAGGCTGGAAATGTGAGCATTTTTCAAGAAGAAAGATGAAGTCTCTTTTGCCGCAACCATCCAAGACCCTACCTTCAACCACCACTATCAAACAGTGCTACCGTTTTATCCCTACCCTCAAATACCACCTAAATATCCTATTTACAACACTCAGCCCACCTGACCTATATTCCATATCCTAACACCAAATCCTCCACCATACCAGCAAAACACCCAGTCCAAATACCGAAAATACACTACCATATCCTCCTAAGGCCTCGCCCTAATTCAAACCGAAGACCGAAAAGAAACTACACTCCACTAGCCAAATCCCACACTCAATTGCTCGAGAGATTGGAAACTGTCGGGCTAATTATCCCAAGCACCTTAATTGTTCCGGCGAGCAATATGAGAGAAAAATTGTCGAAGCAAGGAAAATTTTGGTCAAACTCGAAGGCACACATGACTCGCCTTAAGACCTTTTGACACAAGCATCCAAGGATCATCTTTGTCGCATCTGTCTACATAGTCACATCACTTACAATACATGACTATGACCCAAAGCATTTTCCAACTCGTCCAAACATTCAAAGGGCCAGGGAAAAATAATAATGGAAAGACAGAGGTGTAGCAAATACTTGTGCAGAACTATCAAAACAAGCAAGCCGATTCAACTTGCAAAGGAGAGACAAAAACACAATGACAAAGCCATTATTATATGACAAACCTGGGGACCCCTGGAGCATTGGGAAGCATATCCCTATCCACTAGCAAAGATAAAGCAAGACAATGAGGTTATTCGACACCCTTACCATAGCAAGGGTTGAGCTGATACAAAAGCACAGGCGAATAGACTTCTTGGAGCAACCTTGGTCGAAGGCTTTACTGGGGTGATATGAAGTCCCATGATGACCACTACAAAAGGACGTATCAATCTAAGAATGGACACGATACGTAGCCAGCCTACATCGAGTTCAACGGCTCAGCAATGAGATATTATCCAACAAGGAAAGTTAGTGCAAGGGCTATATTGCAGCAATTAGTTGACAAGTATTTAAAGATGTTAAGTATCCCTTCGAGGACACATAGCCGTCATGGCAAGACAAATTTGCAAGGAAGGATGACAAATGCACTCAAGGTCCTGGTATTCGACAAAAGCCAACACCTTTTTCTATCGTAATACAATCTATTCATTACACAACATCCTTTACCACCTTTCATTGACATCCAACTCCTCTTCTCCCGCTTAAACAAGCGTCGGTCATTTGGCCAAAATCCTTTCCTTGACTGCGACGTAAAGCACTTAGGCAATTTCTTGTGATATTTATACGATCTATCACAACCTCCAAATTCAAGCGCTAATCCATCATCTGCGGTCTAGGAATTCTCTTAAGCTCATGTGTCATTTTTGCTTCAAGTCTTTCCTAATATGCCCACACTCTTCTGTGCATTTCACCACTTTGTTAGGGTTGCCTTGTGCTTGAACACTGAAATTGGTCAAGAATCTGCATTCGAAAAGCCAAAATGGCAAGCCAGCCTAAAAACACTTTCCTCTGCAACAAAGTCCTTTGAACCACCAACATATAACACCAAGAACATTCAGACAATCCCAACACCATACCACTTGCATTATACTCACACGAGAATTACAACCAAAGAAATCCAATCACTATTTAACCAAAGCTAGCAAAACTCACAACCTCACACTGCACCCAACTTACACAATAAACAACCTCTTCTCCATCAAGACTTTCAACTACAACCCTATCAGGCTCAACCCAATCAGGGACATACAAAAAGGCAAGACCTTACGCCTTTGCTCCTTTAGCCCAATCAAATGACATTGCAACCAGCAAAACAAACTACTCCCTGGGTACCCATTCCTAAATTGGATCCAATAAGATCTGCACTCGTCACTCAAAAATTCCATACCATGACACCACAAGATATCCAAACACAAAGTTCAGAGTCCGATTGACCAAAGCAACACAACGGTACAGAAAAAATCAACAAAAAGGAAACTCTAACTCCCTAACCACGAACACACTTTCTACAAAGGCCTATCCATCAAAGTTAGCTCCATTACTTTCGAAAACACAACATAAGACAAATACAATTCTAGACAATCTCCAAATCCAGTAAAATCCAAATATCAAACCCTCCACCTGAAAATATCCGCATACTCATAGTCATCAATACATCCAAACGTCACACTAAAAGACGAATGCAGACTTCTAGCCAATACATTTGGTGTTTGGTGCAATGCAACCACCTTCTCTCGGTGATCTGTCACAAACAATAAACTGGGGCAGAAATTTTTGAGGTCCCCTCAAAAATTCCAAAGGACACAAACTTGACACTGGGGCAGACCTCAAAAATTTCAAGAAAAGTCCTTACAACAGCAGCATGATAGCCTCCTTAGTACATCGCATGACATACAATAGCCTTCTACTTGTTGCACTTTACTCTTGATGCATCGACTGAGGGTACACAGCCTGACGTAGAATTTTACACTTTCATTAGCTGAGGGTACACAGCCCGAACCGTTGACTGAAGGTACACAGCCCGATGTCGATTTGTCATTTAAATTAGCTAAGGGTACACAGCCCGAAGCATCGGTTGAGGGTACAGAGCCCGATACCGACCTAGTCCGAGGCGTCGACTGAGGGTACACAGACCGATATCGATTTGTCATTTAAATTAGCTGAGGGTACACAGCCCGAAGCGCCGACTGAGGGTACACAACCCGATGTCGATTTGTCGTCAAGGGTACACAGCCCGATGTCGATTCGTCATTTAAATTGGTTGAGGGTAGACAGCCTGAGGCGTCGACAGAGGGTACACAGCCCGATGTCGATTTGTTATTTAAATTAGCTGAGGGTACACAGCCCGAGGCATCGACTGAGGGTACACAACCCGATGTCGATTTGTCATTTAAATTAGCTGAGGGTACGTCGACTGAGGGTACACAGCCCGATGTCGATTTGTCATTTAAATTAGCTGAGGGTACACAGCCCGAGGCATCGACTAAGGGTACACAGCCCGATGTCGATTTGTCATTCAAATTAGCTGAGGGTATACAGCTCGAGGCGTCGACTGAGGGTACACAGCGCGATGTCGATTTGTCATTTAAATTAGCTGAGGGCACACAACCCGAAGCGTCGATTGAGGGTACACAGCCTGATATCGATTTGTCATTTAAATTAGCTGAGGGCACACAACCCGAAGCGTCGATTGAGGGTACACAGCCCAATATCAATTTGTCATTTATATTAGCTGAGGGTACACAGCCCGAAGCGTCGATTGAGGGTACACAGCCTGATATCAATTTTCATTTTAATGTTGCGGAGGGTACACAGCCCGATGCACCGACGTAGGGTACACAGCCCGATTTCGAAACTGACACTGCGGAGGGTACACAGCCAGGGTACACAGCCCGATGCAAATTTTGATATTGTAACAGGAGGACAGCCTGGAGGGTTGACAGCCCGTTGAAAGAACAACATGGCAAAGGGTGTGCGACCAAAATGAAAGAATGATAGATAACCCTGCATGGAAAGATGCACAACTCAATAACAAAAGGAGTATACAGCCCGACGACACAAGCACATATTTAAAGGATGAAAAACAATAGACATACAATCCGGCGTTACACTGGCAAGATGATCCAACAACAGTTCAGCATGACAAGGCAACTACCTCCCGATGAGAAGCACTTAGCAAATGGATATCACCCAGAGGAGAGGCACACCTTCCCTAGCACTGAGCATCCGAAAGCGCACCAGACGAAGGGGAGCTCAACTCAACAGGGAAGTTTACTTTATCTTTATTTTTATCTCAATTTGCATTTCATCTTGATTTTGCTATAGTGACTCCCTGATCTCTCGACAAACTCTTGAGCCCTGCTCTCATACTTGCTCCCAAAGTCACTACCAATTATGCAACCGCAAAGCCTCAAACATACCTCCGAGCATCATTCCAAAAGACCCAATTCGAGAAGCCTAATCCTACAGACAATGGCTATACTCCTCAAGTCCTCGGTTCCATACTCGCATCGGTAATCTACCCAACCTTTCATTGTCAATTGGGTACCAGCTTCGTATTCCTTCCTATTCGTGCCTGCCTATCTGAATCATGCATATTCATCGTGCTTTACTCCTCAATATTCCTCAAGTCATTCAAGACAATGTTGAGGCCAAGATGACTTCTCTATCGAGTTATAGTGGAAAGTATACCCACGTAAACCACTCTTTATGGGTGTGTCCTGCACCACATATTCATCACTAGGACGTTTACAAGCCTATTTCACCACACTCGATCTATCGATGCCATCTCGACTTTGACAACACCTTTGTCCTACATGCCAAATACATATTCTGGCGAATTCTGACATGCCCAAAAGCCGATCATTTCACGCCCTCACAAGTAATCTGTCTAATCCTCCATTGCGAATTAAGATGTCATTTTGCATTTCCTTCCAACTGATGCCTACTTTGCCTGCCCAAGCCTATCTGCGTCAATCGTGCGTGTTTCATGCCTAATCGTGCCCATCTATTTGAGTCGTGCGCATTTATAAAGGTCGCTCCTCAAATCCTTCCCCGCTTAGTCAAGGAAATATCGAGGGAGATATTACTCATTTATCGAGATGAAGTGGAAACTATATACCTATAAAATCCTCTTTATGGGTGTGTAGCGTGCCACATTTTTTATAATTAGGACGATTATAAGCCTCTTTTCCCACACTCGATCTGTTGAGGTTACCTCACCTTCGCCAGTGCCTTTACTTCATTCTTCATTTATCTCGCCAAAAGGCAAAGCACACATGAACCTAAACTTTACATACTTGGATAAGTTTAGTCTTTATATTCAAATCGTGCGCCATAAACATCTCATACAGGCAACACGGTATTCTAGAACTACACACGGCCTGATTCTCGTGAAACCAAAGATATGTAGGCAACTCAGAGACGGAGGTTCGGCCAAAAACACCCCAAAACTCCTATTTGCCCTTTTCAATCTTTTTGCCCACCAGTCGTGACAAAATTGGCTGCTACGTCAACTATCTTTGCCCGAAGACTCTTTCATCATCGCCGGAAAAAGAGGGGCAGCTGTTAACACCCAATTTTGCCCCTCCTTTTTCTAAAATTGACCATAATTCAATTTAAGTGCAATGTGACTATTTGTGCAAAATATGCATTAGAAATCATGCATTTACGTGCGTTATCCTCTATTTATTTATTATATACTTAAGTGTGACTATATTACGTAACTTTTGCATCATTTAGGCTATTTTTCAAAACTGTAACTATTTGTGCAAATTAGTACATTTATAATATTTATTGCTATATTATATAATTGCATCACTTAGGCTACATGTCAAATTTGTTTCAATTTGTGATTATTTGCGCAAATTAGTAATTTTCTGTGATTACCTATATTTAAATAATTTTATTTGAGTTTATTTAATAATTATTTGTGCATTATATATATATATATATATATATATATATATATATATATATATATATATATATATATATATATACATACATACACCTTTGAGTTGAATATTGGCCAATTTAAAAGAAAATGTCCATTTTTCTATTTACTTATTTTCCTTCTCCTTTGCTATAATTTCATACGAACCTGGACAAGAGTCCGTCTAGGTACCCCGTTCTATTAGGATTAATTGCTATTATCTTCCAATTGTTTTAAATAAAATTCAAAACTATTCAATTTTCCTTTTCTAAATTTCTACCAAATTCTTTATTATTCAATTTTTATTATTATATTGAATCTAGACTCAAAACATAACCAAATACATTTTCTTAAATTTCAAATAACTTCTATAATCTTTTCCAAATCTTTACTCCTACATATCGCCCCCCCCCCCCCCCAAAAAAATCCTCTCCAATCTCCAAAATCAATTCTTCTCCCCCCCCCCCCCCCCTCAATCACTCCCCATCCCCAGCGGCTTGATTTGGCACATTCTACACTATTAAAAATAGATACACACAAGACAATTGGAGGTGGGATCAGTAACCAAAAGGACAATCGGGCAGACCCCATTTTTTGGGCTCTCTTGCTTTTCTTCTCCACCTTTCCTCCTTTCTCCATACTCCAAACAAAATACACAGAGACCCACGCACAGTACTTGGTATCCTTCTCCTTCCCCAACTCCAAAATAATCATCGTCGGCCACCACACCAACGTTAGATTACACACACACATCAATCCCAAAAAGGACATCAATACACAGTGCTTACCCTTCTTCCTTCGTCCATAGCCACACCCCCTTATCTCCTCCACACACCTCATTACCACACAACTCTACCTCCATTATAAACCATGCCAAGATATACAATACAACCACACCCATTTCACCATTCCAAACATACACACACACAAACGAAAAGATCACACATGCTCACTACGCATATACCACCACCCATTACATCGTTTCCCCAAAAACATACGAACACCGTACACACAAACCCCGCAAATCCCCCAAACAATAACCACCACCGTCTCCAATAACACGCACCCACTCGCCATCATCAGAATACCATAACTATCGCCGTTGCCTGAAAAAACAGAGGGGTGGGGGGTTAGCAGATCGAAAAGGGGATCGGGGCATGGTTGATTGACGGACAGAAACGGGGGTGTTGACACCACCACTGGCATAGCGGCAACGCCGCAGTGCTGTTGAAAACAAGTTGCTGGCAGTCGCCCACCTATTTTCTCGTATGCACCACCGGTGTCGTTGCCTCGCCGGGATTCTGCCTCGCTGCTGTTCCGTTCGATGCTGGGTTTTGACTAGCAATTGTTTCTTCGCTATTTCCATTTACTGTTTGGTCCTTCTCATTGATTTGCTATGTTGGTTTGCTAATGGACTACTGTTGTTTTTTTCCTTTGAGAAATTTTCTGCAGTTCACTCGTTTGGTTGCACCGGCTGTTTGTGCTTTGACGATTGTTTGACCGGTGTTAGAAACTCTTTTGGCCTGATTTTACTCTGGTCAATTGTGTATTGATGTTTGTCCTGTAGGGGGCTTGGTTTGCATATCAACTTTGATTCATTTGCAATTGTAGTCGGTCCACTTATTTTGACCCGTATTTTGGATATCAATTTGTTGTCTAACCATATTTGTTGAGACTCTTGCAGTTCCGGGATGTCATCTTAATCTGGTGATCTTGACATTGACTAGGCCAATGAAAAAATATATTTTACATGTAGTGAGGCCTACACAAGGAATTGACAGAAATACAATGAATTGACGGACTAATTACGGCCAAGGAAAATAATTGTTTATTTGAGGCCTATTGATAAACAATCTCATTCCCACGTCCCTAAAACAAAGGCTATGATGACGTGTATTAGCCGTGATTACAAACGAGCCGGTGATGGAGTGACAAGACCAGTACTTGGCATGGAAACACGACCGGCCGGCGTGTTCGCAGCCGTATCGACGTCCCTAACCTCCACCCAATTCATATACACCTGAGCCGACACTTTTAAAAATCCCCTTCCCCTTTATTTTAAAACTATTTTTTGTTAGCATTATTATTATTTCAAATTATTATTATTATCATTTTTTTCATTATTATTATTATCCACTAATATTATTATTATCATTATTATTGTATTTTTATTATTATCAATATAATTATTTACTAACTCTTTTTCTTATATTTTGCGAGATAAATTCGGATGGAAGGCGACCTAGTTTTAAAGAAAATATTTAGAAGAAAAGGACATTTTATTATCATTATTCACTATTATTACTATTATTGCTTTATTGTTATTATAATCATTATTATTTACTAACTTAACTTCATCTGTTTTTTGCAAGGCACACTTAGATAAATGTCTTCAAAACGACACTCCAAAAAAAATACTTCTAATTTTACTTGCTATTATTTTCTCTTAATATTTGTTTTTATTATAAACTAACTAATTTGTTTTATTTTGCAAGGTTTAATTTCCTAAGGAGGAAGCCTATTAGCGAAATCGTATCTTTTTGTTTAATTTCACATATTATACGCATAGTATTTAAATCATCTTTTAGTCAGTTTATTTGCTTAACTGCTTGTTTTAAATCCCAATATGAAGTCCGACCAGTAACCACATTTGGTGGGGCTCGAGAGGTGCCTAAACCCTTCATCTCGAGTTTACATGAACCTCTTACCTAGATTTTCTGGTCTGTGGACTAAGTTTAGGAAATAATTGTTAAAAATGGCTAGAAACAAAATAGGTGACCTAATACACCCTAGAAACTATATTAGGTGGCGACTCCAACTTTAAACTCAAACGAGTTCACCCAGTCAAATCCAAAACCCGACTCCCCTCGAGTTGAGTCCAACATCGAGTATGACAGGTATTTGACTTGACACAGAGTTTAAGAACTAAAGGTTGACTTTAAAGTTTTTCAAATTCACCCTTAAAAATGTAAGAGAGGGAAGATTGCAGTAATTAAAAAGTTCTTGGTAGTTTTTGAAGTAAGTATGGCTAAATAAAGGTAAAATAGAGAGTGCATTAAATAACTGACAAATAAGGAAGTGTGACATTTTTTTTGAGACAGACTAAAAAGGTAATAGTGACATATAAATTGGGACAGAGGTAGTATAAACTCTATAAGCACTATTGGCAATAATAGAACCAGAATTTAGAATAATTTGGACAGAATTAAAACAACTAGGTTCCCCATCATCGCCTTAATAAAGTCCCATCCAAATCAACAATTTTAAGCATAATATATTAACTCGAGTATAAGCGATGTTAAGATATCCGGTATCAAATGGATACATGGTGTCAAGAGGTCCCGCAAGCTTATGCGGTACGACAACCTCTTGGCAAGCAAAAGAACCAAAAGTGATTCAAATGGTGCGTCAATGAGGGAGTGAAGACTAATTTTCATCAGCAAACCGTGGACATTAAACCCAGTTGTATCATCTGTAATAAATTTCAACATGAGAACAAATATTTGTTGAATTTGTGTTCTAAAAGCACATGTTACGGATCCCAAATCCTTGCTTAGATCAAAAAATAAAAGTAAGTATAATTCATGTTGCATGTGTATCATTGAATAACTACTCATTATAGTTCTATGCCTAAAAATATTGTCTCCAATCAGCTTACCATTCACTGGCAACTTATCTATTTTGATAGGATCTTCGGCATCAACTCCTCATAAATTGGGATAGTGTACTCCTTGTTAGCGTAGAGCATTAATTTCCATCTGAGGAATAGAATCCCACTTAGGCTCCCACTGATAACATTTGTCAGGACCATATACCATTGCCTGACCATATAAGACTTGTGACAGAACTTCTACGTCCACCACTATTGGTGACACATCATGAATATTAAAAGCAAGATCACATCGACAAGCAATCATCTTTGTTCCATTGTAAGTAACAATAAAATGATACACACCTGGATTGAATGGAATGTGATTCAAAATGTGGTAAGCAGTGAAGGTGATAATAAGAAACTCGACAAAATGTGCAGTCATCATACTAAAGTAAGAACCACCCACTATATGGCCATCAAACCAACTGCACAACACCATCAAACAGTCATGAATAGGTTTTGTACACCAAGACAATTCAACCCTCAAGCGAAAACAATATGAATAATTTGCAACACTGACCCTATTAATACAACCAGCAAATTTAACAGGCAAGTGAGCAATTTTCCTTTTGCCCAGTATCCAACCTAGAGTGTAAACCAATGGCACGATCACGCCACACAATATTGCGATGAGATGCACAAATTGCTTCAGAAAGTTCTCTAGTCGACACTTCATCGAGCGCCGCTGTGCAAACTTCATGTCAACCCTTGGAATCATCTAGAGCAACAAAAGTGCATCCACTAGTTACCAATCATATTCTCCAGGTAAATTTGTAGCCACAAAAGACTAATGAGTTGAATCTGATTCCTCCTCTACTTCGGCAAGAATTGCCATTTTACGCAGATCTTCCAAAGCAGAATTCACAGCCAACTTCGTGGTGTATGTAGATAAGGGACCCCGGAGCTCGATTAGATGGCGGAGTATTTTAGAACCATTCTCCTCATGCTTGATCTTCAAGTCACGCTTGTAAGGTACTTATCTAATGTGAATACAAAATGAATTAACAATTTATCCACAAAACGTTGCCAACCCGCAAACTGCTTGTTTCGAAATAATCATCGATACTAATCTAAAGCCTCGCCATCCAAATAGAATAAAGAAACAAACAGTTTATAATCCAGAAAAATGCTGTAGAAGGCAAAATACTACTCTACTTGAAGGACCCAAGCCCAAGGGTTATCACCACTGAATTGATTCAAAGTAACCATGGAGTACGAGAAATCAAAGCACCGGTGTAGTAAACACTACTACCTCATAACTCAATGCAACAATAAAAGGAACACAAGGCACTTGTTTATATTAATAGATGGGAAATGATTACAATAATAGAAGATTGGATCAGGAAATTAAGATAATAGCAACAGGAATAAGGGAATATGGATGAGAGGCTTAGAAATTGGGAAATGAGGAGATACAGAGTCTCTGTGTTAGTAAGCCTCCAGAGTAACTTTTTAAGACTAATTAGAAACAAAGTAGGTTTCTTTCTTAATACGCCCAAGTAAATAGCTTATTTGATGGCGACTCCAAATTTGTCACTCTTTTGAGTTTCAAAGTCGAATTCTATTTTAAACATAGTGGTTTAAAATGGGGTGCGACAAGCATCCCAAAGAAATTATGTTTATTATTTCAAACCCCTTAGCTCTTACGTCTCTACACATAGGAAGAAACTAGCTAAGTGGAGATCGAGTGGCTGAGTGAAAACCATTTGTCTACGTTGTTGGCAAGCATGTGAAACCAACCCTTTGTTTGTGTTGGTGAGTGAGTAAAAATAATACTACCTCCGTTCCACTTTAGATGAACCCATTTGACTTTGTACGGAGTTTAATAAAGAGAGAAGACTTTTGAAACTTGTGGTCTAAAATAAATTGTAGATATTTGTGTGGCTACAAATCATCTAGGGATGCGTAAAAGTAAATATTTCTTTCCAAATTTAGAAAGAGGTCATTCTTTTTTAAACAGACTAAAAAGGAAATAGGTTCATCCTTTTTAAAACGGAGGGAGTAAACAAATATATGTGTTAGTGGTAAATGTGTAATACCAATCAAAACTAAACCGAATATCATCAAACTTTCTAATTATTCGAAATATGACTCTACTTTCTAATTATTCGAAATATAACTCTTGTAAGGGATCTGGTTTAAGCTTGTCGAATCAGTATAACAACTATGGGTTTGCATACTATATCTAAGTATAATTTAATTCGTACCTGATTATATGTTATTTGTATATTAATATCACAAAAATTGATAGTAGTTTCTCTGCAAACTGTCAAACTAATCATTCGACTAAATGCAGGCGTAACGAACAAGACTCACCCCTTTTTGTGTTTTCAACATGTCCAAAAGTTATTTTTAACATTTTGACAATGTAAATGATCAATCTTCGTTAACAGAAAGATTATAGATTCAATTAATTATCGTGAATATATGCTTACACTGTTATTTTGGATTTTACTTAGAAATGAGCAACTAACATTTATTAAAGAAAAGTCTTTTTAGATTTTGGCAATCCTACATCAGAAGATTACATTAATTTAATACTCCTAGTATATTGTTGAATAGTCAATGTAAACAGTCTATACAATGCATTTTTCAAGGTAGCAGAGTTCTAGGATACCTAACAAATCAAGAGCTTTCATTTTGTGTTAGTTTGATTTTCTGAAAACGTTCTAATATTCATGCTTTAGGATGCATCAAATTCGACAAATTTTGTTGGTGCTATATTTTTTTATGTGTAATAGTGAGTTCAAGGACAAACAAAGATACCCAAATTAGAGGATGCAGAGTTAAAAAAAACCACTTAAATTTTTTAACAAGCCAGCAGTAACAAAAATTAAGGTATTTATTTTGGGTTTAAAGTAGTGGTTGTATCATTAAGATTCTTATATTTTTTAAATTATATCACCTCTTTAGTGTAAAAACTAACCCACAAACAACATTTACACCCGGTCATATTTATTTACCATTGTTAAGTGAATTGATGAAGTAAATATGTATTATTTAACTGTACTTTCGTGATAGAACTCTATACGTTAACTCATGGCATGTATGATGAATACAAGAAGGGGGTGAATTATTCAGACTTATAAATTTAGTCGACTGATCAAATTATTAGTTGACTTAGGTGATAAATAAAATGATGTGCAAACTGAAAGGCAGTAAAGAATAATAAACGACACAGAGTTTTATACTGGTTCAGAACCAAATGGTTCCTAATCCAGTCCCCTTGGGTCACAAGGGAGTTATCTCTCTTCAAGCTCTTTGTGGAACACGAGTACACTTATGGTTTATCGTTAACCAAAAACGTCTTTTTACAAATGGTTTTATCCCTTCACTCACCACCAACGATCTTGTCTGATTTATAGATAGTCAGATCAACTTCCGTGACACAACTATTACCTCACTACAAGAACTCTCTTTCTTTTCTATTGATCACTCGTAGACTCTTAGGAATACAGTGTTTGAAAGTAAAAGACTTAGAGAGAAGTAGATTGTAAGTAGAAGCGTAACCTAATCTCCAGTAGACTTCCAGTATAAATAGTGAACCATCAGAGTTGCCCGTTGATGAAGAGATATGGCAGATCTGCTCGCATGATCGACGGACGATGATGGAGATTTGATTTACTGGGATTGAGGAATAGAGAGATTGACCCAAGAGATTTGATTCTCTAGAAGATATAAATATCTTCATAGAAAATAAGGCAAGAGCTGATTTGGGACAAGTCCCACATAATTAGCGCGCCTCAAATATCGACTTTCCATAGCTGACTCTTCTTAATCATCAATCGGCAATCTTCCTTTTCCTTTTAGAATTTTTGCAGAAATCCTCCTTGTAAGTCCTGCAAATTGCACATTGGACTTAAGTGTTGTGTACTTTTTGTCATAATCAAAACTTAGAATTTAACTAACTCAACAATCTCCCCTTTTTTGGTGATGAAAAAAAGTAAAAGAGGATGTGCCAGGATACTTTCCTTTTTCGCATAGTCAACTAGTGGATCCTGATAGTCGGCTCCCCCTGAGTATATGCATCCTGTAACAACAGAAATCAAATAGAAGACTCCAGGGACATGAAGGTTAGTTGACTCCCCTGAGTGAGTAATCCTACATACCAAAGACATAAGTATACCATAATCACATAGATATTGAATTTATATGGCTAGAGGGCATGAGCAGTCTGTTCTCCCCCTTGGCATCAACAAAAAGGACTAAAAGATCAAGTCTAAATCATTCAAAATATTACAGACCCAGAGAATTAGTTAACGAGGAGCAAGAAAATATGTAAGAGTGTTCACGACATTATCAGTCATCCTGTCCAGCTTCGTTTGGACATCCCTAGACATTGCATCAATGCGAGCCTGAACATCTGTAGAGACAACATCAATTCTGGCATGTACCTGTATCCCAAAATGCGGCATAGAATGGCCAGATCTTCTGGAATGTCAACGGAGTCAGTAGAAAAGAAATTGGACCAGTCCTGAGCATCAAACCAGGGATTGAAAGCGCAATTGAGAGATTCCGTTGCATCCAAGTCAACAAGTCTTCCATGGGCCAGAGGTTTATCCTTGATAGCAGCAAGCTTGTCATAAGCAGAGGTGTCCCATAAGTCCAAAGTTTCGTCTAAATCGGCAAGAGAGAACTCCTTCTTAGGTCGTTTTACACACTCTTCATCATTTGTCTGCATGGGTCTTTTGCCAGATTTCTTTGAAAGATTAGGGTTTCTATCAGGGCTTTGATAATTGGACATGGTATTTTCGGAGTGGTCAGAATCCACTTGCACCGGAGTGGTGGAGGCAGTGGGTAACTTTGATTTTGTGCGCTGACTGTGACTAGCAGAGAAGGAAGTTTTTCTGACCATTTTAATGGTGATGGTTGGAAGAAAGGGTGAGAAGATGAAAGGTGTGAAAATTTTGAGAGATTTAAAAGGGGTAGATGAAAAGGGAAAAGGTGCCGTGAGAGGAGAAGGAAGTGAAAAGACGTGATGTGCTGAGGGAAGTGAAAGGACGCAGTGCAGAGTCTTGGAACTTGTTTCCACGCCGCCTGACACGTTTTCAAACTCAAGACAGGAAAAGTAATAATGGTATGGAAAAAGGTAAAAGTAATAACGGCAAATAAATGGGCATAAGTAAACAAAAATCCTATGTATGGTAATATAGCAAAATCAATTAGGGCCAATTATAAAGTAGTGTAACGAGATTAACGAGGATCTAGAACAATGCCAAGCAAGTCAAGTAAAGTACAAAATCTTTCTTCTAATAGCGGTTTAGTAAAAATATCAGCTAATTGAAAATCGGTACTCACGAATGCAATATCAACATCATCATCCTGAACATGATCCCTAATAAAATGATAACGGACATCTATATGCTTCGTCCTAGGATGATCGACAGGGTTGTAGGATAATTCAATAGCACTGGTATTATCACATAGCATAGGAATGAGTTTAAAAACTAAATCATAATCAGATAATTGCTTGCCCATCCAGAGGAGTTGAGTACATCAATGTCCTAGTGCGACATATTCCGATTCAGCTGTTGAAAGGGCAGTGCAATCCTGTTTCTTACTGTGCCACGATACAAGAGATTTTCCAAGAAAGAAACTCGCACCACTGGTGCTCTTACGATCTACTCTATCACCTGCATAGTCAGCATCTGAAAATCCAATGAGATCAAAGAAATTCGTGCATGGGTACCACAAGCCATAGTTAACTATTCCAACGAGATATCTAAGAATTCTTTTGACAGCAGTAAGATGGGATACTTTAGGAGCTGACTGAAAGCGAGCACACTTACAAACTGATTGCATAATATTTGGTCGACTAGCAGTTAAGTAAAGTAATGATCCAATCATACCTCGATAAAGAGATGAATTGATACTCGTACCTTTAGTGTCACTTACCAGATGAGTGGCATGACTCATGGGAGTTTTAGCAGAGTTTGCATCATTCATGCCATATTTAAGAATGAGTTCCTTAGTGTACTTAGATTGACACACAAAGATGCCATCTTCGTACTGTTTGATTTGAAGTCCTAGGAAGAACGTAAGTTCTCCCATCATGCTCATTTCAAACTCTCCCTGCATTAGTGCTTCAAAATTCTTGCATAGCGCTGGATTAGTGCTACCAAAGATGATATCATCCACATATATTTGTATAATGAGAATGTCAATAGATGATTTTTGAATGAATAAGGTTTTGTCACTTCTTCCTCTTGAAAAACCATGTGATAGTAGGAAGGAGCTAAGTCTTTCATACCAAGCTTTAGGAGCTTGTTTGAGACCGTAAAGAGCTTTGGATAACTTGAAAACATGATGTGGGTTTTCAGAATTTTCAAAACCTGGAGGTTGCCTAACATAGACTTCCTCTTTTATAAAACCATTTAGAAAAGCACTTTTAACATCCATTTGAAACAGTTTAAACTTTTTAAAGGAAGCAAAAGCTAAAAGCATGCGAACGGACTCAAGTCTAGCAACAGGGGTAAATGTCTCGTCATAGTCGACTCCCTCAGTCTGAGAGTATCCTTGAGCAACTAGACAAGCCTTGTTTCTTACCACCTTACCTTCTTCATTCAGCTTGTTTCGAAACACCCATTTTGTACCAATGATGGATTTTCCTTTGGGTTTGGGAACTAGCTTCCATACTTGATATTTCTCAAGTTGATTGAGCTCCTCTTTCATTGCACGGACCCATGATTCATCTTGTAGAGCTTCGTTTATTTTCTTTGGCTCAATCTGTGAGATGAAGGCCAGATTAGATTTAAGAGAGTTTCTTATTTTCATACCTTTCCGTGGATCTCCAATGATGTATTTTTGGGGATAGTCAGGATCACTTCTCCATTCATTTGGTACTACAACTTCCAGTTCCTTGAGGTTTGCAAGTGCAGTTGACTCAGGCTGATCTGAGATGGAATCTGACTCCTCAACTTCTTGAGCTTTTGGATTTGGAAGCTCAGAGGTGGTGACTGTAATCTCCGGGGTTGTTGGTTGGGTCCTGTGGACTTCTTCTTCATCTGCATCATTACCTTTCTCGACATGGGTCAAAGAATCATCAAAGACTACATGCATAGACTCTTCAACAGATAATGTCCTTTTATTAAAAACTCTGTAAGACCTACTGGTGGTAGAGTATCCTAAAAATATTCCTTCATCACTACGTTGATCAAATTTGCCAAGATTATCTTTTCCATAGTTATGAATAAAGCATTTACATCCAAAGGGGTGAAAATAACTGATGTTAGGTCTTTTACCTTTCTAGAGTTCATAGGGGGTCTTATGAAGGATAGGATGAATAAGACACCTATTTAGAATATGACCAGCGGTATTTACAGCTTCAGCCCAAAACTGATTTGGAAGAGAGTGTTCAACTAACATGGTTCTGGCCATGTCTTGAAGGGTGCGATTCTTTCTTTCTACAACTCCATTTTGCTTAGGGGTTCGAGGTGAGGAGAAGTTGTGAGTGAACCCTTGAGAATTGCAGTATTCTTCAAACACCTTACTTTCAACTCTCCTCCATGATCACTTCTGATAGTGGGGATAAAGTATCCTTTTTTCCTTTGAACTTTCTTACAGAACACTTCAAAACTTTTAAATGCATCATCTTTATGAGACAGAAACATAACCCAAGTAAATCGAGAATAGTAATCAACAATTACGAATACATATCTCTTACCTCATATACTAGTAGTTCTGGTTGGACCAAATAGATCCATATGCAGCAATTCAGGTGGATTAGATGTAGAGACAATATCTTTTCCTTTAATAGAGGTTATAGTTTGTTTTCCTAACTGACATGCATCACAAATGTGGTCTTTAGATAAGTTTAGCTTAGGTAATCCAATGACTAACTCCTATTTTGATAATTTTTCGATTAAAGACATACTAGCATGACCTAACTTTCTATGCCATGCCCAGGGATCATTAGTAATTGATGCAAGACACAAGTGTTTACCAGTTGAAGCTTTACCGTAGTTCAAAACGTAAATATTATTTTCTCTAGAGCCAGAGAGAACAACCTTACCTTTGTTATTGTGAATGATGCATCTGCTAGATTCAAACTTTACCTTGTACCCACCATCGCATAGTTGACTGATGCTTAGAAGATTGTGCTTGAGTCCATCAACCAGGAATGCTTCTTTGATATCACAAGAGGGGCTTAAAGAGATGATTCCAATGCCGACGATCTTTCCTTTGGCATCTCCTCCAAATTTAACAGACCCTCCATCAATTCTTCTTATAGATTTGAACAGCTGTTTGTCACCGGTCATATATTGGGAGCATCCACTATCAAGAAACCATTTTCCCATCTTCATTGTCCTTTTGTGGTGTCCCTGTAAAATAAAGTTTTTAAGCATTTTTAGGTACCCAAGCTTGCTTGGGCCCTTGCAGGTTAGCTTTAGAGGTGCTAGCCTCACTTTTAGCCTTTGGTCTCCAAATCCATTTTCCAGGATTTCTCTTTTGACATCTTTTAAACACGTGTCCTGGTTCACCACAGTGATAGCAAATAGGCATATTTTGAATTTTTCCGGTAGACGTAGAAGATCTAGCTGATCTACAGAAACTATTCGATCCTATTGAGCTATGACTAGTGGATTTTCGATGACTGTTAAGTTTGAGCTTAAGTTGATTCATTTCTTCCTTTAAGAATTCATTTTCAGTCTCAACTACTTCCAATTTCATTTCCCATTCCTCTTTCTCTTTTCTTAATCTCTTAATTTTCTTAAGTGCCTTTTCTAGTTCGTCTAAAACTTCATCTAGATTTCTAGAGTTCTCAATGCAGAATTCACAACGTACCTCACTTGAGTCGTTTGAAGGGATTTCGCTGCTGGTAGAGTTGTCTGAGGCCATGAAGCAAATGTTTTCAACTTCCTCCTGCTCAGTGTCAGCTACATCCTCATCACTCCAAGCCGCGTAAGATCTGTTCCTTCCTTTCTTTTTTGCATCAGGGCAGTTGTTAGCAATATGACCTTGTTTGCCACATTCCAAACACCGACCCTCATTTTTGTAGTTGGATTGATCTTTCTTGAAAGGAACTTTCCCTTCTCTGAACTTTTTTCTTCGATTTACAAGACCATTCAAGTTTCTTGACATCATGGCAAGATGTTCTTGAATGTCATCTTCTTCAACTTCCTGATCGTAGTCGACTTCTTCCACGGTAGTATTGAAGGCCAAAATTTTCTTCTAAAGCATTACGTTTTAGATGAGTTTTCTCGAAAGCGATCGGATCACCTCTGAGTTCATCATAAGAAATTTTGTTCAGATCTCCACTCTCTATGTTTATGACCTTTGGTTGCCATATGGTGGGGAGACTTCTCAGAATCTTACTTATTTATTCACCGCTGGTGTAAATCTTTCCGAGTGCTTTGAGTTCTCCAATGATTTTGCTAAATCTAGCAAACATATCTTCCACAGACTCTCCATCTTTCATTTGAAATAATTCAAATTCATAAACCAGAAGAATGATTCTAGTTTCCTTGACCTTACTAGTCCCTTCATAGGTAACCTCCAGTTTATCCCATATTTCTTTAGAAGTTTCACAACTTGATATTTTTTCATATTCTTCACTACTGATAGCATTGTAAAGAATGTTCACAGCTTTGTAATTAAGTTGGATAACCTCTCTCCGTTCGTCAGTATAATCGTCCATATCAACATCAGTAGGAACATTTTGAGGATCTCCTTCTTTCTTTGATGGCTTGGTAGTGGGAATGTCAAAGGGGCCCTTCTTAATGACACGCTAGACCTTAAGGTCAACTGATTTAACATATGTTTCCACACGAATCTTCCAATAATCATAGTGCTTATCATTGAAGTAAGGAGGTCGGGTGGCAGAAGTTCCCTCTTGTAGAAGTGCTCCATTGACGATATATGAAGACATGATCTTTTCTCACTTGTTGTAAGGCAAAACAAAAATGTGTGAGTCCAAGCTCTGATACCAATTGATGAATACAAGGGGGGGGGGGGTGAATTGTTCAGATTTATAAATTTAGTCGACTGATCAAATTATTAGTTGACTTAGGTGATAGATAAAATGATGTGCAAACTGAAAGGCAGTAAAGAATAATAAACAACATAGAGTTTTATACTGGTTCAGAACCAAATGGTTCCTAATCCAGTCCCCTTGGGTCACAAGGGAGTTATCTCTCTTCAAGCTCTTTGTGGAACACGAGTACACTTATGGTTTATCGTTAACCAAAAACGTCTTTTTACAAATGGTTTTATCCCTTCACTCACCACCAACGATCTTGTCTGATTTATAGATAGTCAGAGCAACTTCCGTGACACAACTATTACCTCACTACAAGAACTCTCTTTCTTTTCTATTGATCACTCGTAGACTCTTAGGAATAGAGTGTTTGAAAGTAAAAGACTTAGAGAGAAGTAGATTGTAAGTAGAAGCGTAACCTAATCTCCAGTAGACTTCCAGTATAAATAGTGAACCATCAGAGTTGCCCGTTGATGAAGAGATATGGCAGATCTGCTCGCATGATCGACGGACGATGATGGAGATTTGATTTACTGGGATTGAGGAATAGAGAGATTGACCCAAGAGATTTGATTCTCTAGAAGATATAAATATCTTCATAGAAAATAAGGCAAGAGCTGATTTGGGACAAGTCCCACATAATTAGCGCGCCTCAAATATCGACTTTCCATAGCTGACTCTTCTTAATCATCAATCATCAATCAGTAAGTCCTGCAAATTACACATTGGACTTAAGTGTTGTGTACTTTTTGTCATAATCTAAACTTAGAATTTAATTATCTCAACAATCTCCCCCTTTTTTGCGATGACAAAAAGTAAAAGAGGATGTGCCAGGATACTTCCCTTTTTTGCATAGTCAACTAGTGGATCCTGATAGTCGGCTCCCCCTGAGTATATGCATCCTGTAACAACAGAAATCAAATAGAAGACTCCAAGGACATGAAGGTTAGTTGACTCCCCCTGAGTGTGTCGCATTTGACGCTCAACTGGTTTGTCGAAAGATAAATCAAGATATTTTACTTTTGGCTTGAATAATTTATGTTGAAATATGATAAATTAATATTTCTAACAAGTTAAGAAATTATTTATTTATTAATAGGAAAAGAGTTTGTTACAAACATAAACAATCTAATTATTTTTTCAATTATCGAGTAAAATTCATATATACCAATACTATTAATGAAGAACAACAGTAGTGAGCCAAAAGGAAGATACATGCCCTCACATGGATATAAGATGCATGACTGATAATTTATAATGTTTCAATTTCCCTTTTAAGCTTCCACGTAGCTAAAATGACGATTTCTAGTAATTGATTGTCTTTTCTATTATGTTTCTCTTATACAATTGGATTTTAAGTAACAACTAAAACGGATTATCCTGATTCTTTAGTCTAGTTTATATCAAGGGCCTTTCGCAGCTTCAATTTGTGCTGCCAAGGTTCTCTGATTATTTCCTTTTTAAGATAGTCTTGTTTGCTATGTTTTGGGTTTAAGGGGTTGACTTTTCGTTATTTGCTCCACTTATCTTACTCTTACAGGGTCTAAATTCTCACTTACTTTCCCCACTTTTCCTCAAGCACCTCATGTTACACTAGAAAAGAAAGAAAAAACATAAACGTTTTAGTGTGTATCTATATTTGTCCATATATTACCCATTTTAATCCTTGATCTCTTGGATACCCTTAACCGTAACTCCAATCCTTGATCTATCGACCAGAACGGAATAAGACACTCACTCACATCGAATTTCCGATCATTTTTAGCTGATTGTTTTCTAATCCGTTTCTTTAAATTGTATACTCTATAAGTTACAGATGGAATGTTGCTCCCAAACGCACTCGCAAGTATACATGGTCGACAAGTAATAAAGTGATAAATCGAGTATCGTTCCCACGAGGACTATTCAGACTAACACTTAACAGACAATTTCTAACAAACTATTCAGGGATCTTTTTCTTCAATGGTGAGAGTTTTAGTAACTGAAGAGCAGTAATTAAAATGCTGGAAGTGTAGTCAAACAATGGTGCAAACTTTGGTTGTTAACAATATTAAGACGACGGTCCAGGGTCAGAGTCACGAACAATCCAGTTGAGTTTTCCAATTGATTCCACTTCTTAAATCCCGGGTTACTAACTAACAGAGTAAATGTAACTGTGAAAATCTTTCAGTTCTTCCCAGTCTATGCAGGCTACTTCAATCCCTATATGTCTATGGGTTGAATCACATGCACGCATTAACGAATTCTGTAATTAGTTAAACTAGGCGAGCAAGTATATATCTATCCTACTCACAAATTGGTTCCCCGATGCCCGGGTTCACAAACTAGTCCTACTCTTTCTTATTACGGAATTAAATTTCCTCTTTCGAGTTTAATCTAAAACCATAGATAATGCGTAATAATCGGGCCCTGACAATTACACAAGTGAAATCAAGAAAGAATAAGTAACCCGTAATGGGATTCAATTAATGGGAATCAATCTTCAAACATCAATTTTCATGAAATACTCTAACCCTAAAACTAGAGATTTAGCCACGCATATTCATAATCACAAGGCAATGGATTGATGAAATAATGATGTAATAGATGAAAGATTAGGAATAAACCCTTGTTCAATAAAGTATGGTGCGCGTAATTTGCTCCAAAAGTCGAACTCTATCAAAAACTAAGTAAAATAGTATTTATAGGGTTTACAAAGGCCTGGTAATAAGTTACACCTAAACCTAGACGAAATAGGACTCCAAAAACGCTCCAGATAGCTCGAAGCTTTACCAAGGCATCGCTCCAGGAAAGCTTCCAACTGCATCCAAGCAAGGTCAAGCGATCACAGCCAATGCAAAGCCAGGGCGTCGCCCCAGGATCGCTTTGGGTTGATCAGTAGCCTCAAAAATCTCAAGGCTTTCTTGAAGCCACGCCTCACGATAGCCTCCAACTTTTCAGAGCTTTCTTGAAGCTTTGCTCTAATATAGCTTCCAACGCTTCAGGGCTTTCTTGAAGCTTTGCTCCAATATAGCTTCCAACGCGTCCATTAACTCTAATTTGCTCGTTCTTGCCTCAAATTCATCCGTACCATTCCTAACATCACAAATACGATAGGTGAGCACAAGAAACACATTTACCACATATAACGAGCGCATAAAGTACTAAAATGTGAGAATTTTAAAGGTAAACTAGGCAAATATTGCCAAACATCACCACCCCACACTTAGACCCTTGCTCGCCCTCGAGCAATCATCAAAGACTAATTCACCAACTAAATCCTAACACTTAATAGAACAGGCCTACCTATGATTATGGTTGATACCGATCATGGAACCAATGCACACATGACTCCTATGGGTCCAACAAACATGCCACAATTTACAAACTCAAAAATATGAGAACAACCACCCCAAAATAGCTCAAATGCACAAATTCGACCCATTGCAACCATTCTCCCACAAAATCACACCTATCTACTCAACCAAGAAGCCATCAACTTCACCTATTTCATGCAAACCATGTGCCCTCACAAAAATGAAGCAAAAGAGTGTCCCCCAAATATCACACACAACAATGAATATCATGAATAGAACGTGGACAATAACATAGAATGAATTCACTCACTCTCATGAAAGTCTCTCATATCACACACAATGTACCATAGGCTTGCCCGTAGTGTAGGACTCCACTAATGTAAGCTCACTCCAATCGAGATTAACTAGGACTTTAAAAAGGTTGTAATGTAGGCTAAGGGACGGGTATGATACATATGTGTAGTAGTGACTACCTCCCTAAGCACTTTAATACATCACAATTATTTCAAACACAAGTCTCATCAAAGCCACCCAATCAACAACTTTCACACACACCTTCTCAACAAGTAGCAAATTTTTTCTTTTAAGCACACACTAGCAAGGAATGGATATTCTTTTCTCTTTATTTCTTTTTCCAAATTTTTTCAACTTTGCTCTTTCTTTTTTTTTTCATTTGTTTTCTTTTCTATTCATTACTTTCCAAACCTTGCCAATGCTTTTCACTACTTCACAAATTATTTCAAATATTCCCCTCATTGGTTCCACTAAAAAACCTCCCTATATCTCAACCACAACTCCACAATAATATCAAATTATCAATTAAAGTGCTTAAGGAGTAAAGGGCCAAAAGAGAACAAGTGGGTAGGCTTGGGGTGTGGGTGCCAACAAAAGGTCAAAGAAATCACAACAATCAAGTCCAAGGTGTATATGTAAGGGTAGGCAAATCAAAAGAAGACCTGTATCATTTCCCGATTAGAGCAAACCTAGGATTTTGCTTTGCACACACACGGGGCAAGTTCTAGACATCAATATGCAAACATGGAGCAAACAAGAATATGCCTCACACACACATTGCACACGATCCACACAAAAAGGCTCCATCAACAACTCTCAATCAAGCATTTAGAGTGCAACTTGTGGAAAATTAAGCACTAATGCAGAAAAATTCACAATAAAGTCAAGCAAGTGGACTCAAGCATCTCAAGGGGGTCATTCCATTTTTTTCTCTAGGCATGCATCAGAATTAAAACCCAAGGACACCACAAATAGCACATGCAACAAGTTCAAGTCCACCGGTATCAAACAAACCAAAGGCACCTAGCATTCTACCTATTTTCTTCGTCTAGGGCCATCTAACAACTAACTATTCTAATCCTAAAAATAAAAAACTACCCGGTTCAAAGGTCTCCCCGTGGAAAAAAACCGAGGCCATAAGAAAAACCACGGGGTGGATGACATGTACCACTAATAAAAACTAAAAGAAAAATCTTTTTGGAATTTTTTTCATTGGTTTTCTATTTTTTTTTAAATTTTTTCATATATTAAAGCAAGAAACAAATCAAAATAAAGTCAAGTGACAAAAGAAAATCCTACGGTACATGCATCCCTAACCTCAAAAATAAATAAAGAGTAGTTCCCCACCCCACACTTAAACTAAGCAATGTCCTCAGTGCTAAAAATAAGAAAGTGCAAGGTAAAGAAAACTTCCCTGAAGACTCTAGTCCTTGATGCTAGCATCCCACAAGCTTCCATATAGTATGAGGTACTCAGACTTCCCTCATCAGGTCATCAATATTAGGCAGGGGTGAGGACACCCCACACTTAAACTCGACATTACATGAACCTGCAATCCAAGGAAAAACAAAAACTACGTGACACTATAAATAAAATAATACAAGTACAAACTCGGGTTGCCTCCCGAGAAGCGCCTTAGTTAATGTCGTGGCACGACGACACTTTTAGCTCACTTCCAGCATTTACGTCTTCTCTTCTTACGACGAACTTTTGCTTTCTTCCTTTCTTTGAGAGAACCCATCTTCAACTTCACATGTGGTGTACTTCCATGTTCTTGTCTGACACATTCGATCATAGAGCACTCTTCAACCTTAGCTATGTGCTCCTTCTCAGTATACACCTTGAAAGTAACCTTTTCTCCATGCGCTCTAACAGTCATCTCACCCAGCTCCATGTCAATAATTGCCTTCGAGGTGACTAAGAATGGTCTCCCCAAAATGATTGGAGCTTCTCGGTCCTCTTCATAGTCTAGGACTATAAAATCAGCAGAGAATGTAAACTTACCAACTTTTAACAACACATCCTCCAACTTACCATCAGGGTAAGTGAGTGATCCATCCGCCATCTTAAGAGTAACTGAAGAGGGTTGGATTGCTCCTAGTCCTAACCTTTTGCAAACAGACAGAGGCATGAGATTTATGCTCGCACCCAAATCACACAAGGCACCAGTGATATCATGCCCTCCAATGGTACAAGAAATAGTAAACCTCCCAGGATCTTGTAGTTTTGGAGGTAGCTTGCTCAAGATTGTGCTACACTCCTCAACTAACTCAACTGTACCTGAAACAGCACAAAACTCAAAAAAAAAAAAAAAATTAAACCTGAATAGATAATAAGTAATCGTCTGAAAAGAAAACAGTCAACTGTTTAGTCCTCGGCAACGGCGCCAAAAACTTGTTGCTCCCAAATGCACACGCAAGTATACGTGGTCGACAAGTAATAAAGTGATAAATCGAGTATCGTTCCCACAAGGACTATTCAGACTAACACTTAACAGACAATTTCTAACAAACTATTCAGTGATCTTTTTCTTCAATGGTGAGAGTTTTAGTAACTGAAGAGCAGTAATTAAAATGCTGGAAGTGTAGTCAAACAATGGTGCAAACTTTGGTTGTTAACAATATTAAGACGACGGTCCAGGGTCAGAGTCACGAACAATCCAGTTGAGATTTTCAATTGATTCCACTTCTTAAATCCCGGGTTACTAACTAACAGAGTAAATCTAACTGTGAAAACCTTTCAGTTCTTCCCAGTCTATGCAGGCTACTTCAATCCCTATATGTCTATGGGTTGAATCACATGCACGCATTAACGAATTCTGTAATTAGTTAAACTAGGCCAGCAAGTATATGTCTATCCTACTCACAAATTGGTTCCCCGATGCCCGGGTTCACAAACTAGTCTTACTCTTTCTTATTACGTAATTAAATTTCTTTTTTCGAGTTCAATCTAAAAACCATAGATAATGCGTAATAATCGGGCCCTGACAATTACACAAGTGAAATCAAGAAAGAATAAGTAACCCGTAATGATATTCAATTAATTGGAATCAATCTTCAAACATCAACTTTCATGAAATACTCTAACCCTAGAACTAGAGATTTAGCCACGCATATTCATAATCACAAGGCAATGGATTGATGAAATAATGATGTAATAGATGAAAGATTAGGAATAAACCCTTGTTCAATGAAGTATGGTGCGCGTAATTTGCTCCAAAAGTCGAACTCTATCAAAAACTAAGTAAAATAGTATTTATAGGGTTTACAAAGGCCTGGTAATAAGTTACACCTAAGCCTAGAAGAAATAGGACTCCAAATAGCTCGAAGCTTTACCAAGACATCGCTCCAGGAAAGCTTCCAACTGCATCTAAGCAAGGTCAAGCGATCACAGCGAAGGCAAAGCCAGGGCGTCGCCCCAGGATCGCTTTGGGTTGATCAGTAGCCTCAAAAATCTCAAGGCTTTCTTGAAGCCACGCCTCACGATAGCCTCCAACTTTTCAGAGCTTTCTTGAAGCTTTACTCTAATATAGCTTCCAACGCTTCAGGGCTTTCTTGAAACTTTGCTCCAATATAGCTTCCAACGCGTCCATTAACTCTAATTTGCTCATTCTTGCCTCGAATTCATCCGCACCATTCCTAACATCACAAATACGATAGGTGAGCACAAGAAACACATTTACCACATATAACGAGCGCATAAAGTACTAAAATGTGAGTATATTTAAGGTAAACTAGGCAAATATTACCAAACATCATGGAACAAGTTGTCCTTCTTTTACACTACTTCACTATAAGTAACTTCTCTGATTTAAAAAATCAAATTATGGTGCCAAGGTTTTCTACTTTTACTTTTTTGTGATCGCTTTACTTGATTTAAAAAATATATGGTTACATAAGTTTTTAAAAATTCTCGAGTTGGCCCTTTTGTTGTCAGGAAAATTTTGACCACTAGTCATTTTTGGACGCCCTCATTGGGGACTAACCACCGTTTAAAAATTCATTGAAGAATAGCCAAAAATTCGTACTCACACTTAAGCTCCATTAGCGTTGAAAAAACACCCTAAACTAGTCCCATAACAAAATACTGGGGCTTTGAAGCCCAACAATTTTGTTATGGGACTGAAGCTTTATACAAAGTCCCATAACAAAATAATGGGACCTTGAACTAATATGTTCAAAGGTCCCATTCTTTTGTTATGTGAATTCATCCCATAACAAAATAATGGGATTTATCCCATAACAAAGGTCCCATCAAAGGGATAAATCTTATTATTTTATTATGAGACTTTATATATAAAGCTTCAGTCCCATAACAAAATGCTGGGGTTCGAACAAGTTTTGTTCACAGCCCCAGCATTTTGTTATGTGACTGAAACTTTATACAAAGTCCCATAACAAAATGCTGGGGCCTTGAACAAAACTTGTTCAAAGCCCCAGTATTTTATACTGGGGTTAGTTTACTGAAGCTTCCCAGTATAAATACTGGGGCTTTGAACAAACTTGTTCAAAGCCCCAGTATTTTATACTGGGATTTGTTCGGAGATGGCTATTTCTCAGCGAATTTATTTTTGACGGCTACAAATCAATTAGCGCGCGCCAAACAGGCTCCTACACGAAATTTTTACTTTGTTGTCTGGTGTCTTCCAATACGCATGGTTTAATTTCTCACTTGGGAGCAACTTAACTCGCTTTCCTTCAGAGAAATTTGAGAAATAGCCACTATTTAGAGTATAAAATGAGGAACAACTAAATTTTGTGAAAATTTTAAAATATAGCCACAATTGCTCAATCGTCAGGTAAATCTCATGGATTCCAGTAATTCCATGAAAAAATTCTGAATTTCAGATTTTTTTTTAATAGAGTTTGAGAATTCCATGATTATCTTGCACAACAAAACTTTTCACTTCAAATTTCAGAATTTTCGCTTGAAGTTTCTCCACAAACAAAAAATAAAATAAAATAAAACTGAAGTTTGGTGTGAACTTCAGAATAGTTCCCTAATGTTTGAGCAAAGTGCCTATTCATATAAACCATTATAAACAATGACTATTCGGCAGTAAAATCTCTAAAATGTCTACTCAACTTAACCTTCACCTTTCCATTGGAGTTTTATCTTGTACTCGAAAAGATGAGAAAATTATTAAGGTTTCAATATATATGGATAGACTTATTTGGGTACTTTTTGTGAGTTAATGAAAAGATTTGCTCATTGCATTCAGCTTGCAATAGCTCAAATTTTAAATGATCCAAAAAATAAATTTGCGGGAGCTTGAGTGGCAGCTAGTTTGTACAATCCTCATGTTGAAGGTCAGCAACATAGTGCATGCCGGCTAAAAGTTAAAAAGGATCAGATATCTTACAAGTTGGTTGGAGAGTAAGTTTAACATAACCTATCCATTATTGAATTATTTCATAGAAGAAGGAAATGTGATAAATATTGAATATTGTATATCAAATATGTACATTAGAAACTTTGTCAGTACTAACACTCAAAATATATTTATTTTATGATTTAGGTGGACCCAATATTATATGGGATGGTAAAACTAGGGCTTTTATACACTTTCAGGTAACAATTCTTATATAACTTAATGATTTTCATCCTGAATTTGGGATATTAGTACTCTTATACTCTCTCCGTTCCAAAATGGTTGTCATAGTTTGACTTTGAGTGGAGTTTAAGAAATGTAGTAAGATTTTTGGAACCTGTAGCCCAAAATAAGTCCTACACAGATATGTGGCTTTAAAGCATTTCATTAAGGATAAAGTAGTAGTTTCAACTCAAAAATATTTCCAAATTTAGAATTGTGCCATTCTTTTTGAACGGACTAATAAGGAAATAGTGCCATCCATTTTGGAACGTAGGGAATATATTTTAGTTTGTCTATGATCTACCTCAATATACATGAGTTTAATGCGTGAGAGATATCTTACACTTTTCTAGGCTGGTAAAACTCGTTGCTTCAATACATTATATCCTGGCTTTGTACTAGTAAGCACTGAGAAACCCCTTGATTATTCATACGAGGGTTATATTTCACAACAAGGAGGAAAAACATGGGAGGACACAATGTACATTGATCGGGTATATTCTATAATTTGTTTCCCTTTTCTTCTTTAAAGTTTTCAAATTTACACAATATATATTGGAAAAGGCACATAAATATTGACATCGACACCTTGTGTGAAAAATAAGAATCCAGCTAATGGAAATTTGTGGATTTTAACGGGTAAAAATGATGATCAAGTTGATTTTTGGTCGCTAAGAATCTTCAGTGGCTTGACAAGTTTTGCTACAAATGTTGAATGGGGAGGAGTTGTATATAGTCCACCAGGTCTGCCAACACCTCAAATAGACTCAAGCTTTATTCCCATTGTAGACTCCCAGCATGATGCTTATTGTATGAAAATTAGAGTTTTAGACGAGAAAGTAAAAACAATTAAAATTGATAAAACGACCACTCATGCCGATAATCCTAATATGTACGAGGTTTCCTTTGAACAACTTTGGTATCGTGGGGAGTCATTGTTTTTTGTTCTTTATGGGGGACCTAGAAAGAGCCCACAAGTCAGGTCTTGCTTAGTATTCGTACTATAGATACTTGTAATGTCTTTACATATATCAAGCAATTCGATGAATTTATAATTGGGTAACTCTTTTGGAAGACCTAGCCAACAATTTTTTGTTTTGTTTTACATAACGAATAAAAGACCTTGACATGTTCATAGCGACTGAACTAAGAAGATAAAACATAAGAATTAAAATAATGCTGAATACATAAACGATCCATCGAACTTGCCAAGAATTTTACTTCAAACACCTAAGGGGTAGTATACCTATTTAACTTCTAGAACCAATCTAAAGTGTACCTATCTGACACATCTCACACGAACTTCAATATGCACCATGTGTAAATTTACAATAAAGCAACTCCCTTTACTTTCTTTTTTGTTTCTTCGAAACCAACCCACAATCCTTCTTCTCCTAGCCCTCCACCTACCTATCCCTAAGGTCTTTTTCATTGACCTCAACTCCACCAACACAATTATCATTATCTGTTTTACACAAAATTGAATTTAATTTGGGTACCTAAGGTTTTATTTTAGCCAAATACAAAGACAACTCCTTGAACTTGTCATGAAATTTGATTTGAACACCTCAACTAAGAGGCCAGGTGATCTATTGGACCCTTAAAGTAAATTAGAAAAAAATGTGCCTATGAACCCATCCTCAGCTATGTTCAAATCAAATCAGGCGCATGATATAAATTACACTATGGAAAATATTGCCAATACATAGATGCCACGAAAGAAAAACGAAAGCCTAAAATTTTGTATCCTAGGAAACCACCACAATATTTCTTTCTCTAAAATAATTAATGCGGAGAGTGTGTTGAGAAGAAGAAAGAGTGTGTAGTAAATTCTACTACTTCACAGCTCAATCCAATAGTGAAAAGAAAACATTGAACTTTTTTATACAAATAGATGAAAAATGATTACAATATTAGGAGATTGGAACTAGAAAATAAGATAACAACAACTAAAACTTAAGATAGAGATGAGGGAATGAGGATGAGAGGTATAGAGGAACCAAAAAGGATGATGAAAGGCTTAAAAAAATTAGAGACAAGGAGATATAGAGTTTTGCATTAGCACATGTATAATATCATAACCTTCTTCGTCCTTCATATCATATTTATTAACCTGGATCCCAAGCAAATATATTTTTGGGCCATCTAGTTGTTTGACCACTTTTTAGTTTAGTCCCGAGCCGAATTTTCCCACCCATAAATGTCCAAATAATTGGCCTTCCAACATTATCAGACTTTATGTTCATAACAATTCCCATCATTCAAAAGAACCTTGCTCTAAAAAGCTCGAGTACACCAGAAAATGTAGTAATATCTCCTTGAAATTGTCAACCCCAAACAAAATCTCACACCACAAAATATCTAACTTTCTCTTTCAATGGTCCCGCCTGGGGTCGAGGTAGATGAATAACAGTTCAACAACTAGAAGCACCACTCGCAAATAATGAGATCAATCTTGATGTAGGTTAATCTAAACCATGATACTCGTCCCGATATGAAAATAATTGGTGGCATCCATGGAAGAAACACTGTATTAGAGGACGTGGATGAATCTTTGGAAGCTCTTGGAAGACTTATGAAGAGATTTCAGATTAAGAAAACTTCAAAATAGGCTAATTGTAATCCATCGCAAAGAAGAAGTGTCTAGTTTTAAAGGAACAATTCAAGTAAAGAAGGATCTTCTGTCCAAGTGATATAAATATATTATGATCTAAATTTAGGTACAAGGTGATGGTGATTCAAGTCAAAATTGCTACAAATTGAAGTAAATAAGTTGAGCTTCAAATCTGTAGTCCATTTTTGGACTAATTCTGAAGCTAAAGTGTGCCAAACTTGCAGTCTATGAAACACTCGAGAAGGGTAACATTTTTGGCACTTAAATGAGCCTACTTGCTGTGCAAGAATAGTGTAAGGTATGTGTAAAAGATGTTCAAAAAGTGTACTCCAAGTCGCTTGCAAGTGGATATGAAGATACTTAGTTTATGTAGGATTTGTTTTCAAAATTAAACAGGATTTTGTTTTCCTAGATTTATTTGGATTTCATTCCAATTTTAGTTAGGATTAGTTTATCTAGTTTATTTAGGTTATTATATACTTTTTCGAGTTTGTTTATGCTTTACTTCCTTTTTCTATTTTATTAGAATTTTCTTTCCATGTTGGTTTCTTTTTCCTATTTTATTATTACTTAGAAACCAAGTTTGAGTAGAATTTTGTAAGACACTTGGCCAGTCCTTGCTCCTATATAAAGAGGTTATTTCCTTTGCTTTGAGAGATAGAATTTTCATTATGAATAATATTGGAGAGTTGTCTCTTTTTCTCTTTTGAGTGTGGTACTTTGGATTTATCTTACAACCTTCTAAGTCTAAACTTTTAGGTTATGAGTTAATTCTTCTTAAATCATTATATTACTTTTAGTTATTTAAGAAAGGCAGTAACTTCTATTTAATTGTTGTTCTTTGTTACTCTAAAGGGGATCAAGATTCCATAATCTACTTCTTGGATTATTCTATGCTAAAGGCGGTTAACATAGTCTAATTATTGTTGTTAGGAGTTTTCTTCCAAAATTTTAGACTTGTCTTAAATTTCTTGATTTGTTATTGAGATTCTTGATCCATTCTTGTATTCAAGAAATTCTTTTTTGAATTCATTCTATCTTTACTTTCGATTTTTTTTGTTTCTAGTGTTTTCTTTTTAGCTTCCACAACTTTCTATAATTTCTTGATTTTCTTGATATTCTTTCTTGAATTTCATCAATCCATTTTTCTTGTTATATTCATTTTAGGTTAATTTCGTTAGCTTCCGCCTGTTTCTTTAAATATTTATCAAGTTCCTGGATCTATAACGTGAGAGTTATCAAGAGGTATCGTGATTGTTATCAACAATTCTACCCAATCAATGGGATCCCTATAGTACCTTAAGACCACTTAAAGTCATCGAGTACTAAACTTCAACTGGCTCATTAGTGTCGCATCCATAGTATAAATGACAAAGGAAAAGACAACACAGACTAGTTTGGTTGGTGGGATATCACAAACATTTGACTTTACTATGTTTGGGATCCAAAGAAACACAGTATGAATACCTCTTTATTCTAAATATTGAGCACTTGCTCATGCACCACTTTTGTGCTCATTGTTTGCAACAAATTTTCAGATATGGAAAATATATTGCAATCACAAATAAATAAGAAAAATAAGGGATTTTATTTATTAAAACTGTAGGTACAATTCTGTTTATCCCTTGATTCTTCTCTCTACAATACTTCATGATTTTCTCTCCATAATTCTCCATGATTCAAGAGCATTAGCAGCGTATTTCTCAAACTAGGAAGTTGAACAGCTTCATTGCTACATAATCTTGAGAAAGACGTTTTGGTGTCTTTCTCTTTGCGAGTATCCTGGATTTATGGGATTTGAGGTGATTTCTTCTAACTTCTGAGATCTCTTCTAAGGGAATATGTGATCTCTTTTTATAGGTGTGATCTAGGATTTTATGTGATCTCTTTTTGTAAAGTGGAGAACAAAGTAGCTTTTTCTTCATTCTTATCCATGTGCTAGCATTCTTCAATTTATTTTGGCAAAAGTGGAGAACAAAGTAGCTTTTTCTTCATTCTTATCCATGTGCTAGCATTCTTCAATTTACTTTGGCAAAAGTGGAAAACAAAGTAGCTTTTTCTTCCTTCAAATCTCATGTACATTCCTATTTTAGTTGCTACTTTGACAAATGTGACTTTTTCTTTATTCTTATCCATGTGCTAGCATTCTTCAATTTACTTTGGCTAAAGTGGAAGACCAAATTCTTCTATTTCACACATGCTAATTCCACATTTGATATTTTGGAGTTTGTTTTCCCAAAGTGACTTTACTTCTTTCCTTGCTAGAAATCTCCCAAACAAAATTAATTTGGCAAAAGTGGCTTCTCTTTTCAAGCTTCTTTATTTTTATTTTTTTTTCTTTTCCAAGTATTTCTTTTTCCTTTAAAGAATTATTAGAAAATATGCGAGGATATGATATAAATATTCATGTATTATTTTAAAATATTTATTTTTCATATTAAAAATACATGAATAATTTATATCCATCATTAGCCCTACACCACCTGTAAACACGCAGAAAAACCAGTCACAAGACATTCATAAACGCTATTCAAACAAGGCTAACAAAGCCAAACAATAGAAAGGAGTCTTTCAACATTCGTTCAAGTTTTACAATATTCAAACAAACTAAACAAACAGTTTAAAGTTCAACTTTCACTACTAATGGCTAGAAGCCGAACTAGACCCGTCATCAGACAGAGAGGGTGAATGGTGGCGATGTCTGCTCTTGCTCTTTCCCTTTTCCGAGCTATCACGCTTTCCTTTGCCTTTTTTTTGGTTCCTGAGGAGCTCTTGCATCATTTCATGCATTTCTCTCTGATGCGCCTCCTGTGATGCGCGCATCATTTCATGCACTTCTCTCTGATGCACCTCCTGTGCTAAGCGCATAGCTTCATTTTGTTTTCTCAGTTCTTCGATCTCCGCTTGCATCCGAGTCATTTCTGGAGCGGGAGCAGAGCTTGGAGGAGCACTTGAACACGAGCCCAAATAGTTCGATTTATGCTTGGCAGATGAATACAGAGTTCCAATGCCATAAGCTGACCCCTTCTTCACCCCTCCGACCGCTTCCAACCATAAGTTGGTTTCTTGCTCGAGCGTTAACGGTACTGGGGTACTGCTTCCGCATTCAGATTTCTGAGTCGCGGTCCAGTCCTCAAGGGCCTTTGTAGCTTTTTCCTGAAAAACATAAATATATCAACGGTACAACTATGAAGTTTTAAACTTGAAGGATTGGCGCGACTTTAGTTTAAATTTAAGTACTTACCCAGGCCTCTTGTGCTCAGGGCTCGACCCATGTTTCTCCGCCCTTTTTATCTTTCTTGATATGGCGGATCTTGTGCATTTCAGAGAGTGGAATAGTCCGATTTTGTTGCTTTTCCTACAAATTAAAGAAGAGAACAAGTTAGATAGAAAATAAACTATTATAGTAATTCTTATAAATTAAATTACTTTACCAAGCGCATCTTCTGCGTCGCAGCGCTAACTGCGCCACCGGTATGCAGCGATCCACCCTTAGTAGATGCCCGAGCTTTCTTCCCTTGTTCGCTCTTCTTCTGAAATTCGGGAGTACCCCAATACTGCAGCAGCTCTCTCCATTGATGATCATAGAGGAAGCCGGGCATTTTCCCATTTTTGCGCGCATTATACATTGCGTTCTTGTACACATCCGCGCATTTCTTAGGGAAGTTAGAACGGACTTTATAGTCCAGAGCCGGATGCCACTTACATTGAACCTGCAATATTCATCAAAATATTTTATTTAAACATAATCATTAAGAAAACCTGCAATTAGTGAAAAACTGTATGCATATTTATCACCTCAAAAGCTTGCATTATCTGTTGCTTTACTTGAGGGGGCACAGCGCCCCAGGATGGCCATGATTCCTTCCATTGAGATTTCATGCATTTCGTCAGCACAGGGGTAGCATCAGTGTTGGGGCAAAAGCTACGTAAAAAAACAGACGGGTTAATAGAAATACTAATATTTAAAAGCTTAATGCTAAATAGATAAGAACTTCATAAATACTATACTTACCTCTTATCCCCCTCGGGATAAATAATCAAACGCCCGTCTTCCCAAGTGCCAGGCTCACCGATGTAATATGGCGATCTGGGATCATAGTAAGGAATCTCCTGCTGTACCGAAGGGCAGGTAGGGCTAGATGGGTCGGAAGGCGGCTGAGTCGACCCAGACGGACTAGTGGACTGTGTGGGATCGCCTAGTCCGGGAACGCCCTGGGATGGACCGTCCTGGCTCTCAGTCATGTCATAACTACTGAAGTGATCCCTCCAACCAGGATGGCTCTGAGGCATGCCAGGTGGCCTGAAAAAATCTGGACTGAATCCGGCAGGTGCTCCTGTAGGAAGCGAATGCGGCACCTGGGACATGCGGGGCGGCCTGAAAAAATCTGGACTGTTTGCTGCTGGTGCTCCTGTAGGAAGGTGATGCGGCACCTGAGAGGTAGGAGTGTCCTGTGCCGGCTCACCTGAAGGCTCACCTACCTTTCCTTTCCCCTTCCTTCTTGCAAACACCCGAGGGGGAGGAGTGTCCTGTGCCGGCTCACGTGAAGACTCACCTGCCTGTTTAGGCCCCTTCTTTCTTGAAAACACGTTCTTCATTCCTGTTGACACATTCATTGCACAAAAATTAGACGGGTTAAATAGATTAAATAAACACAGTCATTGCAAAAAAAAAATAGGCGGGTTAAATAGATTAAATACACACATTCATTGAAAAAAATAGTCCAGTTAAATAGATTAAATACACACATTCATTGAAAAATAAAATAAGAATACAAATATCTTCTTATGTTTATAATTATATAATTACATTAAACTAGCCTATTAAAAACAAATAGTCCCGCTACAAACGAAGGCCTCAACCCCCGCCGCTCGGGAAAATTTCTATTATCCATCCACAGACGACGACGATTAATGTCCATATCTACACAAACATTGCAAGATTGAGAAACAATATCTACACAAACTTGTTTGATGAAATGCCCCAAAGAAACAATATTATCTAAAAACACCCTATTAATTAATATTATCAACGCAATTCAAACAAACAAAACCTTATTCGTTTTAGGCATAATGTTATAACATGTTCATCTTCTCAACAATACCAAGGCAAGAACACATTGCAAACAACACTACCAAACAATACCAACAACTACAACAATCCCAAACAACACAAACCTAACTTTATAATAGCTAACAACACCAAACAAGTTGTTACAATAAAGTTTGCTAACTAATAATTAACTAAATATGCAACATTATAGGCCAAAGTTAAAAAATAATTAAAAAATCAATTAAATTTGGATTAAATAAAAAAAAAAAAAACCGTACCTCGACGTTGATTTATGCTCCTATAGCACCTACAAATGATTCCTCCACTGGTTATATGCTTCAAAACTACAAAAAAATTGAGTTAAAAAGTTAGGGTTCAAGTTTTACAAAGTAATTAAAATAACCCTAAAATTAAGAATTTACCTTGAATTTGTTGTTATGGGTAGTGATTAGGAGGGTAGATTGTGTTTAAGTGTTGATTTTGGGGGTGGGTTATGGTGGATTTCGTGTATGGGGGTTGGGGAGGGTTTAAAAGAGAGTGAAATGTTTTTGGGGAAGAAAGAAGTGAGCAAATGGTGTGTTCTGCCCGACTTAATAACGGGCCGGTCGACCGCTTAGGCGACCGAAATTCGGTCGATAGGCCAGCTGTAAGTTTAGCTATCGACCGAAATTCGGTCGAACCACAATTTCGACCGAATTTCGGTCGAACACTTGTGACAGTCACAGGTGTTCGACCGAAATTCGGTCGAAATTGTGGTTCGACCGAATTTCGGTCGATAGGTGGTAGTCGAATTTTCCCTGTTTTTTAGTAGTGATGTTTACTTAGCCTAGTCAGCAAGAGAGTTCATGCATGGGTTGTCTCTATGAAGTATGAACGTAGAGATAGTGCTATACAAGGAGTATATCACAGGAGATCTTCTTTTACCATATTTGAGAAGATTCAAGTGATAAACTACTAGGGTTTAGAATATCCTATAAAAGCTAGTAATTGAGGCAGCCGCAGGATTCATTCATTCACTACGAGAGTTGAGAGCATTCAAAGGCAATTCATTCATTGATCGTGAGTGAGTGGACAATGGAAGACAACCATTGAAGATCCTTGTGCTTATTCAGTATCTAGAATAGGTTCTTTATTATTGTTGTTGCGTCAAACTGAGTTTAATGTATTACCTATTTTGTTTAGTCTGAGAAGCATTATTTTAGGTGGATCTTGTGAGGACATTTTGTAAAAGCATGAGTTTAACTTTGAGAGTGTTTGAGTTTAGAGTGTAGCCCCTTGGTTACAGAGTTTTTAATCTAAAGCTTGCTCGTTCCATTAGTGAAAGAGTTTCCAAAATCCTAGAGTGTGTGTTGTGATTTTTCTTCCTTGAGCAATGAGTTTTCCACGTAAAAAATGTGTTCTTTACCTTCAGCATTTGTTATGTGATTTATTTAGTGTTGTGAAGAACGTATACAAGAACCCGGTTAAGGACAACATTCTTAAGCGAAAATCGAAAGACACTATACAAATCCCCCCATCCCTTCTAGTGTCCCGAAAATAGGTGAACTGCATACAACAACCAGCAGATTTAATAGGCAAGTGAATTTGCCTTTTGTTCAGTATCCAACTAAGAGTGTAAACCAAAGGCATGATAACACCACACAATATTGCGATAAGGTGCACAAATTGCTTTAGAAAGTTCTTTAGTGGACGCTTCATCGAACATCTCTTTGCAAACTTCATGTCAAGCCTTCTATTGGAATCATCTAGAGCAAAAGTGAAACCAGCAGTTACCAGAGCATATACGCCATGTAAGTTTGTAGCAACTCCTCCTTTACTTCGGCAAGAATTGCCAATTCACATAGACCTTCCAAAGCAGAATTCACAGCCAACTTCATGGCGTATGTAGATAAGGCATCCCGGAGCTTGATTAGATAGTGGAGTATTTTAGAACCATTGTCCTCATGCTTCATCTTCAAGTCACGCTTGTAAGGTACTTCTCTAATGTGAATATAAAAATGATTTAACAATTTATCCACAATACGTTGCCAACCCGCAAGCTGCTTGTTTCGAAATAATCATCGATACAATCCAAAGCCTCGTCATCCAAATAGAATAAAGAAACAGACAGTTTATACTCTAGAAAAGTGTTTTAGAAGAGAAAATACTACTCTACTTGAAGGACCCAGGGTAACCCAAGGGTTATCACCATTGAACTGATCCAAAGTAACCATGTCGTACGAGAAAGCAAAGCACCGGTATAGTAAACACTACTACCGCATAACTCAATGTAACAATAAATGGAAAACAAGGCACTTGTTTATATTAATAGTTGGGGAGATAAAATGTTTTGCCTTAGCACATTCATAATCGCATAACCTCTTTATTCCTTCAAAACTTCAAAAGTTATTAACTGGATTCCAAGCAAATCTATTGTCCACTTAGTAGTTTAGCCCCAAACCCAATTGTCTCATCATTCATTTATCCAAATAATTGGCCCATCAACATTATCTCACTGAATGTTAATAAAAAAGAGTTCGAGCAAAATCATTTAAATCTCAATTATAAGTATTTAAATATATAAATGTTCATGGAATCTTTCGGAATAACAAAATAGATAATGTGATATTCATTCTCAAACAATGCAGCAATTATTGCCTAGCATTATGTCACGACCCTAGACTCGTTCTAGGCAGCGTGTCGGCACTTAGACAATTGCTACCCAAAAACAATGCCCAAGTTCAGTCTTTGAACCTTTATAGGACACCTAAAATGTCAAGTTAAGATCCTTGGATGATCTTTAAGTCAAGCAAGCAAGCAAAGTAGCTAAGTATTTCACACGGTTAAGACACAAGTTGTTGGCAAAAAGATTTGTATTAAGATCAAATATTATGTACAAAGAAAGGAAAGCTAAGGAACTTGGTTGGATGCTAGGTTACAATGCTAGATATTATTTAGAACACTTGGATGTTGGACAAGTGCAAATGAAATGCCTACTCCTATTTATACTACTCTAGGAAAGATTCTAGACTACGTTAATTAGGTGGAAGTTAACATGCTCTTTCTTGGCTCTTCTAGAGGATTCCGTAAGTTGTTGATTCCTTCCAACTCCAACCAATGTTCTTCTATGATCTAGATACTTCTACACATTTTAAGGAAGCCCTAAGTCAAGGGCCTTCAAGGTTCTAGAGTCTTCATGCTCTAGACTACTCTTGCTCTCTCTAGAAGCTTCCGTTGCATTATTTGGCTTATAATGTGGCGGGACGTCACAATTAACTCTTATAATTTTTTTCTATATTCTCGATTTTTGACCACTTCTATCTAAATACAGTGATGTTAAAACTTATTTGATAATCGTGTATCTTCTAACGGTTACTTGGAAAGAAAGCAATAGTTTTTATTTGACACAAGCATTTGCAATAATTTTACTACTTATGAAAAACAAAATGTAATTACAAAATAAAAAAGAAACAAGTGACTTTATTTTTTAAAATTTTCAATACAATTTTACTAATCCATTGATTCTTCTCTCTACATGTTTCAACTCGAGGGTCAAAGTAGCCTATTTCTTGAACTAGAATGATATGGGCCACCCTGTGATGTATTTTTTTCTCCAGGAATGACGGGAAACATTTTGTTGTTACATAATAAGAAAAAGGTATTTGATGCATTTTCTCTTTATGAATATCCCGTATGGGCCTGTCTTAAAAAGTAATTTTTAATTCAAATTTTGTATGAGTTGATCATGTGTGGGTGTAAATTATTTGACGGGATTGAAGGCCTGTCAGTCCACCTGAAATGGGTCGGAAGATTACAGGTGCTATGGAACCGGGAAAACACGCCAACTTCACAAGATTACGAGTGCACTGTTATCAATAAAACCTTGGCAAAAGGACTACCTACATATGTAGGAAGGCTATGTTGCTGCAGAGTCTGTCGAGGCCAAGTCCGCTAAATATTTTTGTCTCGTCAGGCCCCACCAGGTCCCAAAGGGCCATAATGACTTCAATCGGCCTGTGGAACAAATTGACTTCCTTAGGAATGGGCACAAGGATCTCACGTCATCTTTTCGCGGCAGCAGCACCCTCGTTAGCAGAAGTAGCTTCCTCCTCAGAAGCCGTAGAGCTACTACCAACAACCTCATTCCTAGGGCGACGCCTAGGTGAAGAGCTCAATGGAGTAGGAGAAGTGTCCTTTGGAGTTGTAGAAAAAAGCAGCAGTTACAACGCCAAGTATATGGAGTACCAAGTAAAGGAGTCAAAGCAATGACTAACCTGCGTTGACAACGGGGACAGCAGAATTGGCGGCCTCGTAACCATTAATTTCCAATTCGGCTCTAGAGACAGAGTCAATCAGGAAGTACTTCCATTTTCGTGAAAGGAATGCAGCTGCTTAAACTCCGGTATCACTAATCGGAGCCGCCACTAGGGGGACTTTAGTAGTCCTCACTTCGGCTGACAGGGGAACTTTAACAGTCACTTTTGGCCATTGGGCAGAAGAAGTAATGCCTGAAGGCCACCTAGTACTCGTCTCCTAAAAAAAAGAGTTGCGGTACTAGAGCCAGTAATCATTTTTGAACGTTCACATCAGGCAGTCGTTTTGGCCAGGCTGAGTGGTGTGCTAGGGTGGGCAGATAGAGATGGGCATATTTTCCACGCTAGACTAGAGTCCTAAAGGACCACAAAAGATCATATAAGGTAAAAATAAGGTTGAGAAGTAAGGTCAAGAAGGGAAAAGTTGGCTTCACATTCTTCTCGACCGCCATAGCTCTATACATTATCATTTTGAGGGAATTGCTGGAAATGATCCTCGTGACCTATTCCACTTGTTCGACACGGGATAGAGGAATGGCAATCAAATTGGCCACTGCAAAGAGGCCAAAATATTAAATAATTCAATGCATATCAAGGGAAGCAAGGACTGTGTAAGACTTAACATTTGTTATTAAACACCTTCGGGAGTGGATCGACACAAGGCCTCGTCAGTGCTGAAGTTCTCAACATAACTAATGTGTGAGGATTTTGCCTACAATAACTTGCTTAAATTTTTATGTTGGAATCTAAAAGCGACAAATCAATAGGGAGAACGATGTCTTTTTGCTTGGTTTCAGGTTTCAATGTCAAATGTGATTGAAAGGAGCCATAAGAAGCAAATACCCAGGAAAAAGGATGTTTCTAAGAAGTTGCAAAAACAAGGAAATTGCGGCCGATCAACTGAAGGGTGACTGCCATTTCCCTGTAAGAGAAAATCTTGCCTAGAAGAAAGGGCTAGGAAAAAGGCTCCGACCCAATGGACCATGCTTCAGCACGATGCGAAAAAAGGATACCGTACTTCCAAAAAGCTGGTGCCAGTTACTTACTTTGGAATGTCACAAGGCCAAAATAGCGACCTACCATGCAAAGGCCCCTCAGCCATATTAGAGTTAATGATAAGAGGGTAGCCTCCCATTCCAAAGGGCCAGCCGCCCAATCCTGAGAAACGCAGAATGACCTTAGCGCTTTCTAGGGCCGATAGCCCTTCTCCTGTCTTGGAGATCCAAATCTGAAGCAAAGATCAAACAGCCTTAACCCTTCCAAACAGCCCTCTCACGAACCTACAAAATGACATTTTAGAAAATAATTTTATCAAAGACAATAAATACTTAGACTTAAAAATTTGAGTTCATCCTTTTTCTTGGAGAGGAAGTTAGAGAAGAACTTTACTTCATCAATAATCTTTCATCTATTGTTGAGGATTTTATTATAATTTGTAAGAATTCTTACTTGTTATTCAATTTTGATGCAATTCCCATTACTTACAATTATGATTCCATTAAAAATCACGAGTAGCTAAATCCATAACTAGGGTTTTAATCAAAACTTAGTTCATTAATCTAATGGGCTTAATATACTAAGTCTTAAACTAATTGGGAAAACCTCATTTCACTACCTTCAATCTCATGTCATAACAACTTGAGGTGTACAACTCAAGTTGAGCCCTAAAGTACTAGATGTACATTGAGTGTTCCTAGGAATTGGTAAGGTAGTGACAAGGTACCGAGGGTTGGTGTTGTTGCAATTACTCCGAGTTAACGGATTGAACACCGAGAGGGGGATATCTTACTTATGAATATTCACTTGAACTGAAAGCAACACCTCTTCGAACTGAGAGGACGAGAGGTGTCAGTCCTATTCATCACCGAGAGGGGTGAATTGGGTGTATTCGTGTGAGTGTGAGTTCCATTGGGTGACTCAAAGGGTTTGGCTTGGCTTAGTATCTATTAGGTTATATGACTAGATGGCGATTAGAACGCTAGTAATTTCTATTCATAGACAACAACTTCAAGTTTACTCGCTTTCTATCAGTAGTTATAATTTCATACAATCCCAAATCTAGGATTCACTATTCTAAAACATAAAAAATAGACTATTTAGCTAACTTCTGGTCAGTACGCTTACTCCTCGTGCTCGATTCCTTCTACTACGACCGGATAATTGCGACCCCGCTCTGAAGGCACAGAATCTCCATCTGCTCTAAGTGGGCGCGAGCTAGAATCCTTATATCAGCTTGGTTGTTCAAAAGGCTGTCTCTTTACCCCTTGCATATTCATCTTTTCTAAAGCCCAGACCATTCTTCTGGATCTGCATTAGTCCTATTTCAGGTGCAAAGCCTCTTCAATAATGAAACGACCTCGGTTAGTCGTTTCGGAAGTTAGGACTCCGATTGGCGTGCCGATAATTTTAAAATATTCGTAATATCTATTAGGACATGTCTGTAGAATTTGAGCTAAATCAGACCTCGTTCGATAGGCATCGGAAGAAGGTTTCAGTTTTTATTGGCAATAAATATTAAAAAGAGATTTTCGAGCTCGGTTTTGCCGAATGAGCTCCGATTCGAAATCCGAAAGCGCCGTTAGGTTCGTATGATTATTTGTGATTTTTGTAAACTTTCGAAAGTGAATTTCGATATTGTTCGGCTAGTTTCCGCTAAAATGCTGAAAGTTAAATAATTTGACTTCTTTTCATTTAAATTCGCATCTTGAGTTTCGGGAGTCTGATTTGAGATCCGCCTTCGCGAGTATGTTACATATATTTTGTACAACTTGTATGCAAAAGTTGGAATTATTTCGAATATCTTAGGGTACCGTTTTATTTTTCATCGCGAAAAAAAAAGAAAATAAAAGAAAAGAAAAAGAAAAACGACAAAAGAAACAAAAGAAAGAAGTGATTATATGTCGGCTACCAAGGGGCATATGATCCCTTGGCAGATACATTCAAAAAAAACAGAGACGAAAAATGAAATATGAGCAAAGAAACGAGACGGACGCGGTAGAGAAAAAAATGCCTGAAAATGAGAAGAGGGGCCGGAAAAGAGTAGAATTTTCACCCTAAAACATTCAGGTAATGATCTTAATATATTATTTGAGTTTATTACGTGTTTTTGAATATGTTTTAACGGTAAAACTTGGAATATTATACATCGTTTTAATAAGTTCAATTAATAGTTTAAAGGGTCAAATGGACCCTTATAATGAAATTGATTATATATTCGTACTGTCACGACCCAATTTCCAAGGGCTCGTGATGGCACCTAAACAACATTTGCCTAGGCGAACCAATGAAACAAGATGCGGAAAAGAACAATAATGTGAAAAGATCATAAATGGATATATAAATATAAAAGGTGAAGTCCAAAAGAATATATCCACAAAAGAATTGGAGCATTCTAAGAGTGACTCAATAAAGTATGAATATACATCAAAGAAATCTGAGTCCTATCTCTAAGTGACTCCGGCGGTATGCCACCACGGTCTGTGTGGTCGGCTCACCTCAATCAAAAGTTTCAGAAGCCTCGGGAACCGCTAACGTCCGGGCTGCTGACTGGATGAAGGACCTGCGCACGTAGCAGAGTAAGTTATGAGCCGAAGCCCAGTAAGATCACCGACAGGCCCGCTAAGGTACCCTTGCGGGACAAGTCGCTACATGCATCATAAGCAACAACATACTATAGTAATCATACAATAAAGTAGTGAAATCACAAATAGATGCAACACATTCCATACACACAAGTAGTAACCAGAAGTCTCAAGGATTATGCCCATCCAACGTAAGGCATAGGTCACCTCAGCGGCGGTTTGGAGGTCCAATCTCTACTCCCGTGCCGACTAACCTAGACCTACGATGGACTAGCAACACCACTACTAAGTATCAACCATATACCGTGACCCGAAGTCACTATCACAATCATGAATAAGTAGACCAACGACCCGTAGTCGTTGGCTCATCTCAAATCTGTCTACGATCGCACCACACCCCCTGTCAAGTGTGTCGTATCTCAATAAATCAAGTGACCACACCACACCCCCTGTCAAGTGTGTCACATCTCAAAGATCAAGTGTCCACACCACACCCCCTGTCAAGTGTGACACATCTCATAGTATAGGCGACACCACACCCCCTGTCAAGTGTCCCTCTAACAGTATTAATATCCACGACATTAATAACAATAACAGAAATAATAACAGAAATATTAATAACGATAATATTTCACAGTCACCGTAACCCAGGTTGGTTATGCTAGCTGAACGTAAGGCGAAGGTTAACCCGACCACAGTTTGGGGGTACAATCCCTACTCCCATGTCGTCCAACTCAAGGTTACGTATAGACAGCACTACCCAACCCGGCACGTGAACAAATCAAGTACCAATATCATACAAAAGCCGGCAAAATCCTCGGCAAGACATTTATCATGACATGCCGGCAACATCCTCGGCCATGTCCAAAGTTCTTGCTATCCAAGCATGGCGTAGCAAGCGTTACTACGATATAAATTTAAGCTACCTCGACGTAGCGTTTAGACCGGCACATACCTCGGTCGAGTCACAATCTCGCTATTTATAACAAACAATAATAGCAAGTAATTCACATCATTAATCCTAACCATTGTTAGATATATATATGCGTACATGAAGCATACTAGCATGAAGGAAGAGTCCACAAGCACAATAGAGGTCAAGTCTCACTTACCTCGAAATTCGGGCTCAAATGCCGGGAAGAATCTCCTTTCCCGCTCGCCTTGTCCGCGAAGGACTCTCCACTAGGTCTATTAAGACAAGATATAGTACATATGAGTGCTCAATTATAGCTATTTAAGCCTATAGGCATCCTAGGGTAAAAATTACCAAAATGCCCCCGGGTAGGGCCGAGCCCTAAATTTACAAAATGTACTTTTCCGGACTCCCCACGCTCCCGTGAGTCCAAAAGTACACTTAGATTCCACATGCGAGCCTTGCTCGATGTCTTTCCCCAATTCTTAAGAATCTATGGTTCTAACCCATTTCCAAGAATCAACCCTTTGATTCTTGTGTTAATCAACATAAAGATGGATTGAAAGGGCTTACCTTAAGTGTAAGTATGATTGGGTCTTCAAGAAATACCCAAAATCGCCTCAAGAGCTCACAAATGATTTTTATAAGTTATGAACCGAAATGGCCCGAAGTGGCCTTTTTATAGCAGTTTTTTTTTTGCCTTTGTGACAGCTTCTTTTGAAAAAATCATAACTTTAGATAGGAATGTCCAAGTGACCTGAAACTGGTTCCATTAGAACCACAACTCAAAGGGCTACAACTTTCATGTTTTGAGTTTTTCCTAATTCCTTACGGATTGGCCGGAAAATCAGCTTTTGTCCGGCTGTTTGCGCCAAAACAGAACAGAAAAGTCGCACCAGATATTCTACTGTTTTAGGGGCAAAACGGGACCCTACGAAGCTCGGAATGATCCCAAATTTTACAGACAAGCCATAAAATACTTGGGTGACATGGTCGTCAAGACGGAACTCAATTCGGACCTCCAGAACTCAAAAAGTGGGTCCCACAGCAAAGGTTCAATTTTCGACTTTCGCCAAAATAGCGAAATTTAACCAAACGACCTCGGAATCCAATTCCGAAAGTTGCTAGAAGTCACAAATGACTATACGAACCTAACGGAACTTTCGGATCTCTCATCGGAGCTCATTTTCTCAAATCGAGCTCGGAAACCTCTTTTAACTCTTTTAAACTTCCGAAACAGGGACTTTATCAAAAGTCCTATCAAACGAGGTCCGTTTTCAATTTTGAAGGTTGCTACATATCATAAATGACGAGACGGACCTAACGGTGCGCTCGAATTTTCCATCGGGGTTCGTTTACTCAAAACGACCTATCGAAACCCCAAATTCCTTTCCGGAATTTCATAAACGGATCCTTTTCTCGAAAACCTATCAAACGGACTCCGTTTCGACTCAGATTTCACAGACGGCTCATAAATGACCTAACGGAGCTTTTGGAACTGTCGACACGCAAATCGAGGTCCCGGATCCCGTAACGACTATTTGAGGGTCGTTACATTCTCCCCCCACTTAGACTCTCGGCCGTCCTCGGACGAGCCTAAGTCTAAGGTAGGATCCACACACTAGCCACGGAGCTGGCACGGATTTCGAGGACCCCTCGGTACCACCCGAAATCAATAAAACTTAAAAATGCAAATTGAGGCTTAGAAAATACAAGGATTTCATACCTGAATCATCGAACAAGCGCGGATGCCTCTCACGCATCTCGGACTCAAGCTCCCAAGTGGCCTCGGCAATGGAGTGATGCCCCCACTGAACTCTCACAAGCGGGATCACCTTCGATCTCATCTTACGGACCTCTCTAGCCACAATAGCAATAGGCTCCTCCGAATAAGCTAAGTCGCCATCTACCTCCACGGAAGCCATATCGATCACATGAGACAGATCGTGAACATACTTCCGGAGCATGGACACATGGAACACCGGATGAACAGACAGAGAGGGAGGCAAAGCCAGTCTATAAGCAACGGCGCCAACGCGCTCCAATATCTCAAAAGGCCCAATGAACCTAGGACTGAGCTTGCCTTTCTTCCCAAATCTCATAACACCCTTCATGGGCGACACTCTGAGGAATACCCGGTCCCCAACCATGAACTCAAGATCTCTCCGCCTCCGATCTGCATACGATATCTGCCGGCTCTGAGCCGTGCGGAGTCGATCCTGAATAACCCGGACCTTATCTAAGGTCTGCTGCACCAAATCGGGCCCCAACACCTGGACCTCACCAGACTCGAACCAACCGATAGGCGAGCGACATCTCCGACCATACAATGCCTCAAACAGAGCCATCTGGATAGAAGCCTGATAGCTATTATTATACGCAAACTCTGCTAGCGGCAAATGGCTATCCCAATGGCCTCCAAAATCAATAGCACACGCCCTCAACATATCCTCGAGGATCTGAATGGTCTGCTCAGACTGGCCATCAGTCTGCGGGTGAAATGCAGTGCTGAGATCGACCCGAGTACCCAGCTCTCTCTGAAAAGATCTCCAAAACTGAGCTGTGAACTGAGCACCTCGGTCAGAAATGATAGAAACAGGAGCACCATGCAATCTCACAATCTGCTCAATGAAGATAAGAGCCAGACGCTCCGAGGTATAAGTAGTCTTCACTGGAATGAAGTGAGCCGACTTCGTCAGTCGATCAACTACTACCCACACCGAATCATGCTTACCCACAGTCAGCGGCAAACCTACTACGAAATCCATGGTGATCTGCTACCACTTCCACTCGGGAATGGGCATAGACTGGGTCACCCCGGCTGGCCTCCGGTGCTCATACTTCACTTGCTGGCAATTCAAACACCGAGATACATAATCAGCAATATCCCTCTTCATCCCTTTCCACCAATACAGCTCTCGAAGATCATGATACATCTTCGCAGTACCCGGATGAATGGAATATCTCGAACTGTGAGCCTCTGCCAAAATCATCTGCCTCAGCTCCACAATGGCTGGAACACATACCCGGCCGTTAAGCCGCAAAGCACCATCATCACCAATCACGAACGAGGACACTCCCCCACTCAGGACCCTGTCCCGGAGATCTCTCAGATAAGGATCCTCGAACTGCCTTTCCCGAATCTGGGAAGCTAAAGACGACTGAGACCCCACATATGCAAGCACCCGGCCTGGAACAGAATCATCAAACCGAACCCCACTAATGGACAAAGCCTGCAACTCACGGGCCAACGGCCTCATATCAGCATCAAGATAGGCGAGGCTACCCATGGACTTCCTACTCAAGGCATCGGCTACAACATTAGCCTTTCCGGGATGATACCGGATAGAAAGATCATAATCCTTCAGCAGCTCTAACCAGCGGCGCTGTCTCCCGTTCAAGTCCTTCTGAGTGAACAAGTACTGGAGACTCTTATGATCGGTGAATATCTCACATGGCTCGCCATAAATATAGTGCCTCCACAACTTCAGTGCAAACACGACAGCTAACAGCTCCAAATCATGGACATGATAATTCTTCTCATGGACCTTCAGCTGTCTCGAGGCATAAGCTATCACCTTACCCTCCTGCATCAGAACGCTACCCAGGCCAACACCCGAAGCATCACAATATACGGTGAATCCCCCGGATCCACTAGGTAAGGCCAACACTGGCGCTGAAGTCAACAGAGTCTTAAGCTTCTGAAAGCTAGACTCACAGGCATCGGACCACAGGAAAGGAACATTCTTCTGGGTCAACTTCGTCAGAGGTGCTGAAATAGAAGAAAACCCCTCGACGAACCGCCGATAATAACCTGCCAAGCCTAAGAAACTCCGAATCTCTGTAGGAGAAGTAGGCCTAGGCCAACTCTGAACGGCCTCTATCTTCTTCGGATCAACACACACCCCATCCTTGGTCACCACGTGACCTAGGAAAGATACAGAACTGAGCCAAAATTCACACTTGGAGAATTTGGCATACAATTGCTGATCCCTCAGAGTCCGAAGAACAACTCTCAAATGCTGCTCATGCTCCTCCCCGCTCCTCGAATAAACCAAGATATCATCGATAAACACAATGACGAAGGAGTCAAGGTAGGCCTTGAACACTCGGTTCATCAGATCCATGAAAGCAGCTGGGGCATTCGTAAGCCCGAAAGACATCACCAGAAACTCATAGTGGCCATATCGGGTATGAAAAGCAGTCGGAAACGTCCTCGGACCGAATCCTCAACTGATGATACCCCGACCTCTAATCAATCTTCGAGAAGAAGGTAGCACCCTGAAGCTGATCAAACAAATCATCAATACGCGGCAAAGGATACCTACTCTTGATAGTAACCTTATTCAGCTGCCGATAATCAATACACATCCGCATAGAGCCATCCTTCTTCTTCACAAATAATACCGGAGCACCCCATGGAGATACACTGGGCCTAATGAAGCCCTTATCGAGCACATCCTGAATCTGCTCCTTCAGCTCCCTCAACTCAACAGGAGCCATACGATACGAGGGAAAAGATTTAGGCTGAGTGCCTGGCAATAGATCAATGCAAAACTCTATCTCCCGCATAGGCGGCAAACCCGGCAAATCATCAGGAAACACATCTGGATACTCACAAACAACCGGAACTCTATCAAGGGATAACTCCTCTGCCCGGACATCCCGAACTGAAGCAATATTTCCCTCGCACCCACTAGATATCATCCTCTGCGCCTCCAAGAAAGAAATGATCCTACTCTTCGGAGAAGGCCTGGAACCTCTCCATACAACCCGAGACTCACCCTCTGCCCCGATCGTCACGGACTTGGCATGGCAATCCAAAGTCGCATGACAGGAAGCCAGCCAATCCATGCCCATAATGACATCGAAATCAGACATATCGAGCAGCATCAGGTCCACTAAGGACTCTACACCACAGATGGAGATCATACACTGCCGATAACCCCTATCTACACATATAGAAGACCCGACAGGGGTGGCAACCATAAAGGGATCATCTAAGAAGACCAGATCCCTACCCAAGCAAGGGGCAAATCCCGGCGACACATACGAATAGGTAGACCCCGGATCAATAAGAGCATAAGCATCGCAGCCACAGACAGAAATAATACCTGTGATGACATCATTGGATGCCTCAGCATCCTGACGAGTCATCGCATAGACCTGCGCCGAGCCTCCTGAACCCGGAGGTCTCTGAGACTGCTGTCTAGGAGGAATCTGAGAAACGGGCCTGGCGGCCTGAGGACCAGATGGTACCATAGCTGCGGATCCCTGGCGACCTGATGAAACATAAGGGCAATTCCTTACATAGTGCTCTGGAGACCCACACTCAAAACATCCATCACCTCTACCTCCTCTACCGCCTCTACCACCTCTGCCATGACCACCTCCAGACGAACACCTCCCATGATGCCTCTGATGGCACCTCCCGCACTGCGGTGGACCAGACTGCGAAGAGCCACCCCACCTCTGGGATGACTGAGGCCTCGGGGTCTCTGAAGAAAAATCCTGGGCAGGCAAAGCAGCAGCCTGGGGCCTAGACTGAGAACGGCCCTGATGACCCTGACCCCTCTGAGCGGATCCACTATACCCACCAGACTGACGCGATCTCTTGGCCGCCCTCTCTGCGTCAGCCCTGGCGAAGATATCCTCCATCCGCCGCGCCACATCAACTATCTCAAAATATGACTTGTTGCCCATATCAGGGGCAACAGCTACCTGCAAGCGGGGATGAAGACCCTCAACAAACCGGAGGACCTTGTCCCTCTCCTGAGCCACCATAGCCGGCGCAAACTGGGACAACCACAAGAACCTGGTGTCATACTCTGAAACAGACAGGTTTCCCTGCCTCAACCCCTCAAACTCGCGCCTCTGAGCATCGTGCTGACTCTGGGGCACGAACCTGCTCATGAACATAGACACGAACTCAGCCCAAGACAAAGGAGGGAGGTCACTAGACCTCTGCCGCATCATGGAGACCCACCATGTCTCCGCATCTCCCGATAATCTGAAAGAAGCACACTGCACCCCTAAGGTGTCTCTAGTACCAAGAACTGTCAAAATCTTCTCACACTTCTGAATGTACCTCTGGGCAGTACATGTAGCTGAGGTACCGTCGAACTCTGGAGGCTGAAGCTTCATGAATGACTCTATCCTCTTGGCAACCTCCTCAGTGCCCATAGGAGGAGTAGAAATAACAGGACCTGCCTGAGGAGCAGAAGCAGAAGGCTGGGCAATATGATCAGGAGCAGCCTCAGAAGTAGGCGTGCTCATAACAGGTGTGGTCGGCTGAGGAGCCGAAACAGGAGCTGCAACATCATCTCTGACAGGGACCTGATGGCTAGACAAGGCCATCAGTCTCATATACTCCTCTGAAGAGATCACAACGGTGCCTGGCACAACAGCAGGCACAGGGGGAATAGATGCTGACAGAGTCGCTGCGGACACCGCATGGATAGCTGTGTCCTGCCTAGTGGCTGACGGGCGACCTGCCCGAGTCTTCTTAGCAGCTGGCGGCTGCGTAGGTGCTGATGGCTCTCCCGCAGACGCGGGTGTAGAAGATGCAGCCCTCCTGGCTGAGGATGCTCGCGTCCTCGCCATCTGATACAATACACGAAAAAGGGTCAGCACCTATATAAGCTACTAAGCACGAATAGAGATGAAACGAAGGGAAAACATTTCCTAACATGCCCTTGTAGCCTCTCGCTCATAAGTATGGTCGACAACATACCCATAAGCAAGAATCTACTCAGACACTGCTCCAAGACTCCTAGGACTCGAATTAGAACCTAGGGCTCTGATACCAAACTGTCACGACCCAATTTCCAAGGGCTCGTGATGGCACCTAAACAACATTTGCCTAGGCGAACCAATGAAACAAGATACGGAAAAGAACAATAATGTGAAAAGATCATAAATGGATATATAAATATAAAAGGGTGAAGTCCAAAAGAATATATCCACAAAAGAATTGGAGCATTCTAAGAGTGACTCAATAAAGTATGAATATACATCAAAGAAATCTGAGTCCTATCTCTAAGTGACTCCGGCGGTATGCCACCACGGTCTGTGTGGTCGGCTCACCTCAATCAAAAGTCTCAGAAGCCTCGGGAATCGCTAACGTCCGAGCTGCTGACTGGATGAAGGACCTGCGCACGTAGCAGAGTAAGTTATGAGCCGAAGCCCAGTAAGATCACCGACAGGCCCGCTAAGGTACCCTTGCGGGACAAGTCGCTACATGCATCATAAGCAACAACATACTATAGTAATCATACAATAAAGTAGTGAAATCACAAATAGATGCAACACATTCCATACACACAAGTAGTAACCAGAAGTCTCAAGGATTATGCCCATCCAACGTAAGGCATAGGTCACCTCAGCGGCGGTTTGGAGGTCCAATCTCTACTCCCGTGCCGACTAACCTAGACCTACGATGGACTAGCAACACCACTACTAAGTATTAACCATATACCGTGACCCGAAGTCACTATCACAATCATGAATAAGTAGACCAACGACCCGTAGTCGTTGGCTCATCTCAAATCTGTCTACGATCGCACCACACCCCCTGTCAAGTGTGTCGTATCTCAATAAATCAAGTGACCACACCACACCCCCTGTCAAGTGTGTCACATCTCAAAGATCAAGTGTCCACACCACACCCCCTGTCAAGTGTGACACATCTCATAGTATAGGCGACACCACACCCCCTGTCAAGTGTCCCTCTAACAGTATTAATATCCACGACATTAATAACAATAACAGAAATATTAATAACGATAATATTTCACAGTCACCGTAACCAGGTTGGTTATGCTAGCTGAACGTAAGGCGAAGGTTAACCCGACCACAGTTTGGGGGTACAATCCCTACTCCCATGTCGTCCAACCCAAGGTTACGTATAGACAGCACTACCCAACCCGGCACGTGAACAAATCAAGTACCAATATCATACAAAAGCCGGCAAAATCCTCGGCAAGACATTTATCATGACATGCCGGCAACATCCTCGGCCATGTCCCAAGTTCTTGCTATCTAAGCATGGCGTAGCAAGCGTTACTACGATATAAATTTAAGCTACCTCGACGTAGCGTTTAGACCGGCACATACCTCGGTCGAGTCACAATCTCGCTATTTATAACAAACAATAATAGCAAATAATTCACATCATTAATCCTAACCATTGTTAGGTATATATATGCGTACATGAAGCATACTAGCATGAAGGAAGAGTCCACAAGCACAATAGAGGTCAAGTTTCACTTACCTCGAAATTCGGGCTCAAATGCCGGGAAGAATCTCCTTTCCCGCACGCCTTGTCCGCGAAGGACTCTCCACTAGGTCTATTAAGACAAGATATAGTACATATGAGTGCTCAATTATAGCTATTTAAGCCTATAGGCATCCTAGGGTAAAAATTACCAAAATGCCCCCGGGTAGGGCCGAGCCCTAAATTTACAAAATGTACTTTTCCGGACTCCCCACGCTCCCGTGAGTCCAAAAGTACACTTAGATTCCACATGCGAGCCTTTCTCGATGTCTTTCCCCAATTCTTAAGAATCTATGGTTCTAACCCATTTCCAAGAATCAACCCTTTGATTCTTGTGTTAATCAACATAAAGATGGATTGAAAGGGCTTACCTTAAGTGTAAGTATGATTGGGTCTTCAAGAAATACCCAAAAATCACCTCAAGAGCTCACAAATGATTTTTATAAGTTATGAACCGAAATGGCCCGAAGTGGCCTTTTTATAGCAGTTTTTTTTTGCCTCTGTGACAGCTTCTTTTGAAAAAATCATAACTTTAGATAGGAATGTCCAAGTGACCTGAAACCGGTGCCATTAGAACCACAACTCAAAGGGCTACAACTTTCATGTTTTGAGTTTTTCCTAATTCCTTACGGATTGGCCGGAAAATCAGCTTTTATCCGGCTGTTTGCGCCAAAATAGAACAGAAAAGTCGCACCAGATTTTCTACTGTTTTAGGGGCAAAACGGGACCCTACGAAGCTCGGAATGATCTCAAATTTTGTACACAAGCCATAAAATACTTGGGTGACATGCTCGTCAAGACGTAACTTAATTCGGACCTCCAGAACTCAAAAAGTGGGTCCCACGGCAAAGGTTCAATTTTCGACTTTCGCCAAAATAGCGAAATTTAACCAAACGACCTCGGAATCCAATTCCGAAAGTTGTTACAAGTCACAAATGACTATACGAACCTAACGGAACTTTCGGATCTCTCATCGGAGCTCATTTGCTCTAATCGAGCTCGGAAACCTCTTTTAACTCTTTTAAACTTCCGAAACGGGGACTTTATCAAAAGTCCTATCAAACGAGGTCTGTTTTCAATTTTGAAGGTTACTACATATCATAAATGACGAGACGGACCTAACGGTGCGCTCGGATTTTCCATCGGGGTTCGTTTACTCAAAACGACCTATCGAAACCCCAAATTCCTTTCCGGAATTTCATAAATGGATCCTTTTCTCGAAAACCTATCAAACGGACTCCGTTTCGACTCAGATTTCACAGATGGGTCATAAATGACCTAACGGAGCTTTTGGGATTGTCGACACGCAAATCGAGTTCCCGTATCCCGTAACGACTATTTGAGGGTCGTTACACGTACGCATGGAGTTATGAGCAACTTATAAATGTAATTTATTTGGGGTTTGGTTATGTGACCATAAACCTCGTACATAGGCCTGGCCTGCGTATTGCGTATGCGAATAGGGTATCAGGTTCCTACCTGGATTGCCCTAAGATGTGAGGAATGAAGCCTTTAGCCTAATGTGATATATTTTTCTGCTTATTGATCACAGTGGGATCGCTTGGCAATGAATTCAAAGAATAATGCGGTTGTTGGTCGCAATGCTAACTTTTGAGTGAGGTAAGTGTTTATATCCATTTCTTTGGAAGCACCTGGCCTCGTGGATTTTCTACCACGTATTCCTTACGTGTGTAGCTGCCGATAGGCGTACTCATTACGCCTTAGCTTTGGATTTACATTGTATATTATCTATTATGTCCTATTGTTGGTATTGCATTGAGGATTTGAGCGTTGTACCCTGGCTGTAAGTTGGCATCTACTTCCCGGCTGTCGATGAGAGTCCCGCGCCGGTGAAGGGTTATTATTGAATCACATTGCATTCATATGCATTATATGTCATTCATATGCATTACATTGCATATCATATTGGGTGCAGGAGTATTCCGCCCCAGGAGTAGGAGGATTCCGCTCCATTGTATCATATTGAGGGTAGGAGGATTCCGCCCTAGGAGCAGGAGTATTCCGCTCTTATGTCAGATATTGAGTGCAGGAGTATTCTGCCTCAACTTTACATTATATCGGGTGCAGGAGTATTCCGCCCCAGGAGAGTGCAGGAGTATTCCGCCTCTGGTTTATATTATATCGGGTGCAGGAGCATTCCGCCCCAGGAGCAGGAGTATTCCGCTCCAGTTGGTTATCAAATTGGATTCCCCTCGAATGCAGGAGTATTCCGCTTCGGGATGGGATTACGGGCACATGTGACCCTTTGCATCACATTCCATTTCATTTCATCTCAATTCATACCACTGTGTAGACTTGCGGTACATGACTACTATTCTGCTTATATGTGCATTTCTTATTTGTTGATATGTTTCTGGCACGCATCCTTGGTTGAGTTTAGAAGTTTCTTACGTGTTTCCGGTTGTTATCTGGCTCTGCCTTTTTATAATTTAAATAAAAGGAATTTGGTCTATCTATTTCTTTTCTCCCTGGCTAGCTATCCTATTCTTTGAGGGGCTAGTCTGCCCCACTTATTGAGTCCTTTTGACTCACCCTTGTTTATTGTTTGTTTCTTTTCTATCTATTTAATTTCGGCAGGTTCGCTCCAGGATTGAGTTCGCCACGTTGTTCAGGAGCGAAGACGACTTCGGCTGTCAGGGTGAGTCAGCTTTTATTCTGGATGGCCACCAGTTTATTGGTTATCATTTCAGTTGCATTTTGCTCCCTTCAGGAGGTATTTGTCTTCTTTTGTACTTTTAGATGTCTCGTCTGGATAGCCCTAAATTAGTATGTTGGGTAGTCAGCTGTAATTTCTTTTGTACAGCTTAGAGGTATCAGTATGTCTGTGTTTTTGTTTTAAGTCTTGTCCTTATTTATGAATTGTTATATTTATTTTCCGAATCAAATTAGTAAGGGTTCGCCCGACAGGTCTAGGGGAGGATGTCGGGTGCCCGCACAGCCTAGCCGGATTTTGGGTCGTGTCAGTTGGTATCAGAGCCATGTTTAGAGTCTATCAAGACTAAGACAGTGTCTAGTATAGTCTCGCTGATGGGTACGTAGACGTCCGTACTTATCTACGAGGGGCTATGATGGAATTTAGGAAGTTTCACTTTCTTCTTTTCTTATCGTGCGTCGGTTTAGGATTCAAAAGTATTTTCGTTAATTCGTTAATTCCTTCATAGTAATTGTGAACCCTTGTGCTACAAATCAGCAAACAGTATGAGTTCAAGACAAAGCAGTTTAGCATTGGGCTAGCACTGACGAAGCCCCGAGAGTTTTGATCGTGCTGACGATCTAATTACGGAGGTCCCAGCTGTACAAGCTCGCGATGGGCTAGGGAGCAGGGCCTTGTGATTCCCTTGGTTCTCTACGATGCTTTACGAGAATCTTGGTGACGCAGATACCGCAAGAATCTATTATTCGCTAGGCAGCTTATCAGGTTGCCGCAGATGTAGATGTTCGGTCTCAGGGAGCTCACATTCCAGTTCTTAATATTGCCGCAGTAAAGTATGTTCCGGAGGTAGCATGTGTTGCACCTCTAATTGTTCTGACTTGTTAGCCAGCCGAGGTATCAGTTCAGTCCGAGTGTCCGAAGAGGTTGCATTATTTTACGCAGTTGAACCTTCCGATATTATAAAAGCAATGCATCAGATAAACCTCAAGATTCTTTTTAAAATACAATGATGTCAGCGTATCCTTCAGGCTCTTGATTATATCGAGTGGTATGGTGTTGATTATCCTTCTTTCCAGCTTCAGGGTCTAGCCTTGAATTGGTGGGCCGCTCTCTTATTAGCTAACTTGGTTCGATTTTTTTTCAGATTCGTGGAAAAGTTCCTTTCGAGTAGCGAGCGAGATGAAAAGTGTTCTCAATTTGAGTGGATTGGACAGGGTAGCCTGTCGGATATCCTGTTGGTGTTTCAGAATATGAGATTGAATTCTATAGAGTGGCTGAATATGTATTAGAACTAGTCCATGAGTTTCTCGAGAGATTGAGGTCGAGATTTCATTTGATGTGGTTGTTCATATTGCTCGGAGGTACCAGGCATACCATAAGTTAGAGCGGGAAGAGTTAGAGTAGGAGAGCAAGAAATTCTGTGGCCTTGGTGGGCAACCATGGTACCTCATTTGGAGGTAAAAGTTCTGATTATTTCGGGACGTCACCTTCCAGGTTATCTCAGCTTGTGTTACGTGATTCTTAGAGTGCGCCAGTAGCTCATCAAGATCAGATTCAGTCTTCTCTTTACAGCTATCAACAATCTGTCCAGCTTTCATTTTCACCGAAAAGGTGTTATCGTTGTCATGAGTCTGGCTATTCTTTGAGGAGTTTTCCCTTACTCCGACAGGTATGCAGTCGTCTTTTCTCTCGTCATCAGGCATCTGCGCAGTCGCAGGGGATTTCATATAGATCTTAATTAGCCAGAGAAAAGCCACCATCTAGTAGAGGTTGAAAGTGTGGTGGCAGTGGTTCTTTAGAAAGTGATTGTCAGGGTAGTGGCTCAGCTCAGCTGCAAAGGCAGTTCTATGAACTGCTTGTCTGGCGGGATGCTGAGGTATCCGATGTAGTAGACCCATGTATTTCTTCTTCCCTTAAGATTTGATTCTTCCGATCAATCTGGAGATGGTCTGTCATATCATGTTTCATGGGTTCCTTAATATTGTTTCTGTTAAGAATCGGTTGCGGTAGAGCGGCAAGCTTCTGGTATAATTTATTCGTGGCATTTGTGAGACCTTACTAGTTATCTAGTCTAAATATGAGAGATTTGGCAGTAAGTGTAGGTATTGTCTGCTTGGCATCTTGTTGTTCTAATTTGTATTATTATGTCAAGTCATTTTACCTCTCTCCTCGGAAATCAGTGTTGGTAGGATGATGGGATTTTTATTCGTCACCATCGGGAAGTGTCGTTGTTTCTTCCGGTGTAAAGTGGCTGGTAAGTAATGCTCGATCTATGTGTCTCCTCTTGGTTCGATATTCTAGTAGAGCCATGTTATTTTATACGTTTGTCTTAGTTATAAAAGGGTATTCTGGTAAATTGTCAGAGTTTCCTTTTTATTGGGAGGTTAAATTGGTATGGATGTTGTTCCATAGAGCTAATTTAATATCTATTTCTTCAATTGCAATTCTTTTGCTCGCCGGACTCGGAAGTAGTCTAGCTTTGGTAGCCAAGAAAATAAGAAGATGAACTTCCTGAAGCTCTAATTATTTCTATCCTCGATCCATCTCCATTTCTTCTTCGTCCGGCACTAGTGAGCTTGGGCGATTGGTAGCCGCTTGTAACGTTCACTGTGTTGAGCCAGAGTACGTGTTATTGTAGCCGGGTAAGCATATTATTGTTTTGGATATCAGTTTATCCGGGTATCCATTCCCATGTATAGTATAGTGCTGGTTCTGTTTTTGCGGATCATCCAGTTTCAGGGGAAACTCTGCCGAAATTTTTATATAGAAGTACCATCCATCAGGCGGTGGTTTTTATGGCAAAGGTATGGAGTTGTGAACTTGAGAGTTACAGCTGTTTGGAAACTCGAAAGGGGTAGTTAGTAGCTTAGGTCTGCCTACGTTCAGCTTTTAGCTAAATCATCTTTAGTCCAGCAGACTGTGCGAGGATGGTTATTCCTATTCAAATGGCTGCATGAGTTTGTGCTTTAAGTGGAGGAGTCTTCCTCCAAATACTGAATGGTAATATTAAATCTCTGAGGTGTTGATACCACTTTTCTCACGACCCAAAGTAAGGCCACGGCAGAAATCTACAATGAGTGTCGATCATTGCTAAACCCACTAATAATCTATTAATGACAGAGATAAGCTGGCAACCTGATTATATATATGTACCTATCTGCTGAAAACATAAAGTCTGGAAAGATGACACGACTTTAACTTGCTGGCAATTAGAACATTAAGCCACAAATTCTGCTATGTCACACTTCATTCCGTCCCACCAATAAATCTGCTTAGGATCATGGTACATCTTAGTCGAACCTGGATGAACAGTGTATTTGGAATAATGTGCCTTTATCATAAACTAAATCTGCAACATCAGGAACACAAAGTCTATCTTTATACATGAGAACACCGTCAGTAGTAACCCTGTATGGTGACTCCGATTTTCTTTTGGCTATCTGTCTGTATTCAAATAGAACTGGATCCTCACACTTACACTACTTTACTTCGTGAAAATTTAGAGTTAAAGGTCTAGTGCAGCTTGTCGATAATCCATCATTGATGTGTATATCTCTTTCACACCTCAACTCTTTAAGAAGTTACTTTAGCGTTATAAGTGCACATGTAATCAACTATGTTGCTGGTATTCTGCCTCAGCTGAAGGTCCAACTACATGTCTCTTTTATATTTACTTTTTCAAGTCATAATATTTCCAATTCAAAGACAATACCCTGAAGTAGATGTTTAGTCTGAAGATCATTCCTAGTCTGGATCATACTATCCAGTAGTATTTATATGATCCTTATCTTTCTATGATAGACCCTGTTTAGATGAACCTTTGATAAACATTGGGATATGAGTAACTACATTCCCACAAGGAGCTTGCGGAACAACACTAACATCAGCTGAGAGGTTGCATAGTGCGTTCATAAAAATAATATAGCTTGCATCAAATTTTCTATAGTGTGTAGTGACAAGGTACTTCAAAATCTCCCCTATTGCATCAAGCGTGAGCTAATTCTTAGTTCCATCGACCTGTTCTATATCGAAAGGTATATCGAAGAGGGATTATCGGCTGAATCATGTTAACCCATTCAAAGTTCCGTGTATCTTTGCTTCGAAAATGTAGAACTCTCTTCTCGTGATCGAGGAAGGATCACCTTAGTCAGAATAAGTTGTGCAATGGTGTTATCATATTATCAAGATATATTTTATTCCAAAAGTATGATGTGCGTAATATAGTTCTGATCCTGTAATCAAGAGGTAAGATCCGTGGAGTAGCTTATGAAGGTCGTGCAAGTTCTTTTGTTATCTGTGTGAACTTTTCTTTAGACTTAGCCTCGTTCGAAGACGAACGAGAGTTTAAGTTGAGGAGAATGAAACGACCTCGGTTAGTCGTTTCGGAAGTTAGGACTCCGATTGGCGTGCCGATAATTTTAAAATATTCGTAATATCCATTAGGACCTGTCTGTAGAATTTGAGCTAAATCAGACCTCGTTTGATAGGCATCGAAAGAAGGTTTCAGTTTTTATTGGCAATAAATATTAAAAAGAGATTTTCGAGCTCGATTTTGCTGAATGAGCTCCGATTCGAAATCTGAAAGCGCCGTTAGGTTCGTATGATTATTTGTGATTTTTGTAAACTTTCAAAAGTGAATTTCGATGTTGTTCAGCTAGTTTCCGCTAAAATGCTGAAAGTTAAATAATTTGACTTCTTTTCATTTAAATTCGCATCTTGAGTTTCGGGAGTCTGATTTGAGATCCGCCTTTGCGAGTATGTTACATATATTTTGTACAACTTGTATGCAAAAGTTGGAATTATTTCGAATATCATAGGGTACCGTTTTAATTTTCATCGCGAAAAGAAAAGAAAATAAAAGAAAGAAAAAGAAAAACGACAAAAGAAACAAAAGAAAGAAGTGATTATATGTCGGCTACCAAGGGATATATGATCCCGTGGCAGATACATTAAAAAAAAAATAGAGACGAAAAATGAAATATGAGCAGAGAAACGAGACGGACGCGGTAGAGAAAAAAATGCCTGAAAATGAGAGAAGGGGCCGGAAAAGAGTAGAATTTTCACCCTAAAACATTCAGGTAATGATCCTAATATACTATTTGAGTTTATTACGTGTGTTTGAATATGTTTTAATGGTAAAACTTGGAATATTATACATCGTTTTAATAAGTTCAATTAATAGTTTAAAGGGTCAAATGGACCCTGATAATGAAATTGATTATATATTCGTACTCATGGAGTTATGAGCAACATATAAATGTAATTTATTTGGGGTTTGGTTATGTGACCATAAACCCCGTACATAGGCCTGGCCTGCGTATTGCGTATGCGAATAGGGTATCATGCTCCTACCTGGATTGCCCTAAGATGTGAGGAATGAAGCCTTTAGCCTAATGTGATATATTTTTCTGATTATTGATCACAGTGGGATCGTTTGGCAATGAATTCAAAGAATAATGCGGTTGTTGGTCGCAATGCTAAATTTTGAGTGAGGTAAGTGTTTATATCCATTTCTTTGGAGGCACCTGGCCTCGTGGATTTTCTACCACGTATTCTTTACGTGTGTAGCTGCCGATAGGCGTACTCATTACACCTTAGCTTTGGATTTACATTGTATATTATCTGTTATGTCCTATTGTTGGTATTGCATTGAGGATTTGAGCATTGTACCCTGGCTGTAAGTTGGCATCTACTTCCCGGCTGTCGATGAGAGTCCCGCGCCGATGAAGGGTTATTATTGAATCACATTGCATTCATATGCATTATATGTCATTCATATGCATTACATTGCATATCATATTGGGTGCAGGAGTATTCCGCCCCAGGAGCAGGAGGATTCCGCTCCATTGTATCATATTGAGGGTAGGCGGATTCCGCCCTAGGAGCAGGAGTATTCCGCTCTTATGTCAGATATTGAGTGCAGGAGTATTCCGCCTCAACTTTACATCATATCGGGTGCAGGAGTATTCCGCCCCAGGAGAGTGCAGGAGTATTCCGCCTCTGGTTTATATTATATCGGGTGCAGGAGCATTCCGCCCCAGGAGCAGGAGTATTCCGCTCCAGTTGGTTATCAAATTGGATTCCCCTCGAATGCAGGAGTATTCCGCTTCGGGATGGGATTACGGGCACATGTGACCCTTTGCATCACATTCCATTTCATTTCATCTCAATTCATACCACTGTGTAGACTTGCGGTACATGACTACTATTCTGCTTATATGTGCATTGCTTATTTGTTGATATGTTTCTGGCACGCATCCTTGGTTGAGTTTAGAAGTTTCTTACGTATTTCCGGTTGTTATCTGGCTCTGCCTTTTTATAATTTAAATAAAAGGAATTTGGTCTATCTATTTCTTTTCTCCCTGGCTAGCTATCCTATTCTTTGAGGGGCTAGTCTGCCCCACTTATTGAGTCCTTTTCACTCACCCTTGTTTGTTGTTTGTTTCTTTTCTATCTATTTTGTTTCGGCAGGTTCGCTCCAGGATTGAGTTCGCCACGTTGTTCAGGAGCGAAGACGTCTTCGGCTGTCAGGGTGAGCCAGCTTTTATTCCGGATAGCCACTAGTTTATTGGTTATCATTTCAGTTGCATTTTGCTCCCTTCAGGAGGTATCTGTCTTCTTTTGTACTCTTAGATGTCTAGTCTGGATAGCCCTAAATTAGTATGTTGGGTAGTCAGCTGTAATTTCTTTTGTACAGCTTAGAGGTATCAGTATGTCTGTGTTTTTGTTTTAAGTCTTGTCCTTATTTATGAATTGTTATATTTATTTTCCGAATCAAATTAGTAGGGTTCGCCCGACAGGTCTAGAGGAGGATGTCGGGTGCCCGCACGGCCTAGCCGGATTTTGGTCGTGTCAAATAAAGACCTCTTTCTTTTCCAGGGAACTTTGGTTTGACCAATTAGTCTAAGTAGTTTAGTTTCTTGTTTTATTTTTTTTTTATTCTTGCTCCTTTAACTTTTAGTTTGTTTTTCTTGGAATTAGAGGTGTTTGTCAAAATTCCACCAAGAGTTTAAATTTAAAATGTTGGAGGTGCACTACCGCCCTCTCTACCACCTCCTCCACCCCTCCTCCTAATGATAGTATGAATGATCTTAGTGTGAATGTTGAGATACTTGACCTGTCGTAGGGTCAAGTTGCTGGTGTTCACAATGTTCAAGCAAATGTCGAAGCTCAATTGGCTAGAGCTAGAAGGAATGTTGAAAGAATGCGGGTAATTATGGTGGATATGTTGGTGCTATTGTCCGTCCTCCTATTAGGGGAAATGCTACATTTCAAATTCCAATGACCTCTATGAACTCACAATTTACAAAGACCCAAACAAGCATCTCCAAATGTTCCTTAAATTTGCACTCTTAACCAGCATGGTAGCGTGACAGATGATGATTTCCGCCTTAGACTATTCCCGTTCTCTCAAAAAGGGAAGGCTAGGGCTTGGTTGGATGGTTTTCCAAGGAGAAGTATCCACACATGGGAAAACTTGGTGTTGGTCTTCCTAGATGAGTACTTTCTACCGAGAAAGTTTTTGGATTTGAGGGACAATCTCTATTACTTCCAACAACATGCTGGAAGCCTTTGCGCAAAGCTTGGAAAAGATTTTGAAAGTTTATCCACACTTTTCACGGACATAAATTTTCATGATGATGTTCTTTTGGAGACCTTTTATAGCGTTCTAGATGACAACAATCAAACAACTATCAATCATGCAGCTCAAAGGGGTCTAATGGAGCGTACTTTTCAACAAGCAGCTGATATCATCAATAAAGTCACAAAGAAATCAAGAGTAAGAAGGCAACCTCGAAGTGATATTAACAATGATGCCATTACAAGGGGGTATGGATGGCAAAGACGAGAGAATGGCTAGGTTGAATAGGTGGTCATTGGCAACATTTTGTATATATATATTTTGCAGGTTAAATAGAGTGTATACTGACAACCGTTGAGGTTTTTCCAAGATCAAATTGAAGCAAACCCAAGAGGCTCCAAACAAGAAAGTAAATTCTATTGACATGTCCCCAAATAGAAGTTCATCATGGGCTAAACTACTCTTACCAACCCTATCTGATGGGGTATGCACCACCGGGTGATGCTCTAATGGGTTTTTATCCTCAAGGAAAAGAAGATAAAGTTGGAAACCAAGAGTACCAAGAGCAAGAAGAAGATGCTAACTTTGTCAATGCTTATTAAGGACAAAGGGGGTCTTATCAACAAGGGAACCAATAAAACTAAGGCCAATGGAGGCAACCACAAGGCAACAATCAATAGGGTAACACCCATAGGTGGTATGGTACTAATAAAGGAAGGGAACAACGAGACAATCAAAGAGGTCTAAATGTGCCTCAACAAAGTTCAAGTGATCCCAAGAATTTAAAGTTATAAGATATGATGAAAAAAATGTTGAAGCTTCAAGAAGGCAATTCGGGTAATATCAAAGAGATGAAGCAAGCAATGAATTCACATTCAATATCCATCAAAGCACTTGAGTCTCAATATAGCCAACTATCTTGCCAAGTCAATCAAAGACCTCAAGGGGCTCTATCAAGTAATACGGTACTGAACCCCAAAAGGAATGGGAAAGATCAAGTATGGCCATAATGACAAGAAGTGGAAAGACCTTAGATGATCCAAAGATGGTTGAGGAAGAAAATGAAGTTATGATTGAAGAGGTAAATGAAGATGTGGAGGTGAGCGTACTATTAGGTAAATAATGGTAAGGACTTGCAAGATGGGGGGGAGCCACAAAGCATAAATGAGAAGAAAACACCAATCACAAAAACCACTACTACCCAAAAGTCACCAAACAAACCCCATCACCCAAAGAATACATTCTTACCGAACCCACTATCCCAAAGCCTACTTCTCTATTTCCCCAAATAAATGCCAAATTGACGCAAGCCACTCATGCAAAGAAGGTGTGGGAAACAATTGCCACAACATCCATTGATCTTCCATTAGTAGATGCCTTAGGCCTAATGCTGGATATGGCAAAGTTCATGAAAGATTTGGTCACCAAGATGAAGTTTTTGGATTTTCAAAAACTATCAAGGTGGCCCATTAATGTAGTACAATCATGTTTCACACATAACCTTTAAAGATGAAAGATCGGGGACATTCACTATCTCATGTACCATTGGTGGAAGACACTTTGAAAATGCATATAGTGTCTTGGGGGAAGGTATGAACCTAATGTCTTATGCCGTCTATAAGACCCTAGGACTTAAAAATCCAAGACCTACCTCCATGAAGCTACAAATGGCTGACCGACAATTTAGGGTGCTAGATATGTCTTAGTCAAAGTAGACCGGCTTATCTTCCCAGCGGATTTTGTTATTTTGGATTGCGCTGTTGATTTTTAGGTTCCAATTATCATTTGAAGGCCTTTCATAGCCACGAGAAGGGTATTGTGTGATGTTAAAAGAGTGGAGTTAACCTTCTGATTCAATAGTGAGAAGGTTGTGTTTCATGTGTGTAGAGCTATGTAACAACCAATTGAGGAGGCAACTTGATCCTATGTTGACATAGTTGTAGATGCTTTGGTTGAAAAAGGAAAGCATAATGATGAATCAGTATGATACCTTGGCCTCAATGTTTTGGGATACGGATGTGGATAATGAGGAGAGTGTGAAAGAGTATGTAGTTGCCTTGCAAGGACTTGGGATTCGGCCATATGTTCAAAATAAACTCTCCATTGATTTGGAAAATCAGAAGGTGCCTCCTACAAAGACTTCTATGGAGGAGCCACTGATGTTAGAGTTGAACGTGTTTCCTACGCACTTGAGGTATGCATTTCTTTGCCCTAACTCTACTTTACCTATCATTATCTCTTCACGTTTGTCAAGTATGCAGGAAGAGAAGCTTTTGAAGGTTGTAAAAAGGAGGATTAAGGCCATAGGACGGACTCTTGCGGACATCCGGAGCATTGAGCCGAGTGTTTGTACCCATAAGATCATTCTTGAGATGGGTTGTAAGCCCTCGGTTGAGCATCAAAGAAGACTCAATCCGTCTATGCAAGGGGTAGTGAAGAAGAAGATCATTAAATGATTGGATGGGGGAGTTGTTGTTCTTTTATCCGATAGTGAGTGGGTGTCCCCCGTTCTATGTGTGCCAAAGAAGGGGGCATGACTGTTGTCCTCAATGAAAAGGGTGAATTAATCTCCACTAGGACGGTTACTGGATGAAGGGTGTGTATGGATTATAGAAAACTCAACAACGCAACCCAAAAAGACCATTTTCCATTTCCTTTCATAGATCAAATATTGGACTGGTTAGTGGGGAGAGCCTACTATTGCTTCTTAGATGGGTATTCGGGTTACAATCAAATTTCTATTTAAGCGGAAGACCAGGAGAAGAAAACTTTCATATGTCCCTATGGTTCATTTGTATTTTGTAAGATGCAATTTTGGCTTTGCTATGCCCCCGCAACCTTCCAAAGATGTATGCTTGCTGTATTCCATGACATGGTGGAAAACTTCCTAGAAGTGTATATGGATGACTTCTGATGTTTGGCATTTTATGCCTATATTTCCTTAATATTTCCTCACGTTTGAGTATTTTATTTGCCCGTTTTCTAGTTAATGAATGTGATTTTGCACTGATATTGTGTCGTATGTGTGTAGGTCGTTATGAAGTGCAATTGGAGCTTTAAAGAGCATGATCGAGCAAGAAACGATTGGATTTTGATTGAGGATTGGATCGAGCACACGAAGGCATGACACGACGCGAGCTGCAGAGCAAGGAGAAGCAAAATCTGCCTGGCGCGTTGAATGGAGCGCCGCGCCCCTAAGGCACCCAGCCTTCTGGCATGTTTCTCAGCGCGGGGCGTGGCCAAGGCGCTTGGATTTCGACGGGTTCTGCTTGTGTGCGCGCATTCATGGGTGCGGGGCGCCAGCTAAAGCGCCCCTGGAGCGTTTTTGGACTTCCTATTTCGTCTAGGCTTAGGTGTAACTTATTACTAAGCCTTTGTAAACCCTATAAATACTGTTTTACTTAGTTTTTGATAGGAGTTCAGACTTTGGAGCAACTTGAGAGCACCGTACTTCATTGAACAAGGGTTTAATTTCTATTCTTTCATCTATTAATCTATTACATCATTATTTCATAAATTCATTGCCTTGTGATTATGAGTATGCGTGGCTAAATCTTTCATTCTAGGGTTAGAGTATTTCATGAAAGTTGATGTTTGAAGATTGATTTCCATTAATTGAATCCCATAATGGGTTACTTATTCTTTCTTGATTTCACTTGTTTAATTATTAGAGCTCGATAATTATGCATTATCTATGGTTTTTAGATTGAACTCGAAAGAGGGAATTTATGAACGCAATAAGAAAGAGTAGGGCTAGTTTGTGAACCCGGGCATCGGGGAACCAATTTGTGAGTAGGATAGACATATACTTGCTCGCCTAGCTTAACTAATTACAGAATTCGTTAATGCGTGCATGATGTTTGACATTTTATGCCTATATTTCCTTAATATTTCCTCACGTTTGAGTACTTTATTCGCACGTTTTCTAGTTAATGAATGTGATTTTGCACTGACTTTGCGTCGTATGATTGTAGGTTGTTATGAAGTGATATTGGAGCTTTAAAGAGCATGATTGAGCAAGAAAAGATTAGATTTGGATTGAGGATTGGATCGAACATACGAAGGCGCAACGTGACACGAGCTGCGGACGAAGGAAGCAGGAAAATGGCCTGGCGCCATAGGTGGCGCGGCGCGCCAGGGAAAGCGCCCAGCCTTCTGGCACGTTTTTCACCGCGGGGCATGGCTAAAGCGCTTGGATTTCGACGGGTTTTGCTTGTGTGCGCGCGTTCGGGGGCGCGGGGCGCCAGCTACAGCGCCCCTGGAGCGTTTTTGGACTTCCTATTTCGTCTAGACTTAGGTGTAACTTATTACTAGGCCTTTGTAAACCCTATAAATACTCTTTTACTTCGTTTCTGAAAGGAGTTCAGACTTTGGAGCAAGTTTTGGAGGAGAGGGGAGGAGCCCTAGATGTCTTCTAAACAAGTTCTTTCTCTCTTTCTCTTATTCTTCTCTTTAATTCTATAGTTTGTTTGTTCTAGGGTTAGAGTAAATACATGAAGGTTGATGTTTGAAAGTTGATTTCTATGTATTGATTTATCATTATGGATTGTTTATTCTTTCTTGAGCCCAATTGTTTGGTTATTGAGGCCTGATAATTGAACACTATCTACAGTTCTTAGATTGAACTCGAAAGAGGGAATTTATGAACGCAAATAAGAAAGAATAGGGCTTGATTGTGAACCTGGGCATCGGGGAACCAATTTGTGAGTAGGATAGACATATACTTGCTCGCCTAGCTTAACTAATAACAGAATTCATTAATGCGTGCACGTGATTCAACCCATAGACATATAGGGATTGGAGTAGCCTGCATAGACCGTGACGAATCGAAAGGTTTTCACGGGTACACTTAACCTGTAGTTAGCAATCTAGGAAATCAAGAAGTAGAATCAACTAGAAAACTCAACTGGATTGTTCGTAGCTCTGACCCTGGACCGTTTCTCCATTATTGATAACAACCTATAGTTTGCTCTTGAATACTTAATTTCAATTATTGGTTTTTAATTATTTCCTTTAGTTAGTAAATTTCACAATCATCATCGAAAAAGATCCCTGAATAGTTAATAGGAAATTGTTTATTAGGAGTCCAGTCTGAATAGTCCTCCTGGGAACGATACTCTACTTATCACTTTATTACTTGTCGATCACGTATACTTGCGTGTGCGTTGGGAGTAACAAGTTTTTGGCGCCGTTGCCGGGGACTGAATAATTGACTGATTTCATTTTGAACGATTACTTATTTTCTATTCAGGTTTAATTTTTGTTGAGTTCATTATTGTGTTACTTCTTAACATGGCATCTTTTAATAAAAATTGGTCGAGTGGTTGTAATTCTAATTTTGATGATCTTTGTCTGCTTTGCGGAGGAACCCACTTGTGGGAAAATTGTCCAACTCTTTCAATCCTACGAGACTGGTTATGTGAATTTTCTACCACCTTTGTTTGGAATTTTTGTAAATTATGTGGTGGTCAGTGGAATGATTGTCCTAAGTGTCATACTCATTCCTCTATCAATGTCTGTGATGTTTTTAACGATGTTGTGAGTCTGACAGGAATGAAGAAGTGCAGGTTGTGAGCCAAAATTTTTTAACGGAGCAAGCCAATCTTTTAGAAGCTTATGGGGATTTCAGGAGTGAACTTACAAATATGATGAGGACATTTAGGGAAGAAAGAGTGGAGCTCACACAAGAAATTGATCAATTTGGTTTAGCTATTCATGATCTAGAGGCAAATTTGAGTGATATGATTGAGGTGTCTGAAGTCCAATTATCAGTTGTCGTGAATAGTAGATTTGAGATAGAGGAGCTTAGGAACCAATTTGAGGAGCAAAAAGTGGAATTCCTACCATTCGAACCAATATTAGTTGATGATGCCGAAGTTGAGGAAATCACATTAGAGTCAAGTGAGGAAATAGAAAACATCATATTTGAGAACTCTAGTGTTTTTGCAAGTGAGGGTGTCAAAAGTAATGCAATTTTAGAATTGAAGCGCATTGGACCTCATTCCAATCATTTTTCCACATTGTGTTTGGATGGTGACATGAAAATTGAGCCACCCGAGCCTATGAAGAAACCAAAGAAGGAGGAACAAGGTGCCTATATGTTAAAGTTTGTGATGTTGAGGAGACAAAATGATATCCCTCATTTAAAGGCCAAGAAGTGCGAAATGCGACATTGGTTACTTGGTCCTTTTGTATTTTTGCCACCACCCCAATACCATAGTCGTAAGCCTGAGGCAAAGTTGGGGATTCAATTCATAAGTTCAAGGTGGAGGAAAAAGTAATGAAGTTGTCTTCGTCGTGCCGCGACGTTAAATCAAGCGCTTATTGGAAGGCAACCCAATTTGCTTGCTTTACTTTTATTTATTTTTATTTTATTATTATAGTTGTATATTACTTTGGGTGATTCTTTGGATTGCAGGTTCATGTAATGTCGAGTTTAAGTATGGGGTGTCCTCACCCTTGCCTAATATTGATAACCTGTTGGGGGAAGTCTGAGTACCCCTTGCTCTACGGACGCTTGGTGGGTTCGTAATGGAGATGGTGCCACTGCTAGCGCCAAAGGCTAGGCTCTTTTCGGCCTTCAGGGAAGTTTCTTGACTCTTGTACTTTGTTATTTACCGCACTGAGGACATTGCTTGATTTTAAGTATGGGGTGGGAAACTTCCAAATTTTTTTTTTTTGAGGTTATGGATGATTGTACCTTTAGGTGTTTAATTTCAGCAATTTTTAATTTTGTCACTTGACTTTATTTTTATTTGTTTTTTGCTTTAATATATAAAAAATAAAAAAAAATTAGAAAACCAATGAAAAAATTTCAAAAAGATTTTCTTTTTAGTCTTTATTAGTGGTACATGTCATCCACCCCGTGGTTTTTCTTATGACCTCGGTTCTTTTCCACGGGGAGGCCTTTGAACCGGGTAGTTTTTTTTGAGTTTTTTTCTTTTTAGGATTAGAGTAGTTAGTTGATAGGTGGCCCTAGACGAAAGGAATAGGTGGAATGCTAGGTGCCTTTGATTTGTTTGATACCGGTGTACTTGAACTTATTGCATGTGCTATTTGTGGTGTCTCTTGGTTTTAAATTATGATGCATGCGTAGAAAAAAATGGAATAACCCCCTTGAGATGCTTGAGTCCACTCACTTGACTTTTTTAAGAACCTTTGTGCATTAGTGCTTAATTTTCCACAATTTGCACCCTAGTTGCTTGATTGAGAGTTGTGATGGAGCCATTTTGTGTGGATTGTGTGCAATATGTGTTGTGAGGCATATTCTTATTGTACTCCATGTTTGCATATTGGTGTCTAGAACTTGCCCCGTGTGTGTGCAAAGCGAAATCCTAGGTTTACTCTAGTCGGGAAATGATACATGCCTTCTCTTGATTTGCCTACCCTGATATATACACCTAGGACTTGATTGTTGTGATCTATTTGACCTTTTTGTTGGCACCCACACCGCAAGCCTACCCACTTGTTCTAAATTGATTTCTTTTGGCCCTTTACTCCTTAAGCACTTTAATTGATAATGTGATATTAATGTGGAGTTGTGGTTAAAATATTGGGAGATTTTTGAGTGGAACCAATGAGGGGAATATGTAATGAATTGTGTAGTAGTTGATTATGAGCATTCGCAAGGTTGGAAAGAAATAGAAAAAAGCAAATGAAAAAAAAGGCTGAAAAAAAATGGAAAAAGAAGTAAAGAGAGAAGAATATCCATCCTTGCTAGTGTGTGCTTAAAAGAAAAAAATTGCTACTTGTTGAGAAGGTGTGTGTGAAAGTTGTTGATTGGGTGGCTTTGATGAGAATTGTGCTTGAAATTAATTGTGATGTATTAAAGTTCTTAGGGAGGTAGTCACTATTACCCATATGTATCCTACCAACCCCTTAGCCTACATTACAACCTTTTTAAAGTCCTAGTTAATCCCGATTGAGGTGAGCTTACATTAGTGGCGTCCTACACTACGGGCAAGCTTATGGTACATCGTGTGTGACATGTGAGCTTTTCATGAGAGTGGGCGAATTCTTTCTATGCTATTGTCCCCGTTCTATTCTTGATATTCATTATTGTGTGTGATATTTGGGGGACACTCTCTTGCTTCATTTTGGTGAGGGCACATGGTTTGCATGAGATATGTGAAGCTGTGGCTTCTTGGTTGAGTGGATAGGTGTGACTTTATGGGAGCATGGTTGCAATGAGTTGAGTTTGTGCATTTGAGCTATCTTGGGGTGGTTGTTCTCATGTTTTTGATGATTGATAAAGTGTTGGCATGTTTGTTGGACCCATAGTAGTTATGTATGCATTTGTTCAATGGTCAGTATCAACCATAGTCATAGGCAGACCTGTTCTACCTAGGTAGGGAAGTTATTTGTGATTGCTCGAGGGCGAGCAAAGGTTCAAGTGTGGGGTGGTGATGTTTTGCATTTTATGCCTATATTTCCTTAATATTTCCTCATGTTTGACTACTTTATTCGCACGTTTTCTAGTTAATAAATGTGATTTTGCACTGATTTTGCGTCGTATGATTGTAGGTTGTTATGAAGTGCAATTGGAGCTTTAAAGAGCATGATCGAGCAAAAAAATATTGGATTTGGATTGAGGATTGGATCGAACATACGAAGGCACAACGCGACGCGAGCTGCAGACGAAGGAAGCAGAAAAATAGCCTGGCGCCATAGGTGGCGCGGCGCGCCAGGGAAAGCGCCGCATTTTTCAGTGCGGGGCGTGGCTATAGTGCTTGGATTTCAACGGGTTCTGCTTGTGTGCACGCGTTCGGGGGCGCGGGGCGCCAGCTACAGCGCCCCTGGAGCATTTTTGGACTTCCTATTTCGTCTAGACTTAGGTGTAACTTATTACTAGGCCTTTGTAAACCCTATAAATACTCTTTTACTTCGTTTTTGAAAGGAGTTCAGACTTTGGAGCAAGTTTTGGAGGAGAGGGGAGGAGCCCCAGATGTCTTCTAAACAAGTTCTTTCTCTCTTTCTCTTATTCTTCTCTTTAATTCTATAGTTTGTTCGTTCTAGGGTTAGAGTAAATACATGAAGGTTGATATTTGAAAGTTGATTTCTATATATTGATTTATCATTACGGATTGTTTATTCTTTCTTGAGCCCAATTGTTTGGTTATTGAGGCCTGATAATTGAACACTATCTACGGTTCTTAGATTGAACTCGAAAGAGGGAATTTATGAACGCAAATAAGAAAGAATAGGGCTTGATTGTGAACCTGGGCATCGGGGAACCAATTTGTGAGTAGGATAGACATATACTTGCTCGCCTAGCTTAACTAATAACAGAATTCATTAATGCGTGCACGTGATTCAACCCATAGACATATAGGGATTGGAGTAGCCTGCATAGACCGTGACGAATCGAAAGGTTTTCACGGGTACACTTAACCTGTAGTTAGCAATCTAGGAAATCAAGAAGTAGAATCAACTGGAAAACTCAACTGGATTGTTCGTATCTCTGACCCTGGACCGTTTCTCCGTTATTGATAACAACCTATAGTTTGCTCTTGAATACTTGATTTCAATTACTTGTTTTTAATTATTTCCTTTAGTTAGTAAATTTCACAATCATCATCGAAAAAGATCCCTGAATAGTTAATAGGAAATTGTTTGTTAAGAGTCCAGTCTGAATAGTCCTCGTGGGAACGATACTCTACTTATCACTTTATTACTTGTCGATCACGTATACTTGCGTGTGCGTTGGGAGCAACAAGTTTTTGACGTGATTCAACCCATAGACATATAGGGATTGGAGTAGCCTGCATTGACTGTAAAGAATCGAAAGGTTTTCACGGGTACATTTACTCTGTTAGTTAGTAATCCGGGATTTAAGAAGTGGAATCAATTGGAAAACTCAACTGGATTGTTCATAAATCTGACCCTGGACCGTCTCCTTAATATTGCTTATAACCAACATTTGCTCCATTGTTTGACTGAATTTCCCCCATTTACATTATTGCTCTTAGTTAATAAAAACTCTCACTATTGGAAAAAGATCCCTGGATAGTAGTTAGAAATTGTTTGTTAAGCATCAGTCTGAATAGCCCTCGTGGGAACGATACTCTACTTATCATGTTATTACTTATCGACCGCGTATACTTGCGTGTGCGTTGGGAGCAACGAGTTTTTGGCGGCGTTGCCGGGGACTAATAATTGACTGATTTCTTTTTGAACGATTACTTATTATCTATTCAGGTTTAATTTTTTGTTGAGTTTCTTGTGCTGTTTCAGGCAACAGGTTTTGCATGCAAAGGAATAGAAGGGACGAACCACTCGCACCTTTTGATCCCGAGCCTGAAAGGACCTTGAGAAGGGTAAGAAGAGAAGCGAGAGATCGAGAAGCACTAGCAATTGTACTTGCTTCCTTACCCATTGAAATGGCAGAAGAACGAGCAGTAGCGGTGCAAGATGTTGCTCTTCCCAGCCTGGGAGAGTGGCGTCTAGTATTGTGAAGCCCGCTATCACCGGGCACTTTGAGATTAAGCCCAGCATGATTCAGTTGTTGCATGTGACTGGGCAATATGCTGGATTACTTCATGAAGATCCGCAACAACACATTCAGAATTTCCTAGAGATCAGTGATACTTATACACCAGCGGGAGTTCCTACTGATTATGTTTGCTTGACGTTGTTCCCGTTTTCACTGATTGGGGCAGCAAGGAAGTGGTTAAAGGCTGAAAAGCCTGGGTCTATCACTACTTGGGAGGATTTGGCTAAGAAGTTCTTGGCTAAATTTTATCCATCTGCCAAGACAGCCCGGCTGAGGAGTGAAATTATGTCCTTCAGACAGATAGAAGGAGAGTCTTTGTATTCAGCCTGGGAGCGATTTAAAGCCTTATTAAGAGATTATCCACACCACAACAAATCCAATGAGGTTATTGCACACACTTTTGTTGAGGGGTTGAATGCACATACTAAGATCGTGGTAGATGCTGCTGCTAGAGGCCAAGTACTGGCCTTAAATTTTGACCAGATCTATGATTTACTAGACAAGTTTTCGCAGAGCAATCCTGACTGGCAGGGAGTTGGTAGAGCTACTGCACAGAAATCTGCTGGGGTACTTCAATTAGATGAAGTTTCAGAGCTGAGGGCGAAAATGGATGCTATTTCCAATCAAATCAGCAAGCTAGCTCTGCCGCAGACTCAACAACAAGCAGCTCCAGTGCAACAAATTCAAGTCTTTTGTGAGGTTTGTGGAAAGGATCATGCCACTGACGTCTGCCCATCTAATCCAGAGTCAGTGTATTATGTGGGTAATCAGAACAGGTCACAGGGTCAGAATCGCAATCAATATGGTAATAGCTACAACACCAATTGGCGTAGTCACCCAAATATTTCTTGGAGGGATAACCATGAGCAGCTTCAAGGCAATGAGAGACCCCAAAATAATCTAAAAAATGCACCACAACAGGGGTCACAGTCGCAGGCTCAGCCACAACAGCCTAATTTAGTTGAGGATATGCTTAGAAAGATTCTTGCAGGGCAGCAAAAACTCATGGATGATTCAGCAGCTCAGGCACAAACAATAAAATATTTGAGCAACGCTCAGAAAGATCTTGAGAGACAAATTGGGCAGCTAGCTGGAGCACAGAATAATAGACATCGGGGTGCTTTGCCAAGTGATACAGAGAAAAATCCTAAGGAATTTGTGCAAGCAGTTACTTTGAGGAATGGAAGAGCTCTAGAAGAAGTTCCCCCAAAGCCAAGAAAGCCTGTTGGTGAGTTAGAGCCTAATGCTGATAGAGAGGTGGAAAAAGAAGCTGAGAAAGTGACAGAAAAGCAGCCCGAGCCTGCTATTGTGAGACCACCACCACCTTTCCCTCAGAGACTTCAGAATCAGAAAGTTGATGCAGCATGCAAGAAATTCTTGGAGATCTTGAGTCAGATTCAGGTAAATATTCCTTTGGTGGAGCTTTTACGGGATGTTCCCAAATATGCTAAATACATCAAGGATAGTGTTGCTAACAAGAGAAGACTGACTGAGTTCGACACAGTTACACTCACTGAGGAGTGCAGTTCTAGAGTTAGAAGCAAGCTTCCTCAGAAATTGAAGGATCCTGGCAGTTTTACTATTCCCTTGAAAATTGGGGAGCATGAGGTTGGACGAGCTTTGTGTGATTTGGGTGCTAGTGTGAATTTAATGCCTTCATCAGTTTTTAGGAAGCTAGGCCTAGGTGAATCACGACCAACTACTGTAACTCTGCAACTGGCTGATAGATCTTTGACATGCCCCGAGGGGATTATTGAGGATGTGCTTGTACAAGTGGGTCAGTTTATATTGACTGTTGACTTCATTATTCTTGACTATGAAGCTAATCCTGAGGTTCCTCTCATATTGGGAAGAGGATTTTTGGCTACTACTGATGCTGTCATTAGAGTTAGAGCTGGAAAGATGATTATGAAGGTAAATGGGGAAGAAGCTGTGTTCAATGTGTTTAGAGCTACCCAGCTTCCTGCCCATTATGAAGAGTTGTCCATGGTGAAAGTGGTAGATGAAGAGTTGACTGCTGATGAGAGGTCATTCTTAGCCTCTAATATTGATTCTCTGGAGAGGGCACTCTTGTGTGATGATGATGATATCCTGAAGGATGATGCAAATGAAGAATATGTGGAGATTCTTAATATGCAGAGTAAATTCATCCCAGGAGGGAAGAAATTTGAGGAGGTTGATAGACCGTTGACCTTAACTCCTGCTAAACCGTCTATTGAGAAGGCTCCTACTCTTGAACTCAAACCTTTACCTGCGCATTTGTGTTATGCTTATTTAGGTGAGTGTAATACCTTGCCCGTGATCCTTTCTTCTTTGCTGTCTGATGTGCAGGTTGAAAAGGTGTTGAGAGTGCTGCGAGAGCACAAGAGAGCTATTGGCTGGACCATTGCTGATATTAGAGGGATTAGTCCTTCTTTCTGCATGCACAAAATTCTTTTAGAGGAAGGTCATAAGACATCTATAGAGCATCAGAGGAGATTAAATCCAATCATGAAGGAGGTGATGAAGAAAGAAATTATCAAGTGGCTGGATGCTAGTATTATTTTTCCCATCTCTGACAGCAAGTGGGTGAGTCCAGTGCAATGTGTTCCAAAGAAGGGGGGCATGACAGTGGTGAAGAATGAGCATAATGAATTGATTCCTACAAGAACAGTCACAGGGTGGCGAATTTGCATTGATTATAGAAAGCTGAGCAAAGCCACCAGGAAAGACCACTTCCTACTTCCCTTTTCCCTTTATTGATCAAATGCTGGATAGACTTGCTGGGCATGAGTATTATTGTTTCTTGGATGGGTATTCTGGCTACAATCAGATTGTGATAGCTCCTGAAGATCAAGAGAAGACTACATTTACTTGTCCATATGGCACCTATGCATTTAGGAGGATGCCGTTTGGATTATGTAATGCCCCGGGGACTTTTCAGCGGTGCATGATGGCTATTTTCACCGACATGGTGGAAAAATTTGTTGAGGTGTTCATGGATGATTTCTCAGTAGTTGGTGACTCCTTTGATGATTGCTTGAAAAATTTAGATGTTGTGCTGAGCCGTTGTGAAGAAACAAATTTGGTGCTGAATTGGAAAAAATATCACTTTATGGTTCAAGAAGGCATAGTACTTGGCAAGGGATCAAGGTAGATAAAGCGAAGATTGAGGCTATTGAGAAATTACCACCACCTATCTCTATTAAGGGGGTGCGTAGTTTCTTGGGACATGCAGGTTTTTATAGTCGTTTCATAAAGGACTTCTCCAAAATTTCTAATCCCATGTGCAAGTTGTTGGAGAAAGATGTGAAATTTGAGTTTAATGATGCTTGTCTCAAGGCATTTGAAGAGTTGAAGAAAAGGTTGGTGACTGCACCAATCATCATTGCTCCTGACTGGTCTTTTCCATTTGAATTGATGTGTGATGCGAGTGATAATGCTATTGGGGCTGTTCTCGGCCAAAGAATTGGAAGAGTCTTTCACTCCATCTATTATGCAAGCAAGACTTTTGATGCAGCCCAGTCCAACTATACCACCACTGAGAAGGAGTTGCTAGCCGTAGTGTGTGCTTTTGATAAATTCAGATCTTATTTGATTGGCAATCGTGTTGTTGTCTACACTGATCATGCCGCAATCCGGCATTTGTTTGAGAAGAAGGATTCCAAGCCTAGGCTAATTCGATGGGTTCTCTTATTGCAAGAGTTTGATGTTAGAATTCGAGATCGCAAGGGGAATGAGAATCAAGTAGCTGATCATTTGTCAAGGCTGGAGAATAGAGATCATGTAGATGAAGGGCCTGAGATTAAAGAGGTATTCCCTGATGAGCAGCTTTTTGCTTTAGCTGCGGCCGAGGTGCCATGGTATGCTGATATGGTGAACTTAATTGTGAGTAATGTGTATCCTCCTGGGGCTACAACTGAACAAAGGCGCAAACTCCTTCATGAGAGCAGATTTTATGTATGGGATGAGCCTTATTTGTACAAGATAGGCCCTGACCAATTAGCTAGGAGATGCATTCCAAGGGAAGAAGTTGAGCTGATTCTACAGAGCTGCCATTCCTCTCCTTATGGTGGCCATCTTGGTGGAGATCGAACAGCTGCAAAGGTACTTCGGTCTGGTTTCTTTTGGCCTACTTTGTTTAAAGATGCTCATGCTTTTGTTAAGCAGTGTGATTGTTTCCAAAGAACGGGTACTATTTCTAGGCGTCACGAGATGCCTTTGAACAATATTCTAGAGATTGAGCTGTTTGATTGTTGGGGGATCGACTTTATGGGTCCGTTCCCACCTTCCATGGGCCACAAATACATTCTTGTGGCAGTTGATTATGTGTCTAAATGGGTGGAGGCTGTGGCACTTCCAACAAATGATGCGAGTGTGGTGGTGAAATTCTTGAAGAAAAATATTTTCACTTGTTTTGGGACACCGCGGGCTATAATCAGTGATGAAGGTACTCATTTTTGCAACCGGTTGTTCAATAAATTGTTGGCCAAGTATGGGGTTCGCCACAAGGTGGCAATTGCTTCTCATCCCCAAACTAGTGGCCAAGTGGAAGTGTCTAATAGAGAGATCAAGCAAATCATTGAGAAGACTGTGAATGCCTCGAGGAAGGATTGGGCTATGAAGTTAGATGATGCTCTCTGGGCCTATCGGACTGCATTTAAAACGCCTACTGCAACCCATAGACATATAGGGATTGGAGTAGCCTGCATAGACTGTGAAGAATCGAAAGGTTTTTACGGGTACATTTACTCTGTTAGTTAGTAATCTGAGATTTAATAAGTGGAATCAATTGGAAAACTCAACTGGATTGTTCGTAACTCTGACCCTGGACCGTCTCCTTAATATTGTTTACAACCAACATTTGCTCCATTGTTTGACTGAATTTCCCCCATTTACATTATTGCTCTTAGTTAATAAAAACTGTCACTATTGAAAAAATATCCCTGGATAGTAGTTAGAAATTGTTTGTTAAGCATCAGTCTGAATAGTCCTCGTGGGAACGATACTCTACTTATCATGTTATTACTTGTCGACCGCGTATACTTGCGTGTGCGTTGGGAGCAACAACTTCTCGGTAGTTGGGGACTCATTTGATGATTGCTTGAATAACATAGACAAGGTTTTGGAGAGATGTGAAAAAATGAAACTAGTCCTCAATTGGGAGAAATGTCATTTCCTTGTGGAAGAAGAGATCGTATTGGGCCACAAAGTGTCAAAAAGAGATATAGAGGTGGATCAAGCAAAGACTGACGTGATTTCCAAAATTCCACCTCCCACTATTGTGAAGGGTGTGAGAAGCTTTCTCGGACATGCCAGATTCTATAGGTGGTTCATCAAGGACTTTTCCTAGATAGCTCATCCCTTATGCAAGCTTTTAGAGAGAGATGCTATATTCATAATCGATGATGATTGCTTGAAAGCTTTTGAGGAGTTGAGGAAGAGGTTGACTACCAGTCCTATCATTGTTTGACTAAATTGGTAGTTGTCATTTGAATATATATGTGATGCAAGTGATGTTTCTTTGGGCAATATTTTAGGTCAAAGAGTTGAAAAGCCATTCCATCCTATCTATTATGCAAGTAAAACGATGAATGAAGCCCAATTGAACTATGCGACGATAATAAGGAGTTCTAGTTGGTTGTCTTTGCTTTTGAGAAATTCCAAGCATATTTGATTGGTTCTAAAGTGGTAGTTCATACCGACCATTCGGCGATTAGATATTTGATGAGCAAAAAATATTCAAAGCCGAGATTGATTATATGGATCCTTTGTTGCAAGAGTTTGATGTGGAAGTTAAAGACAAGAAAGTCACCGAGAACTAAGTACCATATCATTTGTCAAGATCGGAAAAAGAGAAAGAAGACCCAAGGAAGATAGTGAAATCAATGATGCCTTCCTGGATAAAATAATTCTTGTCGTCTCTTGGAAATATATTCTATGGTAAACGGAGATAGCAAACTATGTGGTGTGTCATGATATGCTGGATGACTTTTTTTACAATCAAAAGAAGAAGCTCATGAAATATGCTCGTCACTATTGTTGGGATGAGCCATACTTGTTTCGGATTTGTGTTGATGGGATGATTCAAAGATGTGTGCCCGATGTTGAAAAATGAGAGATTGTGAAAGGGTATCATTCTTCAACTTATGGGGGGCACCGTGGTGGGATTAGAACCGCCTTAAAGATCTTGGAGCGTAATTTCTATTTTCCCACCATTTACAAGGGTGCATATGTTTTTGTGAAGAGTTGTGATCAATGCCAAAGAGTTGGAGGGATTTCAAGAAAGCACAAGATGCCCCAAAATCCAATCATAGAGGTCGAGTGGTTTGATGTTCGGGATGTTAAATTTCATGGGGCCTTCTGTTAGCTCTCGTGAGATGAAGTATATCTTTGTTTCGGTAGACTACATATCTAAGTGGGTCGAAGTAGTAGTATGTTCGAACAATGAAGCAAGGAGTGTTGCGTCATTCTTAAAGAAGAACATCTTCACTCATTTTCGCACTCCTAGAGCCATTATAAGTGACGGTGGTTCTAACTTTTGCAACATGGAATTTGATTCACTTCTTGGCAGATATGGCGTGAGACATAACTAGAAATAAAGAAAATATTGGCGAACACCATAAATCCAAATCACAAGGATTTGGGCAAAGAAAGCTAGATGAAGCACTTTGGTTCTATAGAACGGCTTACAAGACACCAATATGCATTTCACCTTACTTATTGGTGTTTAGTAAGGCTTATCACCTTCTTATCGAGCTTGAGTATAAGGCAATGTGGGCGTTGAAGAAGTTGAACTTTAATTGTGATGTGGCCTCAAAGTCTAGTGTCAAAGTGTTGAATGAACTTGATGAAATGAGATTCAATGTCTATGAGAATTCCTTGCTCTACCAGGAGAAGATGAGGATTTTCTATGACAAGAAAATTTGGAGTCTAGATTTCAATGTGGGTGATCTTGTGTTGTTCAATTCGTGTCATCAACTGTGTCGCGGAAAGTTGAGGTCAAAATTGAGTGGCCCGTTCAAAGTTGTTGGTGTGTCTCCCTATGGTGCTCTTCATTTGGAGTATGTTGATGGACAAAGATTTGGAGCGAATAGGCACCGGGCAACACATTACTTGGGAGTAATGGAAGAAACCAAAGTGGTGGCCTTCGTGTTGTTGATCAATCCTTGACGCAATAGGTCGGCGTCGTGCTACGACGTTAACTAAGGCGCTTCTTGGGAGGCAATTCAAGTTTTTAGCTTTTTTTTTTTATTTATAGGTACCATGATGTTATTTTTGTTGGAGTAGAAGAGATGAAGAATTTTGGAAAACAGGCAAAGGGCGGCTAACCTTTCTAAACGGCCAGTCGCCCCTTGAGTGTTGATGAGGTAGAGTCCCAAAAGCTCTAAAAGTGTGAGAGGTCAAAAGAGCTCTAGCCCTTTATTGTGTGGGAGCCCAAGCCAAAAACATGTGGAGGCATGTCGTCACACCCGATTTTAGACTCAACTCGGAGCGAGTCGGGTTTCGGATTTGACTGGGTAACTCGTTTGAGTTCAAAAATTGGAGTCGCCACCTAATATAGTTTCTAGGGTGTATTAGGTCACCTAAGCGTCTAAGCTCAAATTCATTATCAAACTGGTCCAGTTTCATAGATTCAAAGGGTAAGAAGTCCAAATAACTCGGGGAAGAAGGTGTTAGACACTTCCCCGAGTCCCACGAAAGGTGGTTCCTGCCGGAGTCTATATATTTTGGGATGTCTATGCAAATACATATTATCAGATGTTATCAACTAAAGAGGTCAAATTTCAAATCATTTTATACACTAAGTTTAATTAGGCAAGTGTAGATAGCATATACAATTGGATTTCGCATACGGCCTAATTGCGCGCCTAATCGCAGTTTAGGGCCTTTAACATAAATGCCTAATCGAAAATATGGTAAATATGCAAAGGGTGCAGAAATTTGGTTTATTTGTGCAATTCCAGCATTTTAAATCAGTTTTGCACAAATGGACAGTTTTACAAAATAGGCAGTTTTCATAAATAGTTTCAAGTTTTGTCAAAAACCAAATGAGTGTTGTTTTTAAAATAAAATGATAGCCATTTAGGGTCGGTGTGACTCGTCATTAATTGTCGAGCTTTGAAAATAGATAGAGGTAAGTGGGCTGTTTTAAAAAATGAGTTTCATAGAAGCATATAAATGCAAACAAAGGGCTGTCGCACATAGATATAGGTATAGGCATGCAAATACAGTAATAATTAATAGTATTAGGCTTTAGAAAATATTTATATACACGTATAGTCGACCTCAATCACTTATACACCTCTATACACTGTTAGATTAGTGTACAGGAGCTTTAAAGTTTGTTAAAGCATAAAAGGGCCAGATTTTAAAAGGATTTTGGGCCCTGCTCGCATGCACAAAAGGGGCAGTTCCAGTGTTACAAAAACAGTTCAAATTCAAGCAGTTATCACATTATAGCCCCTGTTTATAAAAATTACATGTTTCGACAACTTCAGACCTGATTCAAAAGACCTAACTTATCAAATTCGGTTCACTAAGTGTAAAAGTAAACCTCGCTGCTAAAATCTCTGATTTAAGTAAGAGAAGTAAGAATTCCGAGCTTAAAACTAAGGCACAGTTTTATCCAGAAAGAGCTAGGCCAAATTTAATCATGATCAGTCGAGTTTCAATCATGATGCAATCACATAGAGAGGAAGGTCTACGAAGTGGCCCCTGAATAGCCAAGTACACACCCTCAAGGTTGTATACCCTGTTTTAATCACAGATACATGCAGGATTCCTAACAAATTTACACAAATAGGGGCAGTTCCTAAGAGGGGGAAAGAATAGAGAAGGGAAATAACTGGGCAGTGCCCTGTATACAGCCATATAGGGTCCGTTTAGGTTTAGTTTTCCGGGCAAGAAGAGCCTTTTTACCAGACTTTCAAAAGCACAAAAGAAAGGGTCCTGCAAACTAAAAGTTGGTATAGCCATAGGGCTATCCACATATGCTGCAAAACAGGGATTAGCAGGGGACAAAAAACAGAAGCATACACAAGCAAGTATCACAAAGGACACTCATAAATATGTGCAGTTTCAGTGTGATTTTAAACCATGTGAGGCATCAGTATAAAAAAAGCATGCAGAAAGACCAGGCATAACAGATTCAGGGCATAGGTAATAAGGATTAAAGTAGAGATGTACCTTCTGTGCAATAGCAGTGAGCAAACAAATTAAGTGTGAGCAGTATTAGAGGTTTTGCAAAGTCAGGATCAAGTAGAAAAGAGAGCAGGAACCTCTTCAATAATCTTTTGTAGTACTCTGTATATCTATGTGTATGCCAGTGTGTTTAGTGTGTTCAATTGTGTCTGAACTTGTTCCAAGTGAACAAAAGAGACCAGTTTATATAGGTGAGGGGTTGGGCTTCAAAATTCAAATGGGCAAAGCATAAAAGGTAGGGAATATTGCCTTCAAGATTTAAAAGGGATTCCTTTAAGTATTCCTTCCAAAAATAGGTTAGTCAGTCTCCCAATTTTAAGGAAAATAGGATCCCAACTAATTATGCCTTTTCCTCTCATTACCTTGATAGATGTCTAGGTTAAAAAAAAACAGTACAATCATATCTTAGGCTAGAAAATATCCTTACTAGATTAAAAAGGATTCAAGTTGATACTAGGTCAATCAAATAACGAATTTCCAATCTTGTTTCTAGTTAGAATTTCAAATTGAACTAATTAGGATCTTGATAATAAAATAGCAAGGTTCAAAATTAGTGCAAAAGGGTGTCTCAAACTAATTTAGGTTCAAAAATCAGACGACAACTTAGCAGGTTTCAAACAGAACTCTATAGTTACTATGTCAATCACTGGAACAACTTCCATTCAAGTATCAGTAAGAGAATTAAATTGAACCTAATCATGACCCCTCAAATCATGTTCATCAAATCATCATTTCAATATTACACATATAATCACGAGAATCATGTGTCCTAATAGAACAAGGAAGAAAATACACTGTAAAACATGGATAGTAATGATCAATTCATAAACCGATATTGACTCTTTTAAGACTAATAGAGATAACTGAGGATACTCAAACGTGCAAAAATTCACAGTAATGTCCAGTTGAATTAGTGAACTAACCAAGGATTAATAATCATACGAACTTTTCACCTAATTAACTTAACACGCAGCAATTAGTCGACTAAGCATGTTAACACATAGATATCACATAAATTGAAGCAAACAAAAAGGGGAAAAGGATTACCGTTTACGCCGGAGTCGGGTCAAATTGACCCGTCTTAAATCGAGTTCGCATGAGGGGTTCCTCACCCTTTTCAGGCGATAGCGTCGTTTTAAGACATCCTCAAGCAATGTCGGAGACATTTTCCGGTAGTAGGAACCCCATCGACGAGGGTTAAGAGTCGACCTCATTCGAATATTGTCAAAAGGGTATAGGTTTTGTAGCGGGTTAGAAGGGGAACTCGAATATGCCATTTTCTCTGAATTTCGCCGGCCAAATTGGCCAGAAAACATCGTGATAGTGGTGGCGTAAAGTTTTGCTGAGAGAGAGAGAGAGAGAGAGAGAGAGAGAGAGTTCGTCATGTGAGTTGAGGGGAAAATAAGAGGTTTTTAGGGTTTGGGTGGTGGAATTTAATAAAAATGGAAATTTGATCCTCAGCCGTTGGATTGTACACGTGGACGGCTGAGATGAAGCCACGTTGGCGATGAGGTATAAAAAATGGAGCTGATGTGTGTAAATGTGATGTGTGTATATATATGCATATATATAGCGTATAAATAGTGTATAAAAGCGTATAAACTGTGTATAAATGCGTGGAAAAATTATGTAAAATGCTTATAAAATTATAAAAATAAGAGAAGTAATTAATAAAGCTAAATAATTAAGAAAATCCATTATATTAGGTTTTAAAATGATTTAGGCGTCTTCATTAAAACAAAAATAATTGGGAAAAATTATGACAAGATATGGAAGCTTTGTAAGAATGCCATCGTTCATGCAAATGCTTCTAAAATAGCCTAATTGGTGTACGTGCGTGAGATAATGACTCAGGATAAGAGTGAGTGTAGGGTAATTGTGTTGTTATCAATGCACTACGTCTGAATAAGGGCTATTGAAACAGGAGGGACAAAATTAAGTGTCAACAGCTGCCCCTCTTTGCCTAGAGATGATGAAAGAGTCTTCGGGCAAAGACGTTGACATAATTACTAGTTTTGTCGCGACTCTAGAGAAGTGCTCATGACATGCAGGAATCGACGGGGCGTTAGATCACAACGTTCGCGTCGCCAGATTGTATGCCTTGCAATAAGGTGAGTTTTCAAAATAATGTGTGTATAAGCGAATGTAGAACGTACCTTCCCTATTGGGCTGGATTGTTATTCCAGGATCCTTTACCGTACACAGGTGTGTTTGCTATGCTTGACTGTGTGTCGTTTGCTGTGCCAAGCATTTGATTCGACATCCGGCTGCGTACCCTCAGTCGATGCATTGAGATGTGTACCCTCCGCAAGGAAATAAAATGACATAATCGACATCGGGATGTGTACCCTTAGTCGACGCCTTGGCTGTGTACCCTTAGCTAACTTAAATGACAAATCGACATCGGGTTGTGTACCCTCAGTCGACGCTTTGGGCTGTGTACCCTCAACTAATTTAAATGACAAATCGACATCGGGCTGTGTACCCTCAGTCGATGCTTTGGGATGTGTACCCTCATGTAATTTTAATGACAAATCGATATCGGGCTGTGTACCCTGAATCGAAGCCTCGGGCTGTGTACCCTCAGCTAATTTAAATGACAAATTGACATCGGGCTCTGTACCCTCAGTCGACGCTTTGGGCTGTGTACCCTCAGCTAATTTAAATGACAAATAGACATAGGGTTGTGTAACCTCAGCTAATTTAAACGACAAATTGATATCGAGTTGTGTACCCTCAACCGACGCTTCGGGCTGTGTACCTTTAGTTAATTTAAACAAAAAATCGACATCGGGCTGTGTACCCTCAGTCGACGCTTCAGGCTGTGTACCCTCAGCTAATTTAAACAACAAATTGATATCGGGCTGTGTACCCTCAAGTGACACTTCGGGGCTGTATACCCTTAGCTAATTTAAATGACAAATCGACATCGGGCTGTGTACCCTCAATCGACGCTTCGGGCTGTTTACCCTCAGCTAATTTAAACGATAAATCGACATCGGGCTGTGTACCCTCAGTCGACGCTTTGGACTGTATACCCTCAACTAATTTAAATGAAAAATCGACATCAGGCTTTGTACCCCCAGTCAACGCCTCGGGCTGTGTACCCTTAGCTATTTTAAACGCAGTAAGAGGAATTGGATAACCTTTTGTCGAAACATGTTTGTCGTGTGTTGCCGGGTTACGCACTTTTGTGCCTGCATCCAAAGAAAGATTGATGAGTTGTGCGGGGTAGTTTGGTTTGTGCGTTCTTGGCTTGCTTCGCGCTTGCATTCTTTGAGTGTCGGGACCTTGGCCAAGCTGGTAGGGATATGCATAAAGTAGTAAATAATGCAAGTATTTTGGAAAACTTTTATGAGAAAGAAATGAAATGAAGTATTTTATCCCATTGAGCCACGAGTCGCATTGTGTAAAGTCATGGTTGTCGCTCTTTATGCTGCTCCAAACTCCATTAAATGAATTTTGAGGGTGACCCCAAAATTCTGCCCCAGTTTGTGTTTGAAATTTTTGAGAGGGTCTCAAAAATTTCTGCCCCAGTGTCAACTATATTTGTCCTTTAAGAATTTTTTAGAGTTCCTCAAAAAATTTTCAAAAGTGTTTGCTTTATGGGAAAATGAAATTTTTATATTTATGCAACCGAACCTTGAGTCGCTTGCCTACGTATCCCGCTTGGGGAATCAGGTCGTAACGTAGTTCGGATTACATGAAGTATTGCAGAATAACGAAATCACTAATTAGTACAAGCTCTTATACTTCGTATCTTTTGACGGCGTTTGAGTTGATTGGTTTCGGCCAAACTTCTCCGTCCATTTCTGCTAGTATCAATGCTCCTCCATTTAGAACTCGGTGAACCATGTACGGCCCTTTCCAATTTGGTGCAAATTTACCCTTTGCTTCTTCCTGATTGGGAAATATCTTCTTCAGTACTAGTTGTCCAGGTTCGAAGGATCTCTCTCGAACTTTCTGGTTAAATGCTTTAGCCATTCTCCTCTGATATAATTTTCCATGACACACTGCATTTAGTCTTTTGCCGTCGATGAAGGCCAATTGCTCCATTCTCCCTTTGGTCCATTCAGCGTCTTTCAGTTGTGTCTCTTGGATGATCCTCAGGGATGGTATCTTAACTTCTGCTGGTATCACCACCTCGGTGCCATACTCCAGCAAGTAAGGAGTAGCCCCCGTTGATGTCCTCACTGTGGTGCAGCACCCTAACACAGCATAGGGTAAGTTCTCGTGCCATTGCTTTGAATTGTCTGCCATCTTGCGCAATATCTTCTTGATGTTCTTGTTGGCTGCCTCGACCGCACCATTTACTTGGGGTCTATATGCGGTGGAATTAGGGGTGTTCATGGGACGATACGATTCGGGTTTGAGCTTATCGGTAACGGTATATCGGTTAACGGTATGTAATTATGTAAAACAAATACCGTACCAATAAGCTTTCGATTATCGGTTCTTAACGGTTAAGGAACCGGTACACCGAAATAATGCCCGAATTCTCGGTGGATAGTTGTCATAGGTAAGATTTTTTTTATTACTATGAACAACTACTAAAGTAACTGACAAACTATTCAAACAAATTAAGTAAGCAAGTGCAATCAACAAGTCTTAACAATCTGCTAACATAACAGAAAATAATGAAATAGAAAAAGATAAGATAAGAAAGTCTAATCAATGATCCGAGAAAGAAAATTCAATTATAAAATGGGCCAGACCTAATAGTTAAAGTGTATGAGTATTAACATATAACCACCAATAATAATAATAACAATAATTAAAGTTTAATCTATAAATTAAAGTTGTAAATTAAAATTTAAATGACTTAATATACTAATAGTAAATAAAATAAAATATATAAAAATTATAAAAAAATACCTTATCGGTTATCGGTATGGTAACGGTAAAGATATATTGAAACTGTTACCGTACCAATATCTTATCGGTATTGAAAATTAATACCATTACCGAACCAATAACCGTGATACCTATACCGTTAAGCTTATTGGTATTCGGTTCAGTTAACGGTACCGGTTTTGTTTTGTACACCCCTAGGTGGAATTGTGGTGCTTGATCTTGAAGACCTCATAGGTCACTTTCATTAGGTCACTATTGAGATTGGACCCGTTTTCAGTGATGATGGATTCAGGGATGCCGAATCGACAGATCATTTTGTCACGGACGAAGTTTGACACCACTTTCTTTGTTACTGACTTATATGATGCAGCTTCTACCCACTTGGTAAAATAATCAATGGCTACCAATATGAAACGATGTCCATTGGAAGTAGCTGGCTCGATGGGTCCTATGACATCCATTCCCCAGGCAGCGAAAGGCCAGGGTGATCCCATGATATTCAATTCATTAGGAGGCACTCGAATCATATCTCCGTGGACTTGGCATTGGTGACGTTTCTTTGCGTGCCTTATGCAATCATGCTCCATTATCATCCAGAAATAGCCTGCCCTCAAGATCTTCTTTGCAAGCACGAAACTGTTCATATGTGGGTAGCACATCCCAGAGTGTATTTCTTCCAACAACTTAGCAGCTTCTTTTGCGTCCACACATCTCAGCAATCCCAGATCAGGTGTCCTTTTGTATGAGACCTCCCCGTTAAAAAAGAAGCCATTTGCTAACCTCCTCAACGTCTTCTTTTGGAGACTTGCTGCATCCTTTGGGTAAATGTAGTCTTTGAGGACCTTTTGATGTCGTAGAACCAAGGTTTTGTGTCCGATTCTTCTTCTACATGATAACAATATGGTGGCTGCTTTCTCACTATTACGGTTATTGAGTCAATGTAGTTCTTGTCGGGATGTTTGATCATGGAGGATATGGTGACCAAAGCATCCGCGGACTCGTTTTGCATCTTGGGTACATGCCGGAACTCTATCTTGGTGAATCTCTGCTTCAACTCTTTTATGCACTTGAGGTATGGCAGTATCTTGGAGTTCTTTGCTATCCATTCTCCTCGGATTTGGTGAATCAGCAAGTCGAAATCTCCAATTGCCAGCAGCTTTTGTATGTTCATGTCTGCCGCCATTCTATGACCCAAGATGCAGGCTTCATACTCCGCCATGTTGTTGGTACAGGGAAACCTCAGTTTGGCTGTGACGGGATAATGTTGACCAGTCTTTGAAACAAACACTGCTCCAATGGCGACTCCTTTGAAATTCACTGCTCCATCGAAGAATAGCCTCCAACCATCATACTCCTCGGTCATATCTTCTCCTACGAACATGACTTTTTCTTCGGGGAAATAGGTGTGCAGTGGCTCATAGTCGTCTCCCACTGAATTCTCAGCCATATGATCAGCCAAGGCCTGAGCTTTTACCACCTTTTGAGTGACAAAAGTGACGTCGAATTCACTGAGCATCATTTTCCATTTAGCCAACTTTCCATAGGCATTGGTTTTTCGAAGATATACTTGAGAGGGTCCATCCTTGATATCAGCAACATTGAGTAAGATGTCAAGTAGTGCCTCAGATTTTGTGCTATCCAAGTCAGCGCACAGCACGTGCATTCCAGTAATGTGTACTTGACCTCGTAGGGAGTGAATTTCTAGCTTAGATAGTATATTGCTTGCTCCTTTCTTCCAGTTGAATCATGTTGCCCAAACATACACCCAAATGCCGAATCTACCACAAGACAGGTACAAGATCAAAGATCGCCCAGGGTCGGGTGGAACCAGTATTAACACTCAATTTTGTCCCTCATTTTTCTAAAATGGGCTACAATTTAACTTAAAGGTGCAATTTGACCATTTGTGTAAAATGTGCATTAGAAATCATGCATTTACGTGCGTTATTCTATACTTATATAGAACATACTTAAATATGGCTATATTACGTAATTTTTGTATTATTTAGGCTATTTGTCAAAACTGTAACTATTTGTGAAAATTAGTACATTTATAATATTAGTGGCTATATTATATAATTGTGTCACTTAGGCTACATGTCAAGTTTGTTTCAATTTGTGAATATTTGTGCAAATTAATAACTATATGTGATTATCCATATTTAAATAATTTTATTTGAGTTTATTTAATAATTATTTGTGCATTCTATAAAATATGTATATCTACATTTTTAATTACACCTTTAAGTTGAATATTGACCAATTTAAAAGAGAATGTCCATTTTTCTATTTACTTATTTTCCTTCTCTTTTTGTTAAAGTTTCCTACGAACCTGGACAAGAGTCCGTCTAGGTATGCCCATTCCGTTAGAAATGAACTGCTATTTTTTTCCAATTATTTAGTTCAGATTCTCTAGAATATTCATATAATTACTTTATTCGAAAATATTTATTTTCATTTACGTTAAAACCTTCCTTCGTCTTGAATCTAGACAAGTGCTCGTCTAGATTCATTCGTTTTTGCACCATACATTTTTCTACACTTTTTCTTATGCAAAATATATTTTTTTCACTTTATTTCAATTCCTTTAAATTTCATTTGAACCTAGACATAATACTTAACCAAATACATTTTTCTTACATTAAATCCTTTTCTTCCTAATTTCAAGACTCCTATTCCTAATTGAATCTAGACAAAATAAGGTCTAAATTTATCTTTGTTATTTAAATATTGAGAGGAGATGTTGTCTAGATTTAATCAAATATTCTTTCCTAAACTAGTCCCTCCCCGTTTTGGAAGAAATTCAAAATCCCCAAATCTCCTCAATCTCCCTAAATCTTTCCCTTAATCCCTCACTCCAAATTGAGGCCAATCCCCAACGGCCTCCTTCTCTGATTATATTACATTTACACAATTTGGATAAGGGGAGGATCATCAATACACAGTGCACGAACCCCTCTTCTTCCTCATCCCTCATTACACATATACACACATACAATATCGGCAGACCCAACGACCCTTGTCTTCTTCTCCATCACATTTACCCCCATACATACCCCTTACACAACCCCATCATCTTCCTCAAATATCCCCATCAACACCCCATTGTCTTGTTCTATAAGCCAACAGTACCTGAACATCAACACCACTCCATTATTCTACACACACACCCCACATACCATCGCAGAGAAACAAATCAGAAACAAGGAGTATTACAAAATGGGGGATTCAGATCGGGACTTGGGGTAACAGTGGCGACGCATCGCCGGAGATGATGACGGAAATACCCGTCGTCAACCCTTTATCTCACTGCTTGTATTTATTTTGATGTTTTTATGTTTGAGTGCAGTTGACCAAAAAAAGGAGAGAAGCGAGACTAGATTCAGAGTGGCAGTGACGCCGATAAGGTTGCCAAAATTTTCCGCCAAGACCCGTCGGCTGTCGCCCCTCCGTCTTGGTCGTTGTCACTGCATCGTTGTCTTTTGCAGGTCTCACCTGATCTATTGGAGATCGCCATCGTGTTTTGGAACCAGGGATGACTATTTTGGGTCATCGTTTGGCTTGGCTGTTGCTATGTCGACGTTACTATGGTTACTGGAGTTGCTGAATACTTTTGTTCCTCTGGCCATTTTGACTGACCATGTTTTTTGGTTTATGCTGAGTTTGCAGATTTGTCTCGGTCTTGCGTGTCTCATGAGATTTCAATTATTATTCTCAAATTGCTTCTTTTGCTAAATGGCTACGATTAATACTGTTGACTAAGCACTACTAATTATTTTCGAGTTTTTTGCAGTTCCATATATTCACTATGCTCACAAAGCCTATGAAAATATTTTAATCGAGGCCTACACAATGATACAACGAATTGACGGATCCTATACCAATTAAGGCCGAGGAAAATAATAACTATTTATTTGAGGCCTATTTGAACGGATACTACAGTCCCATTCCCGCCTCCCTAAAACAAAAGGCTATGATAACATGTATGAACCGTGATTGCAAAACGAGCCGGTGATGGAGTGGCGGAACCGGTACTTGGCATGACAACACAACCGGCCGGCGTGTTTGCAGCCGTACCGACATCCCTAACCTCTACCAGATTCATACACACCTGAGCTGACACTTTTACAAAATCCCTTTTCCCTTTTATTTTATCTTATTATTATTATTTTGATATTTTTACACTATTATTATTTATTATCGTTATTATTTTTTATTAATACTAATCTTTTTTTCTCTATATTTTGTGCGAGGTAAAATTGTATGAGAGACGAGGGAAAAAGATCGCTAGAAGAAAAATCCTTTTACTTACATTGCTTTCTTTATTATCATTATTACAATTATCATTATTAGTATTATTATTATTATTATTGTTATAATTATTAATTGATGTACCAATTCATATTTCTACATTTTTCACGAGGTACATCGTGGCGGTATTACGAAAAGGCGGCACATTCGAAAAGGACAAAATATCAAAAATAGTTGACTTTATTTGATTTCATTTTATTAATTTCGTTTGTAATTTTTACTAACTTGTTTGTTTATTTTGCAAGGCACAAAGTTTGGTCATTAGAAGAGACTAATGTTTCTTAATTATCTTTAAAGTCGTATATCATAGTTTAACTTGAACCTCTTACCAAGATTTCTGGTTCGTAGACTAAATTTCAGAGTTAATTATAAAATTAGCTAGAAACAAAATAAGTGTCCTAATGCGCCTAGTTAAAAAATATGCTAGGTGGCGACTCCAACTCTTTACTTGTGAGTTACCCACTAAGTTTGGTCCTATTTCGAACTTTAACCGGTTCGGGTAAAAATAGGATGCGACAGAATGGCGACTCCGCTGGGGATATATAGGTTCAAACCATAACAGACTTTAAATTGGGATTCTTTATTTGCTTTATGTTCTTTCCGTTTATTTCGATACTGACTTTTTCTTTCTTTTTCTTTTTTGCAAGATTAAGGTTTATTTTAAATTTCAAATTTATGTGTTTTATTCTTGAATTGTTTGATTATATTTTATTATTGTTCATGTCACTCACATTTCCTCCACTCCTGGAAAGTTTATACTTGCACAGACCATAAAAGGTTATGTGGATCTCACGGCCGTTTCACTCTCAAAAAATCCTTTAGGGGGAACAGTTTGGGGTATAGTTGGTCCGTTGTACAACCAACAATTCCAAACGTTCCCACCCCTTGGTTGTCCACCTGGGGGAACCATGTCCTTGTCTAGTAAACCCACTCTTGGAAGGTTCTTTAGGATAGCACAACACGTCCCCACACTTCAACTATTTTCAAATCTTCCATAAATGGCTAAATCTTTTTCTTTAAAATAATTTTACGTCATAATTCTTTTGTATTTTCTTTATTAGCCAGTTTCTATTATCCTATTTTTTGAAACTAATTTGTTTGTTTCATTTCTTTTCTTTTTACTCCTCCTTTTAAAATTATTTTTGCAAAATACCTCAATATGTGCATCCTTTCCATAAAATTGCTAAATTCCTTTTCTTTAAAACCATTTTATTTAATTTAATATTGTCTAGTTTCTAGCAAGTCTGTTTTTCAAAACTAATGTGTGTTTGTTTGTTTTTTCTTTTATTCTTTTTAAAACTTATTTTTTAAAATATTTCTATGTGTGCATATTTACAACACTTAAGCATTTTTAGGGAACATGTTCATTTCTTTCAAACTTGTGCATTTTTTTCAAAATCTATGCATTTTCAAACTTGTGCATATCATGCATATCTTCCGGCGCTCCTGGCAACTTTCTAATCGTGTGTTGAAAATACAATGGTTAAAACCACCTCATCCCTCACATAAAAATTCCTTTCGGTGGAACGACTTGGAATCTATTTGGTCCGAGATGTTCCTGCTCTCGAGTCGTCCGTGTGGGAGGATAATAAAATCTGGTCTAGCTAACTCCAAAGCGACGCTCCTTCAAAGCCTCCAACTGATAGAAGCCTTCACCAAGCGTCTCCCCCTCAAAGCTTCCAAACTGCACGAAAGCTTTTTCAAAGCGTTGCTCCTGCCATCGCTTTTGGTTGATCAGTGAACTCCAAAAGCTCAAAACTTTCTCAAAGCGTCGCCTCACCAAAGCTTCCAACTGCACACGAGGTAAGCTCAAGGCATCGCTCCTGCCATCGCCTCTGGCTAGGCAGTGAACTCACCACACTCAAAGCTTTCTCAAGGCATCGCTTCAACCACCACTCCCAGTTTCGCATGTATACTACATGTTTTGCAGGCTTAGGTATCTCGAGCTCAAGTGTGGGGCGTTGTACCCCTTAATGCCTTAAAATGACGACATGTCGGGGGAAGTCTGAGTACCCCTTGCTCTACGGACACCTTGGTGGGTTCGTAATGGAGATGGCGCCACTACTAGCACCAAAGGCTCCATTGGCCTTCAGGGAAGTTCTTTTCACTCTTGTACTTTAGTTTTGTTCGCACTGAGGACATTGCTTGCTTTTAAGTGTGGGGTGGGGGAAACTTCCCACAATTTTGAGGTTATGGATGATTGTACCTTTACGAATTTAATTTTTCACAGTTTTTATTTTTGTCACTTGACTTTATTTTTATTTGTTTCTTGCTTTAATATATAAAAAATGAGAAAAAAATGAGAAAATTTATGAAAAATTCCAAAAAGATTTTATTTTTAGTTTTAGTTGGTGGTAAAGTCATCCGCCCCGTGGTTTTTCTTATAGCGTCGGTTTTTTCCAACGGGTAGACCTTTGAACCGGGTAAATTTTTATTTTTAGGAGTAGTTTAGTTTAGTAGTTGTTAGTAGAATAGTTTAGGAAAATTAATAGAATGCTAGGTGCCTTTGGTTTGTTTGATACCGGTGAATTTGGACTTGAGCATGTGCTATTTGTGAGTCCTTTTTGGGTTAAAAATTGTGATGCATGCCTAGAAAAATGTGAATGACCTTTTTGAGATGCTTAGGTTCAACTACTTGACTCTTTATGAACTATTGTGCTTTAGTGCTTAAATTTCACGAATTGCATCTTGTTTGCTTTAACCGAGAGTTGGAATGAAACCGTCTTTAGTGAACCATGTGCAATGTGTGATGTGAGTATCTTTTCTTATGTTCCGCGCCGCATATTGATGTCTAAAACTTGCCCCGTGTGTGTTCAAAGCGAAATCCTAGGTTTGCTCTAGTCGGGAGATGATACATGCGTTTCTTTGATAAGCATTTCTAGCGTTGATTAGCCTGCCCTTGTATACTATTCTTCTTAAGCCCTTTTGAGCCTATTGACTTTTTTTGTTGGCACCCATATTTCAAGCCTTACCCCTTTTGTTCTTAATTTCCTTCTTTGTGAACCCTTAACTCCTTATAGCACTTTAATTAAAATATATAATTATTTGTGGAGTTGTGGTTGGATGATTGGGTGGCTTTTGAGTGGAACCGATGAAAGAAAACAATATGGTGCATTTTGAAAAAAAAAAAAAAGAGAATCATCGGCAAGGTTGAGAAAAATATTGTAAAGAAAAAAAATGAAATAAAAAAGAAAAAGAAAGAAAACAAAAGAAAAAAATCTCAATCCTTACTAGTGTTGTGCAAAAATAAAGTTGCAAATTCCTTAAATTTGAGAGGGAATTTCTTGTGTATTTTTGGGTGGTTGCTTGGTTGGTTTTGAAAAGAATGGTGAAAAAAAAAACTAAAGTGATGTATTAAAGTGCGTAGGGAGGTAGTCACTATTTATCCTACCCGTTCTTTAGCCTACATTACAACTCGTAAAGTCCTAGTTAATCCCGATTGGAGCGAGCTTACATTAATGGAGTTCTACACTACGGGCAAGCCTACGGTATGTTGTGTGTGGCACGTGAACTTCTTTTGAGAGCGAGTGAATTCTTCCTATATTATGTCCCTCATTTATTCTTTAAATATATTCTTTGTGTGATATTTGGGACGCTCTCTTGATTTGGTGAGGGCACATGGTTTGCACGAGATTGGTGAAATTTTGACTTCTTGGTTGAGTGAATGGGTGTGATTTTGTGAAAGCTTGGTTTCATTGAGTCGGTTTTTGAGGTTGAAATGTCTTGGGTTGGTCGTTCTAGTGTTTTAAAACTTGGTGATTTTTTTGGCATGTGTTGAGGGTCATATGGTAGGTATATGCACTTGTCTAATGGTCGGTATCAACAATAATCATAGGTAGACCTGTTCTATTGAGTGTTAGGATCTAGTTGGGAAATTGGTTTTGATGATTGGTCGAGGGCGAGCAAAGGTCTAAGTGTGGGGTGGCGATTTTTGGCAATATTTGCCTATTTTACCTTAATATCTTCACACATTTTGGTACTTTTTGCGCTCGTTATATGTGATAAATGTGTTTCTTGTGCTCACTTATCGTATTTGTGATTTTAGGAATGGTGCGGATGAAGTCGAGGCAAGAACAAGCAAATTAGAGTTAATAGACGCGTTGGAAGCTATACTGGAGCAAGGCTTCAAGAAAGCCCTGAAGCGTTGGAAGCTATAGTGGAGCAAGGCCTCAAGAAAGCCCTGAAAAGTTGGAGGCTATGGTAGAGGCGTGGCTCCACGAAAGCCTTGAGGCTGATGAGACAAAAGTTCTCCCAACTAGATTAGGCTTCGGTTTAACTTATCCTAGCACTTTGTAAACAATATAAAAACCTATTTTATTTCGTTCTAGAGGAGCGGTCGAAAATTCTAGAGCGAGTTTGAGGTTCTTACACATTGAACCAAGGGTTTAATTCCTTTTCATCATCTATTACAATATTTAATCTTTCTTCCATGAATTCTTGTGTTATTACTATGAATATGTGTAACTAAACCTATCGTTCTAGGGTTAAGGTAAATACATGAAGGTTGATGTTTGAAAGTTGAATTCTTCCTATTGATTTACCATTACAGATTGTTTATTCTTTCTTGAGCCTAATTGTTTGGTTATCAGGGCCCGGTAATTGAACACTATCTACGGTTTACAAGTTGAACTCGACAGAGGGAACTTGTAAATGCAAATAAGAAAGAATAGGGCTTGATTGTGAACCTGGGCATAGGGGAACCAATTTGCGGGTAGGATAAACATATACCTACTCGCCTTGCTTAGCTAAATACAGAGTTCTTTAATGCATGCATGTGATTTAATTCCATAGAAATATAGGCGTTAGAGTAGCTTGCATAGACTCGTGAAGAATCGAAAGGTTTTCACGAATATAATTAACCTGTTAGTTTGCAATCTAGGAAATCAAGAAGTAGAATCAACTAGAAAACTCAATTGGATGGTTCGTAACTCTGACCCTGGACCATTCTCTCTTATTGATAACAACTTAGAATTTGCTCTGTTACTTGACTTCAGTTATTTGCTTTTAATTATTGCATTTAGTTAGTAAAAATCTCAACCATTGGAAAAAAGATCCCTGAAAAGTTTTTAGGAAATTGTTTGCTAGAATTCAGTCGTAACAATAGTCCTCGTGGGAACGATACTCGATTTATCACTTTATTACTTGTTGACCACGTATACTTGCGTGTGCGTTTGGGAGCAACAAGTTTTTGGCGCCGTTGCTGGGGACTAAATAATTGACTGTTTTCTTTTCAGACGATTTATAATTTTCTATTCAGGTTTAATTTTTGTTTTGAGTTTTTTGTACTATTTCAGGTATTAGGTTTCTCTTAACCCTTACCTGTAGGAATGGCAACAGATCGAGCTTTAGCTGTGCGAGATGTTCTCTTCCCAATCTGGAGGAAGTAGCCTCGAGCATAGTTAAGCCTGAAATTTCTGGACACTTCGAGATTAAGTCCGGCATGATACAACTGTTACATGCGACTGGACAATATGCAGGATTATTGCACGAGGATCCACAACAACATATCTAGAATTTCTTGGAGATTAGTGACACATACACACCAACAGGGATCTCAACTGATTATATTCGATTGATACTCTTTCCCTTTTCATTGATCGGGGCAGCAAAGAGGTGGTTAAAGGCTGAAAAGCTTGGGTCTATCACTACTTGGATGCTTTAGCTAAGAAATTTTTGGTTAAATTCTACCCCTCTGCCAAAACAGCTAAAATAACGAGTGAGATTATGTCTTTTAGACAAAGAGATGGAGAATCCTTGTATTCAGCCTGGGAAAGATTCAAGTCATTGTTGAGAGATTGTCCACACCACAACCAGTCTAATGAGGTGTTGGCCCATACTTTTGTTGAAGGTTTGAATGCTCATACCAAGATCGTGGTGGATGCTGCTGCTGGAGGCCAAGTACTGGCCTTAAACTTTGACCAGATCTATGAATTACTAGACAAGTTTTTTTAGAGCAATCCTGATTGGCAGGGAGATGGTAGAGCTGCTACACAGAAATCTGCTGGGGTACTTCAGCTAGATGCAGTTTCAGAGCTGAAAGCGAAGATGGATGCTATTTCTAATCAAATTAGCAAGCTAGCTCTGCCGCAGACTTAGCAACCAGTGGCTCCAGTGCAACAACTCCAGAGTTTTTGTAAGGTTTGTGGTCAAGATCATGCTACAGAGCTTTGTTTCTCTAATCCAGAGTCAGTTTATTACGTGGGTAATCAAAACAGGCCGCAGGGTCAAAATCAGTTTGGTAATGCTTATTATCAAGGCAATATGAGAGTCCCAAATAATTACCAACCGCTTCCAGCTCCACCATAGCAGGTTAGCAATTCAGTTGAAGATATGCTAAAGCAGATCATGGCGGGCCAGCAGAGAATGATAGCTGACACTGCAGCCCATGCACAGGCCATACAAGATTTTGCCAACGCTCAAAAAAACCTGGAGCACCAGTTGGGGCAGTTGGTGGGAGAAATAAGTACTGTTAAAAAAGGGCCTGAGCAATGTCTTCCAGTGACTTTAATTGAAGGTGGAGAGCTGATGGTCAGGTCTTAGGAGAGAGCTGAAATAGAAAAAGTTGCAAAAGTGGAGAAGGTAAAGAAGAAAGAAGAGAAAAAGGTGGCACCTCTGCCGCCTCCACCATTCCCGCAGAGACTTATACATCGAAGGATGTGGCCCAGTATCAAAAATTTGTGAGTATGTTGAAAGAGCTTCAAGTTAACATTCCTTTGACTGATGTGTTTGAATTGATGCCATCCTTTGTTAAGTTCTTAAAAGAGATTTTAGTCAAGAGGAAAAAGCCTCAAGAGATGGATACTGTTGAGTTAGTCGAGGAGTGTAGCACAATCTTGAGCAAGCTACCTCCAAAACTTCAAGATCCTGGGAGGTTTACTATTCTTTGCACCATTGGAGGGCATAATATTATTGGTGCATTGTGTGATCTGGGTGCGAGCATAAATCTCATGCCTCTATCTGTTTGCAAAAGGTTAGGGCTAGGAGCAGTCAAGCCCTCTTCAGTTACTCTTAAGATTGCGGATGGATCACTCACTCACCCTGATGATAAGTTGGAGGATGTGTTTCTTCAAGTTGGTAAGTTTACATTCTCTGCTGATTTTGTAGTTCTAGATTATGAAGAGGACCGAGAAGCTCCAATAAATTTGGGAAGACCATTCTTAGTCACCTCGAAGGCAATTATTGACATGGAGCTGGGAGAGATGACTGTTAGAGCGCATGGAGAAAAGGTTACTTTCAAGGTTTATAATGAAAAGGATCATATGGCTAGGTTTGAAGAGTGTTCTTTGATAGACTGTTTTAGACGAGAACATAAAAGTAAACCAAACGAGGTGTTTGAGCGAAATGTGGAACAAGTTGACAATGGCATATTACTTGTGAAGTTGGAGAAGAGTTCACCTAAAGGACGGAAGAAGACAAACGTCCGTCGTAAGAAGAGGAGACGTAAATGCTGGAAGTGAGCTTAGAAGTGTTGTCGTGCCACGACGTTAACTAAGGCGCTTCTCGGGAGGCAACTTGAGCTTCTCGGGAGGCAACAAAAAGAGTCGTGCCGCGACGTTAAATCAAGCGCTAGTTGGGAGGCAACCTAATTTTTATTATTTTCGTCATTTTATTTCTTTAGTATTACGTAGTTCGCATTGTTTTTGCAGGGCTCGAGACATTCGGAAGGTGGAGCATTTTCGAGGAGTACGGAAGGATTGTAAGGCAATGAGCTCAAATTATCTCAAGCGTTCACAAGGTGACATTTCACTTAACTCCTTCAGATCACGCACGAATTTGGATTGGTTTTACAAAATTGGACTGAGACACGGCTAGGGCGTCGCCTCCTCCATCGTCTTGAGACCATCAGTGAGCTCCAAAAGCTCGAAGCTTTCACCAGCGTCGCCCCTACGATCGCATGTCGTACCTCAGTAAGCCACACAACTTCAAAGCGATCCCAAAGCGACGCTCTTTCAAAGCCTCCAACTGATCGAAGCCTTCACCAAGCGTCTCCTCCTCAAAGCTTCCAAACTGCACGAAAACTTTTTCAAAGCGTCGCTCCTGCCATCGCTTTTGGTTGATCAGTGAACTCCAAAATCTTGAAACTTTCTCAAAGCGTCGCCTCACCAAAGCTTCCAGTTGCACACGAGGTAAGCTCAAGGCGTCGTTCCTGCCATCGCCTCTGGCTAGGCAGTGAACTCACCTCACTCAAAGCTTTCTCAAGGCATCACTTCAACCACCACTCCCAGTTTCACATATATACTACATGTTTTGCAGGCTTAGGTATCTCGAGCTCAAGTGTGGGGTGTTGTACCCCTTAATGCCTTAAAATGATGACATGTCGGGGGAAGTCTGAGTACCCCTTGCTCTACGGACACCTTGGTGGTTTTGTAATGGAGATGGCGCCACTGCTAGCGCCAAAGGCTAGGTCGTTTCGCCTTCAGGGAAGTTCTTTTCACTCTTGTACTTTAGTTTTGTTCGCACTGAGGACATTGCTTACCTTTAAGTGTGGGGTGCGGGAAACTTCCCAAAATTTTGAGGTCATGGATGATTGTACCTTTAGGAATTTAATTTTTCACAATTTTTATTTTTGTCATTTGACTTTATTTTTATTTGTTTCTTGCTTTAATATATAAAAAATGAGAAAAGAATTAGAAACTTTACGAAAAATTCCAAAAAGATTTTATTTTTAGTTTTAGTTGGTGGTAAAGTCATCCGCCCCGTGGTTTTTCTTATGGCGTCGGTTCTTTTCAACGGGTAGACCTTTTAACCGGGTAAATTTTTATTTTTAGGAGTAGTTTAGTTTAGTAGTTGTTAGTAGAATAGTTTAGGAAAATTAATAGAATGCTAGGTGCCTTTGGTTTGTTTGATACCGGTGAATTTGGACTTGAGCATGTGCTATTTGTGAGTCCCTTTTGGGTTAAAAATTGTGATGCATGCCTAGAAAAATGTGGATGACCTTTTTGAGATGCTTAGGTTCAACTACTTGACTCTTTATGAACTATTGTGCTTTAGTGCTTAAATTTCACGAGTTGCATCTTGTTTGCTTTAACCGAGAGTTCGAATGAAACCGTCTTTAGTGAACCATGTGCAATGTGTGATTTGAGTATCTTTTCTTATGTTCTGCGCCGCATATTGATGTCTAGAACTTGCCCCGTGTGTGTTCAAAGCGAAATCCTAGGTTTGCTATAGTCGGGAGATGATACATGCATTTCTTTGATAAGCCTTTCTAGCGTTGATTAGCTTGCCCTTGTATACTATTCTTCTTAATCCCTTTTGAGCCTATTGACTTTTTTTGTTGGCACCCACATTTCAAGCCTTACCCCTTTTGTTCTTAATTACCTTCTTTGTGAACCCTTAACTCCTTATAGCACTTTAATTAAAATATATAATTGTTTATGGAGTTGTGGTTGGATGATTGGGTGGCTTTTGAGTGGAACCGATGAAAGAAAATAATATGGTGCATTTTGAAAAAAAAGAGAGAATCATCGGCAAGGTTGAAAAAAATATTGTTAAGAAAAAAACTGAAATGAAAAAGAAAAAGAAAGAAAACATCTCAATCCTTACTAGTGTTGTGAAAAAATAAAGTTGTAAATTGCTTAAATTTGAGAGGGAATTTTTGTGTATTTTTGGGTGGTTGCTTGGTTGGTTTTGAAAAGAATGGTGAAAAAAAAACTAAAGTGATGTATTAAAGTGCTTAGGGAGGTAGTCACTATTTATCCTACCCGTCCTTTAGCCTACATTACAACTCGTAAAGTCCTAGTTAATCCCGATTGGAGCTAGCTTACATTAATGGAGTCCTACACTACGGGCAAACCTATGGTATGTTGTGTGTGGCACGTGAACTTCTTTTGAGAGCAAGTGAATTCTTCCTATATTATGTCCCTCATTTATTCTTTAAATATATTCTTTGTGTGATATTTGGGACGCTCTCTTGATTTGGTGAGGGCACATGGTTTGCACGAGATTGGTGAAATTTTGACTTCTTGGTTGAGTGAATGGGTGTGATTTTGTGAAAGCTTGGTTTCATTGAGTCGGTTTTTGAGGTTGAAATGTCTTGGGTTGGTCGTTCTAGTGTTTTAAAACATGGTGATTTTTTGGCATGTGTTGAGGGTCACATGGTAGGTATATGCACTTGTCTAATGGTCGGTATCAACCATAATCATAGGTAGACCTGTTCTGTTGAGTGTTAGGATCTAGTTGGGAAATTGGTTTTTGATGATTGGTCGAGGGCGAGCAAAGGTCTAAGTGTGGGGTGGTGATGTTTGACAATATTTGCCTATTTTACCTTAATATCTTCTCACATTTTGGTGCTTTTTGCGCTCGTTATATGTGATAAATGTGTTTCTTGTGCTCACTTATCGTATTTGTGATTTTAGGAATGGTGCGGATGAATTCGAGGCAAGAACAAGCAAATTAGAGTTAATGGACGCGTTGGAAGCTATACTGGAGCAAGGCTTCAAGAAAGCCCTGAAGCGTTGGAAGCTATAGTGGAGCAAGGCCTCAAGAAAGCCCTGAAAAGTTGGAGGCTATGGTAGAGGCGTGGCTCCACGAAAGCCTTAAGGCTGACGAGACAAAAGTTCTCCCAACTAGATTAGGCTTTGGTTTAACTTATCCTACCACTTTGTAAACAATATAAAAACCTATTTTATTTCGTTCTAGAGGAGAGGTCGAAATTCTAGAGCAAGTTTGGAGTTCTTACACATTGAACCAAGGGTTTAATTACTTTACATCATCTATTATAATATTTAATCTTTCTTCCATGAATTCTTGTGTTATTATTATGAATATGTGTAACTAAACCTATCGTTCTAGGGTTAGAGTAAATACATAAAGGTTGATATTTGAAAGTTGAATTCTTCCTATTGATTTACCATTACGGATTGTTTATTCTTTCTTGAGCCTAATTGTTTTGTTATCAGGGCCCGGTAATTGAACACTATCTACGGTTTACAAGTTGAACTCGACAGAGGGAACTTGTAAATGAAAATAAGAAAGAATAGGGCTTTATTGTGAACCTGGGCATCAGGGAATCGATTTCCGAGTAGGATAGACATATACCTACTCGCCTTGCTTAGCTAAATACAGAGTTCCTTAATGCATGCATGTGATTTAATTCAATAGAAATATAGGCGTTAGAGTAGCTTGCATAGACTCGTGAAGAATCGAAAGGTTTTCACGAATATAATTAACCTGTTAGTTAGCAATCTAGGAAATAAAGAAGTAGAATCAACTGGAAAACTCAACTGGATTGTTCGTAACTCTGACCCTGGAGAATCAACTGGAAAACTCAACTGGATTGTTCGTAACTCTGACCCTGGACCGTTCTCTCTTATTGATAACAACTTAGAATTTGCTCTATTACTTGACTTTAGTTATTTGCTTTTAATAATTGCATTTAGTTAGTAAAAATCTCAACCATTGGGAAAAGATCCCTGAATAGTTTTTAAGAAATTGTTTGCTAGAATTCAGTCGTAACAATAATCCTCGTGGGAATGATACTCGATATATCACTTTATTACTTGTCGACCATGTATACTTGCGTGTGCGTTTGGGAGCAACAAGTTTTTGGCGCCGTTGCCGGGGACTAAATAATTGACTGTTTTCTTTTCAGACGATTTATTATTTTCTATTCAGGTTTAATTTTTGTTTTGAGTTTCTTGTACTGTTTCAGGTATTAGGTTTCTCTTAACCCTTACCTGTAGGAATGGCAGCAGATCGAGTTTTAGCTGTGCGAGATGTTGCTCTTCCTAGTCTGGAGGGAGTAGCCTCGAGCATAGTTAAGCCTGAAATTTATGGACACTTCGAGATTAAGTCCGGCATGATACAACTGTTACGTGCGACTGGACAATATGCAGGATTATTGCACGAGGATCCACAACAACATATCTAGAATTTCTTGGAGATTAGTGACACATACACACCAACAGGGATCTCAACTGATTATATTCGATTGATACTCTTTCCCTTTTCATTGATCGGGGCAGCAAAGAGGTGGTTAAAGGCTGAAAAGCTTGGGTCTATCACTACTTGGATGCTTTAGCTAAGAAATTTTTGGTTAAATTCTACCCCTCTGCCAAAACAGCTAAAATAACGAGTGAGATTATGTCTTTTAGACAAAGAGATGGAGAATCCTTGTATTCAGCCTGGGAAAGATTCAAGTCATTGTTGAGAGATTGTCCACACCACAACTAGTCTAATGAGGTGTTGGCCCACACTTTTGTTGAAGGTTTGAATGCTCATACCAAGATCGTGGTGGATGCTGCTGCTGGAGGCCAAGTACTGGCCTTAAACTTTGACCAGATCTATGAATTACTAGACAAGTTTTTGCAGAGCAATCCTGATTGGCAGGGAGATGGTAGAGCTACTACACAGAAATCTGCTGGGGTACTTCAGCTAGATGCAGTTTCAGAGCTGAGGGCGAAGATGGATGCTATTTCTAATCAAATTAGCAAGCTAGCTCTGCCGCAGACTCAGCAACCAGTGGCTCCGGTGCAACAACTCCAGAGTTTTTGTGAGGTTTGTGGTCAAGATCATGCTACAGAGGTTTGCTCCTCTAATCCAGAGTCAGTTTATTACGTGGGTAATCAAAACAGGCCGCAGGGTCAAAATCAGTTTGGTAATGCTTATTATCAAGGCAATATGAGAGCCCCAAATAATTACCAACCGCTTCCAGCTCCACCACAGCAGGTTAGCAATTCAGTTGAAGATATGCTAAAGCAGATCATGGCGGGCCAGCAGAGAATGATAGCTGACACTGCAGCCCATGCACAGGCCATACAAGATTTTGCCAACGCTCAAAAAAACCTGGAGCACCAGTTGCGGCAGTTGGTGGGAGAAATAAGTACTGTTAAAAAAGGGCATGAGCAATGTCTTGCAGTGACTTTAATTGAAGGTGGAGAGCTGATGGCCAGGTCTTAGGAGAGAGCTGAAATAGAAAAAGTTGGGAAAGTAGAGAAGGTAAAGAAGAAAGAAGAGTAAAAGGTGGCACCTCTGCCGCCTCCACCATTCCCGCAGAGACTTACACCATCGAAGGATGTGGCCCAGTATAAAAAATTTGTGAGTATGTTGAAAGAGCTTCAAGTTAACATTACTTTGACTGATGTGTTTGAATTGATGCCATCCTTTGTTAAGTTCTTAAAAGAGATTTTAGTCAAGAAGAAAAAGCCTCAAGAGATGGATACAGTTGAGTTAGTCGAGGAGTGTAGCACAATCTTGAGCAAGCTACCTCCAAAACTTCAAGATCCTGAGAGGTTTACTATTCTTTGCACCATTGGTGGGCATAATATCATTGGTGCATTGTGTGATCTGGGTGCGAGCATAAATCTCATGCCTCTATCTGTTTGCAAAAGGTTAGGGCTAGGAGCAGTCAAGCCCTCCTCAGTTACTCTGAAGATGGCGGATGGATCACTCACTCACCCCGATGGTAAGTTGGAGGATGTCTTTCTTAAAGTTGGTAAGTTTACATTCTCTGCTGATTTTGTAGTCCTAGATTATGAAGAGGACCGAGAAGCTCCAATCATTTTGGGAAGACCATTCTTAGTCACCTCGAAGGCAATTGTTGACATGGAGCTGGGAGAGATGACTGTTAGAGCGCATGGAGAAAAGGTTACTTTCAAGGTTTATAATGAAAAGGATCATATGGCTAGGTTTGAAGAGTGTTCTTTGATAGACTGTTTTAGACGAGAAAATAAAAGTAAACCAAACGAGGTGTTTGAGCGAAATGTGGAACAAGTTGACAATGGCATATTACTTGTGAAGTTGGAGAAGAGTTCACCTAAAGGACGGAAGAAGACAAACGTCCGTCGTAAGAAGAGGAGACGTAAATGCTGGAAGTGAGCTTAGAAGTGTTGTCGTGCCACGACGTTAACTAAGGCGCTTCTCGGGAGGCAACCCGAGCTTTGTATGTAAACGCAAAAAAAAAAAAAAAAGAATAAAAATACAAAAAGAGTCGTGCCGCGACGTTAAATCAAGCGCTAGTTGGGAGGCAACCCAATTTTTATTGTTTTCGTCATTTTATTTCTTTAGTATTACGTAGTTCGTATTGTTTTTGCAGGGCTCGGGATATTCGGAAGGTGGAGCATTTTCGAGGAGTACGGAAGGATTGTAAGGCAATGAGCTCAAATTATCTCAAGCGTTCACAAGGTGACGTTTCACTTAACACCTTCAGATCACGCACGAATTTGGATTGGTTTTATGAAATTGGACTGAGCCACGGCTAGGGCGTCGCCTCCTCCATCGCCTTGAGACCATCAGTGAGCTCCAAAAGCTCGAAGCTTTCACCAGGCGTCGCCCCTACGATCGCATGTCTTACATCAGTAAGCCACACAACTTCAAAGCGATCCCAAAGCGACGCTCCTTCAAAGCCTCTAACTGATCAAAGCCTTCACCAAGCGTTGCCCCCTCAAAGCTTCCAAACTGCACGAAACTTTTTCAAAGCGTCGCTCCTTCCATCGCTTTTGGTTGATCAGTGAGCTCCAAAAGCTCAAAACTTTCTCAAAGCGTCGCTCCTGCCATCGCCTCTGGCTAGGCAGTGAACTCACCTCACTCAAAGATTTCTCAAGGCGTCACTTCAACCACCACTTCCAGTTTCACATGTATACTACATGTTTTGCAGGCTTAGGTATCTCGAGCTAAAGTGTGGGGTGTTGTACCCCTTAATGCCTTAAAATGACGACATGTCGGGGGAAGTCTGAGTACCCCTTGCTCTACGGACGCCTTGATGGGTTCGTAATGGAGATGGGGCCACTGCTAGCGCCAAAGCCTAGGTCGTTTGGCCTTCAGGGAAGTTCTTTTCACTCTTGTACTTTAGTTTTATTCGCACTGAGGACATTGCTTGCTTTTAAGTGTGGGGTGGGGGAAACTTCCCAAAATTTTGAGGTTATGGATGATTGTACCTTTAGGAATTTAATTTTTCACAATTTTTATTTTTTTCACTTGACTTTATTTTTATTTGTTTCTTGCTTTAATATATAAAAAATGAGAAAAAAATTAGAAAATTTATGAAAAATTCCAAAAAGATTTTATTTTTAGTTTTAGTTAGTGGTACAGTCATCCGCCCCCGTGGTTTTTCTTATGGCGTCGGTTCTTTTCAAGGGGTAGACCTTTGAACCGGGTAAATTTTTATTTTTAGGAGTAGTTTAGTTTAATAGTAATTAGTAGAATAGTTTAAGAAAATTAATAGAATGCTAGGTGCCTTTGGTTTGTTTGATACCGGTGAATTTGGACTTGAGTATGTGCTATTTGTGAGTCCCTTTTGGGTTAAAAATTGTGATGCATGCCTAGAAAAATGTGAATGACCTTTTTGAGATGCTTAGGTTCAACTACTTGACTCTTTATGAACTATTGTGCCTTAGTACCTAAATTTCACGAATTGCATCTTGTTTGCTTTAACCGAGAGTTGGAATGAAACCGTCTTTAGTGAACCATGTGCAATGTGTGATGTGAGTATCTTTTCTTATGTTCCGTGCCGCATATTGATGTCTAGAACTTGCCCCGTGTGTGTTCAAAGCGAAATCCTAGGTTTGCTCTAGTCGGGAGATGATACATGCGTTTCTTTGATAAGCCTTTCAAGCCTTGATTAGCCTACCCTTGTATACTATCCTTCTTAAGCCCTTTTGAGCCTATTGACTTTTTCTGTTGGCACCCACATTTCAAGCCTTACCCCTTTTGTGCTTAATTACCTTCTTTGTGAACCCTTAACTCCTTATAGCTTAAAATATTTGATTGTTTGTGGAGTTGTGGTTGGATGATTGGGTGGCTTTTGAGTGGAACCGATGAAAGAAAACAATATGGTGCATTTTGAAAAAAAAAAAAAAAGAGAATCATCGGCAAGGTTGAGAAAAATATTGTAAAGAAAAAAAATGAAATAAAAAAGAAAAAGAAAGAAAACAAAAGAAAAAAATCTCAATCCTTACTAGTGTTGTGCAAAAATAAAGTTGCAAATTCCTTAAATTTGAGAGGGAATTTCTTGTGTGTTTTTCGGTGGCTGCTTGGTTGGTTTTGAAAAGAATGGTGAAAAAAAAAACTAAAATGATGTATTAAAGTGCTTAGGGAGGTAGTCACTATTTATCCTACCCGTCCTTCAGCCTACATTACAACTCGTAAAGTCCTAGTTAATCCCGATTGGAGCGAGCTTACATTAATAGAGTCCTACACTACGGGCAAGCCTAGTGTACGTTGTGTGTGGCACGTGAACTTCTTTTGAGAGCGAGTGAATTCTTCCTATATTATGTCCCTCATTTATTCTTTAAATATATTCTTTGTGTGATATTTGGGACGCTCTCTTGATTTGGTGAGGGCACATGGTTTGCACGAGAATGGTGAAATTTTTACTTCTTGGTTGAGTGAATGGGTGTAATTTTGTGAAAGCTTGGTTTCATTGAGTCGGTTTTGAGGTTGAGATGTCTTGGGTTGGTCGTTCTAGTATTTTAAAACTTGGTGATTTTTTTGGCATGTGTTGAGGGTCACATGGTAGGTATATGCACTTGTCTAATGGTCGGTATCAACCATAATCATAGGTAGACCTGTTCTGTTGAGTGTTAGGATCTAGTTGGGAAATTGGTTTTTGATGATTGGTCGAGGGCGAGCGAAGGTCTAAGTATGGGGTGGTGATGTTTGGCAATATTTGCCTATTTTACCTTAATATCTTCTTACATTCTGGTACTTTTTGCGCTCGTTATATGTGATAAATGTGTTTCTTGCGCTCACTTATCGTATTTGTGATTTTAGGAATGGTGCGGATGAATTCGAGGCAAGAACAAGCAAATTAGAGTTAATAGACGCGTTGGAAGCTATACTGGAGCAAGGCTTCAAGAAAGCCCTAAAGCGTTGGAAGCTATAGTGAAGCAAGGCCTCAAGAAAGCCCTGAAAAGTTGGAGGCTATGGTAGAGGCGTGGCTCCACGAAAGTCTTGAGGCTGACGAGACAAAAGTTCTCCCAACTAGATTAGGCTATGGTTTAACTTATCCTAGCACTTTGTAAACAAAATAAAAATATATTCTATTTCGTTCTAGAGGAGAGGTTGAAAATTCTAGAGCAAGTTTGGAGTTCTTACACATTGAACCAAGGGTTTAATTCCTTTTCATCATCTATTACAATATTTAATCTTTCTTCCATGAATTCTTGTGTTATTATTATGAATATGTGTAACTAAACCTATCGTTCTAGGGTTAAGGTAAATACATGAAGGTTGATGTTTGAAAGTTGAATTCTTCCTATTGATTTACCATTACAGATTGTTTATTCTTTCTTGAGCCTAATTGTTTGGTTATCAGGGCCCGGTAATTGAACACTATCTACGGTTTACAAGTTGAACTCGACAGAGGGAACTTGTAAATGCAAATAAGAAAGAATAGGGCTTCATTGTGAACCTGGGCATCAGGGAATCAATTTGCGGGTAGGATAGACATATACCTACTCGCCTTGCTTAGCTAAATACATAGTTCTTTAATGCGTGCATGTGATTTAATTCCATAGAAATATAGGCGTTAGAGTAGCTTGCATAGACTCGTGAGGAATCGAAAGGTTTTCACGAATATAATTAACCTGTTAGTTAGCAATTTAGGAAATCAAGAAGTAGAATCAACTAGAAAACTCAACTGGATTGTTCGTAACTCTGACCCTGGACCGTTCTCTCTTATTGATAACAACTTAGAATTTGCTTTGTTACTTAACTTCAGTTATTTGCTTTTAATTATTGTATTTAGTTAGTAAAAATCTCGACCATTGGAAAAAGATCCCTGAATAGTTTTTACGAAATTATTTGCTAGAATTCAGTCTTAACAATAGTCCTCGTGGGAACAATACTCGATTTATCACTTATTACTTGTCGACCACGTATACTTGTGTGTGCATTTGGGAGCAACAGGGGTCTATTTGACCCTTTAAACTATTAATTGAACTTATTAAAACGATGTCTAATATTCCAAGTTTTACCGTTAAAACATATTCAAACACACGTAATAAACTCAAATAATGCATTAAGATCATTATCTGAATGTTTCAGGGTGAAAATTCTACTTTTCTCCGGCTCTTTTTCTCATTTTCTTGCGTTTTTTTACCTTACTGCGTCATTTCATTTTCTCTGTTTTGAAATGGGTTATGTTTCTGTTTCAATATATATGCATGTTCGTCCTTAGCTGAAGCTAAGGACCACCGTCTGCCTAACTTATCCATTTCTTTCATTCTTTTGTCTTTTTCTTTTTTTTTTCTGTTTTTTTCTTTAAAAATTCGCTGCGACGTTAAAAATAAAAGGTGCCTTATGATATTCGAAATAATTCCAAATTTTGCATACAAGTTATACAAAATATATGTAACATACTCACTAAAGCGGATCTCAAATCGGACTCCCGGAACGCAAGATGCGAATTTAAATGGAAAAGGTCAAATAATCATACGAACCTAACGGCGCTTTCGGATTTCGAATCAGAGCTCATTCACCAAAATCGAGCTCGAAAATCTCTTTTTAATATTTATCGACAATAAAAACTGGAACCTTCTTCCGATACCTACCAAACGAGGTCTGATTTTACTCAAATTTTACATACAGGTCCTAATGGATATTACGAATATTTTAAAATTATCGGCACGTCAATCGGAGTCCTGATTTCCGAAACGAGAGACCGAGGTCGTTTTAGTTTTGTGCAAATAAGAAAACTTGGGGTCTTTTAAATTGTTAATCATTAACATTAATATTAAAAGTATACCTTTGACCTAATAAAAAAAAACTTGTGTCTCCTTTATCTAATAACAAAACTCAAAAGTCTCTTTTACCCAAAAAATAATAACCAAGTAACTATGGTTCTTTGGTTAAAAGGGACTTTCAAGTGTTTATTTTGGTAAACAAGGATAAAGTCTTAAATAATGAAGTTAAAGGGACACATTTAAGATTAGCACTAATGACTAACTTTTAAAAGCTTCAAAATTTTCTTATTTACACAAAGCCCCCTACTCCCCATTTCCCCTCTAACCCACCAATCTCTTCTACCCTCCTCTTATGTCCTCCACCTCATCCTCTACCTCTACCACCCTTCTTCGCCTTCTCCATCATCCTTCATTTGCCCTTACCCCGCAATGTTCCGGCCATTTGTATGGGTGTTTCAGTTATATGTACAGTTGTTTCTACATCTAGAGCAATGTTCCGGCCATATGTCCATATTATTTTTACAATCTATCCAGATGTTCCAGCCATCTGTTCACATGATCTGCCCATCTGTCCAGATATTTTCGTTATCTGTTCAGACATTCTGGTCGTCTGTCCAAATATTCTCGTCATCTATATAGATATTTCAACATCTAAAGAGATGTTTCGACGATCTATCCGGATCTTCTAGCCATCTATTCAGATGATTTGATTATCTGTCTAGATGTTCCCATCATCTGATAAGATGTTCCAGTCATCTGTCTAGGTATTCCAACCATCTTATAAAAAAATCAAGAAAGAAGAAAAGAGAAAAAAGAAAAAAGATGATGATCATCACGTTGAACAGATATAAGTTCTAACGAAAAAGGAGAGAAAGAAGAAGAAAATAAGGAGGAGAAGAAGCAAAAAAGAAATAAAAATTCAAAATGAATTAAGAGAGAAATGAGAAGCAGATAAGGAGAGAAGGGAGGAAAAAAATTAAAATTTGAAATTTGTATTCTAGAATTTTAATATTCACCCCTACTTTTACAATTTTTAATTCGACCCTCAATTAACTCTTAATTAAGTTTTAGAAATAAAAAATAAGAGAAAAGAAAAGGGCACTTGAGAGGGTATTTTAACCCAATCATCTCATGTAACTAAAATTCTACACCTTATTGAAAAGGAGAAGCTAAAGAGATTGAGTGCTCATTAACAAAAAGTAATATAAAACACGAGTAGAAGAGTGCTGGCAGATCAGAACATTTAAAACATGGGGAGTTGTATATTTATAAGTCAATAAGTCCTAGAGATCACTCTAGACATTCTTTTTTTTTTTTTGGTGAAAATATGAAATATATTATATATACTACGTTGGGCTAGCAACAGTTATGACTACCTGTTGAGCATCATAGTTGCCAAGACTGGCCAAAATATTACATGCATCTAGAGAAACTTGCCTAGGGTACAAGCACCCTTTAGAGTCATTTAAAATAGAGATATTAATTTAGTAGTAGTAGGTTCAGCAAACAAAAATTGAGATGCAGAGTAGCTATGATCAAGTCCCATTTTTGCCAGCTGGTCAGCCACCTTGTTTCCCTCCCTAAAACAATGCCTAAGCTCCACCTTGTCCATTGTTTCCATCAACTTTCTGCAGTAAAAAAGTAATGCACCAATATTAGTATTAGTTTCTTTTAAAGCAACTAAGGTTTCAGAAGAGTCCGTCTCTATTATGATGGCGTAGAGCTGATGATCTTTGATAACATATAGACCATGCCATAGAGCCAAAAATTCTGTGTGGACAGCTTGAGTTGAGTGAATATGGTTGTGAAAACCTAACACCCAATCACCCTTATGATTACGAATAACACCACCAGTCCCTCCCTTGTCCATCTTACTAGCTCCATCAATATTAAGTTTTAAAAAACCCCTAGAAGGGGATACCATTTTATGTTCAAAGTAATAGAAGAGGATAGGATGGGAGGATTGTGAGTATGAGATTGTATTCAGTGGTGCTTTTATGAACTAAGGAGAGAGAAACCTCATTAGAAAGGTTGTTGTGATGATTATTGTTACGATTGGTCCAAATATTCCAAAGAAGGAAAGGAAAGAATGTGTTCCAATCATAGTAATGATGGGTAAAAGAAACATGAGAATTACGGACCCAGTCAAGCCAGTGACTTGCTTGGTTGGAGTAGTCATTAGGGTTAATTTGAAGATAAAGCCATAAATTTTTAACATTTTTACGAAAAAAGAAAATGTGGGTAAGGCTTTCATCTTCAGTAGGGCAAGAAGGGCATTTAGGATCTATGTTAATACCTATGTGGTGAAGATAGGTTCTAGATGGGAGTCGGTCATGGTAGCTTAACCAAAGGAAGAATTTTATTTTATTTAGAGTTCTAAGAGTCTAGATCCAAGAGAAGTTTTTATAAGGACCTATATGGATGCTATCAATTACGATTCTAATGGATTTTGTAGAAAACAAGCCATTGCTAGTGAGCTTCCAATAAGGTTGATCTTTGGTGGCAGAGAGAGTGGGTAAATGGGAGCGTGAGATAGTTTTCATGATGTCCTCAGGAAGAAAGAAGGATATTTTAGATAAGTTCCACTTTCCATTGAGGTTCAAGTCATCAATAGAAAAATTTTCTTCATCTCTTTTTAAGGGACCATGGATCAGGGATCGAATAGGGGTGTTTTTAATCCATTCAGTGTACCAGAAGTTAATGGATTTGTCATTGCCAATTTGCCAAGAGGTTGCTGGTTTACAAAGGTTGAGGCCTATCATGATGTTATTCCAGGTACCTTTGTAAGAAGATTTAGTAGTCATTGTGTTTGACTGAGAGTTAAAAGTAGTGTATTTTGAGATGAGCAACTTAGCCCATAGGGAGTTAGGGTTAGATAAGAGACGCCATGCCAGGCCAGTTAGGAAAGCTAAGTTCTTAGATTCTGCCTTGATTACTCCTAAACCTCCTTTAGATTTGGGTAAAACTATAGTATTCCAGTTTAAAAGATGGATTTTTGATTTCTCATTCGTGGAACCCCAAATAAAATTTCTTTGAATACGGTCAATAGAGTGACAAACTTTCTTGGGGAGTTTGTATAATTGCATAATGTGATTTGGGAGGGAATTTAAGGTTGCCTTTGCTAGAGTAGTTCTCCCTGCAATATTGAGAAATTTTGTTTTCCAATTTGCTAGACGATTGTTCATAGAATCAATGATAAATTGAAAATCTTTTGCTTTAGGGGTTGTGTCAAGGATTGGAAAATCCAAATATTTCCCAAAAGTGGTGCAATGCTTAATGTTAAGTCTTGAGGAAATGATGTCTCTAACCGTAAGGTCCTAATTGTTAGAGAAAATAACTTTAGACTTTGTGTAGTTTATCTTTTGACAAGATTGTTTACAAAAGGAGGTGAGGGTATGGTAGACAGAATCGCAATTCTTGCTATCCGCTCGACAGAAAAAAAGTAAGATCATCCGCGAAAAATAAGTGAGAAAGCATTGGCCCGTTTCTAGAGATTTTAATAGCATCCCAATTGCCTTCTATAACTTGACTATTGATGTTTCTAGTGAGCATTTCAAGGCAAAGAATAAAAATATAAAGGGATATAGGGTCGCCTTGACGAATACCTCTTGAGGGGTGGAAAAAGTTAGTTTTTTTTACCATTTACAAGGATGGAAATGGAGGAGGAGGTAATACAAGACATAATAAGCTTGATTAAGTTTCTAAGAAACTGGAAATATTCTAAGGTTTTGAGGATGAAACTCCATTCAAGGCAGTCAAAAGCTTTCTCAAGGTCAATTTTGAGAATCATGTTGGCAACCTTCCCTTTTTTGTTTTTAAAGGTTTTGACAACCTCTTGGATGATAAGAGCACTATCAGAGGTTCTTCTATTTTTTAAGAAGCTACTTTGGCAAGGGCTAATGATGGAGTTGAGGAAAGGCTTGATATGATTAGCAACTATTTTAGTAATGGTCTTATAAATGGTGTTGCATATACCTATGGGTCTAAAATTTTTAATGCTATTAGCATTAATAAATTTAGGGATAAGACATAAGTAGGTTTCATTTAAATATGTTGGCATAGTGCAGGAATGAAAAATATTATGACATTGTTTCAAAAAAGAAGGACCTACGATATGCCAGTATTTAGTAAAAAAGAATGGTTGAAGACCATCCGGGCCTGGGGCCTTAAAAGGTTTAAAGGACTTAAGCGTGGTATAAATTTCAAAGTTTGTAATCGGGGCATTTAGTCTATTAAGGTCCTGGGAAGTAAAAGAACAACTATTAGAATTACCATGAATACGATACGAAAATATTTCATCAGTTTTGAAAAGATTTTGGAAATAATTTTGAATATGCATCTCAATATCATTTTGAGTGAAAAGCATAGTATCATTATCATCCTTGATGAAAGCAATTCTATTAGTTTTACGACGATTAAGAGTAGAAATATGAAAGAATCTAGTGTTAGCATCCCCTTCGACAAGCCAGTTAATTCTGGATTTCATTTTCCAGAAGTCTTCTTCATCTTTAAGAATACTATTAAATTGAAATTGAAGGCTGCATTCCAAGTTTTGGAGGAAAAAAACTAGTAGGATATTTTGAGGATTTTTGGATTCCATTTAAACGAGCTAGTATATCTTTTTTCCTTTGAAAAATTTTGCCAAAATATTCTAGATTCCAGATGGAAACTTTTTCCTGGAAAATTTTGATGCTGTCATGAAAATCAGTCTGATGATCCCAAGCATTAGCTACTACATTAACAAGATCAGGGTGGTTACACCATATTTTCTTAAATCGAAAAGGTTTTAGGCTAGTACATATATGATGTTTGTGCAATTGAATCAAAAGAGGGGCATGATCAGAGTGGGTACGAGGAAAATGAGTTAGTAAAATGTCAGGAAAAATTGAATCAAAGCATCATTAGCAAAACATCTATCTAATCGTTCTAGAATAATTTTACCAGCTTTTTACTTATTTGTCCAAGTATATTTACTTCCTTTAAAACCTAGGTCTTGGTGATGACAAGTGTTAATGCAATTCCTAAAAGCATTTGATCGATTAGGTCTAATACATCTGCCTCCCCACTTATCATCATCATTCATAACCTCTGTGAGAAATATTGAGAAATATTATTTCATCATCAAGAATAGTGTTTACAAGGAGCCCTATTTATAACTATCATACATCATACAGTACATATATTTCCCAGTGTGGGACAGGTACGACAATCCTAACTATATACAACTTAACCTTTCTAACACTCCCCCTCAAGCCGGTGCATACAAGTTATATGTACCGAGCTTGTTACAAATATAATTAATACGTGGACCAGTAAGGGACTTAGTGAATATATCTGCAAGCTGATCATATGACTTCACAAATCTTGTAACAATATCCCCCAAGAGTATCTTCTCTCTAACAAAATGACAGTCAATCTCAATGTGCTTAGTCCTCTCATGAAACACCAGATTTGACGCAATATGAAGAGCAGCTTGATTATCACACACAAGTTCCATATGATTGAATTCACCAAACTTCAACTCTCTGAGCAACTGTTTGATCCAAATTAGTTCACAAGTAGCTACAGCCATTGCTCGATATTCTGCTTCTGCACTAGACCGGGCAACCACATTTTGTTTCTTGCTTTTCCAGGACACCAAATTACCTCCTACCATAACACAATAACCAGACGTGGAACGTCTATCATATTGTGAATAAACAATGTTAGATAAAAGAAATCTATTACCAGAAATATGGTCCGAAGCACCTGAGTCAATGACCCATGGTCCAAGAATACTAGACTGTGAGACACACGCAACCTGATTACCAGTTTGAGCAACAGAAGCTATTTGAGATGATGTCTGCTTACTTGCTTGATACTGAAGAAATTCATTATATTCCTCCTCAGATAACTTAACACCCTGATTACTATCCGTCTGAGCAACATGAGCTTTTTGGTCACGTAAAGTATCATCACGTAAAGTATAGCATGACTCACGGATGTGTCCAATCCTGCCACAGTAACTGCACTTGGGTCGAACTCTCCCAGAATGACCTCCACCTCGATTCCCAGTAGAACCTCCACCTCGATTCCCCATATTATTAGATGTCTGCTTCCCCATTGTCTGAGGTGGCCGATTCTGCCGAGTCTGTGAAGCTAGAACAGAAGAATCAGTCGGTGATGGAACCATTAAGTGACTAGGTGGCGCAACAAGTCGAAGTAAACGAGAGAATAGATCATCTACTGTAGGGACCGTAGGACTAGCCAAAATCTGGTCACACACTGAATCAAGGTCACTTGGAAGTCCAGCTAGTGTGAGTACGAGAAACATCTTCTGTCGTTGCTCCTGTTGTTTGTCCACACTAGCGGTGACAGGCATCAGCTTCTCAAATTCTTCCATGACTGCTTGTACCTGTCCTAAGTAAGTTGACATATCCAGTTCTTGTTTCTTCAAATTAGTCATCCGAGAGATCATATCATAGAAACGAGATATGTCATTAGTATACAGGGTGCGAGCCTTTTCCCAAACTGAATAACATGTCTGGAATGGACGAAATAGAGGCATTAACTTAGAATCAATAGATCGCCATAAAATACTGCACAACTGAGCATCAACCTTATCCCATTGTGCCGTAGCCTTATCATCACCATCACTAGTTTTCTTGGTTAAGTGATCTTGAACACCCTGACCTTTACACCATAATTCAACAGACGAAGCCCAAGCTAAATAGTTTGAACTTCCAAGAAGTGGTTCAGAAGTAATCAAAAGACTTGAATTTCCAACTCCAGAGTTTTTGGGACCAAAAGCATCAAATCCGAGAAACATGGTTGTATTCAAAGTAACCTCTAACCAAGAATTTGCAAAATAACACGAAATTGAGCAAAGAAATATCTGAAACAGTCACCAATTAAGCCAAAGAGAGCAGACAAGGCTGGAACAGTAGCTGTAGACGCCGGAATAATCACTGTAGCTGCCGGAATAATCGGGAGTGGTCGGAATCTGATGAAACTTAGATGGGTAGGGTCGGAAATTGTATACGAGAACCAGAGAAAAAAGATCCGCGAGAAAAAATTGCCGGAATAGGGCTCACGCACCGGCGCGTAAATCAGATGCACCACCGGAGATCTCACTGTTTCCGACGCGTGAGGGCGCGTGGGTCGCCGGATTCCGGCGGGTCTGACTGGGGTTTGGTCGCGGGACAGCAGCAGACCTTATGGTAGTGTCGGTTTTCGCACAACACTGCTAGAAAAGTATGTCTCCGTTAACAGCCACCGGAATCTGCACGGTGGTTAAATTCTCAGGTAAGCTGGAAAATTTCTCAGCCGTAATTTTCTCACCGTTGCTCTGATACCATGTGAGAAATATTGAGAAATATTATTTTATCATCAAGAATAGTGTTTACAAGGAGCCCTATTTATAACTATCATACATCATACAGTACATGTATTTTCCCAGTGTGGGACAGGTACGACAATCCTAACTATATACAACTTAACCTTTCTAACAACCTCATTGAATCTCCCCCCATTAACCAAGGAGTTTTATACAAATTATGCAAGTTCATAATACTATTCCATAAATTCAAACGATCAGTAAAGTTGCTAGCATAAATGGCAGAAAATAGAAAAGGTTGAGAGAGAGGAAATACCTTCACCATGGCATGGATTTCCTGATCACTCATGCGAACATCCTCAACAGTAACTATGTTAGAGTGCCATAAAATTACTATCCCTCCAGATCTAGCACCTGTGGGGCTTTGAATCATTCCGGAAAAGTTGAAATCATTCCTAAGGCTAGTATGATCATTCATATGAGTTTCCAATAGTACAACCAAGCAAGGATGGTGACGATCAAGAGCAGATTGAAAGTTGCGTCTAAAGTCTGCATTGTTAGCTCCCCTAATGTTCCAGATCATAACATAAGTAGCTCTATTCATAGGTAAGTTAGGGTTTTGGGGTGGATTCTCCTGATTCACCACCTGAGGGTTCACATTGGCCCTTAGAGTAGGGTTCCATATCATGGCATATTTGGCCACTCTTTGATTCGAAGGGAACCTCAGATCCATCGAGCACTTGGTCAGAGACAATGGAAAATATAGTAGATAGGTTTTCTCGATGGTTTCTTTGAACAACATGATTGTTATCTCGCGTAGGCTTGAGAATATGACATGATGGTCCACTAGTACTTCGTTTTGGTTTTTCTCTTGTTGCAGTATCTCCTCTTCTAGTTCTTGATTGTTGGGATTCTGCATGTTCACTAGAGGTTGTTCTTGAGGTGGAATGTTCATCTCTTCCTGAGGTGGATTGAATTGCTGAGGTGGCATTTGATCCATGTTGATGTGTGGAGGCCACTGATAGAAGATTGGAAGTTGAGGGTTTTCCTCCATCGGATGATAGAAAGGGAGGTTCATTAGATGTTGTGTGTAAGGGTCTAGAGGATTTTGGGGCCCTAGAGGATTCAACACATTGTTTGCCATATGAAAGTTCATGTAACTCTGAGCAGCCATTGTCATTGCTTCCGTGAACGCACGAGCTAAGTAGTGAGGGTTTTGTATAGCTACTACAATCGGTTGATTGTTGATGTTGAAATGAAACATGAAGGCCCTTCCTCTCATGGAATGTTCTAGCCAGGAGGCTGGTAGTGCATTCTCCGGTAGAGGCATGGAGAAGAGAAGAGGTTGAAGGGGTTGATTGTTCTGGGGATGAGGGTTGTTTGGAGCCTGAGGTGGTGGCTGTGGATTCATTCTTAGTGTTTGAGGAGTTCGAATTAGTAGACGATAGTAAGTACTTTGTAGTCTGACTATTCTCCTCTGATGGTTTAAAGGAATCCTCGGCATCTTTAAGTAGAGGATATAGAGAATTTTTAGTGTCTTGTAAAATGAGACTTGAAGCTAGAGTATAGGTGGACTTATCTATGTCCATGGTATTAGGGTGGCTCAGCGTGGGGGGTGACTAAATGCATGCAAATGTATTGGTTGGAGTTGATCTGAGGGACATATGGAATGTTCATCATTAGGTAATAACGAGTGATTGGGTGAAATGGGCGGTGAAGAAGAGAGGGTGAGAGGGGATTGGTCAGCATATTGCATGCGAATAGAAGTTGTATTTCCTAGTTCATTATTAGAGAGGTTTTGTAATGATTTTGAATCATTTGTTGAGTGAATATGGCAACTGACACGTGGCTCCGTCGGGTCTTCATTGGTTGCATGAGGTAAATTATTATTTTTTGTTAAATAATCAAGATTTTCAGAGTCATTATTTAATATATCAAAATGATTTTTACTTGATTTAGATTGCATCAATCGATTTTTCTCCTGCGTAGTAGTAATAACATTTTTATTTTTATAAATAAAATTCTGAGTATCCAAGTATTTGCCACTTTTGGCATCGTAAATTTTGGCATCGTAAATTTTAGCATTAATGGATGCCGGCGCATTTAATTTAGTTAGAGCAGTAGGAGATTTAGACATACCTGGAATGGTGTGATTCCTTCTTCTAGGGAACTTCATCGTTTTCCACTCTTCACTTATGTCTGAATCTTGAACTGGAGTGGAACTAGAAGCATTAATGTTGATATCCTTAACTGATGAAAGACAAAGATCAGTTTTCTCCTTTGCATGGGGACACATTGAATATCTGTGTCCCAATCTTCCACAAAGTTGACATAGTATATTCTCCCCTTCATAAATAATTGTTTGCTTATGTTCTCCTATTTGGATGGAAGTTTTCACCGGTAAATCCAATGAAACTTCTACACATAGACGTGCATATCTGCCGCTAAGGGTGGAGGAAGTGCATGTGTCGACTTTTAGTAGTTTTTGTGCCAATTTTTGTGAGAATTTCCATGTCATAAAATTCCGTAGGTAGCTCAGATAGACGAAGCCAAATTGCAGAATAAGTTATCTTTGCCGCTGATGCAACAAAATTTGGTTCCCATCTCTTAAAAGATAAAAAATATCCATTAATAAACCAAGGTCCTAATTGCAATGCGTTTACTAGGTTTTCCTCCTTTAGAAACTTCACAATGTAGTAATCCACTCTCAAGTCTATCAATGAGAATGCTTCTGTTGATTTCCAGAGATGGATTAGTTTTAGTTTTCAAGTATTGGTGACTGATTCGTTTAACAAAGATTTTGATAATAACCGAAAATTTTCAGGGTTGGTAGAGTCTCTCCATATCCGAATTGGATAAAGGAATTATACAATCATAATCTAGGGGGGTTCGGATGAATACCTCTGACATTTGGAACACTTTCTAACATTGACATAGAGTCGTGTGAATTTAAAGGAACTGTTGAAATTAATTTTTCTTGGAAAGTAGCTTTAGTATTTGGTGTTGTAGTTATTTCTGGTGGCTTTGGGGGAGGGTCAATTGCAACTTTAGTTTCTTGATCTATCTCCATGAGGATGAGGAAAGGTAGAGTTTTGATTTTAGAGAGAAGTTAGAGCTTCTCACACTAGAAACTTTTTTTCGCCTTAGCACGCTCTAGACATTCTTCTTTCTCCATAAAGGAGGAATTAAGATTGAAATTGTAACTTACATCGCTGGAACATGAAATACATTTAATATTATTAAAAGAGTTGAATAAGTGATTTTTGGGTTTGGTTAACCTAGCACATTAATGGGGAAATTAGGAAAAAGACCAAAAGGAAAAAAAAAAAAAAGAAGATTAATATGAATCTAAGTCTATGAAATGTGCCAGATCACTTTCTCTTGAGCTTAAAATTATATAATTATATAAATTATACTCTTATGTACTACATTTTTATATTCAATATCTATATACAAGTTACAATTATCTCTCAGTTCTCCAATTTTTCCTTGCTAATTCTCTCAGTTAAAACCCTTACTTAGCTTTCGACTTCCTCGAGCATCTTAGTTTAGTTCCTGAATTGTAGTGAATTCCACCCATTGCATCAGTCTTTCCCTCTCAGATTTGCACCTCTCCCAAACCGTAATTTATTCTATAAATACCTTTGATAATTTGTTTGGTGAGGGTTCGATTCCCCCACAATGTAATCTCTTTCCCCATTTCTTTCACCCCTGCCCCCAATTTTTAGAGAAAAAAGAGGAGAGAAATTTTTTAGAGATAAAAGTTGGGATATTTTGGGAGATACAATTTTAGGAGAATTTACGGATACAAAATTTAAGAAATTTAAGAATTTGGACACGACAAATAGAAGCTTTAACCCTGACTCACTTCTCTTTATTTATATTCTCTAAGCAGAAGTAACTTTATGATTTTGTTTTAACTGATGCAATTCTGAAAATTTCAAAAGGTAATATGTTATTCGATGATTGTCCTTGGACATTTGTTTGCTTGTATTTAAGCTAACAAAAAATGTATCTTTTCTTTTACTCTAGCATTTAGAGTTTAGGTCTTGAAATCCCGTCTTTCTCTTATGTAGTGTAAATAGTTTGAACGTTCATTTGTTTGAGCTATTCATAAACATGAGTTGGATTTTGACAGGTTATTGTTCTACCTTAGCATTTGTTGCAACAAAGTCTAATTTCTTTAATCTGTATATGATGTTACAATATTAAAATATTTCATACAACTCTGCTCATTGAAAGTATGTTTGGTCTCGATATTTCATCTTCATTGGTGTTCTGTTTTGAAACCAGGAATATTAGCTTTGAGTTAAAGTTACAATCTTTAAGTTGATTCTTTTGTTATGCATGAGATAATATTCCTTTTAGTTTGTTCGTAGTAGCTTGGTTGGCTTAACCTTATGTATGAAGGTTTATTTCAATAAAAAGCATGCGTTTGCTTCTCCTTAGTATTTAATATCTGGTGCTTTTAATCTGTTCTCATGATGTATAAGTTGAATGGTATGATCGATTGAGTCTATTCATAGATTATAGTCCCTCTTTATTTTGGATTCAGCTGCAGTTGGCAGAAATTTGGGTTAGATAAGGGATCCTCAGCAAGTATATTAATGTTATATTTTCTTTAGTAGTAGATGTTAGATTTTGGTTGTCCACCTATTGAAGTCTTTTGCTATTCCTAAGTCAAATGTTTGCTGATTTTTTCATTTTTTTTTTATGTGAATTGAGCATTTTAAGGCATGGTCTTGATTTGCTAAGGCTTTTATCATGGCCTTGAATTTTTGAACACTTCTAAAAATATTTCCACTTCTACCCTTTAATCACATTCTTACAATTATTTCACATTCAAACGTTTTCTCTCTAAAAAATTCATCTCGCACTTCTCCTCCTTCTCTCTAGTTGACTATCGCTAACCGCTGTTGACTGCCGCCATGCCACCACCTGCCGCTGCAAGAATATTACATTCCCATATTCGTCATGGCCTGCTCTTTTTGATTCTACCATTCGTTTTCTGAAAATCAGACTAAATTAGTGTATATCTAGGTAAAATAGTTAATAGGTAAATGGAAGCAGCGGCTTTTCGCTGAAGTTGCTTTACCCAACGCCATTCTTCCATTGTCCAAGCTTAAAGCAATCTATGGAGAAGCCCAGACCACCACACCTTAATAGACGAGTAAATCCCAAATTACCATTGCAATGAAGGATTAACGTAAGCAGGTCAAAGAGTGCTTTCTTTAATTTTGAAAACAATTGGTAAAATTTCAATGGAGCTAGTCGTTCTCAAGTCGAAAGTTGTGTACATGGAAGAGATGCTCAAAAAAGAGATGAAAAGTCACATGCATCAACATTTGTTATCTAAAACACATTATAGCTTGTTCATGAAGAAGCAAGTTGTTTGCGACTTGTCATGCTTCAGTTAGTAGAAATGGAAACTGATTGCAAGCGGAAAAAGTGGTGTCATACTGAGTTTTGTTTCATTATGTTGCTTACGTTTGCTTCCGTTAATAATTTACGAAAGTGGCGACTATTTCGACTAATGAATTTGTAAAATAGAATAGACAAATGATGCCGAATTGACCTTATTTTATTTTTACTTTGAATTTTTGTATATGAACAAAGTGATGACGATTTGGTATTATTTTTTTATAAAATAGAAAGAATATTTTTGCTTAGTTATGAATAAATACGGCCGAATTGTCTATATATATATATATATATATATGACTGAAGTGAAGATGATTTTGACTAATTCGTTTGTAGAATTTACTTAAAATTTGGTTCACATTATGAAAAAAAGATGACAGATTGGGGTAGTAGTTATATTTTCTTTTGAATTTTTGTTGATTTTTGTGTTTTCATATGTATTTTTGTGGATGAACAAAGACGATTTAGACTTATTTGTTTGCAAAATAGATGCAATATTTTGTTCAATATATACATAAACACAGACGGATTATCGTTATTGCTACATATATAAGTAATTGAAGGTCTTTTTTGTGGATGTGTAATGTGAGGCCCATTTGATCTCATTTCTTCACAAAACAGACACAATTATATGCATAAACACAAACAAATTGTCATTATTTCTAAATATATAAGAACTTTAACTTATTTTTTGTGAATGAATAAAGTAAAGTCGATTTGGAATCATCTATTTGCGAAATGAACATGATTTTTTGTTCATTGTATCAAGAAATGATGTCAGATTGGTCTTCTATTATGTTTTGTTTTGATTTTTGTATTTGAGCGAAACAATGACGATTTGGCTTTATTTATTCACAAAATGGATTTGAAACACAACCATATCGGCTTTTTTCCTGCTGTGTAGGAAGCAGTGGCATTATTAATAATTTCGTATTTAAAAAGGTGCGGTGGCATTTTTGTAATAATAGCATCAAAAAGATGCGGTAACATTTCTGTAAATACGGAAATTTCACTCTTAGCAAGGGTATTTTTGTACTTTCATTTTCATTTAATGTAAATATGCTCAATTCTTTAAGATAGACCACCAAAAAATTGCACAAGTTATTAAGACCAAGGGCTTTTTTGCTCATTTCTCTAATTGACACTGATTTATTTCCCTATTAGCTTTCGGATCACCTTCACCATTAGGCCGGCTCATTTGCAGAAATATGACACCATAAGTCATGGTTTGCATTTTTGCCCGTGCAAACAGTAGTTTTGCATAAACACCACCATTAAGTTTAATGAAAAAATTTTGGACAGAAATATCCCTGTAATTCTTGGTGCGGGGCCAAAACTTGCCTTTGACTCCTCTATATTTGTCAACACGTGCCCCTTCAGGAGCTTTTGCTAACACTTCCCAGCACTCGGCCATAAGTATTGGCAAAAGGTCAAGACTTGCCTTTGACCCCTCTCTATTTGTCAACACTTGTCCTTCAAGTGTTGGAAAAAGGAAACACTTGCCAGCATTTGGTCGTAAGTGTTGGTAAATGTCCAAGACTTGCCCCTTCCAATCTATCCCTACATTCTGGCCATATAACTTGAAGTGTTGGCAAGATAACACTTGCCCTTGAAGTCTTGGCCCTTTGTCAATAATTATAAATTTTTGCCTTGAGGTTTTGGCTTCGTGTCAATATAAGGGTATTTTGCTAAAATATTATTAAAACAGGGACAATCTTGCAAAATCACTCCTTATGGAGGGCACCCGGTGAAAATTTTTGCATTGGGCCAATTTGGTAAATTAATGGAAATTTTACATAGAATAGACATTTATTAGTGTCACTAACATTAAATAGATATATTGTTCCTTATTTATGTTATCTAGACCTTTAACCATAGGTATTCCACTTTTAATAGCAATTACTACTAATTTCACACTTACCTAGTTAAATGCCTAATTTCGTGGGATTTATGGGGAACAGAAAGCACTTTTCGTGCCTATATTTTAGAGGAAAATTCTACCAGTTATAATTTAAAAGGGTAAGAAATCTTTCCCTTAATTATCTCCTTCAATTAATTTATACATTTTAAAAAAATAATACGTAATTACTTCAAACTCTCTCCTACCCAACAAATCTGCCTCTATGTTTAACACTAAAGACCTCCATTTTGTTAACACAACTTGATAGGCATGACATCACGTTTCTCATACTCTGCTACAATGTTCCGTTGATTTGCTTTGTCGACACCACAGACCTTCTTCATTTGAAAAATAAAATTTTAGTTATAATTTGCATGTCCTCTTTATTTTACGTATAATTGTATATTAACAATATTCTAGATATATCATATATTTCATGGCTAAAGAAGCAATATTGATTCTTACAAGTGTATATTCAGTACATACCATATGCATATGACATGCACTGTAGGTACGAATATTTTGAGTATACACAACATATTTTAATGAGTGTCATTGATATTTTATATATATGAATGTTTTGCAATTTTATTGAAATATTAAAATAGTTCGAACAATTTTTCCTAGTTGAATCAAAGAGAAAGACAAAAATAAATAAATAAATAAGTTGGAAAACGAAAATGATAGTCTTAATAGAATGATATATCAAATATTGCTGTCAAAATTCGGAAAGCAAATTTAATATGTAGTCGTATTTTTTAGATATAGATATTTGCATATTATTCTAATATTTTAGTTATGTTAATGTATATTTGATGTTATATTTATGCATATTATTTGCATATTTCAATTGTGTCAATGCATATTTAATTGTATATTTACGCATAATATTTGCATATCAAATATTGAAGTCAAAGCTCATATATATTATTAACAATAAAAAGACTTACGTGTTTTTTTGTTCAAACAGTAGATAAGAAAATTGGTTACCACATAGTTATAGTTTCAAAAGGAAGAAAAGAAATAGATAACAAATTCCGTAATTGTAGCAAATGGAATTAATATTGCTTTCCTTTTTAACTTTATATATATTGCATCATTGTTGCTATATTTAAGGGAAAACTTTTCTGTAAACCTATTTATATAGGATATTTCTGGCTAGCCTTTGTGGAAGCTTTCATGTGGCTATTTGAATGTTGGTTCATGGTATATATTTGGTTAGATATGAAATTTTCCCTAAATTAATTGTATCTTTGATGCATTGTGGGTTTTTTTTTTTAAAAAAAAATAAAAATCTTTTAAATGTGGGTACGTGGGGTTTTTTTTTTTTTTTTTTTTTTTTTTCACTTTTGAGCTTGCTTGTTGATTGTTTACTGGAATTGTTTAGGTTTTCTCTTTCATATCCCTTCTATTAGGGTCCTTTACATTTTGGACCTCCAATCTATGTTCCTTTTCTTAATTTGCACGTTATCCTATTTCTTTTTCTTTGTGATTCACAACTCAACTTCTTTCATTTCTGGAAAAAACAATAAAATTTGTACGTTTTAAAATTTTCAATGAGGGTAATGTAGGAAATACAAAGAATTATAATATCACTCCCTCCGTCCCAATTTAAGTGTCTTGCTTTCCTTTTTAGTCTTTCTAAAAAAAGAGTCTACAACATCAACAACAACAATATTCTCAATATAATCTCACAAGTGGGGTCTGGGGAGGGTGAGATGTACGCAGACCTTACCCCTACAAGGTGGAGAGGCTATTTCTGATACACCCTCAGCTAAAAAGGTTTTGAATTTTTTTTTTCAGTAAATAGTTTTGAAAATCAAGGCAACATTATCATGCTAAAGAGAATGATAAAAATAAAGCAATATCCAAACTAAACAGAAAATAGCAGTAAATAAAAAGGCGAAGACTAAGATGAAAGTTGGTTATATATGTCTAACACTATTTCTAATAAGACAAAAGACACTCGACTACTGCCTAACCTTCTATCATAATCATCGACCTCTAGGCTCTCCTATCTAAGGACATCCTCATTGATCTAGATCTGGGCCACGTCCTGTCTAATCACCTCGGTCCAGTTCTTTTTCGGTCTACCTCTTCCTCTCAGAAGACCTAGCACTGCCAACCTCTCACACCTCCTCACAGGAGCATCAACACTCGTCCTTCTCACGTGTCCAAACCATCTCAACCTCGCTTCTCGCATCTTCTCAACCATATGGGCCACCCCCACCTTGTCTCGAACGAGTTTATTTTTAAGCTTATTCATCCTAGTGTGACCACACATCCACCTAAGCATTCTCATTTCTGCCATGTTCATCTTATAAATGTGCGAGTGCTTGACTGGCGAACACTCTGTCCCATATAAGATAGCTGGTCTAACAATCACTCTATATAATTTATCTTTAAGCCTAAGTGGCACTCCCTTATCACATAGTACTCCAGAAGTGAGTCTCTACTTCATCCTACATATTCCTATACGTTGTGTGACATCATCATCAATTTCTCCATTACCTTGGAGATGGAGCCAAGATATCTGAAGCTTCCTCTCTTAGGAATGACTTGAGAATCAAGTCTCACTTCCACATCCGCCTCATCAGGAGTGCCACTAAACTTGCATTACATGTACTCTACTTTCGTCATGCTTATCCTGAAACCTTTACACTCTAAAAGTCTGCCTCTATAACTCCAGCTTCTCATTGAGACCTCTGCGTGTCTCATCCACCAACACTATATCATCTGCAAATAACATACACCACGACACCTCTCCTTGAATACTTCGAGTCAATCCATCCATCACAAAAGCAAATAAAAATGGGCTAAGGATTGATCCCTGATGAAGCCCCATCTCAACCGAAAAGTGGTCTGAGTTTCCTCCCACTGTTTTTACTCTGGTCTTAGCTCCTTCGTAGATATCCTTAATCACCCTGATGTATGCCACCGGAACTTCCCTACGGACCTTGTCATAGGCTTTTCCTAAGTCTCCCAAAAAAGTTTCTTTCTATATTTATTACGTTGACAATTCAAAACATCATACATGACAAGTATTAGACCACAAATTCAAAAGACATTTTAGTACATTATACACATCTTTAAATTAGGACCACAAAATTGAAAAATCAACCTTTATTTCTTGAAATCTATGACCAACCAGACTAAGACACTTAAATTGGGACAGAGGGAGTAATATATGTCCCTAAATTAATTTGGTCAAATACATTGTCAGCCCCTTTAACTTGACACTATATTCCACTTAGACACTCCAACTAAGGTCATTCCTAGTTAAGCACTTGAACCTTTTTTAAGAGTGTCCATCTAGACACTTTCCACCCACTCTGATGAAAAACTCATGCACGTGTTTGCACACGAGTCCTACGTGGTTCAGTAACCCATTTATAATCTGCTACGTGTCATAATCGGACACATCATATAACACACAATACATGCAATTATGTGTTATATGATGTGCTAATTATGACACGTGACAGATTATAAATGGGTCACTTAACCACGTAGGACTTGTATGCAAACACGTGCATGGATTTTTCATCAGAGTGGGCGGAAAGTGTCTAGATGGAAACTCTTAAAAAAGTTTCAAGTGCTTCACTGGGAAGGACCTTAGTTGGAGTGTCTAAGTGAAATATAGTGTCAAGTTCAAAGGCCCGGCAATGTATTTAGCCAATTAATTTCTTATGGCAAGAAACTGATCGTGCAAGTAATCTTTTCCGACATCTACCATTGAATCATTAGCGTGGTTTGATTTAAACTATCCGAGCATAACCTCAACTAAAGGCAACAACATTTCCTAGTTTCTAGGGTTCAATTTATGTTTTGTGGTATAAGTATATAGTTTGATGTGAAGGATCACGTAAAGCATACAGAAACATGAAAGAGGAAAACGGTTCACATTTTTTAATACAAAAACACAGAGAAGGGAATGTTTGACTTGAGTTTTTCGTAAAGAACGATAACGGGCGAGGGAGAAAACAAATGCAAGAAAAGAAAAGCAAATAAATAAATAAAAAGAGATTAAAGGAAAGAAAAGAGATGATTGCCAGAGTTTTCTCCTTCATAATTCATATGGCGTTTTTCCTTTCTTGTTGAATAATATTTTAAAACAACATAAAAGTTTGAGAGATATTAAGAAAATACTTTTTCAGCGCCAGTTTGATAAAAATTTATTTCATACACACACGCTGGTCTTATTCATTTGTTTCTAATTAGCAAATGAAGTACAAGAAATGTACTCAACAAGAGTTGCCAAAACTTCTCTGAAAAAATACTGTCTTTCTCGAGTATTTGTGTTGAAGAACAGTAGTAAGAAGATAAAGATCCGTTGATTTTTAGCGTTGACGAAAGAGCACATGTCCTCCTTTATTTTGAGCTCATTCTCTTTTAATGCCATCTGTTTTTTACACAAAAGTACAATTTGTAGAACTTAATTACCAAACATAGCAATATTTTAACAAAATTCCTTATATAGAGAAAAACACAAGTTAATTACAAACATAGCAAAAATATAGCAATATTTCCCCATAACATACCAAATCCTTACATTTTTCCTCCTATTTTTCCACTATCACTTTTGCTTCTCCCATTTCCCCATATTTCACTGTATCTCAACTACCAACCACCTCGTATCTAACTGTATCTCACATACCAACCGCATCGTATCTCAACTACCAACCGCATCGTATCTCGTTGTATCTCACCGTATCTCAACTACCAACCACCTCATATCTAACCGTATCTCGCCTACCAACCATATCGTATCTCATTGTATCTCAACTACCAATCACCTCGTATCTAACCGTATCTCGCCTACCAACCACATCGTATCTCACTGTATCTCAACTACTAACAACCTTTATCTAACCGTATCTCGCCTACCAACCGTATCATATCTCATTGTATCTCAACTACCAACCACCTCGTATCTAACCGTATCTCGCCTACCAACCACATCGTATCTCATTGTATCTCAACTATCAACCACCTCCTATCTAACCGTGTCTCGTTGTATCGTGTTGTATCTCGATGTTTCTCAACTACCAACCACCTCGTATCTCATTATATCTTACCGTATCTCGCTGTATCTGCATTGTTCTGCACCGTATCTAACTATTTCTAGACTGTATCTAGCTGTTTTTTTACTGTTTTAATATTGTTTCATCCTGTTTGTGTGTTGCTTCTCACTGTTTCTAAGCTATTTCACCTTTTTGCGTTGTTTCGCATTATTTTTTACATTTTGTTTCAGATATTTTCACTAGCCATTTCACACTGTTTCAACGTTGTATCTCGCTATATCTGTATTATTTTTGCTTCGTATTTAAGTGTATCTCACTGTATCTGCATTGTTTCAAACTAATTTTTTCTTAAATGACTAATTTTTTAAACAAAACCAAGAAAATCCTATTATATCTACAACAGTAACAATGTGCATTGTATTAGTCCAAATCTATTGTAAATAAAAAGCCAAAAAACACAAAGTTCACAAAATTCTCTAATAGGAAGACATGACCGTAAAAATTCCAGGCGTCAATAATTTAGCTCCTGACACACTTCGTTCACTTCACCATTTCAGTACATAAATACTACTTATCAAAATAAAGTCATTTTGTCATCTCGTTCACTTCACCATTTCAATACATAAATACTATCAAAACAAAGTCATTTCTTTTGCTCTTTATTTTGTCTTTTGCAGCCTTTACACCCATATACACATTTGGTTTAGATATCAAATTAGAGATATTATTGATCCTAAAGGAAACTCATTGATGGAGAAAATTACCAATTATTGATTTCGCAGTACTGTCATCATCATCAAATTCTGATATTGAGGGAGAAAATTGCCAACCACGTCATCTTTGTTGAGCTCATTATCATCATCATCGGCGCCGAGAGGATTTTTATTTTTGCGGCGGATAGAATACGATCGAGAAACCAATCAGAAGACGGAGATTGACGGTGGTGGAAACTCTGACGACGGTGAAGTTTCCGGTCTCTGCCGTTGACCCCGACGATGTCGTTGTTTTTAAGGGAATCTGGATTTCGATGGGGGTGGGGTTGAGAAATGGGTGTTTCGATAGGGGCGGGGTTGAGAAATTGGATCTGTTTTGGTTGAAAAATGGGATCTGTTTTTCCCTTTTTTGATTTGTCTTTAATTAATATGTGAGAAAAATAATGCTATGTATTGTAATTAAAGAAATATTATTATTTTTTTATAATTAAGGGTGAAAATTTGTATATTTGTGTAAAAATTCCTTTAATTTTTATTGACCTACTTTGCTTTCTGAGAAAGTTCTTAAAAAGAGTTGATTTATTGTTTTGTTAAGAAAGAAAGATATTGAGGTGCAAATCATAAAAAAATCAGGATAGGGTGGAGATTGTAAAAAGGGATATAGGATGAGGGTGCAAAATGCAAAGGACCCCTTTTACTATTACTCCTTCTGTCCCAAATTAGTTATCATCTTCAGTTTTTCACGCCCAGTAAGAAAACTATTAAATAGTATGTATTTTACTATGTTATCCCTATTTAATGTTTGACTATTAAATTTTGTTTAGAATTCTTTTAATTATTAGGGGTATAGTTGAAAAAGACTAATAATTTTTGTCTTGAAATCCTGAAATGTCAACTAATTTGGGACAAATAGTTACGACTAAAGTGTCAACTAATTTGGGATGGAGGGGGTGTTGCTCCCAACGCACACGCAAGTATACGTGGTCGACAAGTAATAAAGTGATAAGTAGAGTATCATTCCCACGAGGACTATTATGACTGGACTCCTAACAAACAATTTCTAACTAGCTATCCAGGGGTCTTTTTCCAATAGTGAGGAGTTTATTAACTAAAGAACGGTAATTAAAACTGTAGAAGTGAATTCAAACAATGGAGCAAACTTTGGTTGTAAACAATATTAATGAGACGGTCCAGGGTCAGAGTTACGAACAATCCAGTTGAGTTATCCTGTTGATTCTACTTCTTAAGTCCCAAGATTGCTAACTAACAGGTTAATTGTGCCCGTGAAAACCTTTCGATTCTTCACGGTCTATGCAGGCTACTCCAATCCCTATACGTCTATGGATTGAATCACGTGCACGCATTAACGAATTCTGTATTTAGCTAAGCAAGGTGAATAGGTATATGTCTATCCTACCCACAAATTGATTCTCCGATGCCCAGGTTCACAATCAAGCCCTATTCTTTCTTATTGCGTTCATAAATTCCCTCTTTCGAGTTCAATCTAAAAACCATAGATAATGCATAATTATCGGGCCCTGACAATTACACAAGTGAAATCAAGAAAGAATAAGCAATCTGTGATGGGATTCAATATATGGAATTCAATCTTCAAACATCAACCTTCATGAAATACTCTAATCCTAGAACGTAGGATTTAGCCACGCATACTCATAATAACAACACAAAGATTTTATGAAATAATGATGTAATAGATTAATGGAAGGAAGAAAAACTCTTGTTCAAGATGTTATTAGCTCTCCAATTTGCTCCAAGGTCTGAACTCCCTTCAAAAACGAAGTAAAAGAGTATTCATAGGGTTCACAAAGGCCTAGTAATAGATTACACCTAAGCCTAGACGAAATAGGAAGTCTAAAAACGCTCCAGGGGCGCTGTAGCTGGCGCCCCGCACCCCCGAACGCGCCAACCCATGCAGAACTCATCGAAATCCACGCGCCCTGGCCCCGCTCCGCGCCCCAAACCGCGCTTAACAAGCTGGGCGCGCCGCGCCACCTAGGGCGCCAAGCCAATTTTCTGTTTCCGTCGTTCACAGCTTGCTTCGTGTTGTGCCTTCGTGTGCTCGATCCAATCCTCAATCCAAATTCAATCTTTTCTTGCTCGATCATGCTCTTTAAAGCTCCAATTGCACTTCATAATAACCTACAATCATACGACACAAAATCAGTGCAAAATCACATTCATTAACTAGAAAACGTGCGAATAAAGTACTCAAACATGAGGAAATATTAAGGAATTATAGGCATAAAATGCCAAACATCACCACCCCACACTCGAACCTTTGCTCGCCCTCGAGCAATCACAAATAACTTCCCAGCCTAGGTAGAACAGGGGTGCCTATGACTATGGTGGATACCGACCATTGAACAAATGCATACATGACTACTATGGGTCCAACAAACATGCCAACAATTTATCAAACATCAAAACATGAGAACAACTACCCAAGACAACTCAAATGCACAAACTCAACTCATTGCAACCATGCTCCCACAAAGTCACACCTATCTACTCAACCAAGAAGCTACGACTTCACCTATCTCATGCAAACCATGTGCCCTCACCAATAATGAAGCAAGAGAGTGTCCCCCAAATATCACACACAACCATAAATATCAAGAATAGAACGGGGACAATAGCATAGAAATAATTCACTCACTCTCATGAAAAGCTCACATGTCACACACGATGTACCATAGGCTTGCCCGTAGTGTAGGACTCCACTAATTAGGGGTGGGCGTTCGGTACTTCGGTTCGATTTTTTGAAACTTCGGTTCGGTATTTCGGTTTTTGGTTCGGTTTGAAGTGTAGAAAACCCCGTAATTTTTATACTTCGGTTCGGTTCGGTTTTTTAGTTCGGTACTTCGGTTCGGTACTTCGGTGTTTCGGTTTAAACCAAAGTTTATGGCAACCAAAAAAAAGCCCGAACAAGAAAATTTATAGCCTATGACTAACTAGGATAATTTGGTCCCTTCGACCACACCATAATTTGGTCCTCTCACTTTCTCATTTCTTTCAATTTCTTTTAGGAGTATTACTTGATATCCGAACTCTAGTTGCTGTAGCTTTCTTCTTTCTGTTCTTCTCTGTTTTCCCAACCACGACTGTCCAATCCTGTTTCCAAAAAAATAAAAAATAAAAATATTGGGGTCTGATTATCATCAAATCTTTCTCTACACTACATTTGTTAGCTATGGCTTGAGACAAAGAGGGAAATTTAAATGTATGCTCTAGTTCTGTGATGTATTTCGTACTGCTGCTTTGTCTAGGAATGAACTTTCTGGTGAGCAGATTCCTATTTTGATTTTCTATTTTTGTTTTAGCTTCTCCAAGTCCCTTGTGTTAATATTTTTACACTATTTAGTTAGGCTGGTAGGGAGGCAAGTGGTATGTAGTACCATTGATACAAACTACTAGCTGATTGAGCTTTTACATGTAACATTTAGTTTCATGAACGTTGTTGCTATGGCAGTAAATATGATTAATGGGTGTAGATTTCAAGAATATAGAGTATGGTTTAGCTTTTAGAATGTTCATTAATACAGCATTAACTGATATGTCAAGTTTTTCTGAAAATCTCGTTCTGTTACATATATCCTCTTCATTATCATAGAACTAATGAAAAAAAAACTTCGGTTTTTTCGGGACCCGAAATTCTGGGTTGCCCGAAACCGAAAACCAAACCGGAAAATCGAAGTTTTAAAATTTTTTGGACCGAACCGAACCGAAATACCGAATTAGTTCGGTTCGGTTCGGTATTTTGGTTTTTTTGGTTTAGTTCCTATCCCTACCACTAATGTAAGCTCACTCCAATCCGGATTAACTAGGACTTTAAAAGGGTGTAATGTAGGCTAAGGGACTGGTAGGATACATATGGATAATAGTGACTACCTTTTTAAGCACATTAATACATCACAATTAATTTAAGCACATATCTCATATAAGCCATCCAATCAACAACTTTCACACACGCCTTTTCAAACACGTAGCAATTTTTTTTCTTTTAAGCAAAACACTAGCAAGAATGGGTATTCTTTTCTTTTCTCTTTATTTATTTTTTTTTTCAATTTTTTCAGCTTAGTTTTTTTTTTCAATTCTTTCCAAACCTTGCCAATGCTCCTTCAACTACTACACAATTTATCAAGTATTCCCCTCATTGGTTCCACTCAAAAACCTTCCAATACTTCAACCACAAACTCCACAATAATATAACATTATCAATTAAAGTGTTTAAGGAGTAAAGGGCTAAAAGAAAGCAATTTAGAACAAGTGGGTAGGCTTGCAGTGTGGGTGCCAACAAAAGGTCAAAGGGATCACAACAATCAAGTCCAAGGTGTATATAAGGGTAGGCAAATCAAGGTCAAAGGCTTATCCAAGAAGGCCTGTATCATTTCCCGACTAGAGCAAACCTAGGATTTCGCTTTGCACACACACGGGGCAAGTTCTAGACACCACTATGCAAATATGGAGCAAAATAAGAATATCCCTCACAACACACATTGCACACAGTCCACACAAAATGGCTCCATCACAACTCTGAATCAAGCAAATAGAGTGCAACTTATGAAAAATTAAGCACTAATGCACAAAGGTTCACAACAAAGTCAAGTGAGTGGACTCAAGCATCTCAAGGGGGTCATTCCATTTTTTTCTAGGCATGCATCACAATTTTAAAACCAAAAGAAACCACAAATAGCATATGCTCAAGTTCAAATCCACCGGTATCAAACAAGTCAAAGGCACCTAGCATTCCACATATTTCCTTCGTCTAGGGCCACTTATAACTAACTACTCTTTTCCTAATAAAAATAAAAACTACCAGGTTCAAAGGCCTACCCATGGAAAAGAACCGAGGTCATAAGAAAAACCACGGATTGGATGACATGTACCACTAATAAAGACTAAAAAAAGAAAATCTTTTTGCAATTTTCATAAGTTTTCTAATTTTTTTTTTATATATTAAAGCAAGAAACAAATAAAAATAAAGTCGTGACAAAGGAAAAATCCAAACGGTACATGCATCCTTAACCTCAAAAATAAAGGGGAGTTCCCCCACCCCACACTTAAATCAAGCAGTGTCCTCAGTGCTAAAAATAAGAAAGTGCAAGGGTAAAGAAAACTTCCCTGAAGACCAATCGGCCTAGCCGTTGGCGCTAGAATCCTCCAAGCTTCCGTATAGCATGAGGTACTCAGACTTCCCCCAACAAGTCATCAATATTAGGCAAGGGTGAGGACACCCCACACTTAAACTCGACATTATATGAACCTGCAATCCAAAGAAAAACAAAAACTACGTGACACTATAAATAAAATAATACAAGTACAAACTCGGGTTGCCTCCCGAGAAGCGCCTTAGTTAACGTCGTGGCACGACGACACTTTCAGCTTACTTCCAGCATTTATGTCTTCTCTTCTTACGACGAACCTTTGCTTTCTTTCTTTCTTTGAGAGAACCCATCTTCAACTTCACATGTGATGTGCCATTGCTATTTTGTTCCACAGTCTGCTCACACACGTCATTTGGTTTACTTCCATGTTCTTGTTTGACACATTCGATCATAGAGCACTCTTCAACCTTAATTTTGGGCTCCTTCTCATTATAAACCTTGAAAGTAACCTTTTCTCCATGCGCTCTAACAGTCATCTCTCCCAGCTCCATGTCAATCAATGCCTTCGAGGTGACTGAGAATGGTCTCCCCAAAATGATTGGAGCTTCTCGGTCCTCTTCATAATCTAAGACTACAAAATCAGCAGAGAATGTAAACTTACCAACTTTAAGCAACACATCCTCCAACTTACCATCAGGGTGAGTAAGTGATCCATCCGCCATCTTAAGAGTAACCGAAGAGGGCTTGATTGCTCCTAGCCCTAACCTTTTGAAAACAGATAGAGGCATGATATTTACGCTCGTACCCAGATCACACAATGCACCAATGGTATTATGCCCTACAATAGTGCAAGGAATAGTAAACCTCCCAGGATCTTGAAGTTTTGGAGTTAGCTTGCTCAAGATTGTGCTACACTCCTCAATTAACTCAACTGTATCTATCTCATGAGGCTTTTTATTCTTGACTAAAATCTCTTTTAAGAACTTCACAAAGGATGACATCAATTCAAACACATCAGTCAAAGAAATGTTAACTTGAAGCTCTTTCAACATACTCACAAAGTTTTTATACTGGGCCAAATCCTTCGATGGTGTAAGTCTCTGTGGGAATGGTGGAGGCAGCAGAGGTGCCTCCCTTCTCTCTTCTTTCTTCTTTACCTTCTCAACTTTTTCAACTTTTTCTATTTCAGCTCTCTCCTCAGACTTGGCCATCAGCTCTCCACCTTCAATTAAAGTCACTGCAAGACATTACTCAGACCATTTTTTACAGTACTTATTTCTCCCACCAACTGCCCCAACTGGTGCTCCAGGTTCTTTTGAACATTGGCAAGATCTTGTATGGCCTGTGCATGGGCTGCAGTGTCAGCTATCATTCTCTGCTGGCCCTCCATTATCTGCTTTAGCATATCTTCAACTGAATTGCTAACCTGCTGTGGTGGAGCTGGAAGTGGGTGGTAATTATTTGGGGCTCTCGTATTGCCTTGATAATAAGCATTACCAAACTGATTTTGACCCTGCAGTCTGTTTTGATTACCCATGTAATAAACTGACTCTGGATTAGATGAGCAAACCTCTATAGCATGATCTTGACCAGAAACCTCACAAAAACTCTGGAGTTGTTGCACTGGAGCCACTTGTTTCTGAGTCTTTGGCAGAGCTAGCTTGCTTGCTAATTTGATTCGAAATAGCATCCATCTTCGCCCTCAGCTCTGAAACTGCATCTAACTGAAGTACCCCATCAGATTTCTGTGTAGTAGCTCTACCATCTCCCTGCCAGTCAGGATTGCTCTGCGAAAACTTGTCTAGTAACTCATAAATCTGGGCAAAGTTTAAGGCCAGTACTTGGCCTCCAGCAACAGCATCTACCACGATCTTAGTATGCGCAGTCAACCCTTCCACAAAAGTGTGTGCCAGTACCTCATTTGATTGGTTATGGTGTGGACAATCTCTTAGTAAAGCTTTAAACCGCTCCCAGACTGAATAAAAAGACTCTCCTTCTATTTGTCTGAAGGACATAATTTTACTCCTCAGCCGGGCTGTCTTGGCAGATGGATAAAACATAGCTAAGAACTTCTTAGCCAAATCATCCCAAGTAGTGATAGACCCAGGCTTTTCAGCCTTTAACCACCTCTTTGCTGCCCCAATCAGTGAAAACGGGAACAATGTCAAACGAACATAATCAATAGGAACTCCCGTCGGTGTATAAGTATCACTGATCTCCAAGAAATTCTGAATGTGTTGCTGTGGATCTTCATGAAGTAATCCACTATATTGCCCAGTCACATACAGCAACTGAATCATGCCGGACTTAATCTCAAAGTGCCCGGTGATAGCGGGCTTAACTATGCTAGACGCTACGCCCTCAAGGCTGGGGAGAGCAACATCTCGCACAGCTAAGGTGCGTTCTTCTGCCATTCCTGTAGGTAAAGATCAAGCAGGACCTAATACCTGAAACAGCACAAAACTCAAAACAAAAATTAAACCTGAATAGATAATAAGTAATCGTTCAAAAAGAAATCCGTCAATTATTAGTCCCTGACAACGGTGCCAAAAACTTATTGCTCCCAACGCACACGCAAGTATACGTGGTCGACAAGTAATAAAGTGATAAGTAGAGTATCGTTCCCACGAGGACTATTCAGACTGGACTCCTAACAAACAATTTCTAACTAGCTATCCAGGGGTCTTTTTCCAATAGTGAGGAGTTTATTAATTAAAGAACAGCAATTAAAACGGTAGAAGTGAATTCAAACAATGGAGCAAACTTTGGTTTTAAACAATATTAATGAGACGGTCCATGGTCAGATTTACGAACAATCCAATTGAGTTATCCTGTTGATTCCACTTCTTAAGTCCCAAGATTGCTAACTAACAGGTTAATTGTACCCGTGAAAACCTTTCGATTCTTCACGGTCTATGCAGGCTACTCCAATCCCTATACGTCTATGGATTGAATCACATGCACGCATTAACGAATTCTGTATTTAGCTAAGCAAGGTGAATAGGTATATGTCTATCCTACCCACAAATTGATTCTCCGATGCCCAAGTTCACAATCAAGCCCTATTCTTTCTTATTGCGTTCATAAATTCCCTCTTTCGAGTTCAATCTAAAAACCATAGATAATGCATAATTATCGGGCCCGGACAATTACACAAGTGAAATCAAGAAAGATTAAGCAATCCGTTATGGGATTCAATATATGGAATTCAATCTTCAAACATCAACCTTCATGAAATACTCTAACCCTAGAACGTAGGATTTAGCCACGCATACTCATAATAACAACACAAAGATTTGATGAAATAATGATGTAATAGATTAATGGAAGAAAGAAAAGCCCTTGTTCAAGATGTTATGAGCTCTCCAATTTGCTCCAAGGTCTGAACTCCCTTCAAAAATGAAGTAAAAGAGTATTTATAGGGTTCACAAAGGCCTAGTAATAGATTACACCTAAGCCTAGACGAAATAGGAAGTCCAAAAATGCTCCAGGGGCGCTATAGCTGGCGCCCCGCGCCCCCGATCGCGCCAACCCAGGCAGAACCCGTCGAAATCCACGCGCCCTGGCCCCGCTCCACGCTCCACAAGCTGGGCGCTTTCCTGGCGCGCCGCGCCACCTTGGGCGCCAAGCAAATTTTCTGTTTCCGTCGTTCGCAGCTTGCTTCGTGTTGTGCCTTCGTGTGCTCGATCCAATCCTCAATCCAAATTCAATATTTTCTTGCTCGATCATGCTCTTTAAAGCTCCAATTGCACTTCATAATAACCTACAATCATACGACATAAAATCAGTGCAAAATCACATTCATTAACTAGAAAACGTGCGAATAAAGTACTCAAACGTGAGGAAATATTAAGGAATTATAAGCATAAAATGCCAAACATCACCACCCCACACTCTAACCTTTGCTCGCCCTCGAGCAATCACAAGTAACTTCCCAGCCTATGTAGAACAGGTCTGCCTATGACTATGGTTGATACCGACCATTGAACAAATGCATACATGACTACTATGGGTCCAACAAACATGCCAACAATTTATCAAACATCAAAACATGAGAACAACCACCCAAGACATCTCAAATGCACAAACTCAACTCATTCCAACCATGCTCCCACAAAGTCACACCTATCTACTCAACCAAGAAGCCACGACTTCACCTATCTCATGCAAACCATGTGCCCTCACCAATAATGAAGCAAGAGAGTGTCCCCCAAATATCACACACAACCATAAATATCAAGAATAGAACGGGGACAATAGCATAGAAATAATTCACTCACTCTCATGAAAAGCTCACATGTCACACACGATGTACCATAGGCTTGCCTGTAGTGTAGGACTCTACTAATGTAAGCTCACTCCAATCGGGATTAACTAGGACTTTAAAAGAGTGTAATGTAGGCTAAGGGACTGGTAGGATACATATGGATAATAGTGACTACCTTTCTAAGCACTTTAATACATCACAATTAATTTAAGCACATATCTCATATAAGCCATCCAATCAACAACTTTCACACACACCTTTTCAAACACGTAGCAATTTTTTTTCTTTTAAGCACAACATTAGCAAGAATGGGTATTCTTTTCTTTTCTCTTTATTTCTTTTTTTTTCCAATTTTTTCAGCTTATTTTTTCTTTCAATTCTTTCCAAACCTATCCAATGCTCCTTCAACTACTACACAATTTATCAAGTATTCCCCTCATTGGTTCCACTCAAAAACCTCCCAATACTTCAACCACAAACTCCACAATAATATAACATTATCAATTAAAGTGCTTAAGAAGTAAAGGTCTAAACGAAAGCAATTTAGAACAAGTGGGTAGGCTTGCGGTGTGGGTGCCAACAAAAGGTCAAAGGGATCACAACAATCAAGTCCAAGGTGTATATAAGGGTAGGCAAATCAAGGTCAAAGGCTTATCCAAGAAGGCCTGTATCATTTTCCGACTAGAGCAAACCTAGGATTTCGCTTTGCACACACACGGGGCAAGTTCTAGACACCACTATGCAAATATGGAGCAAAATAAGAATATTCCTCACAACACACATTGCACGCCGTCCACACAATATGGCTCCATCACAACTCTCAATCAAGCAAATAGAGTGCAACTTGTAGAAAATTAAGCACTGATGCACAAAGGTTCACAACAAAGTCAAGTGAGTGGACTCAAGCATCTCAAGGGGGTCATTCTATTTTTTTCTTGGCATGCATCACAATTTTAAAACCAAAAGACACCACAAATAGCATATGCTCAAGTTCAAATCCACCGGTATCAAACAAGTCAAAGGCACCTAGCATTCCACATATTTCCTTCGTCTAGGGCCACCTATAACTAACTACTCTTTTCCTAATAAAAATAAAAACTACCCGGTTCAAGGCCTCCCCATGGAAAAGAACCGAGGTCGTAAGAAAAACCACGGAGTGGATGACATGTACTACTAAAAAAGACTAAAAAAAGAAAATCTTTTTGCAATTTTTTATTAGTTTTCTAATTTTGTTTAAATATTAAAGCAAGAAACAAATAAAAATAAAGTCAAGTGACAAAGGACAAATCCTAACGGTACATGCATCCCTAACCTCAAAAATAAAGGAGAGTTCCCCCACCCCACACTTAAATCAAGCAGTGTCCTCAGTGCTAAAAATAAGAAAGTGCAAGGGTAAAGAAAACTTCCCTGAAGACCAATTGGCCTAGCCGTTGGCGCTAGAATCCTCCAAGCTTCCGTATAGCATGAGGTACTCAGACTTCCCCCAACAAGTCATCAATATTAGGCAAGGGTGAGGACACCCCACACTTAAACTCGACATTATATGAACCTGCAATCCAAAGAAAAACAAAAACTACGTGACACTATAAATAAAATAATACAAGTACAAACTCGGGTTGCCTCCCGAGAAGCGCCTTAGTTAACGTCGTGGCACGACGACACTTTCAGCTCACTTCCAGCATTTATGTCTTCTCTTCTTACGACGAACCTTTGCTTTCTTCCTTTCTTTGAGAGAACCCATCTTCAACTTCACATGTGATGTGCCATTGCTATTTTGTTCCACAGTCTGCTCACACACGTCATTTGGTTTACTTCCATGTTCTTGTTTGACACATTCGATCATAGAGTACTCTTCAACCTTAATTTTGTGCTCCTTCTCATTATAAACCTTGAAAGTAACCTTTTCTCCATGCGCTCTAACAGTCATCTCTGCCAGCTCCACGTCAATCAATTCCTTCGAGGTGACTGAGAATGGTCTCCCTAAAATGATTGGAGCTTCTCGGTCCTCTTCATAATCTAAGACTACAAAATCAGCAGAGAATGTAAACTTACCAACTTTAAGCAACACATCCTCCAACTTACCATCAGGGTGAGTAAGTGATCCATCCGCCATCTTAAGAGTAACCGAAGAGGGCTTGATTGCTCCTAGCCCTAACCTTTTGAAAACAGATAGAGGCATGAGATTTATGCTCGGACCCAGATCACACAATGCACCAGTGATATTATGCCCTACAATGGTGCCAGGAATAGTAAACCTCCCAGGATCTTGAAGTTTTGGAGGTAGCTTGCTCAAGATTGTGCTACACTCCTCAACTAACTCAACGGTATCTATCTCATGAGGCTTTTTCTTCTTGACTAAAATCTCTTTTAAGAACTTCACAAAGGATGGCATCAATTCAAACACATCAGTCAAAGGAATGTTAACTTGAAGCTCTTTCAACATACTCACAAATTTTTTATACTAGGCCAAATCCTTCGATGGTATAAGTCTCTGTGGGAATGGTGGAGGCGGCAGAGGTGCCTCCTTTCTCTCTTCTTTCTTCCTTACCTTCTCCGCTTTTTCAACTTTTTCTATTTCAGCTCTCTCCTCAGACTTGGCCATCAGCTCTCCACCTTCAATTAAAGTCACTGCAAGACATTACTCAGGCCTTTTTTTGACAGTACTTATTTCTCCCACCAACTGCCCCAACTGGTGCATGGGCTGCAGTGTCAGCTATCATTCTCTGCTGGCCCGCCATTATCTACTTTAGCATAACTTCAACTGAATTACTAACCTACTGTGGTGGAGCTGGAAGTGGGTGGTAATTATTTGGGGCTCTCGTATTGCCTTGATAATAAGCATTACCAATCTGATTTCGACCCTGCAGTCTGTTTTGATTACCCACGTAATAAACTGACTCTGGATTAGATGAGCAAACCTCTGTAGCATGATCTTGACCACAAACCTCACAAAAACTCTGGAGTTGTTGCACTAGAGCCACTTGTTTCTGAGTCTTTGGCAGAGCTAGCTTGCTTGCTAATTTGATTGGAAATAGCATCCATCTTCCCCCTCAGCTCTGAAACTGCATCTAACCGAAGTACCCCAGCAAATTTCTGTGTAGTAGCTCTACCATCTCCCTGCCAGTCAGGATTGCTCTGCGAAAACTTGTCTAGTAACTCATAAATCTGGGCAAAGTTTAAGGCCAGTACTTGGCCTCCAGCAACAGCATCTACCACGATCTTAGTATGCGCAGTCAACCCTTAACAAAAGTGTGTGCCAGTACCTCATTTGATTGGTTATGGTATGGACAATCTCTTAGTAAAGCTTTAAACTGCCCCCAGGCTGAATACAAAGACTATCCTTCTATCTGACTGAAGGACATAATTTCACTCCTCAGCCGGGCTGTCTTGGCAGATGGATAAAACTTAGCTAAGTACTTCTTAGCCAAATCATCCCAAGTAGTGATAGACCCAGGCTTTTCAGCCTTTAACCACCTCTTTGCTGCCCCAATCAGTGAAAACGGGAACAATGTCAAACGAACATAATCAATAGGAACTCCCGTCGGTGTATAAGTATCACTGATCTCCAAGAAATTCTGAATGTGTTGCTACGGATCTTCAAGAAGTAATCCACTATATTGCCCAGTCACATGCAACAACTGAATCATGCCGGACTTAATCTCAAAGTACCCGGTGATAGTGGGCTTAACTATGCTAGACGCTACTCCCTCAAGGTTGGGGAGAGCAACATCTCGCACAGCTAAGGTGTGTTCTTCTGCCATTCCTGTAGATAAAGATCAAGCAGGACCTAATACCTGAAACAACACAAAACTCAAAACAAAAATTAAACCTGAATAGATAATAAGTAATCGTTCAAAAAGAAATTTGTCAATTATTAGTCCCCGGCAACGGTGCCAAAAACTATTTGCTCCCAACGCACACGCAAGTATACGTGGTCGACAAGTAATAAAGTGATAAGTAGAGTATCGTTCCCATGAGGACTCCAAACAAACAATTTCTAACTACCTAACAAACAATTTCTAACTACCTATCCAAGGGTCTTTTTCCAATAATGAGGAGTTTATTAACTAAAGAACAGTAATTAAAATGGTAGAAGTGAATTCAAACAATGGAGCAAACTTTGGTTGTAAACAATATTAATGAGACGGTCCAGGGTCAGAGTTACGAACAATCCAGTTGAGTTATCCTGTTGATTCCACTTCTTAAGTCCCAAGATTGCTAACTAACAGGTTAATTGTGCCCGTGAAAATCTTTCGATTCTTCACGGTCTATCCAGGCTACTCTAATCCCTATATGTCTATGGGTTGAATCACGTGCACGCATTCTATATTTATCTAAGCAAGGTGAATAGGTATATGTCTATCCTACCCACAAATTGATTCTCCGATGCCCAGGTTCACAATCAAGCCTTATTCTTTCTTATTGCGTTCATAAATTCCCTCTTTCGAGTTCAATCTAAAAACCATTGATAATGCATAATTATCTGGCCCTGACAATTACACAAGTGAAATCAAGAAAGAATAAGCAATCCGTTATGGGATTCAATATATGGAATTCAATCTTCAAACATCAACCTTCATAAAATACTCTAACCCTAGAACGTAGGATTTACCCACGCATACTCATAATAACAACACAAAGATTTGATGAAATAATGAAATAATGATATAATAGATTAATGGAAGGAAGAAAAACCCTTGTTCAAGATGTTATGAGCTCTCCAATTTGCTCCAAGGTCTGAACTCCCTTAAAAAATGAAGTAAAAGAGTATTTATAGGGTTCACAAAGGCCTAGTAATAGGTTACACGTTACTAGACGAAATAGGAAGTCCAAAAACGCTCCAGGTGCACGGTAGCTGGCGCCCCGCGCCCCCGAACGCGCCAACCCAGGCAGAACCCGTCGAAATCCACGCGCCATGGCCCCGCTCCGCGCCACAAACCGCGCTCAACAAGCTGGGCGCTTTCCTGGCGCGCCGCGCCACCTAGGGCGCCAGGCCAATTTTCTGTTTCCGTCGTTCGCAGCTTGCTTCGTGTTGTGCCTTCGTGTGCTCGATCCAATCCTCAATCCAAATTCAATCTTTTCTTGCTCGATCATGCTCTTTAAAGCTCCAATTGCACTTCATTACAACCTACAATCATACGACACAAAATCAGTGCAAAATCACATTCATTAACTAGAAAACGTGCGAATAAAGTACTCAAACGTGAGGAAATATTAAGGAATCATAGGCATAAATGCCAAACATCAGGGAATATATGACAAATCTTTTTCTTCTTTTCTATTTGCGTAACTCGGGATGAGTTTCATCGTTGAAATTCAGTATCTTAAAGTCAGTTGAAGACTCAAGTAGCCACTTTCGGAAGATCTATTACATTAGCGCAAGTCATAAGAAGGATATTATTATTTAGGACATTTACATAATATGCAGACCAAAGAATTACATACACTACTGATTTTATACAATTTTAAAAACATAGCAATACTGGTTATTACTCTAAATATACATGTTTCAACAAATACATACTTATTAATTAAGATTTTCTCTCCTCCTTTCTAACTTCTCCAGCCATCACTGCCCCATTCTACTTTTACCACCAGTTGCCATGCTGCCGGCCGTCAGCCATCGCCGCCACATTTTTAAAAAAAAAGTTGGACGTAAAGAATGGAACTCAAAAAACATACACATACATAAATTGTAATTTTTTTGAGGTTAATATTTTGAAACTACATGTAAATAAACATATAAAAAGAACCAGACATACACATTAGATAAGCTGGAGAAAGAAAAATTATACACAAAAAATACTGAGATATACAAAAAAAGAAAAGTTCATAACTTTTCTACACTAGACATACACAATAACGCAATGATATGCACATATATACAGCACACAAACACATACAAAAACAATGATAGACATTTATATAAAAAAAAAATAAAGATATATGCATCAAAAGCAGCACCGCTACATAGCTGCTGCAACAACGACGGAGAGATGAGCACTAGCAACAGCCGTCAGAGATGAGCAGCAGTATCGCTGGAGGTATGCATTGCGGCGCAAAAGACGAGGTGGTCGGCCGGCGGGTGGAGAAGGTGAGAGAGAATGAGAGATGAAGAAAGTAAGATTAGGTATTAGAGAGAGGGGATATATCCAAAATGATATATCTACAGTAAAATAATGGAATATATCATTCTTTTGCATAATTTCTTTAATGTATCAATAAATGGGCAATAAAGCTATTTAGACTGACTATTAGAATAAATTTTCCTTATTATTTTGATATTTCTTGTTATCCGCATCTATACGTGTATCGTCAGCTTTACTTATTTCGGGTTCTTTTCTTGAAACACCATCATTTATTTTATAGTTTTTAATACCGTAAAAATTTCGCCCAGCAGCCACTTTTAATACTGGTATTTAGTTTGAGGCCACTATTTTCTTTGGTCTTACACTAGAGGCCACTTTTGGGCCTTTACTAAATAAATGTTGACTTAAGTTCTGATAGTTGACTGAAGTTCAGTCCACACGGCCCCTGGACTGAAGTTCCATCTCTTAAGGACTGAACTTTCAGTCCATGTGGCCATGGACTGAACTTCAGTCCATGGCCATGGACGAAAGTTCTATCTTAAGGACTGGACTGAACTTCAGTCCATATGGCCGTGGATTGAAGTTCAATCTTTAAGGACTGAACTTCAATCCGGCCTCTGGACTGAAGTTCTATCTCTTTAAGCAAAAGTGGCCACAAACTAAATATTTTGGTATTAGTGGCCTGTGCCCAAAGACCAGTGTTAAAAGTGACCTTTCGTGCACTTATCCCTTTCCAGTAACTTGTTTATTTAATGTGAATATATCTGATTATTTGTCTCAATTGTTATATGAATTCTTTACATTTCTAAATGTGCATTACTTACATTTTCTAAAATCGACAAAACAAATTATTGCAATTCAAGTTTTTTGAAATCGCGCAAACTAATTCAATTCTCCAAATGAATAATCTAATGGTTATTTGAATTAAGTTAATTAGCAAGTAAAATGAAAATGCAAATTTCGCAAAAGTTAACTTTTTACCATATGACATTTATTTATCAAATTTTAACCCAAAAAATACCTAAAACTATTTCTCATGACTAATTAATAATCTCTATGGATAAGTTATATTGGCAAGCAAATAGGGTATATTTTAGTAAAATCAGTTTTTAGCAAAGGACACTTTAACATTTTCTTTTTGCAAATCTGGCCAGAGTAACCACAATTGTGAATTTCTGATAGTGCCGTAAAAATTTTCTTTAAAAAATAATTAAACTTCTTACCCGAACTTCGAAAAGTAGACCTTAAATGAATTTTTGCATGCATTTTGTTTATTTTTTTTAAAAATAATTCCTTATTTTTCTAAATTAGGCGGCTACTAAAAAAAGTTCAAAAGAGTAACCATTGAAGTTGATTATCATATTTTTATTTGGTAAATTTAGGGTTCAATAGGCTAAATACAGGTATAGCCAAAACATGATTCACCCGCCTCAATTGTGTTTTCAACTTGTAGAAAAGTTGTTTTGAATATTTTGAAAATGTGAATGATCAAATCTTATCAATACAAACATTGTTGATTCAGTCAATTCTCGTGAAATCCTATGTTTAGATTGTTATTTTGGATTTTTCTTAAAATGAGCAATTATCATTTATTAAAGAACAATCTTTTTAGATTTTGATAATCATGCGTTAGAAGATTAAATTAATTTGATATATTGTATAATAGTCAATGTAAACGCTCCTCTATATAATGCATTCGTCATGTTAGCAAAGGCCCAGTATAGCTAACAAATAAAGTCCAAATTTTAGAGCTTTCATTTCGTGTTAATTAATAATTTTGAGTTTCTGAAAACATTCATGCTTTAGGATGCATAAGATACGACAAACTTTGTTGGTGCTGTATTTTTTTCTGAGTAATAATAGAGTTCAAGGAGCAACAAAGATACCAAAAATAGAGGATGCAGAGTTAGAAAAACAACTAAAATTTTTGAACAAGCCAGCAGTAAAAACAATCAAGGTATTTATTTTGAATTTAAAGTGATTATTGTATTGGTAAGATTCTGATTTTTTTTATTATATCCCCTTTTTAGGTTATAAAATATGTACATTGTTTAAATCAAACCATATTAACATACCATTGTTAAGTAATTTCGTAAAGTGAAAATATATATTAATTAACCATGCTATACTGACTGAACTCTATATGTTAACACATACGATGACATGTATTCATTAGTTTGGTGAATACATCGGATGCGATTTATTATTTAATTTACCCTTTTTATAAAAGAGAAATATTGTGTTTGTCTCATGGTATTTGGCCACGTAGATTTTCCAAAACAAACTACATATGAGTACATAGTGCTCACGTTCTTTTTCCTTTAAAAATTTTTGTTGTATTTGAAAATTGACAATCCTTACAGACAAAAAGACATAACAACGGCTTTGATACAAACTTATATGACTTCTCAAATATTAAAAAAATTTAAGAATAAGAAAAGGTACTATATCATGTACTAACCATTATTGCTGTTAAATTGTTTTATATTTAAATTTGAAAGATGTGTAATTACAGTAACTTAGGTTACTAATATTATGTTTTGTTTTTGTCACAGACTAAATATGGAGACATATATAATTGTATAGATTTCTATAAACAACCCGCATTTGATCACCCGTTATTGAAGAATCATAATTTTCATCCTAAGGTATACCTTCACTCTCTCCATTTTACTTTCAATTTTGTTTCTACACATATGATATTGTTGACATAAACTTAAATATTTGGATGAACAGATGAAACCAACTTTATCCAGGATAAAGCAAAATTCACATGCATCAACTGCTAGTAGACCTTCAAAAATATGGTCAAAAGATGGAGGTTGTCCGTTTGGTACTGTTCCTATAAAGAGAATTACCAAAGATGATCTTATTAGACAAAGATGTATGCCACCGCCAGAAGATGTCACATTTAAGGCTCAACTGGTTGTGGTAAGATAATTTTGACAACTTACTATTGTCTTAATTTATGTTGAAACATGATAAAATAAGTATTTCTAACAAGTTAAGAATTATTTATTTAGTATAATAGAAAAACAGTTCATTACAAAAAAAAAACAAGCTATTACTTTTTCAATCATCGGGCGAAACTCATATATTCCAGTACAATTAATGCAGAACTACAACAATAGTGAGCCAAAAGGAATATACATACCTTCACAAGGATATAAGGTACATGACTATAAGAATTTATCATGTTTTCAGCTTCCCTTTTGTGTTTGCTTTAGGATCAGTTCCTAAAACGAATAAATAATATCTGAAGATATTGGAAGGTTTATACAAGAATTTTTACACTTACTCTGCTTTCTCTACTTCTCCTCGAGCAACATGTACTAGAAAAGAAAGAAAAAACATAATGTTTTCGTGTGTATCTAAATCAGCCCAAATAACCTTTGGATGAGTTTATGTTTTTTTTCATCTATTAAAGCAATTCATTTTAATCGGCCAAATTAATTAAATCCAACCCCTTGTCTTTCTGAGATTGCTTACTTGATATAAAAAGTATATGGTTACATATGTTTTAAAATTTTTGAGCCGACCTTTTGTTGTCTAGTTCGCGTGTCTTCCAATAGACATGATTTTAATTTCAGTTTTTTTACACTATATACCCATGACAGTCAAAGTATTTATAAATCCTACCCATTAAAAATTACAATACTCATGAAATTAAAATTATTTACCCAACCTATCCATTTATTACTGTATACCTTTGTTATACCTTATGGGTGTATACCTTTAAGGTATACTTCATAAATAATAGTATACAAGTCTAGATGGGTAGGGCATGTAAGTAGTTTATGGATAGAACTTGTAAATATGAAACTTATGGGTAGAGGTGGATAAATATTTTGATTTTGATTGGTATTTTCGTAAACCTCCCTTTAATTTCTAACTTGGGGATCAACTTTATTCGCTTTCCTCCTGAAAATTTTGACGAATAACCACTCTTTACAGTATTGATCGAGGAACAAGCAACACTTGTTAAATTTTAAATGTATAGCCAGCACTGCTCAAACTTCACGAAAATCTCATCAATTTCAGTTAATCTACAAAAAATCCTAAATTTCATAGAAAAATCATGGAGTTTGAGAATTTCATAACATTTTTGAACAAAAAAAAATTCACTTCAAAATTTAAGATTTTCTCTTTATGTTTCTCCACGAAGTAATTTGAAGTTTGAGTGTAAGCTCCAGAGAAAATCTCTAAAGTTTATAAAAATTTACAAACAACAATTATTAGATGATAAGAGCTCTAAAGAATAGCTACCAGACCTAAATTTCATATTTCTGTTGTAGTCTTATCTCGTTCAAGAAAATAAAATAAAATAAATTCTTAAGATTTTAATGTATATGCATAGGTTTATTTGGGTACTCTCTTTGAGTTAATGAAAAGACTTATTTGTTATACTCAGCGTGCAATAGCTCAAATTCCAAATCATCCAAATAATAAATTTGCGGGAGCTGGAATGATTGCCAGTTTGTACAATCCTTATATTGAAGATCATCAAAACAGTGCATGCCGATTAAAAATTCAAAAAGGGCCAGATATATTACAAGTTGGCTGGAGAGTAAGTTTAACATGATCTTTTCTATCTATAATTAAATTATTTCATAGAAGAAGGAAATGTGAGAAGGATTGAATATTGTACATATAAGATGTAAATTAGAAACTTTCTCAGTATACTAACATTAAAAATATCTCTATTTCATGGTTTAGGTAGACCCAATTTTATATGGGGACAATAAAACTAGGCTTTTTATACACTCTCAGGTAATTATTCTTAAAAAAACTTGATGATTTCCATCTTTAACTTAAGAAACTAGCACTCCTATATTTTTTAGTTTGACCATCTACCTCAACAAACATATGTCTAATGCATAACAGATTCTTACACTTTTTTAGGCTGGTAAAACTCAATGCTTCAATACATTATGTCCGGGCTTCGTACTAGTAAGCAATGAGATACCTCTTGATATGTCATATATGGATAAAATTTCAAAACGTGGAGGGACAATATGGGTGGACACAATGTACATTGATCGGGTACACTTTATACTTTTTCTTTTCTTGTTTAAAACTTTCAAATTTGCGCAAGTATATATAGGGATAATAATTTTGAAAAGGCATATAAATATTGACATTGACAATTGTTGTGAAAATAAGGATCTAGCTAATGGAAATTGGTGGCTTTTAATTGCAAAAAGTTATGAACAAGTTGGTTTTTGGCCGCAAAGGATCTTCACTGGCTTGAAAAGTTTTGCTACAAATGTTGAATGGGGAGGAGTGATATATAGTCCACCAGGTTTACCAGCACCTCAAATGGGCTCAAGCTTTTTTCCTGTTGCAGACTCTCGATATGATGCTTATTGTAGAGAAATTACGGTATTAGATGATAAGGGAAAGACAATTAAAGTAGATAAAACGAACACTCATGCCGACAATCCTAATATGTACAAGGTTTTCTTTGAAAAACTTACGAGTGGTTTAGACAATTCGTATTTTGTTCTTTATGGGGGACCTAAGAGCCCGTAAGTGAAGGTCTTGCCAAGTTCTATTATGATAAATACTTATTCATAATGTATAAACATATATCAAGCAATTCGATGAACATATAATTCATCATTTTCTTCTGTTTTACACTAATAATATACTTAATGATGTCTCACAAGTAGGGTTTGGAAAAGTAATGTATGCGCAGACCTTACCCCTTGAGTAAAGTAGAGAGGTTATTTTCAATAGACTTTTGGCTTCGGAAAGCATTTTTCCAAAAAATGTTCGAAAAAAGTCATGACGAAAATACCAAGATACAGAAAATATGCTTTTTATGTTAAGAGAATCCGCAACCACTATCTTTTGGTGCGCTCTGGGTAATTTCTGATCCTAACGCAATAGCCTGCAAATCACACAGGAGAGATAAACCACACTAGAAAAATTCTATGTGACAAGATCAAACTGAGAAGGCTGTTGGCAAGGGAACTTAAATCCAAGTCTCCCATAAGATAAGTAAATGAAACAACAATAGTAATAAAGACAGAGTTAGGTAGACACAATATATAGAACACTAATAGTAGTGCTAATATGATACAAAATTTTCAACTACCTTCTAAAATTCTACCCTAATCCTCAATCTCCACGCTCTCTTATCTAGGGTCACGGTCTCGGTGAGCTGAAGGTATGTAATGTCCTATCTAATCACCTCGCCTCAATTCTTCATCATTCTACCTCTACCTATCCGTAGACCTAATACCACCAATCCCTAGCACCTCCTTACTGGGATATTTGTGCTCCTCCTTTTCACATGTCCTCCAAATCATGTCACTCTCGCGTCTCGCATCTTGTCCACCAATGAGGCTACACTCAGCCTATTCTTTATGTACTCGTAATTAATTCTATATATTTTACTATGTCCATACATCCATTTAAGCGTTCTTATTTCTGCTACTTTTATCTTCTAAATATGTATGTTCTTGACTAGCCAACGCTTCACCTCATACGACGTAGCTAGTCTAATGATCATTCTATAGAACAATTTCTTCTATTTTATATAACGAATATTTTGACCTAGAAATGTTTATAGCAAGAAGATTAAGAAGATAAAAATATGAATAAGAATAACGCCGAATACAAAGGCGACCGCTCAAACAAACCAATAATTTACACCTAAACTAAGGGGGTAATATACCTATTGAACATCTAAATCCAATCTAAAATGTTCCCATTAGACTTATCTTACACACATTTTGAAACAACCTATTTGTTACTACTGTGTCTCCTAATTTGAAAAAAAGTGCAAATCAATATGCATCATCTGTAAATTTACACAATAAACTCAAATTGCTTTCCTTTTTGTTTCTTCAAACTTACTCCACAATCTTTCTTCTCATCCCCTTCACCTATCCCCTAGGTCTTTTGCTTTGATCTCAACTCCACCAGCTCTTTACCCTTGTTTTTTTACACAATATTGGATTACATTTGGGTACTTATTTTGGCAAATGTATATTGAAACCCCTTGAACTCTTTACAAAATTTCATTTAAACGCCTCAACTATAAGGTGACCAATTGATCTCCATAAGTATATAACATGTGCCCCGTGAATGCATTCTTTAAATCACGCTTGAAATGAAAAATATTGCCAATAAATAGATGCCATATCAGAAAAATGAAAGCCTAGAAATCTATACCTGAAAATGCCACTACAAGATTTTACTATCTAAAAGAATTTATTTGGAGAGTGTGTAGAGAAGAAGAAAGAGAGTTAGAGAAAAATAATTAAAATCTTAAATAAATACATTTAAATATATTATTTTTCACACAACCGTTTGAAATAGAAAAAATCAAAAACCTGATTTTCATCCAACAAGCATTACATTATCTCCCAGCATTGTAATTCTTGTATTAATCTTTTGTATTCTTAATTTTGGACCCACTCTAAATACAATGATATTATGACTTATTTTTAAGCCTAATTGGGACAAATGGAATAATTTTTTTCGGACGCAAATTTTTTCCTTTTGGAGCTTGTTTATGCCTAAATTTGATCGTTTAGATTAAACAATTAAATTTATTAAAGGGTCACAAGTAATATGGTAAATATGAAAGAAAATACAGAAAAGTAAAGTGAGAAAGTAATAGATAAGAAATTAAATAATATTATTCATTGAGAATAACCGGATTTGGTGTGAATCGCTTGATGTATAATACAACGTGATGCAGGATATTTATAGCTAAGATTTACCTAGTGCTAATTAAGGTAAAATACAAAAACTAATAATGTTGTGAGCCTGTATACTCAAGGCGATGGTATATACGAAACCCTAACTAGGAGACTGTAAAGCCTAAGATGGCGGGATGCATGCCTTGCATCCTATGTCCGTACCGACTGAGCGGCCATTGCTTGATGAGCAGGCGTGTATCCTCTGCGCCCGGTGATTGTAAGCTAAGTGTAGTCTCGCCAGCAGGACTCGTATCAGTAATCATAGGTGGCGTATTTTACCCATACGGTCAGTCCCCCCACTCGCTGAGTGCTATCTTAAGCAATCAGAAAGTGAAAGGTATGCAAAAGGATGTGAAAAGATATCACACTGACTCCTTGAAACTCACAGTCTCTTTGATCGAGACTGACACTTGATTCCTTCTGGAACTCTATGTGTCTTCGTCCGATTGACTAATGTCGATTCCGTGTACCTTTCCCATAAATGCCTTTTACTGTGCAGAATCGTTTTATATCTTCATCCCATAATTACATTGACCATTTCATACTCCATTCATATCTCATTCCGCTTATAGATAGGGGCTTCATGATAGATAAAAATCACAAACCTTCTTCAGAACACACACTACTTCATCCAAAGCTTCCTTATGAAAGAAAAACTTCCCTTCTTCAATCCTTGTTTGATATTCCCAGAACAACTCCTTTATTTAGAATGAATACTGCATTAGAAAGCTATAAACAAAAGAACCCTCACGGTTTTCTTCCTCTGTTCCTTCATCCATGATTGGATGAACGGAGTCCCCGAGTCATGAAGTTTGATCGAGATCCTAATGACGCTCTTCGGAATGTCTTCATTATAGCATGTGCAGTGATTATGGTGAGCTTATCTTCTAATGCAGCGGTTGCTGTGGGGTTAGAACACTTATCCCTTTCCGCTATCCTGATATTTCTCTTCCAGAATGATGTCGGCATTCAGGCAACTCCTTCAACAGCGTTGGGCTAATTCTATGATACCTGGCTATGTTCCTTGTCTGGTAAGGGGATCCTTCTTCTCTCCATTAACTGATTAAGGTGTCGCCAATCTCTAAATTTGCTTATGACTCGAGGTTGTCACCTTGTTCGGCTGGATCGTATTGTAACACCTCTTCGGCCGCTGGCTGTGTAATACCTGTGGGGAAATTCCTCTCTGGTATAAGTTCCCAGCTTAAACCCTATCGTCTTCAATGAGTTCCTGTTTGCGCTTAAAGATCTGCAGGATCATGCACTCCCGTTTCACCAGTAAAGGTTGAAGCATATCTTCAAGCTTGTTCGGTGTGACGAGAGAAGGTTTCACCTGTTCTCAGATGCTTCCGCGGTCCTTTGCTTTGGACGAGGTACTCGTGCATTGGTTATATCAGTGACTGCGTGTCGAAGAATGCTCGGGCTGATATATCTCCTAATGCTAGGAAAAACTTCGTAGTTGCCTGCTGACTAGTAGCTACAATCCAGATGAAGGATCTTGGTTGTATCTAATTCAGAGGAACTTGCAATTTTAGCCTTTTCAAGGTTTTTCGTATCTTTAGAATGCATGAAGTTTTGTATTAGAAAGAACTTAATTGTATATTGTAAGCCTACTGGCTATTGATATTAATGAAAAACGGCCATTCATCAATATTTTAGGAATACTTGCGTAGTTACTTATAGTGTAGTCAAGCAGCATGTGTCTGGGTTCCTTTCTGGGCATTTATCTTTCAAAGACGGGTTTGTGCACTGCTGGGCGCTTCATATGCATCAGTAAATGACGATTTTATATTGCATATGTGATAGACGGATTTTTGGGCAAAGCCCTCACCCGCATGGGGACGTCTTTAGCACGTTGTATGTAATGGTATATTTTTCGTTAAAGCTAGAATACTTGTGCTGTTCACTCGAGTGTTTTAATACTTTACTGACACTATTTGGGTAGGCGTCCTGTCGCATCCTATTTTTACCTGAACCGGTAAAAGTTCGAAATAGGGCTCGACTTATTGGGTAACTCACGGGTAAAGAGTTGGAGTCGCCACCTAACATATTTTTTAACTAGGCATATTAGGGCACTTACTTTGTTTCTAGCTAATTTTACAATTAACTTCGAAACTCAGTCTACGAACTAGAAATCTAGGTAAGGGTTCAATTAACCTGAGAGGAAGGGTTGGACACCTCTCAGGCTCCACCAAATGTGGTTTACCGGCCGGACTAAACAATTGGGATTCTAAGTAAATAAGCAAATAAAAGAGCTTACTAAAATAGACAAGTAATTAAATGGATACGATAATATGCATATAATTAATTAAGGTTAAAGAAAAAAAGATTTTAAATCCATGAATTGACTTCTTCCAAAGGTGCCTTGCAAAAATAAAATAAGTTTGTACGACAATTTAATAAAGTGAAATAATAACAATAAATAATAATAAATACTAGTAATATTAATAAATAATAATAAATAAATAATTTTCTTTTAGTTGTTCTCCTTCGAAAAATAAGCCGTTTTACACCTCGCACAAAATATAGAGAAAATAAGTTAGTATTAATAATAATAATAGTACAAAATATCAATAATAATAATAATAATAACAATAACAATAACAATAATAATAATAATAATAATAATAATAATAATAATAATAATAATAATAATAATAATGAAATAAAGGTGAAAAGGGATTTTATAAAAATGTAGGCTCAGAATGGTGTATTGCATCAAGCAGAAGTTAGGGATGCCCGTACGGCTGCAAACACGGAGCCCGGGCCGGTTTGCCATGCCAGGTACCTTCAATCCCACCACTCCACTATCGCTTACTTTGCAAAGTGATATGCATCGTCATCGCCTATTTATTTTTGGGGACGCAGGGTGTGTAACGGGACTGATTTTAGGCCTCCAAACGTCATTGGCCTAAATGTAGTATCGTGTTCAAATTAGTCCTAAGCCTCAATATATGTAAATATATTGTTCATTTGCCAAGACACAATGTCTGTCAAAACGTACAACACATCAGAAACGACCATCAGTTCCATAAGCAAGTCAACTGCATAAACAATAATATCAAAGCTTGTCCAAATTTCATAAAGCAACACCAGTGAGTAATTGGTATCTGCAAAGTCAAATTAGAAGACGAATAACATGTATAGCGGATCCAGATCAAGGTCCGGATTATAGCAGTACCCCAATAATCATTCCGGTGATGAAAACTGGACCAAATAGCATCTCAATGGGTCAAACACTTTTATCAACCAATTAATCCAAAACCATTTAAGCATCGTCATCAGATCTGCATAAATAACAGAGAACAAGTGATAGCACCGAACTGAGAATCAAGGAAAAATGAGCAATTAATAAAAATGTCATAAGCCCGACACAATAGTGGACTACGCCGGCTAAAGTCCCGGTAGGATTTCTGGTGGAGCAACAGTTCTAACAAATAGAGAACGCCACCAACATAAGGAGGAGGAGCGACTGCCTAGCCACTTTCTGATGGCGGCGTTGCTGCGAATCCTCTCTTTCCTTTTTATTGATTCAGTAACAGATAACGCGGACAGGGAAAAGGAGAACAACGACGATGGCATTTTCCAATGGTGATGGGGTGGTGCTAACAATGTTTCTGTATCCAAATCCACATATCCCTCGATCTCTCCACTCCCTGTTTATTATGATGTGTGTGTATGAATTATGATCGGTAGGCGTGTATAAGTATCTATTCTGAATCGGAAAAGAACAATAAAAAGGGAGTTCGTAAGAAAGGATGCCAGAGTGTGTGTGTGTGTATTTTTTATTTGGTAATGGTGCGAATTCAAGAAGACCCCCCAAAGAGGGGTCTGTGTGTAATGTTTTATATTCTGTATGTCGATGTCCTTGGCTGATGGATACGTGTATCTGCTGATTGTGTGTATATAGGATTGCAAAAAGATAGCTGTTGAGTGATGGGAATAATTTTGGGGATTCTCTTAATTATGAGAGATTGGGGAGAAAATTAGGATAGGGAATTTAGGGATATGATTTGAAAAAGATTTGGAAGATGATATGGGGGGGGGGGGGAGGGTGGGGACGAACTTGGACGGGTTTAATGAAAAGGATTGTGGACTTCTGTTTGTCTAGGTTCAAAATATAAGTAAGAATTTGAATATGAACTTGGACAACTATGTCAGGATTATAAAAAATAAAATTGGTAAGGGACAGACAAAATTGGACTAATAATTAAATTAATAGGTGCAAAATAAATAAAATAAATAAAGATATAAATACGTATATATACTGTATAGAATAAGACAAATAAAAAGCAAAATGCACATACAAATGCAAATTAGGATACAAATTAAATTAATTAAATATAAATGACCACAAATATTTATTAAATGTATTAAATTGCACAAAAAACCCACAATTATCTATTAAATGCTATAATTGCACTAAAATTGCACAAACAGTCACATTTTTATAAATAACCTAAATGATGCAAAATTACGTAGTATAGCTACATTTAAATATGTGATATATTAGTAGGGGATAACGAACGTAAATGTATGCTTTCTAATGCATATTTTGTACAAATAGTCGAATTGCACCCTTAAGTTAAATTATAGCCAATTTTAGAAAAAACGAGGGACAAAATTGGGTGTCAACAGCTGCCCTTCTATGCCCGGGGATGATGAAAGAGTCTTCGGGCAAAGATAGTTGACGGAGTAGCCAATTTTGTCACGACTGGTAGACAAAATAATTGAAAAGGGAAAATGGGAATTTTGGGGTGTTTTTGGCCGAACCCCAGTCTCTGAGTTGCCTACATATCTCAGGTTTCACGAGAATCAGGTCGTGTGTAGTTCTAGAATGGCATGTTGCCTGTGTGAGATATTTATGACGCACGATTTTGGATGTAAAGACTAAACTTATCCAAGTATGTGAAGTTTAGATTCGTGTATGCTTTGCCTTTTGGCGAGATGAATGAAGAATAAAAAAAAGGTATTGTCGAAGATGAACATAGATCGATCAAGCGTGGGAAAATAGGCTTATAATCATCCTAGTTATGAAAACGTGGCGCGCTACACACCCATAAGGAGGAGTTTATATGTACATAGTTTCTACTTCATCTCGATAAATGAGTAATCTCGCCTTCAACATTGCCTTGACTGAGCTAGGAAACATTTGAGGAGTGAGTTTTATGAATGTGCACGATTCAAGCAGGCGGGCACGATTAAGCACGAAAATACGCACGATTGACACAGATGGGTACGAATAGGAAGGAATACGAAACTGACACCCAATCGACAAGGAAGGATTAGGTAGACCACTGGTGCGAGTATGGAATTGTAGCTTTGAGTGCTTTGGAATTCGGCAAAATAGGTAGCTTGCGGGTGTAGCAAGAGCATTGACTGTAGGATTAAGCTTCTTGATGTGGGTTTTGGGATGATGTTTTGTATGTGTTTAAGGTTTTGTGGCTGCAGAATTGGTAGTGATTTTGGGATCAGGTGTGAGAGTATGGCGCATGAGTTTGTTGATAGATCGGGGAGTACCGTGCAGAAAAATGCAATAGATATAAAGATAAAGATAAAGTAAACTCCCCTGTTGAGCCGAGTGGTTGTTTATTATTATGCTTGTTTGATTGATGTCTCATCCACACATGTGAACCAAGTATCTTTCCAATGCTATGCCCACCGATGCAGACCTTAGTCTGCTGCAAATTGTTGTCCTGTTCACCACTGCGGAACCTAAATATCCATCGGCACAGATTCTATGCTTCTTCAAATAATGTCATGTCCGCAGACGCGGATTCTATATATCCATCGACATGGATTCTATGTTTGTCCAATTGATGTCGTGTCCACAGACGCGGACCCTATATATCCACCGACATGGATTCTATGCCTCTCAAATTGATGTCGTGTTCACAGACACAGACCCTATATGTCCACCGACATGGATTCTATGCCTCTCAAATTTATGTCATGTACACAGACGCAGACCCTATATATCCACCGACAAGGATTCTATGCTTGTCATGTCCACAAACGCGGACCCTATATATCCACCGACATGGATTCTATGTTTGTCCAATTGATGTCGTGTCCACAGACGCGGACCCTATATATCCACCGACATGGATTCTATGCCTCTCAAATTAATGTCATGTCCGCAGACGCAGATTCTATATCCACCGACATGGATTCTATGCTTGTCTTGTCCATGTCGCACCCCACTTAAAATATGTAAGTGAGTTTTCGACTTGGGGTAACTCGTTTGGATTAGAGATTTGGAGTCGCCATCTAATAAATTATTTAACTAGGCGTATTAGGTCACCTAAATATTTCTAACTAATTTTAATAGATAACTCCGGGTTGGTCTCGCTAACTAGAGATTCAGGTAAGTGTTCAAATTAACCTAGAATGAAGGGGTTAGGCACCTCCAAAGTTCCACTAAACGTGGTTCCCGGTCGATTTCTACATTGGGTTTAAAATGGACAAAAAAGGACAAAAACTAAATAAAGAATGTAAATTAGATCATGATGCACAAATAAATTAAAATGAATTAAATAGGCTGAAATCTTAATAAATCCAATATCCTGGACATCTATGCAAATTCAGAAGTTTAGCAAAGAAAAGCAGATGAGTACAATTCGCGGAAATAGACTTGGATAATGATAGTACTGCATAAATAGCCATAATGGTTAACGATAATTAATTAACCAATATTATTATATATCTGATAATTTAATTGACAAAAGTTAAATTTTAAGTGACAAACAAAGAGGAAACATATAGTATAAAAAATGTGTGCCACTAAAGGGTGGCATTGTGACATTAGTGGTCACATACCGTTAACTTCAGCGACAGCTTTGATTTGAGGTCGTGTTTAAAATAATTAGTTTAAAATAAGAAGTATATTTAGAATATCTATCTGTCTATATATATAGATATATGCACACATAAAGACATATCTAATTTAACACATAACATGCTGAGCAATTATTAACATAATAAACAAATAATAATAGTTAAAAAGTGTTCTTATATATTTTAGTGAGCAAATAATGAAGAACACATATAAAATGAGTGGCATTTAGGCAACAAGTAATGTAGCAAATAATATACATTTGAAAGAATAACTCATAAGTTTAAAATAGTGTAATTTTAAAGACTTGACCTCCAAAGTCCAAAAATTCCTCAGAAGTTATTAGTTAACTTGGAGAAACTTAAAAATAAATATAGCTTTTGTTTAAAACGTGTTAAGCTCTCACTAATTTCAACCTTTGTGAAAATAGGCCAGTTTCAAAATTGAGTTCCTATTTTAGCACCTTCCTAAATCGATTTCAGACCTGCTAAACTGTTAGATTTCCAGACTTTTAGATTTGCAGAGACATGCCAGCTTTCGACACTCATTTCAAATTCAGCCTACTTTTATATTTTGCACAAAATACTTCCTATTAGATCAAACTTTCACTACTGCCCTACTTGACATAACAATCAAATAACAGTTTGTAATTAACTTTGCATAGACAAACCTGTTTTTAAATAAAATTCAGTTTTTACCATCTTAGCACATAAAGTCGAAGAGAATATTGGAAATGGCCCCTGTTAGCCAAACATATTGTTGCTTCAACTACAACCTGTTCTAACAGCATGTATTGATGCTTATACATGCAAGTGAATCTCAAACAAATACACTTTTGCAAAGGTCCACAATTCTAGTTACAAACAGTAACAAAACAAAGGTGGAAATGAACTAGTCCTTTGTCCCTTTATTTCACAAGTTCTCTTGAGAATTGATTCTTTCCCCAATCATGAATTTGTTAGAGACCAAGAGGCAAGAACATAGCCATTTCTTATCCTTTGTCTACTCTAATACCTGCGAAACTGTTAACACATGGTATAGCCCTTTGGCTATCCTAGAATCTGCATAAGAGGGTTAAAAGGTGGCCTAAAACAAGCCCACATAGTATACATGAACAAACAGGCAAATAATTCAAACCCCATATGGCCTTAGGCCGAGCATAGATTAAAATCAACCTGTATGCTACTACATAGGAGTCATTCTAATAGTTTTCGAGTGTTGTACCTTGAGAACTTACAAAAATGACAGAAAATGCAGATGCTAATATGGTACTAAGCAACGAACAACAGTGAGAGGAACCAGGCTACGTCTCGGCTCAGCAGGCAAAGGAAAGCCTTTAGTAACAGGTACTTTAGAGAAGGGAGGGAGAGAGTAGTATGCTGGAGAAGAGAGAAGAGGAGTAGAGAGTAGGCTCTGTGCATTCAGCCTCTAAAAGTGTGTATTTCGGGATGTGTGTAGAGGTCAGTGTGTGAGAGGAGAAGCTGGGAGTCTGAGACTGTTTTTCAGCTTGTATAGAGGTGTAGAGAGTGGGTATTCAGTATGTGTGAAATGTGGAGACCGTGTGTTCAAGACCCTGCCACTATCTGTTCAAAAATGGTGTCTTTTTATAGTGTTTAGTCTAGCCAAAACAATCCAACTAGATTGATCAATTATCCCAGCAGAGGAAGGAAAACACAGCATGATTGTTGGGATCAAAAGACCCATTTCTGAGCCGAAAATCATGTAAATCCTACATATGAGAGGTAAAAATGAACTTTGAACCTAAACAAGATGTGTCTACACATTCCAAAAATCTGAAATCTCAAATCTTTAAACAGAGCATAGTACCAGATTTCAAGCGGTTAAAAATAGAAACGGGATCTATCATATAACGTCTAATTGAAAAATAATGTAAAGACATGGAAATATCTCACCTGTTTTGGCGCTTTGACAGATTTGAAGAGATACACAAATAAACTCCCTTGAACGTGCTAAATCAGCGTATCCCGTGTTCGGATTCAACGAGATCGTCAATCTCTTCCTCTTCCTTTTCGGTTTCTATGGAAAGAAAGATTCGTTCCCTTTTTCCCGCGAAAAAACGACAAGGAAGAGAGAGAGAGGAGACGAGCGGAGATGGTGGATTTGATGGCGTAGGAGACACGGGGTTTTGGTGTGGCTATGGTGGAACCTGGACGGGTTACGAGCAAAGGGGGAGATAGGGAAATGGGATCGGCGGCTGTTAAGGGTGAGGGGAAGTGTGGGAAATGTTTAGGGTTTAGGAGAGGGGAGGCTGATGCATGTGTGTAATGTAAAAAGGGGAAATAACGTGAGCCGTCGGATCAGTGAGATGGAGGGTCACGATTGTGCCACGTAAGCGCGCGTTGGTGAGTGTATAAGTGGTATATATGACTGTATATGCTGATGTGTAAGGATACAAGGCATTAATTATGCTTTAATAGGTTGTACCACACGCTGAAAAGAGTCGTACATGTGCTAAAAAATGTGTTTTAATGAGGTGTAGGGTTATGTGGTGCTTATGTTGCGTACACGTGGATAAATTGTGATGACGGGGACTAGATGTAATTGGAATAAGTTGTAAAATAACGAATTGGCCAGTATTTAATTAAAATACTTATAAATATAAATAATTAGTATAAAATAGGAAGTTTTGTAAATAATTATAAATAAATGTACTTAATTATAAACAAATATAGATGACCACAAATAATACTAATTAGATATAAATAGCCGCAAACAATTGTTAAATAATATTGTAATGCGTTAAATTGCATGAAATAGCATACGTTTTGGAAAATAGCCTAAATGAATGTAATTATGTAATATAGTCATAATTAAATAAGTATTATATAAATAGGGGATAAAAATAATTTTACACACGTAAAATGCATGCCTTCTAATGCAATTTTATTTGGAAAATTACTATTATAAATTTTAATTAAAAATGGCCAAATTGCGAAAAACAGAGGGACAAAATTGGGTGTCAACAGCTGCCCCTCTTTGCCTGGGGATAATGAAAGAGTCTTCGGGCAAAGATAGTTGACGGAATCACCAATTTTGTCACGACTGGTAGGCAAGAAGATTGAAAGGGGAAGAAAGGGAGTTTTGGGGTGTTTTTGGCCGAACCCGGTCTCTGAGTTGCCTACATATCTCGGGTTTGAGAATCAGGCCGTGTGTAGTTCTACAATGGCATATTGCATGTGTGAGATGTTTATGACGCACGATTTTGGATGTAAAGACTAAACTTATCCAAGTACGTAAAGTTTAGATTCGTATATGCTTTGCCTTTTAGTAAGAATAAAGCAAAGGTATTGTCGGAGATGAAATAAAATCGATAGATCGAGCGTGGGAAAAAGAGGCTTATAATCATCCTAGTTATGAAGATGTAGTGCACGACACACCCATAAAGAGGAGTTTACACGGACATAGTTTCCACTTCATCTCGATAAATGGGTCATCTTGCCTTCAATATTGCCTTGAATGAGCTTGGAAACATTCGGAAAGCGAATTTTATGGATGCGCACGATTCAAGCAGACGGGCACGATTAAGCACGAAAATATGCACGATTGACGCAGATGGATACGAATATTAAAGCACGCGAAACTGAAACCTAATCGACAAGGAAGGATTAGGTAGACCACTGGTGTGAATGTGGCTTGGAACTCGGTAAGATAGGTAGTTTGCAGGTGTAGCAAAAGGCATTGTCTGTAGAGCTAGGTTTTGCTTTGTATGTGTCAGAGGTTTTGTAGTTGCATAATTGGTAGTGATTTTGGGAGTAGGCGTGAGAGTATGGCACAGGGGTTTGTCGAGAGATCGGGGATACCCTGCAGCAAAATCATGATAAATGCAGTAGATATAAAGATAGAGTAAGGTAAACTTCCCTGTTGAGCCGAGTGGCTGTTTTGTCTTTTACTTGTTTGATTGATGTCTCATCCAAATGTCTTTCCAATTTTATGCCCACTGATGCGGACCTAGCTCTGCTGCAAATTGGTGTCATGTTCATCACTGCGAACCTTATATATCTGCCGACGCAGATTCTATGCCTGATCAATAGTTGGTCTGTCCACAAACGTAGACCTTACTGCTCTGAATTGCTGAACTATGTCCACAAACGCAGACCTTACTGCTCCGAATTGCTTAACTATGCCCACAAACGCGGACCCTATACCTTCAATTGTTGAATTGTCTACAAACGCAGACCTTATATATCTATCGATATGGACTCTATGCTATTCATTGCTGTCATGTCCACAGACGCAGACCTTATATATCCACTGATGCGGATCCTATGCTTGTCAAATTGATGTCATGTCCACAGACGCGGACCTATATATCCACCGACATGGATTCTATGCTCCTTCAAATGATGTCATGTCCACAGACGCGGACCCTACATATCCGCCGACGCAGATTCTATGCTTGTCAAATTTATATCGTGTCCACCGCTGCAGACCCTATATATCCACCGACATAGATCCTATGCTTGTCATGTCTACCGATGCAGACCCTATATATCCACCGACATGGATTCTACACTTCTCAAATTGATGTCATGTCCACCACTGCGGACCCTGTATATCCACCGATATAGATTCTATGCTTGTCATGTCCACCGATGCAGACCCTATACATCCACCGATATGGATCCTATTCTTGTCAAATTGATGTCATGTCCACAGACGCGGACCCTATATATCCACCGACATGGATCCTATGCTTGTCAAGTCCACCGTTGTAGACCCTATATATCCACCGACATAGATTCTACACTTCTCAAATTGATGTCATGTCCACCGCGGACCCTGTATATCCACCGACATGGATCCTATGCTTGTCAAATGATGTCATGTCCACAGACGCGGACCCTATATATCCACCGATGCGGATCCTATGCTTCTCCAAAAGGTGTCTTGTCCACAGACGCGGACCTTACACTGTTGTCATTGATGTCATGTTCACCACTGCGAACCCTATATATCCGCTGACGCAGATCCTATGCTTCTCAAATTGATGTCATGTCCACAGACGCGGACCCTATATATCCGCCGACGCAGATTCTATGCTCCGATAATCTGATAGATTTTGCTTTGCAAGAGTTGTTAGGTATACTTGGTACCTGTGTAAATCTGCAATCAAAGAAAATTTTGAGTTTTTTATTTTTGGAGGTTGACTTGCGCATTCGTGGTACTGCACTCTGCTGTTGCATCTTGTAGAATTGTTTCCTTTGTAATATCTCTCTTTTCGAGTGTCAAACTTTAGTCGAGCTGTGGGCAAAAAGGGAGAATGAAAGGGGATATGCATGTGTTTTGTGAAAATTATTTTTAAAGAGTAATGCAAATTTGTTCCATTGAATCATAGACTGCGACGTGTTGTTTGGACATAATCTCCTCTACGTCCATTTGCTGTTCAAAGATCTTTCATCTTGAAATTTTGAGGGAAGCTCAAAATTTCTACCCCAGTGTGCTGCTTGTATTCTCTAGAATTTTTTAGGTCCCTCAAAACAAAAATTCTGCCCAGTGTGTTATAATGTACTCTTTGAATTTTTGAGGAAAACTCAAAAAATTCTGCCCTAGTGTCGAATAAAATTCTCTTATGATGTGACCGTGCCTTGGGTAGGCTAGCTACGTATCCCCTTTTGGGAATTAGGTCGCTACGTAGTTCAAATCCAATAAAGATGAATGTTGCTCGATTTGTAGTATCTCTTGATTGTATCTCAAAGGATCTTGTTCATTTTTTTTCAATTTAGAGAATTCTACTTCAGGGCCAACTATAATTTGCTAAACCCCTTGTTAAATTCCTTTGCCTTTATATTTCTTGTTTTGTCCGTCACTTGCTCCAGTATGTTTTTGGCCCATTTGGGATTGTCCAATTCTGCTCCTTATATGTATTTCTACTGTGTCGCTTTAAGTCATTTTCTCAATATCTTCTTGATGCTCTTGCTTCAATTGTCTTTTGTCAAATCACCATAGCCTGGTTTGTACTCGTCGTTTTGGACTGCTTCCTCACATCGCAATCGCAGATTCAATGGAATTAAAATAATTTTGCTGAAAGTGAATGATGTATGCTTAAAATAGAAATGGAAATGATTTTATTATTGGACTTCAGAAAAAGTCTTTGAAAGGAAACAACGATGCAACAAAATTGAACAACAAAGAAAACAAAAGCTAACGACTCGAAGTCGTGTTTTATTTAAGAAAATAACTAATGCCCCGGCTCCACTAAGGTTCTCGGCATGCTCAGAATGTGCTGTAGATTCAGTTGTTCAGCTTCAGCTTCTAGATGTTCAGGGCTTCAGTATGCTTTTCAAGAGCTGCATCATATTCTTCCATGAATAGCTCCTTTAGACCGGTCAGCTCATCTTCTATACCGTGAACACCTTCAGCAAGTCCTTCTCCCTTGAGATTTTTCATGTAGCTTGAAAAGATGGATGCTTGTTTCAGAGTTGGAACAAACTGCTCTAGTGAATGATAACCTCTTGTATCTTTTGTAATACTTTTTCCCTTGCAAACCAAGACGTACCCCATGCCAAACTTGTGTTTATCAAACACTGTTTTTGCTTTTATAATCGTGCCTTCCAGATTGCACTCTTCGCCGAAGTCAATCATATTCACCTTCTCATCTCCATGATTAGGTAGTGGATTATTGTGCACATTTGGTGTCTTCAAGTGAATGACCTTTTCATCTATTAGGTCTTGAATCTTATCTTTCAATGCAAAACATCTCTCCATCTCATGCCCCGGTCCACCTGAGTGGTATGCGCACCTTTTGCTGTAATCAAAGTGTGGTGAAGGATTGTCTGGCACCTTTTGAGGGATTGGGACAATAAGCCCAGCAGCTCTCAATCTCTCGAACAATTGGGTGCGAGATTCAGCTAATGCAGTGTAGTTTCTTTTGGGTCGTTGGTTTGCATCAGGGCGAGGCTTAGGAGAGTATGGCGATGCATTTCGGTAGTTGGTTTGAGTATTTTGCTGGTATGATGGACGGCTTGGTGCTGGGGTGTGGAATACAGGCCGAGTGGGTTGAGTGTTGTAAACGGGATATTCAGGTGGTATGTGATGGTATGGTGGTGGTGTTTGGTAATAATGGGTTAAAGCAGGGTCTTGAATGGTTGCAGCAAAAGAGACTTCGTCTTTCTTCTTTTTGGAGAGACTCACATTTCCTGACTGGATAGCCTTATTAGTAGCTTGTAGTGCAGCTAGGCTAATAATCTTTCCACTTTTCAGTCCTTCTTTTACGTCATCTCCCATCAACACTACATCAGCAAACTTCTGATTTTTCATATGCAACAGCTTATCGTAATAGACGTCCTCTTGAATGCGGATGAATATGTTCACTATTTCTTTTTCATCCATAACGGGTTGTACCTTGGCAGCTTCTGCTCTCCACCTAGTAGCATATTCTCTAAACATTTCAGTGGGTTTCTTTTTCAACTTTTCCAGGTAGAAACGATCTGGTACCATTTCAATGTTGTACCCAAAACGTTCTACGAAATATGCTGCCATGTCTTCCCAACCGAGCCATGTGCCAGGTTTCTACTTAGAGAACCAACTCAAAGCCTCTCCGGTCAAGCTCCGACCGAATAGCTTTACTCGTACTTTCTCGTCTTCCCCTGCTCCAATCAACTTGTCACAATATGCTCTCAGATGTGCCATAGGGTCTCCAGTACCATTGAACAGGTCGAACTTTGGTATCTTGTATCCATCTGGCAGTTTCAAAGTAGGATAGATGCACAAGTCTTCATAAGCTAAACCTTTAGTAGTTTTGCCTAACTCAAACTTCTTAAAGGCTGCCTCTAGCTTACGAACTTTCTCTTTCGTCCCATCATCATTGGTTTCATCCTCCGCCCATTCATAGTTGTCATGGTCTTTGACGGGTGAAGTGAGTTGTTTAGTCTCGGCAGTGAACATGGATTGTAAGGCTGTGGATATGCAGTGTTGGTGTGAGGTAGGCTTGTGTTTGGGTAAGTAGGGTATACAGGAGGTGGTGCTTGATAAGTAGATGGTGGTGCTGGATAGGGAGGCGGTGCTTGATATGTGGCGGTTGGTGCGCTTTGGTAGGTAGCAGGTGGTGCTGTTTGGTAAGGAGCTGGTTGCGTTGTTTGGTAAACAACAGGGTGATCAGTTGGGTGTGTAGGGTCCTTTCCATTAGGGCGGGCTTACCCACTTGGATCGACAGGCTCTCTTGAATGGGCGGAGTTAACAACGGGTAAACTGGTCATTGTTAGTTTCTCTTCTAGTTCTTTAATTCTTTGCTCTAAAGTAGCAACATGTTCTTGTACCCAACTGGGGCAAGCTTGCGTGGTGTTCCATTGTTATCATCACTAAGAGCAGCGTTATTCAACTCAGACATGATGTTTCGCTTTCCTCTTCTTCTTGTTTGTGAAGGGGGGGGGGGGGAGTTGTAACTGGTCCTTTGGTTCTTGTCCGGTACTGATACTCGGCCAGAATGCACAAGTCAACCTCAGGAGCGGGAGTAAAACTTGAACATGAAAACAATAAATTAGTGTCGAGGTAATAATTGCAGAATGCAAAACATATCACTCCTTATAATGCAAAGGACCTCTCTTGTATTGGAGGTAGGCCAAACAAGACCAACATATATAAGATGCATGATAGTCGTCATTTGGACGAAGTTGGCTAATGGACTTTAACATGCCAAGGATGTTAAGTCTTCCTAAGTTTGAGTAGGATATTTAAAATTGAACGTGTATCGTGCCTCATCCCATTTGTTCTCATAACCCAAAGTTAACGGAAAAAATAATTTTATTGTATAAATGTGGAATAATATTTTTAGGTAAATAGGAATGGTAGAAGAAATTAATTTAAAGTCTATGATTTTATTTTCATAAAAGTAGAAAAATTAATTTCTTTCATAGCCCAAAAAATAATTTTATAAAATAATTGGTTTTGTTGTATGAATGTAGAAATAAAAAATAAAAAAGAAATTCATATAGAAATAAATCATTGATTTCTATAACGATTTCCATTTATAGAAATAAATCATTGATTTCTATAACGATTTCCATTTATAGAAATAAATAATTGATTTTGTTATACAAAAGTAGAAAAATCAATTTAAAATTTGTTTTATTTGATCTTCCAAATTTTGACTTGTGGCATCTTCCAACAAAAATAAATAATTGAATGATCCACACTTTTGAGAACAAATGGTCTACATTAGACACGTTCAACCTTAAATGAATGCACACATAACATATTTAAACGTCCCTTAGGGTCAGAGACCAGTTTGGTTCGTTCAGATATGGTGAACTAATAGACTTAGACATGAGCCGAAGTCAAAATCTCCTAATCATAACATGATGCATGGTTCCTAGACAAGAGTGTCCGCAAAGAGTTGGGTAATTCTAGACATGGTTCCCCAAGGCGGACGGCCAATGAGTGGGACCATTTGAAATCGTTGGCTGTACCACGGACCAACTATATTCCAAAATGTCCTCCTAAAAGGTTTTTTGTGGTGAAGCGACCGTGGGATCCACGTAATCGCCGTGTGTGTGTAAAGTATCATTTCCCAAGAGTGGGGGACGTGTGAGTGAGATGCAACAAAAAATTCGATAATATACTAAACATCATGTTATCAAAAATTGCAAAAATATAAAAGACTACCCACCTGCAAAGAGAAAGAGTTAGTATTGAATAAAAAATAATAAAAGCAATAATAAACCCAATATAAAAAATCATAATGGTTAGAACATTTAATCCCCAACGGAGTCGCCATTCTGTCGCACCCCACTTAAAATATGTAAGTGAGTTTTCGACTTGGGGTAACTCGTTTGGATTATAGATTTGGAGTTGCCACCTAATAAATTATTTAACTAGGCGTATTAGGTCACCTAAATATTTCTAACTAATTTAATAGATAACTCCGGGTTGGTCTCGCTAACTAGAGATTCAGGTAAGTGTTCAAGTTAACCTAGAAGGAAGGGGTTAGGCACCTCCAAAGTTCCACTAAACGTGGTTCCCGGTCGATTTCTACATTGGGTTTAAAATGGACAAAAAAGGGCAAAAACTAAATAAAGAATGTAAATTAGATCATGATGCACAAATAAATTAAAATGAATTAAATAGGCTGAAATCTTAATAAATCCAATATCCTGGACATCTATGCAAATTCAGAAGTTTAGCAAAGAAAAGCAGATGAGTACAATTCGCGGAAATAGACTTGGATAATGATAGTACTGCATAAATAGCCATAATGGTTAACGATAATTAATTAACCAATATTATTATATATCTTATAATTTAATTGACAAAAGTTAAATTTTAAGTGACAAACAAAGAGGAAACATATAGTATAAAAAATGTGTGCCACTAAAGGGTGGCATTGTGACATTAGTGGTCACATACCGTTAACTTCAGCGACAGCTTTGATTTGAGGTCGTGTTTAAAATAATTAGTTTAAAATAAGAAGTATATTTAGAATATCTATCTGTCTATATATATAGATATATGCACACATAAAGACATATCTAATTTAACACATAACATGTTGAGCAATTATTAACATAATAAACAAATAATAATAGTTAGAAAGTGTTCTTATATATTTTAGTGAGCAAATAATGAAGAACACATATAAAATAAGTGGCATTTAGGCAACAAGTAATGTAGCAAATAATATACATTTGAAAGAATAACTCATAAGTTTAAAATAGTGTAATTTTAAAGACTTGACCTCCAAAGTCCAAAAATCCCTCACAAGTTATTAGTTAACTTGGAGAAACTTAAAATAAATATAGCTTTTGTTTAAAACGTGTTAAGCTCTCACTAATTTCAACCTTTGTGAAAATAGGCCAGTTTCAAAATTGAGTTCCTATTTTAGCACCTTCCTAAATCGATTTCAGACCTGCTAAGCTGTTAGATTTCCAGACTTTTAGATTTGCAGAGACATGGCAGCTTTCGACACTCATTTCAAATTCAGCCTACTTTTATATTTTGCACAAAATACTTCCTATTAGATCAAACTTTCACTACTGCCCTACTTGACATAACAATCAAATAACAGTTTGTAATTAACTTTGCATAGACAAATCTGTTTTTAAACAAAATTCAATTTTTACCATCTTAGCACATAAAGTCGAAGAGAGTATTGGAAATGGCCCCTGTTAGCCAAACATATTGTTGCTTCAACTACAACCTATTCTAACAGCATGTATTGATGCTTATACATGCAAGTGAATCTCAAACAAATACACTTTTGCAAAGGTCCACAATTCTAGTTACAAATAGTAGCAAAACAAAGGTGGAAATGAACTAGTCCTTAGTCTCTTTATTTCACAAGTTCTCTTAGAAATTGATTCTTTCCCCAATCATGAATTTGTTAGAGACCAAGAGGCAAGAACATAGCCATTTCTTATCCTTTGTCTACTCTAATACCTGCGAAACATTTAACACATGGTATAGCCCTTTGGCTATCCTAGAATCTGCATAAGAGGGTTAAAAGGTGGCCTAAAACAAGCCCACATAGTATACATGAACAAACAGGCAAATAATTCAAACCCTATATGGCCTTAGGCCGAGCATAGATTAAAATCAACATGTATGCTACTACATAGGAGTCATTCTAATAGTTTTCGAGTGTTGTACCTTGAGAACTTACAAAAATGACAGAAAATGCAGATGCTAATATGGTACTAAGCAACGAACAACAGTGAGAGGAACCAGGCTACGTCTCGGCTCAGCAGGCAAAGGAAAGCCTTTAGTAACAGGTACTTTAGAGAAGGGAGGGAGAGAGTAGTATGCTGGAGAAGAGAGAAGATGAGTAGAGAGTAGGCTCTGTGTATTCAGCCTCCAAATGTGTATTCTGGGATGTGTGTAGAGCTCAGTGTGTGAGAGGAGAAGCTGGGAGTCTGAGACTGTTTTTCAGCTTGTATAGAGGTGTAGAGAGTGGGTATTCAGTATGTGTGAAATGTGTAGACCTGTGTGTTCAAGACCCTGCCACTATCTGTTCAAAAATGGTGCCTTTTATAGTGTTCAGTCTAGCCAAAACAATCCAACCAGATTGATTAATTATCCCACCAGAGGAAGGAAAACACAACATGATTGTTGGGATCAAAAGACCCATTTCTGAGCCGAAAATCATGTAAATCCTACATATGAGAGGTAAAAATCAACTGATGTGTAAGGATACAAGGCATTAATATGCTTTAATAGGTTGTACCACACGCTGAAAAGAGTCGTACATGTGCTAAAAAATGTGTTTTAATGAGGTGTAGGGTTATGTGGTGCTTAGGTTGCGTACACGTGGATAAATTGTGATGACGGGGACTAGATGTAGTGGGAATAAGTTGTAAAATAATGAATTGGCCAGTATTTAATTAAAATACTTATAAATATAAATAATTAGTATAAAATAGGAAGTTTTGTAAATAATTATAAATAAATACACTTAATTATAAACAAATATAGATGACCACAAATAATACTAATTAGATCTAAATAGCCGCAAATAATTATTAAATAATATTGTAATGCGTTAAATTGCATGAAATAGCATACGTTTTGGAAAATAGCCTAAATGAATGTAATTACGTACTATAGTCATAATTAAATAAGTATTATATAAATAGGGGATAAAAATAATTTTACACACGTAAAATGCATGCCTTCTAATGCATTTTTATTTAGAAAATTACTATTATAAATTTTAATTAAATATGGCCAAATTGCTAAAAATGGAGGGACAAAATTGGGTGTCAACAGTCCACAGACGCGGACCCTATATGTCCACCGACATGGATTCTATACCTCTCAAATTGATGTCATGTCCACACACGCGGACCCTATATATCCACCGACATGGTAACTATGCTTGTCATGTCCACAGACGCAAACCCTATATATCCACCGACATGGATTCTATGCCTCTCAAATTGATGTCATGTCCACAGACGCGGACCCTATATATCCACCAACATGGATTCTATGCTTGTCATGTCCACAGACGCGGACCCTATATATCCACCGATGTGGATTCTATGTTTCTCAACTTGATGAATATTGCTTCATGATAGTTGTTAGGTATACTCGGTACCAGTGTAAACCTGCGATCAAAGAAAATTAGTGAGTTTCTAGTGGAGGTCGACTTGCGTATTTGTTGTGTTGCACTCTGCTGCTATATCTTGTATAGTTGTCTCCTTGTCATGTTATTTCTTCATCGGGCTGTCTACCCTTCGGGCCGTATATCCTGCCAATACAAAACTAAAGCACAGTAAAAGAAAAATTAAATGCTTCTTATCGGGAGATGTTTGCCTATTACGTCGAACTGTGTATCCTGCAAACAAAAGTGAAATAAAGTGCGACAGATAGAATGCCCTTGGTACGTCATGCAATGTGCTAAGACGGCTATCGTTCTGCTCTTGTAATCCCTTTCTTGAAATTTTTTAGGGAATCTCAAAAATTTCTGCCCCAGTGTCAAGCTTGCGCCTTTTGGAATTTTTGAGAGGATCCTTAAAAATTCTGCCCTAGTTTATTGTATATGACAGACCACCTAGAGAGGGTGGTTGCATTGCATTGAACACCAATGTATTGTCTAGAATCTGCATTCGTCCTTTAGTGTGACGATTGGGTATACCGATGACTATGAGTATGTAGATTTTTGCATACTCAGACCGAAGTTCAGTGTTTGGATTTTGCCGGATTTGGAGATTTTTCAAAATTGTATATGTCTTAGATTGCAACGGGGTGTCCTCAAGTTTTTCTTTTTTATGGATTGGCCTTTGTAGAAGGTGTGTTTTTGGTTTAGGAGTTTGAGTTTCCCTTTGTTGGTTCTTGTCGTATCATTGTCTTTGTTTGGTTAGTCAGACTTTGGATTTTGTGTGTTTCCATGCTGGATGTCTTGTGGTGTCATGGTATTGAACGTATAAGTGACGAGTATAGATCTTGTTAGATCGAATTGAAAAATGAGTATCTAGGAAGTAATTTGTTTATTGGGTGCAATATCTTTTGATTGGGCTAAGGAGTAAAGGTGCGAGGCCTTGTATGTTGAGCTCGCTAAGATTGTCGTTGAAAGTCTTGACAGAGGGGAGGTTGTTTATTGTGTAAGTTAGGTGCAGTGTGAGGTTGTGAGCTCGGTCGTATAGTAATCTAATTTCTTTGTTGTGACTCTCGTGTAAATTGTATGGGAATGGGATTGTCTGAATGCTCTCAGTGTCATATGCTGGTGGTTCAAAGGGATTTGTTGTAGAGAAAAGTGTTTTCAGCTTGGCTTTGCTGTTTCGATTTTTATGAATGCAGATTCCTGACCAATTTCGATGTCTAAACGCGAAGCAACCGTAACAAAGTGGTGAAATGCACAAAACCGTGTGGGTACATCAGCAAAGTTTTGATGCAAAAAATGACACATAAGCTTGAAAGAATGCCTAGACCGCGGATGAGGGATGAGCACTTGAATTTGGAGGTTGTCATAGAATGCACAGGTATCACAAGACATTGCCTAACTGCTTATGTATCAGTCAAGTCAAGGATGTTTATCAAACGACCGATGCTTGTTTAAGCGGGAGATGAGGAGTTGGATGTCAATGAAAAGTGGTAAAGATGTTGTGTAAGGAATAGATTATGTTGTGCGACAGAAAATATCTTTTGCCTTGGAATTCGGCTTAAACCAACCTTTGGATAATAGGTTTTGAGTTGGGTAGTGAGTTAGAGATAGTTTGGCCACATGAAAGATTTTAGATATCAGAATTTGGGTGTAGAGTAGGGAGATGAGATGCATGCCCGGGGAGGAGATGGTATTTGGGAAGGGATTCCCTTGGAGACCTAGAGCAACATATAAGGTCATGCAATGCGCACACACGTCAAATAAGAAAATGCATCCTATAATGCAAAAGACCGCTTTACGCACGATGATTTTGAGAAACGCTTTGTGCCACACGCATCATTTCGTTTGCTAACAAAATGTGGGGCCTAAAGGAGAATGTTGCATTTATTTGGACTTTATTGCATTAGCTCATATTAAAATAGTGTAAGAGAAGGAAAAGACTAAATACTGTTAGGAAATTAGATCATAGCCAGGCGAATATTTTTCATGCTGACCCATCCCCAAAAGATTCTAACTGAGAGATTTCAGCAACCATGTCAAATGTTCTATTTGCCATGATCCTTTGAAAAAGGTGAAGGACAGTAGGAAAAAAAAAAGGGGAAGAAAAATGCCTAAGATTCGCTTTATTGCGAGCAAAACGATCAACGTGTGGCACAAGCTTTTGAAAACAATGTGACAGAGAATATGAAGAGATGTGTCGTTGCGGGTTGAGAACCCTTTAGACACCTTAGACGGAAATTGCTAATGGACTTTTGACATGTCAAGGGTGTCAAGTCTTCCTAATTATGGTATTTAAAATATAATGAGTATTTTTGCGTCATCCTATTTGTTCTCATAACCCAAAAAATAATTTTATTAAATAACACATTTTCTTCTTTTTAGGTAAATAAGAATAAATAAGTGATCTTGTTACATTAAAGTAACATAAATTAATTTAAAGTCTATGAAATTGTTTTCATAAAAGTAGAAAAATTAATTTCATTCATCACCCAAAAATAACGTTATAAAATAGTTGGTTTTGTTGTATCAATATAGAAATAACTATTTTAGGCGAATAGAAATAAATAATTAATTTTGTTATGAGAAGCCACTTTTATGTGAAGAAATGGTCTACATTAGACAGGTTCAACTTTAAATAGATGCACACGTAACATATTTAAACGTCCCTTAGGATTGAAAACCCGTCGGTTTGTTCAAATATGGTGAACTAGTAGATTTAGACACGAGCCGAAGTCGAAATTTTCCTAAATATGGCATGATGCATGATTTCTAAATAGAGTGTAACTAAGAGTTGGGTAATCTAGACGAGGGCATGGTTCTCCCAGACGGACAACCAAGGCGTGGGAACGTCAAGAATTGTTGGTTGTACCACGGACAAACTAGATTCTAACCGTTCCTCCTAAAGGGTTTTTTGAGAGTGAAACGGCCGTGAAATCCACGTAACCGTTTATGGTGTGTGCAAGTGTAAACTTTCCAGGAATGGAGGAAGTGACATGAAAAATAACAAAGAAAATATAACCAAGCAATTAAATAATAGGGCGCCAAAACTTGAAAATTTAAAAATGACCATAATCCTGCAAAAAGAGGAAAGGAGGAAAAGTTAGTATGGCCAGAAAATAAAAAAAGTAAAGAATCCTAATTTAAAGTCCGTTATGGTTTGAACCTTGATTTCCCTGCGGAGTCGCCATTCTGTCGCATCCTAATTTATCCGACCTGGTTAAAGTTCGAAATAGCGCTCGACTTATTGGGTAACTCACGGATAAAGAGTTGGAGTCGCCACCTAACATACTTTTAAGTAGGCGTATTAGGGCACCTACTTTGTTTCTAGCTAATTTTAAAATTAACTCCGAAACTTACTCTACGAACCAGAAATCTAGGTAAGGGTTCAAGTTAACCTGAGAGGAAGGGGTTAGGCACCTCTCAGACTCCACCAAATGTGGTTTACCGGCCGGACTAAAGAATTGGGATTCTAAGTAAATAAGCAAATAAAATAGCTAACTAAGATAGACAAGTAATTAAATGGATACGATAATATACATATAATTAATTAAGGTTTTAAATCCACGAATTGACTTCTTCCAAAGGTGCCTTGCAAAAGTAAAAATAAGTTAGTACGACAATTTAAAATGAAATAATAATAATAAAGAATAATAAATACTAGTAATATTAATAAATTATAATAAATAAATGATTTTCTTTTAGTTGTTATCCTTAAAAAATAAGTCATTTTTCACCTTGCAAAAAATATAGAGAAAATAAGTTAGTATTAATAATAACAATAATAATAGTAGTACAAAGTATCAATAATAATAATAATAATTATGAAAAAAGGGGAAAAAGGATTTTATAAAAATGTAGGCTCAGAATGGTGTATTGCATCAAGCAGAGGTTAGGGATGTCGGTACGGCAGCAAACACGGAGCCCGGGCCGGTTTGTCATGCCAGGTACCTTCAATCCCACCACTCCACTATTGCTTACTTTGCAAAGTGATATGCATCGGCATCGCCTATTTGTTTTTGAGGACGCGGGGGTGTGTAACGGGATTGATTTTAGGCCTCCAAACGTCATTGGCCTAAATATAGTATTGTGTTCAAATCAGTCCTAGGCCTCAATATATGTAAATATATTTTTCATTGGCCAAGACAGAATGTCTGTTAAAATGTACAACACATCATAAACGACCATCAGTTCCATAAGCAAGTCAACTGAATAAACAATAATATCAAAGCTCGTCCAAATTTCATAAAGCAACACCAGTGAGTAATTGGTATCTGCAAAGTCAAATTAGAAGACGAATAACATGTATAGCTGATCCAGATCAAGGTCAGGATTATAGCAGTAGCCCAATAATCATTCCGGTGATGAAAACGAGACCAAATAGCATCTCAATTGGTCAAACACTTTATCAAACAATTAATCCAAACCCATTTAATCATCGTCATCAAATCTGCATAAACAACAGAGAACAAGTGATAGCAGCGAATTTAGAATCAAGGAAAAACGAGCAATTAATAACAATGTCAAAAGCCCGACACAACAGTGGACTACGCCGGCTAAAGTCCCGGCAGGATTTCCGCTAGAGCAACAGTGGTACCAAACATAGCACGACACCAACATAAGGAGGAGCGACTGTCTAGCCACTTTCTGATTGCGGCGTCGCGGCGACTCCTCTCTCTCCTTTTTATTGCTTCAGTAACAGACGACGCGGACAGGGAAATGGAGACCAACCACGATGGCATTTTCCAGTGGTGATGGAGTGGTGCTAACATTTTCTCTGTATCCAAATCCATATATCCCTCGATCTCTCCACTCCCTGTTTATTGTGATGTGTGTGTATGAATTACGATCTGTGTGCGTGTATAAGTATCTATTCTGAATCGGAAAAGAACAATAAAAAGGGAGTTCGGAAGAAAGGATGCCAGAGCGCGTGTGTGTGTATTTCTGATTTGGTAATGGTGCGAATTGAAGAAGACCCTTAAAGAGGGGTCTGTGTGTAATGTTTTATATTTTGTATGTCGATGTCCTTGGCTGATGGATTTGTGTATCTGCTGATTGTGTGAATGTAGGATTGCAAAATAATAGCTGTTGAGTGATAGTAATAATATTGGGGATTCTCTTAATTATGAGAGATTGGGGGAGAAAATTAGGATAGGTACTTTAGGGATATGATTTGGAAAAGATTTGGGAAGATGATATGGCGGGACGAACTTGGATGGGTTTAATAAAAAGAGTTTGGACTTTCGTTTGTCTAGGTTCAAAATGTAAGTAAGAATTTGAATATGAACTTGGACAACTATGTCAGAATTATAAAAAATAACATTGGTAGGGGACAGACAAAATTAGACTAATAATTAAATTAATAGGTGTAAAATAAATAAAATAAATAAAGATATAAATACGTATATATAATATATAAAATAAGACAAATAAAAAGCAAAATGCACATACAAAAGCAAATTAGGATACAAATTAAATTAATTAAATATAAATGACCGCAAATATTTATTAAATGCATTAAATTGCACAAAAAACCACAATTATCTATTAAATGCTATAATTGCACTAAAATTGCACAAACAGTCATATTTTGACAAATAACCTAAATGATGCAAAATTATATCGTATAGCCATATTTAAATATGTAATATATAAGTAGGGGATAACGCACGTAAATGTATGCTTTCTAATGCACATTTTTCACAAATAGTCGAATTGTACCCTTAAGTTAAATTATATCTAATTTTAAAAAATGAGAGACAAAATTGGGTGTCAAATGTCCCACCGACATGTAGATGCAATTTTTTGAATTAACAATTTTAACTTACAAAAAAAATACCTAGTGGCTGAACTAGAAGTAATTTAGCTTTAAGCGAGCAATTTACTCTACTTTTTTAGCGAAAAGTAAGTGTATTACTTCAACTTACGTTGTACCGGGGCTATGAATATCTAGATTATAGTTGGATCTGATTGCAAAACTTACTAAGTAGAATAGTAGTCTTATTGATAAAAAGGAAGGAAAGCCAAAAACTTAGCGATAATGGGGCTAAACGCCCGTATAAAGTAATGATAATAACAAAGAACAAGAAAGGAGATTATACATATCTCGAGTGTATAGGTCCAGTTAACTTTTCAAGAGTAGTACTTCTTAAGCCAACTAACAGCTGCTCCCTTCACGTCTTCGAGAGATTTTCCATGCTCGCTGGAGATCTAACTTTTTGAATTCCTAGAAGTGTTCCCCGAAGTTCCCTTACCGGCTGGTGCGGGTCGCCGGTTTATGATTTATGTGTCGTTAACCGCTCAATGATATAACTCTCCATTAATCAAACAATAATACACTGTTTGCCTTTGCAGGTGTCTGCTTTCTGCCTTGTCTCTAGGGAGTGTTCCCTTGTGCAAGTACTCAATTAACGCATGACGTCATTCCGGAGCGAACCAGTATTTGGAATTTTGATGTTCATCAAGTCCGCGGGGGTTAATTCGATCACTGTCATCTCGTCACCTGAGTTGATGTCTGTATCTCTCGCTGCTTAACCGTCATCTCCACGTTTCTCCAAATAAACAAAATTCCATTTGAAAAAGTTTTTCGCCTTTATGTTTGCTTGCCGATTTGGCGTATGGCTTGGAGTCGTTGTGGAGACTGATCTTCCTGGCCCCCAATATGTAGGCTAATTCAGAGCTTGAATTATGGCTTCATATTCTGCCTAGCTGCCCACCTTACAAAGGATCCTCCCGATAGGTGTTTTAATCCACAAATCAAGGTCAGCCTCTTCTCCTTCGAGAACCACCATTGCATGGACTACCCAGTGTTCGCGATCAACCATCCCTGCATTTTTTATCACCTCCTCTTCTCTTGATGCCAATTCTTTAATAAAATCTGTGGCGAAACCCTCTAGGACTTGTGATTTGATAGTCGTTTGTGGTTGATAAATGATATCGTATTCTCCCAGCTCCTTCCCATTCTGCTAACCTTTTTTATAGTCCAGGCTTGGACACAATGGTCCGCAGTATTATGAAAGAAACCACATTGACCGTATGATTAAGAAAGTAAGGACACAGTTCTTGCATTGTCATTACTACTGCTCCCACAAACTGGACTTGTAGTGGAAGGTGTCCCTCTATCCATAAAATCCCCTCACTGGCATATTGCATAGGAAGTTGCCTCCCACCTTCCTTTTATGGAAGGACCGCGTTCCACGCCACTTCTAAGATTGTGATGTACAATAACAGGTGCACTCCTGGAACCGGTTCGATTACCATTGGAATCGGTTCGATTACCACTTCTAACAGGTTTGAATCAACATGTACAACATCTTCGCTCGCATCAACACTTGGCAGTAATGTATCGGCCATTCAGGCTTTTCATGTTTTATCAACTTTTTGGAGAACAGTTCTGCGTCCCGGGGAATCAAACGACTCATCTCCGATGCCCGCTCTCTTAGCTCTCATACTGCTATTCTGGCTTTTTGCTCGATGGACGAGTCCCATAGTGACTCTCCGTTGATCATATTCACCTCAGCTTTCGAGCTTTCATCGGGGCTCTTACCGGGTGCTTGACACTGTGTAGGCGAGGACACTCACTCCATAAGTTGTTGATCCTGCATGGGGTCGGATATCTGAAGACTTGGTGAAGTGAGGGTATTCTCTTAACTTTATGTATCCATTGTCGTCCCATGAGGACGTCGTATGAGAGATTACAAGCCAAAACCTAAAAAGGTGTTATGCTTGTCACGGTCGGAATATAGACCAGCAGAGCTAGTTCTTCGATGGGTTTTTCATAGATGTTATTGAAGCTACTTATCCAGTAAGGGCTCAGAATTATTCGGCGATGCTGGTCTATCTTCTGCAATATATCCCATCAAATGATGTTGACATCATTTCCTAAGTCAATCAAAGCTTGTTCAATCTGAAAGTCAAGCACCTTAACTGATGAGGGTGTCTTGGTGCTCTTTTTCCTGTTCTCTTGAACTGAATGCAATCGAACTATCGGGAAGTTCCAGTGCTCCAGTCTTCCAAGTTTCGTCCGACCCGGGCATAGCGATGCTTTACTTTTCCTTAGGGTCGGGCGCTCTGGATCGGCTCATTCTTTCTATGATCAGGACTTTGAGGTGTCTTTTTTTAAACAGATGCTCAATCTCAAGCATCAGGGCTTTTCAATTGACTGTAGCGTAGTTGTTGCTCCAATGAAAATCACAGTAGGTCATTGATCTCTTCCTTTTCACACTCTTAATAGTGGGTGGCCAGCACACTCTAGAGCCTAGTTTCCCAAAGTGATTGGCAACTAGCTCCACTACATTCACCCCCATCCCGAAGTCTTTAAAGCTGAGATGTTCTGTGCTTTTCTCGTGGGATACGGTTTCTCTGGAACTACTTTGCTTTTCTGACCCTACTTGACTCTGAATCATTCCTATCGTTCTCCTTCTTTTGCCTTTCCCCTCTTGAGGTGGGCTACCTGCTCGCTTCCACCGTGTATCATCGCTGGGCTCTAGAGGTGGCTCAGGTTCAAGACGAAGTTTCTTGTTGCACCGCTGGTGCAAGGCTTTCCAAGTCGTTACTAGGTGCTGAGTAAGTCTCCGTTGTAACTCCCAGGTGGCTAATGATAGCTACTGCAACAATATTTTCTGGAATTGGAGAGAGCTCCATACGTTCCCTCTAAAATCTCTCTAGGTAGTGTTTTAGGAGTTCGTCTTTGTATTGCCGGATCTCAAAGATATCTTCCATACGCTTTTACTGCTTGCGGGCTTCAGAATGCGCCTTCTTGAACAAATTCTACATCTGGGTGAATGACTCAGTTGGCCCTATTGGTAGCTGAGTGTACTATGCGAGGGCACCTTTAGTCAAGGTCGAGTCGAATCATTTCACCAGAGCATATTCTGTTTCCTCTTCACTAATCTCATTTCTTTTGACGGCTGTATAATAAGCAGCAATATGCTCATCTGGATCGATAGTTCCGTCATACTTAAGGTTCTCCGGCAGGCGGAAGTAGTTAGATATGTAGATCGGTGCAGCACCCACCTTATGTGGAGCACCCGACACATTACCGATCCGATAATAGATGGCCTTCATCTCTTTCAGGATGTCCTGAATTACAGGTATTCCTTTGAGATCTTGATTGTTAGCTAATGTAGAGCTTCCTGGGATGGCCTCCATGTTGAGTCGTTGATTGGGAACATATGTTGGTGATTCATTTACGGGCGCTGGTCCTCGCAGGATGCTGGCCTCTGAGATGATCCAGCGAACATCACTCCTAACTTCTGCGCCATACTTTCGACGCCATACTTTCGACCATGTTGGCTGAGTTTCGCTCTGCCCATTCTGCCTGGGTTTTGAAGAGAATCTTTAAGCCTAGAGTTGTCTCCGCGTGGTTGATCGTCTTCACCGTTACTTCCTACATAGATCAGATCTCTGCAGGATCCTTCGACTATCTGTTAGGATCCCTGGGATCCTTTGCGGAAATGTCTACTATGTCAATATTGTTCTTTGGAACATTGTCGTTGTCGTCTGACATGACTGCATCTTTGTATCCTTCGTAGAAACCTACAATTGTCTGGGCCCACTGTAGGCACCAAATTATTTATGCCTAATTTAGGTCATCTAGGTTAAACAATTAAATTATTTAGAGGGTCACAAGAAATACGGTAAATATAATAGAAAATACAGAAAAGTAAAGAGAAAGTAATAGAAAAGAAAGGAAAGAATATAGTTCCTTGAGAATAGCCAGATTCAGTGTGAATCACTTTATGTTCAATACAATATAAGGAAGGGTATTTATAGCTAAGATTTACCCAGTCCTAATTATGGTAAAATATAAAGACTAATAAGGTCGTGGGTCTGAATACTCAAGGCGGTTGTATATACGAAACCTTAACTAGGATATTGTAAACCCTAAGGCGATGGGATGTATTCCTTGCATCCTTTGCTTGTACTGGCTGAACAACCATGACTTTAGGAGTAGGTTTGTATCCTTTGCACCGGTGACTTGTAAGCTAAGTCTAGTCTCGTTACCTAGACTTGTATCCCCGTAATCATAGGTGGTATTTTTTTCCCATACAGAGCTGTTATGTGTTGAAGCTCTTGGTATAATGTAAAATGACATTTGACTAAAGGAAGATAAAAAGATGTATGATTTCAATTTTTGTGAAAAAAGTCAGGCGTATTTGGTTGATGTTGGAGTAGAATAAGAAAGCATCAGTTGCAGTTTCTTTTTTGTATCTTGTTGCCATCGTTGTTGTGTGTACGAAAAAGAAAACAGAAACAATGGTAGCCTGTTAATTTTTTCGAAAAATTTGCATCTGACGGGCATTTAATGTAGCATAACTAAGATTACTTTATGTGTTTCTTTTAAGCGCTAAAACCACCCATCTGAAACAACCTTAGTTAGTCGTTTTGGGAGTTAGGATTTTGATTAGTGTACCGACAGTCTTAAAAAGTCCGTAAGGTCCATTAGGACTTATGCACAAAATTTGAGCTGATTCAAACCTCATTTGATAGGTTTTTTTAGAAGGTTTTTGTTTTTCGATTTTCGGTAAAGCTTAAAGGAGGTTTTCGAGGTAAATTTGAGTAAATGAGCTCTTATTTGAAATTTGAAAGTTAAGTTAGGTTCGTATGGTCATTTTTCACCAGTGCAAACTTTCAAAAATGAAACTGAGGTCGTTCAGATAGTTTCGCTATAATTCAATAAAGTTAAGAAATCGACCTCTTTCCATGGGATTTGTATCTTGGATTCTGGAGATCCGATTAGAGTTCTGTCTTCGCGAGCATGTCACATAAGTGATTTATGACTCATGTGTAAAATATAGGATCGTTCTAAACCTTGTATGGTCATATTTGGACTCGAATTACAGACCAGCTATTGCTGGTGCACAAAGCTGCACTGTAGCAGCTTATTATATCGTATAAATTCAGCTCTTTTAACTCATTTCGGGTTGAATTGGAAAACTGAGTTAGAACCCTAATAATTAATTAGGAAATTTGATAAAATTGAATTTGAATATGAAAATCAATGATGCTATTGGACTCGGGGGATTATGTGGAGTCCGAAAATGTATAGTTTACGGGTTTTTGGCTGAGCTCCCAGGGATATTTTTATAATTTTTTTCTTTCACCATCTAAAGGTTAAATACTCTTTCTTCGGGCGCTTGTAAGTGCAAATATGTTTATTTGGCTTAGAAAGAAATTATTTGGATGGATGTCGGGCAGGAAAGGATGTTGTTTAGTAGCTATTTTGACCCAGGACTTGAGGTAAGTGATTATACCTATTTCTTCGATGGTCTTTGGCTTTATGGATATTCTATTCATGCGTTCTTTACGTGAGTAGTTACCGACAGGGCGTACTTATGATACCACGGTCTTGAAACTCATTCATATGTTATAACTTCTGGTTATGGTTGTTATGTAATATATAGAGTGCATGAGTATTCCGCCTGAGCTTTATGTTTAATCGAATGCAGGAGTATTACGCCCCAGGAGCTGGAGTATTCTGCTCTACTTAGTTATCATATTGTATTCCCCTCGAGTGAAGGAGTATTCTGCATAGGGATGGGACTACAGTCACATGTAACCCTATAGTATTATATTTCATTTCATTTCATAACATTATGTGTGTTGACTTGCCATTCATTATTGTTGCTCTGATTATATGTGCATTGCTTCTTTGTTGGTTGTTGTTTGGCTCTATTTTCCTTGCTAGCTTGCTTATCCTTGTGGTTAATTAGTTATTCCTTGCTTACTGGGTCCTTATGACTCACTCCCTACTTGTTTATTCTGCTGTCTTTTCATTTTGGTAAATTCCGCTCCAGAACCCAACATGTAGCTTTAGTGAGGAGCAGGAAGTATTCTGCTGTTTGTTGTGAGCTAGTGTGTTCTTTGAGGCAACCAGCTATAGATTTACTATAGATTTATAGTTGTATCATATTTTTGCTCCATTCATGAGATGTGCATATTTTTGGGTGTCTCCTATGGAAATCTCTAGACCTATGTATTTTGAGTAGTTAGTTATATTACTCAGACATCTTGTTAGTTAGATTCATTTTTTTTCAAAAATAGTTCTATTCCATTTATATCAATTCAGTCGATAGAGTTCGCCCGACAGGTTTAAGGGAGGTAGCCGGGTGCCCACACGGTCTAGCCAGAAATTTGGATCGTGTCATCATTGCCATGCTAATAGACACATTTTCTATATAAGCAAAGTATTTTTTATGTTCACACTATTATTTGAGATGTCTACATGACAAACAATGATAATTTTAAGCGCTGCATATGTATTTTGGTTAATAAGAGCAAATTAAAAATTTATCGACGAAATTTTAGCAGACATGTTTTGAAAAATATATGTATTAATATACCTAATTTGATGGAGGGACAACGGGTTCACGTGAGCCACCTATGAACCTAAAATTCACCCCTGGGTGGTGTGTGGCTAGATAGAGGAAGGGGTTGATGTCAGGGAGATAGTGAAGGATGGCGTTGGGGGAGAGGAAGTGAATAAAGAGGGAATATTTTTCTTAATTTCGATCATGCGCTTAAGATAAGTGGGATGGACATAATATACCATATAAATAAATTTTTTCTAATGTGTATACTTTTACTGAGTTCAAGGGTCCAATAATTCAGTGCTAGTGCTAAAATCAAATATTTTGTCAAGTTTAGGGATTTGCCAATAACAAAAGTCCTAGGCCAAAATTCAATTGATTATTAGTGAACTATCAAATACATAAACAATCTCTAAACGTGTTCAAATATTTCACTTAGCCACTTAAACTATACCTGTAACCACTTGAATACTAGTTTTACTCAAAAGTTTTTATTTAATATGAGATTCAAGTATGACAAGTCATATAAGGCTTTTATTTTAACTAAAAAAAAAAATCTAAAAGGACCCATACTTCTCAATAACCACATTAGTTTTATATTCACACAACTTCAATCCTTTTATTAATCTTTTTTCCTCTCTCTTTTCTTTACAATTCCCACCCCCACCAAATCCCATCTCTTCCCACACATGCTCACTTTCTTGAGAAGATTTAGGCAGAAGACCTACACATGTCTTGAATTAAAAGAAGGATATCTTCTTTTCTTTTCCACTTAATTTTTTAGAGAGAAAAACTAAGTGGGGTTAAGAGAGGACCGAAGGATGTGATTAAAAGTTTTTTTTAGCTTCGTATCATTTGAATTAAACAAAAATCGGATAAAGCCATTGCTGACGAGTCTTTCTCAGCAAAGATCAAGTCGATTCTCATATTCAGTCGTTTTCCTTTTTCTTTCAACGGTCTTGTCTTTTTTTATAGTTAAAATGATTTCATAACTGTTGTGACTATTTAGATTTTGAGTTATTTAAAAGTTACGTTAGGGTGTTTATGTAAAAACTTGTTTATTTTTATGTGAAATTTGTACATGCAATGATTTTTCATTTAGATAAATGATGATTGTGTAGATTTTAGGGTAATGTATCCTAGGTTGAATTGTTTTATTGTTGGCTATTTTAGGCTAATACGCTGTCTAATAGACTCGGGTCTTATAGGGTTTTTTTTTTTTTTTTTTTTTTGTGTTACCTTACATAAATTGATGATTTTTTTTTTTTGTTTTATGTATAGGTGTGTTCATGCCTAGGTTAAATATGAAAGTAAAAAGTGGTCTCCGTCATTGGTCCATTAGGAAAGCACAAGAGGCTTTGGAGCTTCGAATGCCCCTAAGCAATTGGACAAAAGAAGGAGGTTGGAAACCGTTGTCTGATAAAGTAGGTGACAATGAAGATATTTTAGGTGGAAAAGAGACATCTTTGGATACTTTTTACCAGATAGATGTATATGTAGAATTTGAGGTTGCAAAACAGTATATGAGAGAGGAAAGGCTGCTGAAGTTGATGACACTGAGTAAATTCAGTAAGGAGGAGAATTAAAGCTTGCATTATTGTAGCTTTTGCACACCATCTTGATGGTTAAGGATAATTCCAAGAATATGGAGAGGGAGTAGATCAAGTTGGTTGATGACCTAGAGTACTTCATAAATTACCTATTATGGAGGGAGCTATTACTTGACAATTGATTATCTCGATGACAAGGTTGATTTTTGCCAAAACCCACAAACAACAAGTAGAGAGAAAGGTTGATGGTGCAATACCGTATCTTATCTAGTATTTTAAGTATTATTGTGTTAGTTTTTTATTTTGATGGTGAAATTCATGATATGCTGGATATATGAAGCAATCTCTATAGTTAGTCATACTACTAGAGAGTCCGATAAATCTCCTTTATTAGCTCTAAGAATTCTTTGATGGGACAAAACAAGGCATGTGGGAGATGTTGATTTACTGGAGTAAAGACACACGCATGTGGAGGTAACAATTTCATGCTCATGAAGCAATTATTTAGTAAGGATGTTGTTTTTCTATTATTATTGTAATTTATGTGAAATGGGTACTATAGGAATATATAAACACAGCGGAAGCAATATCAGGATCATGAACTCACATGTAATCTAGACAAACTAGCAGGCTATTTAGTTTTACATAAACATAAAACGGAATACCTCTTGAAGCGTGTCTTCAACCTTGAAACAAATCTTCAATCACGAGCATGATCATCTACGGGGTCGTGCTCCAGTTCCATGATCTTCTGTCATGTACCCGAACAATACCCAGACTAATAATATTTGGGTGGAACAAATATTTCAGAGAGAGAAAACTAATAGGGTTTTCGTGTGTTTTTCCTTTTGGCCAAGAATCTCATTTATATAGTTTTAAGGGTAAAACCCTTTTCCAAAACTGTATAGGATTCTTTTCCACCAAGAAACCTCTCTCCTTGTCCTAATTGGATTCGGTCACAACAGGGACCACAGAATTAATTAATGAGGCTTCCAATTATGGAATTAATTCTCTTTCTCTAGAATTAACCTTTCCATAATAAATTACAAATTATTTCCACTAGAAATTCGTAATTGCACTCCTCAGTTGAATTTCGAATTCTTCCATCAAATCTTATTTAACTCCCCACGTTAAGATTACAGACACCTTACTGACAATTTAATATATTGACTAAATGAATATCCTTTAGACTTCCGCTTAACTTATTCCATGTGCCGGATACAAAATCCACTGGCCAGATTTACACATAGAAACTTATAAGCTTTCATAAAGAGGTGTCATCAATCTCTATAACGAGATGTGGATTCTATCAACTAGCTATTACTTCGCAGATGCATATTATCATTATCCAACTTATCAGGAATTATTTGACCCAAATATCCTGGACCTCACCTATTGATAAATCAAGACAATGAATAATATACACCACTAATAACAGCTATATAAGGATTAAGAGTATAAGTACATTTGATGAGCTAGAGAGTTTGTTTTATATAGTCAGTATAAAAACACTTATCTCTACTTGGTCCGTTCAATACACACAAAGCATACTAGCACAAGAAGTTGGAACTATACCATTCCCATAATCAAGATAAATTATATATAATCTTGTACTACAATCATACCGATGGCTTTGTCCAATTTACATCTTAGATTGTGAACATTACTTTATTATTTATAAGAACCGATGATTTAATCTTCCTTGTATAAGCTTGGCTCTACACACTAAATCAACTACTATATAAATAATAGGACACACATGACACAATTGATCTAAATTAAAAATAATTCATTATATTTAATAAATGAATAACCAATTGTTCAACTAGGAATAATCCAACTAAAACCACATGGTTATTACTATATCCCAACAATCTCCCACTTATACTTATAACCATGCCATTGTTATAATACATACTATGTCTAAACACATGGTTAATAGTATATATCCCATCAAACTCCCACTTAGACTTTTAACTATGCATCTACAACTTTCATAAGCATTCCTTTTACATGAATACTAAAAGGATCTAGACAAGTTGTTTCAGATGCAATCATTGTCCAACAATGGTTTTAGATTACTAATCGGCCGGTCTTAACCTCTGCAGGGATCCAGTTAAGAAACTCGCCCAATAGTGCTAACCGAACCATTTTCATTATTTTCTCCCACTACGACAAAGTACTACTACTAAGTCACACTACCATGTTCTTATGGACAAACCACATAACAATTAGAATCTTAAGTCTCAATATTCTTTCCTTACCTTACGGTATTAGAATATGAACAACTTTTTCTTGTAGTGGGTATTAACGACTTATCAAAAATTCACTCCCACTACTTTGGAGTAGTGGATTTCCAATCATCTTTTGTCTATTTACATTTCTCCCACTATTTAAATACACTGGAATATCAATTCCGACAAATGGATTGGATTTCTTGAACTTTAGGATTTTTAGATGATTCACTTGTTATTTCTTTATACAGTTCCAGTAAATAGAATTTACTTCTAGGAACATTATTTATTAAATAGTCATATTCTAGAAAACTAGTATTTATGCTAATAAATACCTTCTTTTCATTATGACAAGAAAATAAACTTCTTTCGTCCCCTTTGGATAGCCAATAAACATATACACATTCATCCTTGATTCCAACTAACCAGTTTTCCTTTAATAGATACTAACATAGAAGGACTACATTTAGAATGTAATTTAAGTTTTCTAAGGCATATTCCCAATACGAAAGTGAATAACAAGTTTGAATAACTTCACATTGATCTAACCATCTCCATAAGAGTCTAATATATCGTTTCTACTACACCATTTTGTTATAACGTCCCAGGTATAGATATAATTCCTTATTCTGATAAGTACTTAGTGAACATTGCAAAGAGGTATCGCCACCACAATCAAATCGTAGTGATATAATATATTTTCCATTACGCTTTTCCTTTTCAGTCTTACGCTCCTTGAATTTTTCAAAACATTAAGACTTTCAATGCATCAAATAAATATATTCATATTTTGAGTAATCATTTATGAATGTCATAAAAATACTCAAAAATGCCTCTTACATATATGTTCACTAGACCATACTAATCAGAATGATTAATTCTAACTTATCACTAGCTCTATTTCCTTTTAAGGGGAAGTATCACTTAGTCATATTTCCTTTTAACCAGAATTCACATGGTTGGTAGCGCCTCCACTTTCAATGAAACTCAAAGATCCATCCATAACCAACCATAATATTCTATTAAAATACACATGACCTTGATACAAGAGCAGCAGATAAGTATTATTCAATTTCAAAGAATATTTTCTCTTTGGGGCAAATCAATATTATTAAATTCGAAAGACATATCAAATGAAAAGGCCTTGTAACATTGTACTACAAGAGATAAATATTTATTAACCTCAATAACAACAAAGTCATTGATAAAATAAATTGAATATCTATCTCTTATTATGCTAGAAACTGAAATTAAATTTCTTTCTAACTTAACATACATATAATGCATCCTTTAAATTAATGTCTTGTCATCACCAAAATAAATCCTAGATCATTTAGTTTTGTGAGAAAATAGCACTTAGGGAATTGAAATAAAGACATATCTAATTAGTGAGACAAAACAATTTAAATAGATCAACTCGGGTCATGTAACATTGAATAATCAAATTCAAAACACATCACACATATATTTTCATGCAGCTTGAATAGCCAAATTCGTTGGGAAAGTAACTATTTATACACCATATACATGCAATGTCAGATTTCACTCATTAAATTAAATAATATCAAACTCAGTTGGAGAGTCTACTACCAATTTAATTCAAGTAAATATCAATTATTGAATAGCCCTAGTCTCATTGACTCAACGTGCAATTCTTAGTTGGAGAGATATATACAGGTCATCAACAACTAGAGATTAAACCTAGTATACAAACAATACATTTATCCATTAGGGAGGAAGACCTATTGTTAACACATAAACACATTGTTTATACTAGTATTTAATCATGGATACCATAGGGACTTTTAAGCCAAGTATACTTAACAATAAATTTATCCGTTATGGAGGAAGATCTATGTCAACACGTAAACTTATTGTTTATACTAGTATATGATCATGAAGACCATATAGAATAATCCATATTACCACTGGGTGCCAACCACTAACTTTTCGTAGAAAAATAATTTCTAGAAAATAGAAAAACGTCCAAAACACCATCTTAACAACCTCAAATTGCCGAAAAACAACTTAATTCACTGCATATCAGTGAGTTTTTCTTATTGGGCCGTTTCCAATGAATCTACCAAATTTCAGGTCAATCAGAGTTTGTTAAATTATCTGATCTCCAAAACTATGACCAAATTCAGACGAGCATTGTTTTCACGTTTTTAGAATTTAAAATATCTCTGTTGCTTGTTCTAATCATATATCAATATAAAACCTTTTGATATCCATGAGCCAAGATCAAACAACATTCTAAGTCTCTAAGAATATAAAATATGAACTACATTCTTATCGTATATCAACATATATTAAATCATCATGCATTATCATGTCCCAAATTTAATATAAACCAAAAATTGATATATAGAATGACTTTTCATATTTAATTCACGTTTAAATCCAGCACACTGCCTAAAACTCCATTCAAGTAATCTCAAAACGTTAAACTGACATCACTCACTCCATTGCAGTGAAAGTTGCTTACTAGATTGTTTCCGATATCTCTATCAAATTTCAGGTCAATCAGAGATCGCAAAAAAATTCTTGATCGCAAAACTATGACCAAATTCGGAAGACACCCGATTTTAGGCGTTGTTATGAGTTAAAGCAAACTTGATTCCGATTTTCATTCTCCTTATAATTATCCCATGAGCACGAGGTATACATGTGTTACTTCTTTGATTGAGATACAAAAAACCTCATCTTTCATCAACTTCTCCTTTCAATTAATACGCATGAGAACCCAAGATATTATTGTTTTCTATTGGGTGAAAACCTCAAGATCTTATCTCATGAATTAATTTAGTATATTTGTAGCTAGCAAGAAATTAAATTTTCTTTTCAAGTAGATAAATTTTATCACTAGCATACACTTACCAAGAGACAATTTACACATGATACATTGAGAAAATTCAATGACTCAAATAAATAGATCACTCTAGTAAATCCTATTTATTAATTATAATTTTCAATTCATGCATTGACATAGTTTCACATGTATAAAGCTTTAAGAATTTTCAAGGATCTCAAATAAATAAACCACTTTAGTGGTAACTATTTATTAATCACAAATTCTTAGCCCATATACAATCTCTTCTCACATGAATAAAGTACTAAGAATTTCCAATAATCCAAATAAATAAACCACTTTAGTGGTAACTATTTATTAATCATAAATTCTTAACTCATGTATTATATATGTATAACTTATTAAGAATTTTATATGATCCAAATAAATAAACTATTTTTTTTAGTAATTATTTATTAATCACAATATTCATATTTATACAAATTAACATTCGTGTGAGAAAGATAATACCCATATAATTATAAAATATATAGGTGACAAATCTTAAACCTGAAGTATGTATCCTTATAATGTTAAACCAGTAAGAAAATCAAAATCCTAAAGGTCAAGGACTTGCCGTTTTCCAAATCACATCAATTTCCGTAGCTTAATATTCTTGTTCAACAAATAGATCTAATGCTAAGCTCCCACAATGTTATGACACAGAATACCGTAAAGGGTCTCCATCGAATAAGTAATCTAATGGAAAATATTACCAAATGCATCAGAACGAAATTGGAAAAATGCCTCTTAGCAATTAAACAAGATCCACTTACACAAGAAATAAATTATGGCTGCCAAAACAAATCATGGGCAAACCAACAATGAAAAACTCAATACTATAAAACACCCTCTTCAAGCTTTTATTTATTAAGAAATTCACGGAAATCATAACTTTAAAGTAAAGCCCATGAATTAGACCCACCCATTAAAATAATAGATTAACTTTTGACATCTTAGCTTTCTCCAAGCTACTTCAGCAACTGTTTCAACTTTTTCAATCAAAGAACCAAGAGCTCAATACTTTATTCTAGGTGGAGCATGAGCTAATTGCTACATGGCAATTTTACTGCCATTCCACCGCCGCCAAGAACAAGGTAATTATTAGCCAGATTTTGATCAAAAGTCAAACATACTTCCATGCAAACAACAAAAACTGTTCAAACGTAACTCGTAATTCGATTATGTCACCAATCAACAATAAAGATCACACTGAAGCCTTAAAACTGTTTCTCCGTTATAGTTGTCGACATTAGTTCAAACAGTTTTACTTTCATAACATATATAATCATACATAATCTTACCTAGCCATCTAGTTAGACGTGAGCAGGCTCTAATACCAATTATAGGAATATAAACACAGCGGAAGCAATTTCAGGATCATGAACTCACATGTAATCTAGACAAACTAGGAGGCTATTTAGTTTTACATAAACATAAAACGGAATACCTCTTGAAGCGTGACTTCAACCTTGAAACAAATCTTCAATCACGAGCGGGATCATCTACGGGGTCGTGCTCCAGTTCCATGATCTTCTGTCGTGTACCCGAACAATACCCAGACTAATAATATTTGGGTGGAACAAATATTTCAGAGAGAGAAAACTAATAGGGTTTTCGTGTGTTTTTCCTTTTGGCCAAGAATCCCATTTATATAGTTTTAAGGGTAAAACCCTTTTCCAAAACTGTATAGGATTCTTTTCCACCAAGAAACCTCTCTCCTAGTCCTAATTGGATTCGGTCACAACAGGGACCACAGAATTAATTAATGAGGCTTCCAATTATGGAATTAATTCTCTTTCTCTAGAATTAACCTTTCCATAATAAATTACAAATTATTTCCACTAGAAATTTGTAATTGCACTCCTCAGTTGAATTTCGAATTCTTCCATCAAATCTTATTTAACTCCCCACGTTAAGATTACAGACACCTTACTGACAATTTAATATATTGACTAAATGAATATCCTTTAGACTTCCGCTTAACTTATTCCATGTGTCGGATACAAAATCCACTGGCCAGATTTACACATAGAAACTTATAAGCTTTCATAAAGGGGTGTCATCAATCTCTATAACGAGATGTGGATTCTATCAACTAGCTATTACTTCGCAGATTAATATTATCATTATCCAACTTATCAGGAATTATTTGACCCAAATATCCTGGACCTCACCTATTGATAAATCAAGACAATGAATAATATACACCACTAATAACAGCTATATCAAGATTAAGAGTATAAGTACATTTGATGAGCTAGAGATTTTGTTTTATATAGTCAGTATAAAAATACTTATTTCTACTTGGTCCGTTCAATACACACAAAGCGTACTAGCACAAGAAGTTGGAACTATACCATTCCCATAATCAAGATAAATTATATATAATCTTGTACTACAATCATACCGATGGCTTTGTCCAATTTACATCTTAGATTGTGAACATTACTTTATTATTTATAAGAACCGATGATTTAATCTTCTGTGTATAAGCTTGGCTCTACACACTAAATCAACTACTATATAAATAATAGGACACACATGACACAATTGATATAAATTAAAAATAATTCATTATATTTAATAAATGAATAACCAATTGTTCAACTAGGAATAATCCAACTAAAACCACATGGTTATTAGTATATCCCAACAGGTACACCCTTTCCTAGTTCCTACTTTTCAAAAGATTGGAAGGGGTTGTGAAAAATATGTGGTTTCACATAGTGATAAGGGACGAGATGCTGCACTGGATAAGATAATGTTATATGTCTGCACTTTCGATAATGACCAAAACAGAAATAGATGAAGTAGAAAAATTTCAAGCCAACAGTATACACTGCCTGTCCTTAAGAAATCTAATCCCCTCACAGTTACCCAAGGTTTGTGCATTAATTTCTCCCAGGATAGAATGGAATTATCCTCACTGTGATAGCGGTAATTCAAATCACAGTGAACAGCGAACTCAAATAATGGTAGCAAATCACACTGACTCAGAACTTACTTTTGTTTTGAAAACAAATGCAAAGGGTAATGAGAGAGAGAGAGAGTATGAAATTTTTGGATGATTAAAATGAGGCAAAATGCCTCTCTATTTATAGCCACAAGATTTGGAGTGAAAAGGCATGAAGGTGTCTTTTGGTGAAATGGTTGTTCATGAAAGGCAGCCTTCAAGGTGGTTGTTCAATGAAAAGGTACCTTTTCATTGGTGAAGTAGCTCTTCATGAAAGGCAGCCTTCAAAGTGGCTGTTCAATGAAAGCACCCTTTCATTTGGAATGACGTTACAGCAGCCCACCTTTGGAATATTTGCATAAATAATCCACTTTTTAATTTCGTTACGAAACCGGCTCCATATCAAATATTAATATAAAATATTAATATTTATTTCATTTCCCATTCACACCAATTTATCTTCCTTCCAAACCCAACAATCCCCCACATGAATGGGGAATGGCTATATGAAGAAAACATGCAGAAAACTATGTGATTTGCAAGTAAGAATTAATTGCATCTGGATAAGTGGGTTTCCCTTTGAAGTTTCCGTAGTGAACATATATCGGATATACTCGGTCAATCGGTAGATTTGATATCTTTGAACCGTCGAACTTTGGTGTATACCTAGACAACATATGTCACATAATTAATCCTTGACCATTTTTGGTTCTCATTGTTGTGTTCGTTTCAGCCATGAACATCGCCTGGTTCATGAGTGCGTAGAGAATTGGTCTTACAGAATTCTCCTTGAAGCGGCTTCCACTTGACACTCACATAGGTGATTTCTAAACGTGTAATCCCGTAGATCTACACTGTTTGACAAACCCCGTATCAAACTTAGATAATCATTAAAAAACGTCTTTAACGTTTTATCCTTGGTACTAAACATTGTCTTATTAAGAGGATGGGTTAAGTTGTTTGACAATGTTGGAGCGGTCGTACACAACTTTGTTTGAGCTCCTTGAACCTAGATCTTGGGATCTCCAGTCTTCTAGGTAGAGTTACCGCCATGACAACTTGTCCTCGGCCATAGTCCCATTCCTCTTGATGATCTCTCAACATCATCTCTAGTTAAACCTTTAGTAAGTGGATCCGATATATTATCCTTTGACTTAACATAGTCAATTGTGATAATTCTTCTAGAGATAAGTTGTCTAATGGTTTTATGTCTTCGTCGTATATGACGATTTTTACCATTATACATAAGGCTCCCAGCCCTCGATATTGCCGATTGACTATCGCAATGTATACATATAGGTGTCAACGGCCTAGGCCAAAATGGAATGTCTTCCAAGAAGTTTCGGAGCCATTCAGCTTCTTCACCGGCTTTGTCCAAAGCTATGAACTCAGCCTCCATTGTAGAGCGAGCAAGTAAGGTTTGTTTGGATGATTTCCAAGTTACCGCTCCTCCACCTATTGTGAAAATATATCCACTTGTTGATTTTGATTCTTTTGAGCCGGTGATCCAATTTGCATCACAATATCCTTCTATAACAGCGGGATACTTATCATAGTGCAAAGCATAGTCTTGGGTGTACTCCAAATAACCCAAAACTCGTTTCATAGCCATCCAGTGATTTTGTCCAGGATTAGTTGTGTATCGACTCAGTTTACTTATAGCACAAGCTATATCTGGTCGTGTACAATTCATGATGTACATTAGACTTCCCAACACTCTAGCGTAGTCTTGTTGAGACGTGCTTTGCCCTTTATTCTTTGTAAAGGCAAGATTAATATCAATTGGAGTCTTTGAAGTTTTGAAGTCTAAATACTTGAATTTTTCCAAGACATTTCTGATGTAATGAGTTTGAGATAATGCCAAACCTTGAGGAGTTTTGTGAATTTTAATACCCAAGATTAAATCCGCAACTCCCAAGTCTTTCATATCAAACTTGCTAGTTAGCATACGCTTAGTAGCATTGATGTCAGCAATATCTTTACTCATTATTAACATGTCATCCACATATAGACAAACAATGACTATATGATTTGGAGTGTTCTTAATGTAAACACATTTATCACACTCATTAATTTGGAAGCCATTTGACAACATTGTACTGTCAAATTTCGCATGCCATTGTTTAGGTGCTTGTTTTAGTCCATAAAGAGACTTAACAAGTCGACATACCTTCTTTTCTTTCCCAGGAACCACGAACCCTTCAGGTTGTTCCATGTAGATTTCTTCCTCCAAATCTCCATTTAAGAAGGCTGTCTTTACATCCATTTGATGGATTTGAAGATCATACACGGCGGCCAAAGCTATTAGCATCCGTATGGATGTAATTCTGCTTACCAGAGAGTATGTATCAAAATAATCAAGGCCCTCTTTTTGTCTATAACCTTTAACGACCAGTCTAGCCTTGTATTTGTCAATAGTACCATCAGCTTTCATTTTCCTTTTGAAAATCCATTTGTAACCTAAAGGTTTGTTCCCAGGAGGAAGATCAACCAACTCCCATGTGTGGTTGCTTAAAATGGATTCAATCTCACTATTGACTGCCTCTTTCCAATATGGAGACTCTGAAGAAGCCATTGTTTCTTTATAAGTTTGAGGCTCATTTCCCATAGGAAAGTCATAAAATCTGGTCCAAAAAAAGTAGACGTCCTTTGACGTTTACTGCGTCTTGGATTATCATTATTTGGCATACTTCACTTTGTACCTTGTCTTGGTCGTTTCGTGCTGACACTTGATGATTCATATTCACTTTTATACATATATATATTTTCAAAGAATTCAACATTATCTGATTCCATAACCGTATTAACATGAATGTCAGGATTTTCTGATTTATAAACCAGAAAACGATATGCCTTACTATTCTTGGCATATCCTATGAAAACACAATCAATGGTTTTTTGTCCTATCTTTTCCCTTTTAGGTTTAGGAACTTGTACCTTTGCCAAACACCCCCACACTTTGAGGTAATTCAAGCTTGGCTTTCTTCCCTTCCACTTTTCATATGGAATGGATTGTGTTTTGCTGTGGGGTACACAATTAAGTATTCGGCTGGCTGTAAGAACAGCTTCCCCCCATAAGTTTTGGGGTAAACCCGAACTTATCAACAAAGCGTTCATCATCTCCTTTAAAGTTCTATTTTTCCTTTCCGCAATCCCATTAGATTGTGGCGTGTAAGGGGCAGTAGTTTGGTGAATAATGCCATATTCCAAACATATTTGTTCAAAAGGAGATTCGTATTCACCGCCCCTATCACTTCTTATCATTTTTATTCTTTTGTTAAGTTGTGTTTCAACTTCATTTTTGTATTGCTTGAATGCATCTATAGCCTCGTCTTTACTACTAAGTAAATAAACGTAGCAGTAACGAGTGCTATCGTCAATAAAAGTTATGAAATACTTCTTTCCACCGCGAGATGGTATTGACTTCATATCACAAATATTTGTATGAATTAAGTCTAAATGTTCGGAATTCCTTTCAAGTGATTTGTAAGGATGTTTCGCAAATTTGGACTCAACACATATTTGACATTTTGATTTATCACATTCAAATTTAGGCAATACTTCCATATTTATCATTTTCCGCAAGGTTTTATAATTAACATGTCCCAAACGTGCATGCCATAATTCATTTGACTCAAGTAAGTAAGAAGAAGCTTGAACTTTATTATTGATAGAAACAGTCATTACATTCAGCTTGAAAAGGCACTCACAGATGTAACCTTTTCCTACAAAACTATCATTCTTATTTAATACAACCTTTTCAGCAACAAAAACACACTTAAACCCGTTCTTGATGAGAAGTGAAGCTGACACTAAGTTCTTACGTATTTCTAGAATGTGAAGAACATTGTTGAGAGTCACAACCTTGCTCGAGGTCATTTTTAGGCCTATCTTGCCATAACCTTCAATATTTGCTGTTGCAGAATTTCCCATGAAGAGTGTCTCATTAGGTCCAGCGGGAGCATAGCTAGTAAACGCATCTTTATTTGCACAAACATGGCGGGTGACTCCAGAATCAATCCACCATTCTTTCAGATTTCCTACCAAGTTACACTCAGAAATCATTGCACAAAGATCTATCTCTTGCACTCCTTGGGAAATAGTATCTTCTACCATGTTTGCTGGACCTTTATTATTTTTGGCATTCTTTGGGGCACGACAGTCTACAGCCTTGTGTCCATATGACAGTTGCGGCAATTGCCCTTGAATTTCTTCTTTTTCGACTGATTGTTTGGTCCAGAAGGTTTCTTCCTTTTGTTGTTCTTTGGTGCATCATTTGTCTCAACGATATTTGCTCCCATTACTGTTGAACTTCCACGAGCAACCTTCTTCTCCGCAATCTTGTTGTCTTCCTCGATCCTCAAACGAACAATGAGATCTTCGAGTGACATCTCCTTGCGCTTGTGTTTCAAGTAATTCTTAAAGTCTTTCCACAAAGATGGTAACTTTTCAATTACCGCAGCCACTTGAAACGCCTCATTGATGACCAAACCTTCAATGAGAAATTTATTATTAATAGGATAATTAATACTTCTAATGTGAGCATTAATTTGGATCATACCTTCAGCAATGAGATCATGAATGATCACTTGCAACTCTTGGACTTGACTTATGACAGTTTTACTGTCCACCATCTTAAAGTTCAGAAATTTGGCGGCTACAAATTTCTTCATCCCAGCATCTTCAGTGTACTTCTTTTCAAGAGCAAGCCAAAGCTCCTTCGAAGTTGCAGCAGTACTGTAGACATTGTATAAGTCGTCCTCCAGTCCATTCAGAATGTAGTTTTTACATAGAAAATCAGAATGCTTCCATGCCTCAATAACAACGAAACGTTCATTTCAAGAGTATCGTCTGTCGGGACAGGAACATCCTCCTTAATGAATCGTTGCAAACTCAGCGTGGTCAGATAAAAGAACATCTTTTGCTGCCACCTTTTGAAGTCAATCCCGCCAAACTTTCCCGGCTTTTCAGCCGGTGCTGGCGCAGGAGCCGGTGCAGATGCAGGGCGGCTGGAGCTTGCACCAATAGAAGCATTTGGTGTACCAGAAACACCGTTGTTATTTTCTATGCTCGTCATTATTCTGTAAAAACAAAATAATACAGTCAGATTCAAACAATCTGATTTAATGTACAGTGAAGATTTTATATCTTCAAACTGATTTAATGTACAGTGAAGTTTTTATATCTTCAAACTGCAAATAATAATATAAATATTTTAATAATCCGGAAGTTTTTAATCTTCTGAACGGATTAAACACACAATAATTTTAATAATCCGTTGAAGTATTTAAATCTTTAAAAACGGAATATTAAATTTGGAGTAGAAAATCTTTTCGGATTTTAGTCTACACAACAGTTTGGAGTAGAAAATCTTTTCAGATTTTAGTCTCCACAAACAGCCTATTATCGATTAGCAGACCAAAATACAAATTAGATTTCTTAAGATTGTTATATGTCTGCACTTTCGATAATGACCAAAACAGAAATAGATGAAGTAGAAAAATTCCAAGCCAACAGTATACACTGCCTGTCCTTAAGAAATCTAATCCCCTCACAATTACCCAAGGTTTGTGGATTAATTTCTCCCAGGATAGAATGGAATTATCCTCACTGTGATAGCGGTAATTCAAATCACAGTGAACAGCGAACTCAAATAATGGTAGCAAATCACACTGACTCAGAACTTACTTTTGTTTTGAAAACAAATGCAAATGGTAATGAGAGAGAGAGAGTATGAAATTTTTGGATGATTAAAATGAGGCAAAATGCCTCTCTATTTATAGCCACAAGATTTGGAGTGAAAAGGCATGAAGGTGTCTTTTGGTGAAATGGTTGTTCATGAAAGGCAGCCTTCAAGGTGGTTGTTCAATGAAAAGGTACCTTTTCATTGGTGAAGTAGCTCTTCATGAAAGGCAGCCTTCAAAGTGGCTGTTCAATGAAAGCACCCTTTCATTTGGAATGACGTTACAGCAGCCCACCTTTGGAATATTTGCATAAATAGTCCACTTTTTAATTTCGTTACGAAACCGGCTCCATATCAAATATTAATATAAAATATTAATATTTATTTCATTTCCCATTCACACCAATTTACCTTCCTTCCAAACCCAACAGATAGGCTGAGTTGGATGGGGTCACAGTCATGAGGTACATAGTAAATGTTGTTGATGATAGTGGCGATGGAAAAATACAGGACTAGGATGTTAGTGGACTCAATGATGTTGAAGATCATAGAGGTCAAGGAAGAGGAAGTTGCAGCCATTGTGGTGGAGGCCTAGTATGGACCAGCATTGGAGGGTGTGCTCACAAGGTAGTTCGCAGTTCAGGAGCATATTTTACAAGATATGCAAGAGTAGGAAGAGAGGAAATCTGACGAGGAGAAAGTTGTTCAAGTTAGAGGAAAGTTCTGAGGGAAAATGAAAGATATGTATCTCAATCAGTGATATTTCCAACTTTTCTTTTGATTAATTTCTGGTTCATTCAAAGTCTATCAAACTAATTCTTTTATCTTGTAGTGAATGTTGAAGTTGCTTTTGAAGATGATGCATGACAGGACAAAATGAGAAGAGTGGAGAAGAGAGAGAAGAATGAAGTTGTAGTTGCTAGAGAAGATGAAAAATAAGAAATTGAAGTTGAAGTTTGTGGAGGATATAAAGAAAGGAATGACAAAGAAGAATGTGTTGAATGTGGAAAAGAGACTGGGAATAATGTAAAGATGCAAATGCAGAAAAACGGGAGGATGAAGTTGATGTGTTCGATGAGATCGTGAATCAAGTGCTGGTGGATCTGAATGAGACACTAGATTCATAGATTGATGGGGGTGTTGTGGGCTCTCGTGAAGTTCTTTGAGCTGTTTTAAGCTATAGGTCATAATAAACAAGTTGTATTTTTGTAGTCATGGTTAACCATGGACAATCACATGACGGTTAACCTTTTTTTTTTGTGGTGGAATATTTTTTAGGTGGTTGGTTCATTGTTTATTTTTTGCGTCGTTATCCATGGATAACATTAATTTGGTTAACCACAAGCTATAATTAAAGTAACATTTCATTATCAATATTTTATCATGGTTCTATGTTTAATTTTGTTTGCCACTAACATATTTCAAGTTGAATACATTGTCAAGAGAAAATTTGGTTTGCATGTTAACATTATTGCAACTTTTCATGGTACGGTAAGCAAAACAAGTAGAATAACGAAAGTAGACTTTAGAACAAATTGTACATAATAAAAAGTAAGGGTAACGATTGTACATTTTCCTTAAGCATTGTTAAGTTCAACAAAAAAGACAACATTTTCCCTAGGGATAATTACACTAAAAGACAAGCAAAAGACGAAAATTACAAAAAATGTCTCATATTTCCGAATCTTACTCGAGTTGTCACCCTTTTCCTGAAATAGCAGTCTGCCGCAAGTTTATACAAGTTTATACAATTTTATACAAATTTATACACGTGTATAAAATTGTATAGATTTATATAAGTGTGTATATGCGAGTGAATAAATCTGTATATTAAGGATGTTTATATATATTTTTTTACTTTTTTGTGTATATTTTTGTATTTCTCTCATTGCTACATATTTATATATGTATATTCATGTATAATTTAATTTTAAGAGGGAGATTTGTGTGTATAAACTTGTCCAAAGCAATGATTTAAACGCAATAAACAACATAAATTCAGTAAAATACAAAAAAGTAATGACACCATTGGCGGAGAAGGTGTTTGCCGGTGGCTTAGTGGATGGGGAGGGGAAAATTTGATAGCTAGGGTGTTTTTTATGAAGGAGTGCTAAAATTTTTAATTTTAGGGATGAGTGCTATGCATGAAAAAAAATATGATCTCCTATTTGTAATTTTGGGTAGTGGGCTGCCTATTTTTGAAAATTTCCCTTTTCCTTAAGCATTATCAAGAAGACCCAACAAGTCAAAACAAACCTAACTGGTCCATTTAAATATTAAGTAGATTATGAAACCAAGAACCATCGACTTCATCAAGGTCTATATTCAATCCCTCTGCATTTAACTATCTTTCAATATGACTTTCACCTAATCTCCCTGATCTTCAAACTTGTTCAACAGAGCTCTCTATAAATTCAAATTCTCTTCAGCTTGTTTTAGCCTTCTAACTAATTTTGCAGTAACCCTAATTGCTTTTTTAAGTAGTAGTCCATCATACCATCTAAAATAATTGCACCCCCCATTTTGCTGTATTAACAAAAAAATATCTGTACAATAACAACTAAATTAATTTGTTAACGAATTGTCATTAATGTCGGTATGACACACTTTTGACATTTTACAAGTCCAAAATATGCGGCTAGGGTTAGCTACCGTACGTGGGGTCTTCAATCTCATATGTTCGCCGCATTGACAAATATCGAGTTTCTCTGAATAGATATTATAACTCTATAAAGTCTGACTCATGATATTGTGGGTGCAGACTTATGAAGTTATGAGATTTGAAGAGATAATGAATTTGAAGAATTGAGAGCAAAGTAGGAGTTATTTGTTTGTGTTAAGAATATCTGAGGGTTTGAGGGATACATTAAGATCTTTAACTGAGGTTCAAATTTTTGGTTGGGGTAAAATCATGAATTTTTATTTGGGGGTTGTAGTTAAATTTTCAAACTTTTGAAATTTCAGACAATCGAGAAATGGGATCCCGATTTGGGGGTAGGATATTTATTATTGTCACTTGTTGGTACATTATAAATTTATTCCTTTTTGTACCGTAAAATATGCATTTCTATAATGGACGAAAATGCAATAGATTATCAACGCTGACACCTAAAAATTAAAATAATAATTTTTTTGACTAATTTAAAGTAAGTAATAATAGAACAAACTTAGACGGATCCGGCAGCATGGGGTTAACAAGATTTACTGGTGACCCAACCCTGGCAAGGAGTGGCTGAACCCAAAATTAGGTTCAACAACAGCCCTAAACGCCATCCTCGGCTAAGCGGGCAAACAACAGAACCTTGGTTCTGGCGTTCAACCTTCCGCCTGGGTTGTATATCCAACCATACTTTTAATACCACCACCTGCTGAGATTCTAATCTTAATTTGTTATTTAGAATCATTTTACCCCAGTAGCCTAGTGTGATAGAGCTCAACACTTAATAATTTTAGCCTATCATTTAGGCCAAATAGCAATATTTAAAATTGTTAAATTAAACAAAATTTAAAGAACTTTGAATACCTTGAATTGCGTTCAGCAAATAGAGGAGTTTATTATGACTTTAAAATTTTTACAATGGGAGATTTTCTAATAGAGAGAGAGATGTATTTTCTGAAGCTTGTCTATGTACAAAGCTTGCCATCTCTTATATAGGCAAATTCTAGGAAAAATAAAGCTAGCATGGCCCAAACCTTTACAAATGGCCGGCTAAAAATTAAAGTATGGAAAACATGGCCGACAAGTGGCCAATAATTTTGTAACTTTATTAAAGCTACTTTATTAAAGCTACTTTATAAAAGTTGAAGATTTCTTCAATAATTCTCTATGCCTTGTCTTTTCCTTTGGTGTTGTGCTTTTTGGAGAAAGATGCTTCCCCAGCTACTTTCGTCATTTCTTCACCAGCTATCTGTGTCATGATGTTAGTGATATAATCATCCACATCATTGTCAGTGATTGACTGAGATTCTCCTGCCAAACACTGTTCTTCTTCATCTTCTGTGTTATTCGCAGAGGCCATAGATGCATCCGAAGGAATTTCAATCTCAAGATTTTTTATTAAATCTTTTGTAACTTCTTCAAAATACGAAGCTAGAATTTCCGCTTTTGTCATCAGCCCTTTCTTCATTTGGATCTTATTAATTATGTGTTGATAGGGACTTGGAGTATTTTGCTGTTTCATATGATCAGTCTGTTTATATTCCTCAATTGATTGTTTTATATGATCAATCGTATCCTGACACTGCATATGACCATCAGATGTTTTCTGGATCATTTTTTTCCAAAATCATGTATAAAAATTCCTGTATAAAGCAGGAATATTTTGTGGAGTATAATCCACTTCCACGGTCCATTTCATTATCCATGGAATAGAGTATTCAATGAAGAAATTCATATAACAACTTCCTTCAATTAGAGTATTACCCCTTTGTAATTCTTGAATTTTTGGAGATACCTCCAACCAATCAGTATATAAACTGAGCAATGGTTCTGGTAGTATTTTAACGGTAGGACCATAAGTAATCCACCATTGAGAAAACCAGTTTGGTATATTGCTTTGTTTATAAACTTCTCCACATATTTTTATAAACCAAGAATGTTTTCTATTATCATTTTCGTATAATAAAGCTTTATGAAAGCTTTCAACATAATCCCAGTAATTGAATTTCACTGGAACTTTCTGTTCAGGATGGATATAACTTCTTTCAGTCAGGGTGCTCAAACCCCATTCTTCTGGCAATATAATATGTTTGATTATAATCTTGGAAAAGTTATAAACTTTTCTTGTGTTTGCTGGATAAAAATGCGATATTTCGCATGATCCTGTGCCTGAGAGTATCATCTCATAATGAGCTCTGTACTTATAAGTACAGCTTGGGTATGATGTATTATTCAGATATTTTGCCATTAATTTCCATGGCTCATCCTTCCATTGAAGGTCTCGATGTTCAAGGAATAATATTAACTCCTTGTAGTCTATTTTGACATATGATTGTATGTTTTCATTGTCATCTTCTATTATAACAGAAGAGTACGATTCTGGCATATTAGCCTTTTCGCCATTTTGCTTTTCCTGCGAATTTTTCCATTCCAAGAACTGCTGATACTGTTGGTATGACATAGTATCATCCTTTTTATTATTTGATGAGGAGGATCCTGTCAAATCTTCGGCTATAAGCCTTTGTTTTCCCAATTGGGCTAATACAGCACCTCTACCGGTGCCTCTTCCTTTGTTTCCTCTTCCTCTATTAGAGGTTGAGTTGCCGTAACCAGGGCGCATAATCTGCACATGATAATTCATAAACCTATTAGGCCAGAAACATAGGATAATTATCCAAAATATTACGGATTCCCATTATGTCCGTATCTATCTCCTTAATTCTATTAATAATCCTTTGAAGGATACTTGAGATATTATCTGTATCTTCTTCAATAAAATAATCTGCTTTCGATAATAAATCCATGGACTCCTTTTCCCAGTATTTTAACTTCTTTTTTGTATTAAGCAAATTCCAATATAATATTCTCATTTGTCTTGATATAATCTGGTGCTGGCAATAAGGGCAATAAACATTTCTACGCCTGCACATATCTGATTGTCTGCACATAAAATGTTAGTAATTAATCACCTTTAACTAGACAGATATTCTCTAGTTAAAAAATCAGGAAGACTATTTTCTTCTCCTTTTTTATATTGGATTTCAAAATCAAATGGGGCCAACAATGCCTGCCATCTTGCAAACATTTGTTTAGAAACATCATGCTTACAATCTTTATTAAACATAAATTTAGCTGATTGACAATCAGTCTTTATAATGAATTTTTGGTTATATAAATCACCTTGAAATTTTAATACACATTTTACTATAGCAAGTATTTCTTTTGCCACAGTTGCATAATTTTTCTGGCTATTATTCCATTTACCAGAATGAAATTGAACTAAATATTCAATTTTTTCTTCTGGAGAGTATTGCTTTAAAATACCTCCATAACCAATGTCAGAAGCATCAGTTTCAATTATTTTTGGCCAAGTAGGATTAGCCAATGTAAGACAAGGAAGATTCTTTACTCTTTCCTTGATCTTCTGGACTGTTTTAGTATGAGCATCAGTCCAAGGCTTTGGAATCTTTTTCAATCTATCATATAAGATAGCTGTATCTTTAGCAAGATTCTCATAAAATGGAGCAATATAATTTAAACTCCCTAGAAATCTCTGTAATTGAGTTTTATCTGTTATAATATCAGGAAATTTAGAAGCAAATTCAATACTTCTATTAATAGGTATAATCTTTCCTTTTTCAATATTATGACCAAGGAATCTTATATTTGTTTGAAATAAAAACATTTTCGGTTTAGATATAACCAAACCATTTTGTATAATTATTTTCTTAAATAATTCAAGATGCTTGAAATGCATTTCAATAGTATTTGAAAATACTAATATATCGTCAATATAAACGATAATAAAGTTGCTATAAGGAATGAATATATCATTCATAATTTTCTGAAATTCAGAAGGAGCATTTTTTAATCCAAATGGCATAACATTCCATTCGACCTGTCCTATTGGGACATTAAAAGCAGTTTTATACCTGTCAGCTTCAGCTACCTGAATTTGCCAATATCCTGATTTTAAATCAAATTTAGAAAATATAATGGCATTATGAAGCCTATCCAATAGATCCTTTTTATTAGGAATAGGATATCTAATCCATTTCAAAACTTTATTCAAAGGTTTATAGTTTATGACTAACCTTGGAACTCCTCTTTCTTGTTCAGCATATTTATTAACATAAAAAGCTGTACAAGACCATGGGGATTTTGAAGATCGAATAAGACCTTTATGTAATAAAGAATCTATTTCCTTTTTACATAATTCCAAATATTCTGAATTCATTTGGCAAGGTCTTGCCTTAGTAGGAATACTATTAGTTTCAGAAAACTCTTCCTCATATGGAAGTGTAACTACATGCTTTTTCCTATTCCAAAAAGCATTTGGATGTTCACTACAAATTTGTAATGAAAACTGATTTATCATAAAATCAATTTTTTCCCTCAATTTGGGATTTTTTAAAATCTCATCGATATTTAAAGTATAAATTTCTTGTTTAAGAAAATTGATATGCTGACTTTTCTTAGCTAGCATATCTTTTAACTGGTTTAAAACTCTAGTAATAGGTTCAGTTATAAACTGAAAAATAATAGGTTTTCCTTGAAAAGTTCCTATTATCCCTTCTTTATCAATCCTAGTAATAGGAAATATTTTTTGTAAAAAGGGTGTTCCTAATATAACTTGGTTAGACATATTTTTTATTAAAACAAAGCTTTGAGGTATACATACCTTATTTGTGCATATAGAAGCTGTTGGCAATTTGTACTCAATCTGCATTTTCTCACCATTAGCAGACCTTAAACTATGAGTAGTCTTATGAAAATATCGTGAAGGAATTAATCCTTCTTGAACACAATTTAAATCTGCTCCACTATCAACAAGAGCTATAAATTCTTTTTTGAAATTATAATCAATAAGAAGAGTAATTTTTATGAAAAACTATTGTGAAGTAAAAACTTCTAAAGTGGTTAGAAATTCTCTTTTCCCGATATCCTGCATGTCACTAAAAATGTTAATAATATTTTCATCAAGATTTTCAAAATTAGAAGGGGTAAGGATTTCATCCTTTTCTTTACCTTTTCCTTCAATTCTGGAAATCCTTTGTTCTAATATCCTATTTTCCTTCTTGAGATTATAAATCTCCTGTTTAAGGTTATAAACCTCTTTTTCCAAATCCTGAGACGTAGTAGGTGAACTACTATGACTCATTTTTCTTTGTTCTAGAAGTCTTTTAACTTCTTTCATGGTGTATGGAGTATTATCCATAGGGGCATAAAAACCCTTTTTCAATCCTTCGGATTCCTTCTGTTCGAAATTTCCTTTGATCTGATCGATAAGTTTAGATCTAACTTCGGAATCCTGTACCATCTTCAATAATTCTATTAAATTATCATTATCCAAAGTGTTAAGACTAAATTGAGAAAATAAATTATAAAATTCATCATTTTCTTCATTATCACAAGGTTGTCCAATCTTGCAAGGATCACATTCATCCTTAGAACTAGTGACAATATCACTTTCATCCTGAAAGACTTTATTTAGTTCTTCCTTGGTAAGGATATTTTCCTCACCTGGACCCGATATTTCTGGTTCAGAATTTAATAAGATCTTGCATAAAGAATCCTTCAGATCTTGATCTATATTAAGAGCCTCGATCTTTTTCTTTACTTTGCAATCTTTATAATAGTGACCAAATCTTCCACACTTATAACAATTTTGTGAATCTTTTGATCTAGCAATATCCTTTTGCTTTTTAAAAGCCTTTTTCCTTCTAGCACGTTTTTCTGTGCGTCTTTCTAAATATTTTTGTCTCCTTTCCTGGTAGTCATGCTTCTTACCAGTCTTGCTTTTATGAAGCTTATGAGACTTCGATTTGGTTCGTGGATCATCCATACCAAATTGTCCACAAAATTCACCCAACTGTTGTCTTTCATTAAGACGATGGCGTTTGAGCTCCTGATTTAGCTTAATTTCATTACATAACGCCAATCCTTCTTGGATACATATTCCAACTAAACTTCCATAAGTATGCTCATCATAATTAATATGAACTCCCCCTTGTCTAAGAGCTTTCTTAACTCTTTCTGCAAAGAGGTTAGGAAGTCCATCTATAAATTTGGATTTCCAATGAGTGCTATTACACTCTGGTAACTCCATAACTCTGCAAAGAAATGTATCTTTATAAAGTCTAAATGAAGTTAAAGTCTTACATCTCATATTCTGTAAGAGGGTTCTAATAGTCTCACTATTATCAGACCATCTTCCTGAAAAGTGTTCAATTATATTAACAACCAACGAATAAACAGCATTAGAATTATCAGCTGTAGATGTTCCTGGTTCACTTTTAACTGCATTTAAAATTTCATTTCGCTGGTCAACAGTGAGATAATTATCCCACCACCCTTTTAATTGACCAGTAAAACCTGCAACAATCATATTGGCAACAGTTTTATCACTATTACCATTAGTTTTACAGATAGTGCTATACATCATCATTCTATGTATAACAATATACATCTGCCTATTGGTATGACCATCAATGTTCCACTCATAAATTTGCTTACCACTGAAGCTATTAGGAGCATACATATCATCATGTTCTTCGAATAGTACATCCTGAGGAGTAGGCCTCGGGTAGTAAAATATTCTTTGTCTTGGTTTTTCAGCAAATTTTGAATTATAAGAAGACTTTAGTTTATTAATTTGATCAAAAGTCAATTCAGGAAAATCATTATCAGAAAATTCATTATCACTCCCCTCTGTATTAATTAGAGGCTTTAGAGATAATTCTTTAAATTTTTCATTTAAAAACTTTTCTATATTAGATGCATCAGGTTTTATTTTAAAATTTTCAACATCAGGAGGAGGTTGAATGGTTGGAATGGCTACCCGTGGTGGCTCTTCCAATTTTTCTTTTCCTGATGTACTGGCAGTATTACTGCTCATCGATAATAATTTATCTACTTTATCATGCAAAGACGCAATATGTTCACCCAATATAAGAACATAAATATTTGTATAATTCTGCTGTTTCAACATTATATTAATGTGTCTAACAGTAATTTGAAGAGTATTATCTTCAATCATTGCAGAAAAAGCTGCAAAATCAATCATTTTTCCCTCCTTCTTTATTTTAAAAGGTTGCTGTGGAGGTAATACGGCATCAATGATTTTACCATTTGATAATTCAAATTGTCTTTCCAAAACAGCAATATTATTTGCTATATATTTTCCCATAAACCATGGAATGAAAGATATAATTTTATTAACATTCTCAAGATCTTTATAAAATTCTTCTTGAAAATCATTTTGTTCAGTTTTATTAAAACTCTTAAAAAACCATTTTCTAAATTGTTCCCATCTGGGTTTATAAAAATCCTCAGATATCTTCTTTCTTGCGGGTGATCCCCGACTAAAATCAATTGTAGACTTAAGATCCATTAAATTTCACCAAAATCCATTTCAGATGCAGTTATGTCTACATCGTTTATTTGTTGTTCCTTTATAGGAGCAACAGGAGTAACAATATTATTTTTATCAATTTTCAAAGTATGATATCTAGGCACTTCCTCTCTTAACTGGGAAGTAGAAGCTCTAGAAGGAGTTTGAACAATATAATCAATAGGAGAAATATAAGAATGATGTAATGAATTAGATCTAGATAAACCTTGAAAACTAGACCTGTCAGATTTCATATCCATCCTACTTATAACCTCTTCAGGTTCAAACCTGATTCTTACATTTCCTTCTGGAGTTTGTTCAATTCCAGTTAGATCTATATTTTTAAAGTCCTTTGGAGGAACCACTTCCTCCATGACCCACTCTTTAGGGAAATCTATTTCATCCCATTTGATAGGTCTTCTGGTAGTAATTTTAGATTTACCAAAATTAGTTTCCATTAAAATAGTTTCATTTTTAAAATCCATAATTTTACACATAGGATTCAAAGTATATAGTGGCTTAAAATAAATCCTATAACAGATACATATTACTTCTGTATTAGGCATATAATCATAACCATGTAATTTAACATTTAAAACCAAAGCTTTTAAAGCATTTTCATCCGACAACGATATCTGTAAATTCGGATAAGCATTAAAATATACTGGGCCATAAGCCAAACTTGATTGAACAATCCCTATGAGGGATTTCTTCCAATTATGGTTTCTACCATCCCTGAGAGCAGCTATAAAACTTTCAGGTAAACCTCTTAAGGTTAAAGGTTTAAAAGCAACTTGAATTAAACCAATATGAATGAATCTATGAGTATGCATATACGGTGTTAAATCATGCTCAGACAATAAATTAAAAGTAGCATGATCGCTATCAACCGTGATCGTTTCTTCAGTAGTTTTCACTACCTGTTTTAAACCTAATTTTTCAAAGGTTCCTAGCTGGTATATCAGCCTAGGTTGAACTTTAGGAATAGTCCATTTATTAAGTAAATCTAAATGCTGTGGCATTTCATATTCTTCTTTTCTACTGTTTTTAACAGTACTTTTATTCCTAATGATATTCATTAGAAAAATAAGTGTTGAACTCTTCACCTATTGCTACTGTGCACCATGGCTCTGATACCAAACTTAGACGGATCCGGCAGCATGGGGTTAACAAGATTTACTGGTGACCCATCTAAATGCTGTGGCATTTCAAAGTTCTTTAAATTTTGTTTAATTTAACAATTTTAAATATTGCTATTTGGCCTAAATGATAGGCTAAAATTATTAAGTGTTGAGCTCTATCACACTAGGCTACTGGGGTAAAATGATTCTAAATAACAAATTAAGATTAGAATCTCAGCAGGTGGTGGTATTAAAAGTATGGTTGGATATACAACCCAGGCGGAAGGTTGAACGCCAGAACCAAGGTTCTGTTGTTTGCCCGCTTAGCCGAGGATGGCGTTTAGGGCTGATGTTGAACCTAATTTTGGGTTCAGCCACTCCTTGCCAGGGTTGGGTCACCAGTAAATCTTGTTAACCCCATGCTGCCGGATCCGTCTAAGTTTGGTATCTCATTAGAAAAATAAAACTACTGTTAAAAACAGTAGAAAAGAAGAATATGAAATGCCACAGCATTTAGATTTACTTAATAAATGGACTATTCCTAAAGTTCAACCTAGGCTGATATAACAGCTAGGAACCTTTGAAAAATTAGGTTTAAAACAGGTAGTGAAAACTACTGAAGAAACGATCACGGTTGATAGCGATCATGCTACTTTTAATTTATTGTCTGAGCATGATTTAACACCGTATATGCATACTCATAGATTCATTCATATTGGTTTAATTCAAGTTGCTTTTAAACCTTTAACCTTAAGAGGTTTACCTGAAAGTTTTATAGCTGCTCTCAGGGATGGTAGAAACCATAATTGGAAGAAATCCCTCATAGGGATTGTTCAATCAAGTTTGGCTTATGGCCCAGTATATTTTAATGCTTATCCGAATTTACAGATATCGTTGTCGGATGAAAATGCTTTAAAAGCTTTGGTTTTAAATGTTAAATTACATGGTTATGACTATATGCCTAATACAGAAGTAATATGTATCTGTTATAGGATTTATTTTAAGCCACTATATACTTTGAATCCTATGTGTAAAATTATGGATTTTAAAAATGAAACTATTTTAATGGAAACTAATTTTGGTAAATCTAAAATTACTACCAGAAGACCTATCAAATGGGATGAAATAGATTTCCCTAAAGAGTGGGTCATGGAGGAAGTGGTTCCTCCAAAGGACTTTAAAAATATAGATCTAACTGGAATTGAACAAACTCCAGAAGGAAATGTAAGAATCAGGTTTGAACCTGAAGAGGTTATAAGTAGGATGGATATGAAATCTGACAGGTCTAGTTTTCAAGGTTTATCTAGATCTAATTCATTACATCATTCTTATATTTCTCCTATTGATTATATTGTTCAAACTCCTTCTAGAGCTTCTACTTCCCAGTTAAGAGAGGAAGTGCCTAGATATCATACTTTGAAAATTGATAAAAATAATATTGTTACTCCTGTTGCTCCTATAAAGGAACAACAAATAAACGATGTAGACATAACTGCATCTGAAATGGATTTTGGTGAAATTTAATGGATCTTAAGTCTACAATTGATTTTAGTCGGGGATCACCCGCAAGAAAGAAGATATCTGAGGATTTTTATAAACCCAGATGGGAACAATTTAGAAAATGGTTTTTTAAGAGTTTTAATAAAACTGAACAAAATGATTTTCAAGAAGAATTTTATAAAGATCTTGAGAATGTTAATAAAATTATATCTTTCATTCCATGGTTTATGGGAAAATATATAGCAAATAATATTGCTGTTTTGGAAAGACAATTTGAATTATCAAATGGTAAAATCATTGATGCCGTATTACCTCCACAGCAACCTTTTAAAATAAAGAAGGAGGGAAAAATGATTGATTTTGCAGCTTTTTCTGCAATGATTGAAGATAATACTCTTCAAATTACTGTTAGACACATTAATATAATGTTGAAACAGCAGAATTATACAAATATTTATGTTCTTATATTGGGTGAACATATTGCGTCTTTGCATGATAAAGTAGATAAATTATTATCGATGAGCAGTAATACTGCCAGTACATCAGGAAAAGAAAAATTGGAAGAGCCACCACGGGTAGCCATTCCAACCATTCAACCTCCTCCTGATGTTGAAAATTTTAAAATAAAACCTGATGCATCTAATATAGAAAAGTTTTTAAATGAAAAATTTAAAGAATTATCTCTAAAGCCTCTAATTAATACAGAGGGGAGTGATAATGAATTTTCTGATAATGATTTTCCTGAATTGACTTTTGATCAAATTAATAAACTAAAGTCTTCTTATAATTCAAAATTTGCTGAAAAACCAAGACAAAGAATGTTTTACTACCCGAGGCCTACTCCTCAGGATGTACTATTCGAAGAACAGGATGATATGTATGCTCCTAATAGCTTCAGTGGTAAGCAAATTTATGAGTGGAACATTGATGGTCATACCAATAGGCAGATGTATATTGTTATACATAGAATGATGATGTATAGCACTATCTGTAAAACTAATGGTAATAGTGATAAAACTGTTGCCAATATGATTGTTGCAGGTTTTACTGGTCAATTAAAAGGGTGGTGGGATAATTATCTCACATACCAAACTTAGACGGATCCGGGCAGCATGGGGTTAACAAGATTTACTGGTGACCCAACCCTGGCAAGGAGTGGCTGAACCCAAAATTAGGTTCAACAACAGCCCTAAACGCCATCCTCGGCTAAGCGGGCAAACAACAGAACCTTGGTTCTGGCGTTCAACCTTCCGCCTGGGTTGTATATCCAACCATACTTTTAATACCACCACCTGCTGAGATTCTAATCTTAATTTGTTATTTAGAATCATTTTACCCCAGTAGCCTAGTGTGATAGAGCTCAACACTTAATAATTTTAGCCTATCATTTAGGCCAAATAGCAATATTTAAAATTGTTAAATTAAACAAAATTTAAAGAACTTTGAATACCTTGAATTGCGTTCAGCAAATAGAGGAGTTTATTATGACTTTAAAATTTTTACAATGGGAGATTTTCTAATAGAGAGAGAGAGATGTATTTTCTGAAGCTTGTCTATGTACAAAGCTTGCCATCTCTTATATAGGCAAATTCTAGGAAAAATAAAGCTAGCATGGCCCAAACCTTTACAAATGGCCGGCTAAAAATTAAAGTATGGAAAACATGGCCGACAAGTGGCCAATAATTTTGTAACTTTATTAAAGCTACTTTATAAAAGTTGAAGATTTCTTCAATAATTCTCTATGCCTTGTCTTTTCCTTTGGTGTTGTGCTTTTTGGAGAAAGATGCTTCCCCAGCTACTTTCGTCATTTCTTCACCAGCTATCTGTGTCATGATGTTAGTGATATAATCATCCACATCATTGTCAGTAATTGACTGAGATTCTCCTGCCAAACACTGTTCTTCTTCATCTTATGTGTTATTCGTAGAGGCCATAGATGCATCCGAAGGAATTTCAATCTCAAGATTTTTTATTAAATCTTTTTTAACTTTTTCAAAATACGAAGCTAGAATTTCCGCTTTTGTCATCAGCCCTTTCTTCATTTGGATCTTATTAATTATGTGTTGATAGGGACTTGGAGTATTTTGCTGTTTCATATGATCAGTCTGTTTATATTCCTCAATTGATTGTTTTATATGATCAATCGTATTCTGACACTGCATATGACCATCAGATGTTTTCTGGATCATTTTTTTCCAAAATCTTGTATAAAAATTCCTGTATAAAGCAGGAATATTTTGTGGAGTATAATCCACTTCCACGGTCCATTTCATTATCCATGGAATAGAGTATTCAATGAAGAAATTCATATAACAACTTCCTTCAATTAGAGTATTACCCCTTTGTAATTCTTGAATTTTTGGAGATACCTCCAACCAATCAGTATATAAACTGAGCAATGGTTCTGGTAGTATTTTAACGGTAGGACCATAAGTAATCCACCATTGAGAAAACCAGTTTGGTATATTGCTTTGTTTATAAACTTCTCCACATATTTTTATAAACCAAGAATGTTTTGTATTATCATTTTCGTATAATAAAGCTTTATGAAAGCTTTCAACATAATCCCAGTAATTGAATTTCACTGGAACTTTCTGTTCAGGATGGATATAACTTCTTTCAGTCAGGGTGCTCAAACCCCATTCTTCTGGCAATATAATATGTTTGATTATAATCTTGGAAAAGTTATAAACTTTTCTTGTGTTTGCTGGATAAAAATGCGATATTTCGCATGATCCTGTGCCTGAGAGTATCATCTCATAATGAGCTCTGTACTTATAAGTACAGCTTGGGTATGATGTATTATTCAGATATTTTGCCATTAATTTCCATGGCTCATCCTTCCATTGAAGGTCTCGATGTTCAAGGAATAATATTAACTCCTTGTAGTCTATTTTGACATATGATTGTATGTTTTCATTGTCATCTTCTATTATAACAGAAGAGTACGATTCTGGCATATTAGCCTTTTCGCCATTTTGCTTTTCCTGCGAATTTTTCCATTCCAAGAACTGCTGATACTGTTGGTATGACATAGTATCATCCTTTTTATTATTTGATGAGGAGGATCCTGTCAAATCTTCGGCTATAAGCCTTTGTTTTCCCAATTGGGCTAATACAGCACCTCTACCGGTGCCTCTTCCTTTGTTTCCTCTTCCTCTATTAGAGGTTGAGTTGCCGTAACCAGGGCGCATAATCTGCACATGATAATTCATAAACCTATTAGGCCAGAAACATAGGATAATTATCCAAAATATTACGGATTCCCATTATGTCCGTATCTATCTCCTTAATTCTATTAATAATCCTTTGAAGGATACTTGAGATATTATCTGTATCTTCTTCAATAAAATAATCTGCTTTCGATAATAAATCCATGGACTCCTTTTCCCAGTATTTTAACTTCTTTTTTGTATTAAGCAAATTCCAATATAATATTCTCATTTGTCTTGATATAATCTGGTGCTGGCAATAAGGGCAATAAACATTTCTACGCCTGCACATATCTGATTGTCTGCACATAAAATGTTAGTAATTAATCACCTTTAACTAGACAGATATTCTCTAGTTAAAAAATCAGGAAGACTATTTTCTTCTCCTTTTTTATATTGGATTTCAAAATCAAATGGGGCCAACAATGCCTGCCATCTTGCAAACATTTGTTTAGAAACATCATGCTTACAATCTTTATTAAACATAAATTTAGCTGATTGACAATCAGTCTTTATAATGAATTTTTGGTTATATAAATCACCTTGAAATTTTAATACACATTTTACTATAGCAAGTATTTCTTTTGCCACAGTTGCATAATTTTTCTGGCTATTATTCCATTTACCAGAATGAAATTGAACTAAATATTCAATTTTTTCTTCTGGAGAGTATTGCTTTAAAATACCTCCATAACCAATGTCAGAAGCATCAGTTTCAATTATTTTTGGCCAAGTAGGATTAGCCAACGTAAGACAAGGAAGATTCTTTACTCTTTCCTTGATCTTCTGGACTGTTTTAGTATGAGCATCAGTCCAAGGCTTTGGAATCTTTTTCAATCTATCATATAAGATAGCTGTATCTTTAGCAAGATTCTCATAAAATGGAGCAATATAATTTAAACTCCCTAGAAATCTCTGTAATTGAGTTTTATCTGTTATAATATCAGGAAATTTAGAAGCAAATTCAATACTTCTATTAATAGGGATAATCTTTCCTTTTTCAATATTATGACCAAGGAATCTTATCTTTGTTTGAAATAAAAACATTTTCGGTTTAGATATAACCAAACCATTTTGTATAATTATTTTCTTAAATAATTCAAGATGCTTGAAATGCATTTCAATAGTATTTGAAAATACTAATATATCGTCAATATAAACGATAATAAAGTTGCTATAAGGAATGAATATATCATTCATAATTTTCTGAAATTCAGAAGGAGCATTTTTAATCCAAATGGCATAACATTCCATTCGAACTGTCCTATTGGGACATTAAAAGCAGTTTTATACCTGTCAGCTTCAGCTACCTGAATTTGCCAATATCCTGATTTTAAATCAAATTTAGAAAATATAATGGCATTATGAAGCCTATCCAATAGATCCTTTTTATTAGGAATAGGATATCTAATCCATTTCAAAACTTTATTCAAAGGTTTATAGTTTATGACTAACCTTGGAACTCCTCTTTCTTGTTCAGCATGTTTATTAACATAAAAAGCTGTACAAGACCATGGGGATTTTGAAGATCGAATAGGACCTTTATGTAATAAAGAATCTATTTTCTTTTTACATAATTCCAAATATTCTGAATTCATTTGGCAAGGTCTTGCCTTAGTAGGAATACTATTAGTTTCAGAAAACTCTTCCTCATATGGAAGTGTAACTACATGCTTTTTCCTATTCCAAAAAGCATTTGGATGTTCACTACAAATTTGTAATGAAAACTGATTTATCATAAAATCAATTTTTTCCCTCAATTTGGGATTTTTTAAAATCTCATCGATATTTAAAGTATAAATTTCTTGTTTAAGAAAATTGATATGCTGACTTTTCTTAGCTAGCATATCTTTTAACTGGTTTAAAACTCTAGTAATAGGTTCAGTTATAAACTGAAAAATAATAGGTTTTCCTTGAAAAGTTCCTATTATCCCTTCTTTATCAATCCTAGTAATAGGAAATATTTTTTGTAAAAAGGGTGTTCCTAATATAACTTGGTTAGACATATTTTTTATTAAAACAAAGCTTTGAGGTATACATACCTTATTTGTGCATATAGAAGCTGTTGGCAATTTGTACTCAATCTGCATTTTCTCACCATTAGCAGACCTTAAACTATGAGTAGTCTTATGAAAATATCGTGAAGGAATTAATCCTTCTTGAACACAATTTAAATCTGCTCCACTATCAACAAGAGCTATAAATTCTTTTTTGAAATTATAATCAATAAGAAGAGTAATTTTTATGAAAAACTTTTGTGAAGTAAAAACTTCTAAAGTGGTTAGAAATTCTCTTTTCCCGATATCCTGCATGTCACTAAAAATGTTAATAATATTTTCATCAGGATTTTCAAAATTAGTAGGGGTAAGGATTTCATCCTTTTCTTTACCTTTTCCTTCAATTCTAGAAATCCTTTGTTCTAATATCCTATTTTCCTTCTTGAGATTATAAATCTCCTGTTTAAGGTTATAAACCTCTTTTTCCAAATCCTGAGACGTAGTAGGTGAACTACTATGACTCATTTTTCTTTGTTCTAGAAGTCTTTTAACTTCTTTCATGGTGTATGGAGTATTATCCATAGGGGCATAAAAACCCTTTTTCAATCCTTCGAAATTTCCTTTGATCTGATCGATAAGTTTAGATCTAACTTCGGAATCCTGTACCATCTTCAATAATTCTATTAAATTATCATTATCCAAAGTGTTAAGACTAAATTGAGAAAATAAATTATAAAATTCATCATTTTCTTCATTATCACAAGGTTGTCCAATCTTGCAAGGATCACATTCATCCTCAGAACTAGTGACAATATCACTTTCATCCTGAAAGACTTTATTTAGTTCTTCCTTGGTAAGGATATTTTCCTCACCTGGATCTGATATTTCTGGTTCAGAATTTAATAAGATCTTGCATAAAGAATCCTTCAGATCTTGATCTATATTAAGAGCCTCGATCTTTTTCTTTACTTTGCAATCTTTATAATAGTGACCAAATCTTCCACACTTATAACAATTTTGTGAATCTTTTGATCTAGCAATATCCTTTTGCTTTTTAAAAGCCTTTTTCCTTCTAGCACGTTTTTCTGTGCGTCTTTCTAAATATTTTTGTCTCCTTTCCTGGTAGTCATGCTTCTTACCAGTCTTGCTTTTATGAAGCTTATGAGACTTCGATTTGGTTCGTTGATCATCCATACTAAATTGTCCACAAAATTCACCCAACTGTTGTCTTTCATTAAGACGATGGCGTTGGAGCTCCTGATTTAGCTTAATTTCATTACATAACGCCAATCCTTCTTGGATACATATTCCAACTAAACTTCCATAAGTATGCTCATCATAATTAATATGAACTCCCCCTTGTCTAAGAGCTTTCTTAACTCTTTCTGCAAAGAGGTTAGGAAGTCCATCTATAAATTTGGATTTCCAATGAGTGCTATTACACTCTGGTAACTCCATAACTCTGCAAAGAAATGTATCTTTATAAAGTCTAAATGAAGTTAAAGTCTTACATCTCATATTCTGTGAGAGGGTTCTAATAGTCTCACTATTATCAGACCATCTTCCTGAAAAGTGTTCAATTATATTAACAACCAACGAATAAACAGCATTAGAATTATCAGCTGTAGATGTTCCTGGTTCACTTTTAACTGCATTTAAAATTTCATTTCGCTGGTCAACAGTGAGATAATTATCCCACCACCCTTTTAATTGACCAGTAAAACCTGCAACAATCATATTGGCAACAGTTTTATCACTATTACCATTAGTTTTACAGATAGTGCTATACATCATCATTCTATGTATAACAATATACATCTGCCTATTGGTATGACCATCAATGTTCCACTCATAAATTTGCTTACCACTGAAGCTATTAGGAGCATACATATCATCCTGTTCTTCGAATAGTACATCCTGAGGAGTAGGCCTCGGGTAGTAAAACATTCTTTGTCTTGGTTTTTCAGTAAATTTTGAATTATAAGAAGACTTTAGTTTATTAATTTGATCAAAAGTCAATTCAGGAAAATCATTATCAGAAAATTCATTATCACTCCCCTCTGTATTAATTAGAGGCTTTAGAGATAATTCTTTAAATTTTTCATTTAAAAACTTTTCTATATTAGATGCATCAGGTTTTATTTTAAAATTTTCAACATCAGGAGGAGGTTGAATGGTTGGAATGGCTACCCGTGGTGGCTCTTCCAATTTTTCTTTTCCTGATGTACTGGCAGTATTACTGCTCATCGATAATAATTTATCTACTTTATCATGCAAAGACGCAATATGTTCACCCAATATAAGAACATAAATATTTGTATAATTCTGCTGTTTCAACATTATATTAATGTGTCTAACAGTAATTTGAAGAGTATTATCTTCAATCATTGCAGAAAAAGCTGCAAAATCAATCATTTTTCCCTCCTTCTTTATTTTAAAAGGTTGCTGTGGAGGTAATACGGCATCAATGATTTTACCATTTGATAATTCAAATTGTCTTTCCAAAACAGCAATATTATTTGCTATATATTTTCCCATAAACCATGGAATGAAAGATATAATTTTATTAACATTCTCAAGATCTTTATAAAATTCTTCTTGAAAATCATTTTGTTCAGTTTTATTAAAACTCTTAAAAAACCATTTTCTAAATTGTTCATCTTCTTTCGATAAGAAATCCATGGACTCCTTTTCCCAGTATTTTAACTTCTTTTTTGTATTAAGCAAATTCCAATATAATATTCTCATTTGTCTTGATATAATCTGGTGCTGGCAATAAGGGCAATAAACATTTCTACGCCTGCACATATCTGATTGTCTGCACATAAAATGTTAGTAATTAATCACCTTTAACTAGACAGATATTCTCTAGTTAAAAAATCAGGAAGACTATTTTCTTCTCCTTTTTTATATTGGATTTCAAAATCAAATGGGGCCAACAATGCCTGCCATCTTGCAAACATTTGTTTAGAAACATCATGCTTACAATCTTTATTAAACATAAATTTAGCTGATTGACAATCAGTCTTTATAATGAATTTTTGGTTATATAAATCACCTTGAAATTTTAATACACATTTTACTATAGCAAGTATTTCTTTTGCCACAGTTGCATAATTTTTCTGGCTATTATTCCATTTACTAGAATGAAATTGAACTAAATATTCAATTTTTTCTTCTGGAGAGTATTGCTTTAAAATACCTCCATAACCAATGTCAGAAGCATCAGTTTCAATTATTTTTGGCCAAGTAGGATTAGCCAACGTAAGACAAGGAAGATTCTTTACTCTTTCCTTGATCTTCTGGACTGTTTTAGTATGAGCATCAGTCCAAGCCTTTGGAATCTTTTTCAATCTATCATATAAGATAGCTGTATCTTTAGCAAGATTCTCATAAAATGGAGCAATATAATTTAAACTCCCTAGAAATCTCTGTAATTGAGTTTTATCTGTTATAATATCAGGAAATTTAGAAGCAAATTCAATACTTCTATTAATAGGTATAATCTTTCCTTTTTCAATATTATGACCAAGGAATCTTATCTTTGTTTGAAATAAAAATATTTTCGGTTTAGATAATACCTTGAATTGCGTTCAGCAAATAGAGGAGTTTATTATGACTTTAAAATTTTTACAATGGGAGATTTTCTAATAGAGAGAGAGATGTATTTTCTGAAGCTTGTCTATGTACAAAGCTTGCCATCTCTTATATAGGCAAATTCTAGGAAAAATAAAGCTAGCATGGCCCAAACCTTTACAAATGGCCGGCTAAAAATTAAAGTATGGAAAACATGGCCGACAAGTGGCCAATAATTTTGTAACTTTATTAAAGCTACTTTATTAAAGCTACTTTATAAAAGTTGAAGATTTCTTCAATAATTCTCTATGCCTTGTCTTTTCCTTTGGTGTTGTGCTTTTTGGAGAAAGATGCTTCCCCAGCTACTTTCTTCATTTCTTCACCAGCTATCTGTGTCATGATGTTAGTGATATAATCATCCACATCATTGTCAGTGATTGACTGAGATTCTCCTGCCATACACTGTTCTTCTTCATCTTCTGTGTTATTCGCAGAGGCCATAGATGCATCCGAAGGAATTTCAATCTCAAGATTTTTTATTAAATTTTTTTTAACTTCTTCAAAATACGAAGCTAGAATTTCCGCTTTTGTCATCAGCCCTTTCTTCATTTGGATCTTATTAATTATGTGTTGATAGGGACTTGGAGTATTTTGCTGTTTCATATGATCAGTCTGTTTATATTCCTCAATTGATTGTTTTATATGATCAATCGTATCCTGACACTGCATATGACCATCAGATGTTTTCTGGATCATTTTTTTCCAAAATCTTGTATAAAAATTCCTGTATAAAGCAGGAATATTTTGTGGAGTATAATCCACTTCCACGGTCCATTTCATTATCCATGGAATAGAGTATTCAATGAAGAAATTCATATAACAACTTCCTTCAATTAGAGTATTACCCCTTTGTAATTCTTGAATTTTTGGAGATACCTCCAACCAATCAGTATATAAACTGAGCAATGGTTCTGGTAGTATTTTAACGGTAGGACCATAAGTAATCCACCATTGAGAAAACCAGTTTGGTATATTGCTTTGTTTATAAACTTCTCCACATATTTTTATAAACCAAGAATGTTTTCTATTATCATTTTCGTATAATAAAGCTTTATGAAAGCTTTCAACATAATCCCAGTAATTGAATTTCACTGGAACTTTCTGTTCAGGATGGATATAACTTCTTTCAGTCAGGGTGCTCAAACCCCATTCTTCTGGCAATATAATATGTTTGATTATAATCTTGGAAAAGTTATAAACTTTTCTTGTGTTTGCTGGATAAAAATGCGATATTTCGCATGATCCTGTGCCTGAGAGTATCATCTCATAATGAGCTCTGTACTTATAAGTACAGCTTGGGTATGATGTATTATTCAGATATTTTGCCATTAATTTCCATGCCTCATCCTTCCATTGAAGGTCTCGATGTTCAAGGAATAATATTAACTCCTTGTAGTCTATTTTGACATATGATTGTATGTTTTCATTGTCATCTTCTATTATAACAGAAGAGTACGATTCTGGCATATTAGCCTTTTCGCCATTTTGCTTTTCCTGCGAATTTTTCCATTCCAAGAACTGCTGATACTGTTGGTATGACATAGTATCATCCTTTTTATTATTTGATGAGGAGGATCCTGTCAAATCTTCGGCTATAAGCCTTTGTTTTCCCAATTGGGCTAATACAGCACCTCTACCGGTGCCTCTTCCTTTGTTTCCTCTTCCTCTATTAGAGGTTGAGTTGCCGTAACCAGGGCGCATAATCTGCACATGATAATTCATAAACCTATTAGGCCAGAAACATAGGATAATTATCCAAAATATTACGGATTCCCATTATGTCCGTATCTATCTCCTTAATTCTATTAATAATCCTTTGAAGGATACTTGAGATATTATCTGTATCTTCTTCAATAAAATAATCTGCTTTCGATAATAAATCCATGGACTCCTTTTCCCAGTATTTTAACTTCTTTTTTGTATTAAGCAAATTCCAATATAATATTCTCATTTGTCTTGATATAATCTGGTGCTGGCAATAAGGGCAATAAACATTTCTACGCCTGCACATATCTGATTGTCTGCACATAAAATGTTAGTAATTAATCACCTTTAACTAGACAGATATTCTCTAGTTAAAAAATCAGGAAGACTATTTTCTTCTCCTTTTTTATATTGGATTTCAAAATCAAATGGGGCCAACAATGCTTGCCATCTTGCAAACATTTGTTTAGAAACATCATGCTTACAATCTTTATTAAACATAAATTTAGCTGATTGACAATCAGTCTTTATAATGAATTTTTGGTTATATAAATCACCTTGAAATTTTAATACACATTTTACTATAGCAAGTATTTCTTTTGCCACAGTTGCATAATTTTTCTGGCTATTATTCCATTTACCAGAATGAAATTGAACTAAATATTCAATTTTTTCTTCTGGAGAGTATTGCTTTAAAATACCTCCATAACCAATGTCAGAAGCATCAGTTTCAATTATTTTTGGCCAAGTAGGATTAGCCAACGTAAGACAAGGAAGATTCTTTACTCTTTCCTTGATCTTCTGGACTGTTTTAGTATGAGCATCAGTCTAAGGCTTTGGAATCTTTTTCAATCTATCATATAAGATAGCTGTATCTTTAGCAAGATTCTCATAAAATGGAGCAATATAATTTAAACTCCCTAGAAATCTCTGTAATTGAGTTTTATCTGTTATAATATCAGGAAATTTAGAAGCAAATTCAATACTTCTATTAATAGGTATAATCTTTCCTTTTTCAATATTATGACCAAGGAATCTTATCTTTGTTTGAAATAAAAACATTTTCGGTTTAGATATAACCAAACCATTTTGTATAATTATTTTCTTAAATAATTCAAGATGCTTGAAATGCATTTCAATAGTATTTGAAAATACTAATATATCGTCAATATAAACGATAATAAAGTTGCTATAAGGAATGAATATATCATTCATAATTTTCTGAAATTCAGAAGGAGCATTTTTAATCCAAATGGCATAACATTCCATTCGAACTGTCCTATTGGGACATTAAAAGCAGTTTTATACCTGTCAGCTTCAGCTACCTGAATTTGCCAATATCCTGATTTTAAATCAAATTTAGAAAATATAATGGCATTATGAAGCCTATCCAATAGATCCTTTTTATTAGGAATAGGATATCTAATCCATTTCAAAACTTTATTCAAAGGTTTATAGTTTATGACTAACCTTGGAACTCCTCTTTCTTGTTCAGCATGTTTATTAACATAAAAAGCTGTACAAGACCATGGGGATTTTGAAGATCGAATAGGACCTTTATGTAATAAAGAATCTATTTTCTTTTTACATAATTCCAAATATTCTGAATTCATTTGGCAAGGTCTTGCCTTAGTAGGAATACTATTAGTTTCAGAAAACTCTTCCTCATATGGAAGTGTAACTACATGCTTTTTCCTATTCCAAAAAGCATTTGGATGTTCACTACAAATTTGTAATGAAAACTGATTTATCATAAAATCAATTTTTTTCCCTCAATTTGGGATTTTTTAAAATCTCATCGATATTTAAAGTATAAATTTCTTGTTTAAGAAAATTGATATGCTGACTTTTCTTAGCTAGCATATCTTTTAACTGGTTTAAAACTCTAGTAATAGGTTCAGTTATAAACTGAAAAATAATAGGTTTTCCTTGAAAAGTTCCTATTATACCTTCTTTATCAATCCTAGTAATAGGAAATATTTTTGTAAAAAGGGTGTTCCTAATATAACTTGGTTAGACATATTTTTTATTAAAACAAAGCTTTGAGGTATACATACCTTATTTGTGCATATAGAAGCTGTTGGCAATTTGTACTCAATCTGCATTTTCTCACCATTAGCAGACCTTAAACTATGAGTAGTCTTATGAAAATATCATGAAGGAATTAATCCTTCTTGAACACAATTTAAATCTGCTCCACTATCAACAAGAGCTATAAATTCTTTTTTGAAATTATAATCAATAAGAAGAGTAATTTTTATGAAAAACTTTTGTGAAGTAAAAACTTCTAAAGTGGTTAGAAATTCTCTTTTCCCGATATCCTGCATGTCACTAAAAATGTTAATAATATTTTCATCAAGATTTTCAAAATTAGAAGGGGTAAGGATTTCATCCTTTTCTTTACCTTTTCCTTCAATTCTGGAAATCCTTTGTTCTAATATCCTATTTTCCTTCTTGAGATTATAAATCTCCTGTTTAAGGTTATAAACCTCTTTTTCCAAATCCTGAGACGTAGTAGGTGAACTACTATGACTCATTTTTCTTTGTTCTAGAAGTCTTTTAACTTCTTTCATGGTGTATGGAGTATTATCCATAGGGGCATAAAAACCCTTTTTCAATCCTTCGGATTCCTTCTGTTCGAAATTTCCTTTGATCTGATCGATAAGTTTAGATCTAACTTCGGAATCCTGTACCATCTTCAATAATTCTATTAAATTATCATTATCCAAAGTGTTAAGACTAAATTGAGAAAATAAATTATAAAATTCATCATTTTCTTCATTATCACAAGGTTGTCCAATCTTGCAAGGATCACATTCATCCTCAGAACTAGTGACAATATCACTTTCATCCTGAAAGACTTTATTTAGTTCTTCCTTGGTAAGGATATTTTCCTCACCTGGATCCGATATTTCTGGTTCAGAATTTAATAAGATCTTGCATAAAGAATCCTTCAGATCTTGATCTATATTAAGAGCCTCGATCTTTTTCTTTACTTTGCAATCTTTATAATAGTGACCAAATCTTCCACACTTATAACAATTTTGTGAATTTTTTGATCTAGCAATATCCTTTTGCTTTTTAAAAGCCTTTTTCCTTCTAGCACGTTTTTCTGTGCGTCTTTCTAAATATTTTTGTCTCCTTTCCTGGTAGTCATGCTTCTTACCAGTCTTGCTTTTATGAAGCTTATGAGACTTCGATTTGGTTCGTGGATCATCCATACCAAATTGTCCACAAAATTCACCCAACTGTTGTCTTTCATTAGCACGATGGCGTTTGAGCTCCTGATTTAGCTTAATTTCATTACATAACGCCAATCCTTCTTGGATACAAATTCCAACTAAACTTCCATAAGTATGCTCATCATAATTAATATGAACTCCCCCTTGTCTAAGAGCTTTCTTAACTCTTTCTGCAAAGAGGTTAGGAAGTCCATCTATAAATTTGGATTTCCAATGAGTGCTATTACACTCTGGTAACTCCATAACTCTGCAAAGAAATGTATCTTTATAAAGTCTAAATGAAGTTAAAGTCTTACATCTCATATTCTGTAAGAGGGTTCTAATAGTCTCACTATTATCAGACCATCTTCCTGAAAAGTGTTCAATTATATTAACAACCAACGAATAAACAGCATTAGAATTATCAGCTGTAGATGTTCCTGGTTCACTTTTAACTGCATTTAAAATTTCATTTCGCTGGTCAACAGTGAGATAATTATCCCACCACCCTTTTAATTGACCAGTAAAACCTGCAACAATCATATTGGCAACAGTTTTATCACTATTACCATTAGTTTTACAGATAGTGCTATACATCATCATTCTATGTATAACAATATACATCTGCCTATTGGTATGACCATCAATGTTCCACTCATAAATTTGCTTACCACTGCCTATTGGTATGACCATTATCACTCCCCTCTGTATTAATTAGAGGCTTTAGAGATAATTCTTTAAATTTTTCATTTAAAAACTTTTCTATATTAGATGCATCAGGTTTTATTTTAAAATTTTCAACATCAGGAGGAGGTTGAATGGTTGGAATGGCTACCCGTGGTGGCTCTTCCAATTTTTCTTTTCCTGATGTACTGGCAGTATTACTGCTCATCGATAATAATTTATCTACTTTATCATACAAAGACGCAATATGTTCACCCAATATAAGAACATAAATATTTGTGTAATTCTGCTGTTTCAACATTATATTAATGTGTCTAACAGTAATTTGAAGAGTATTATCTTCAATCATTGCAGAAAAAGCTGCAAAATCAATCATTTTTCCCTCCTTCTTTATTTTAAAAGGTTGCTGTGGAGGTAATACGGCATCAATAATTTTACCATTTGATAATTCAAATTGTCTTTCCAAAACAGCAATATTATTTGCTATATATTTTCCCATAAACCATGGAATGAAAGATATAATTTTATTAACATTCTCAAGATCTTTATAAAATTCTTCTTGAAAATCATTTTGTTCAGTTTTATTAAAACTCTATTATAGTCATATACTATATATTTGATTACAAATTTTAAATTTGTTGGTTTGATATAAACCAAGGTGTAGCGGTGGTGGTAATAAATTTATTTAAATAATAATATTTTATTTATGAATGCACTAGATAGAAGTTTATGGAAATATTTGTTGAGATTGTAATTGACTAGTATTCCGTTAAAATATCCTTAAATTTAGGAATCTTCTTCTAGTGATGGTTTCAGATGTAAAGAGAGGGGATTTACTGATAACTACTAATAGGGAATTAGGGATAATAACAATTGTGGTATATTTGTAATTTAATAAATAGTACCATAATTAAATGGCATCGAATGAAATAAAATCTTATAAATTAGGTATTTATTTTCCGGTTTCTATCTCATCCCTAACTCTCCATCTTCTCCCTCTCTTTTTGTTGAAGTTCATTTACTGCTGTTTTTGTCTGCTGTAAATTTATTTTTTCAACTCAAACTCAGCTTGAAGCATTGTTCACTCAGCTGTAGTGTTTATACTCCTCATATAGTTTCTCTAAGAACTGGAACAATACAGAAAGAAAGTAATAAATGTTTTAAAAACACTTGATTAAAAATTTCGAATAAAGCCCGCAGACTCACTGAACTCGACCGGAAACCTGAACATTTGTTACTCGCTTACGGTGGCGACTACCAGGTAACAAGTATTGTAGCGGGGTCCAACGGTTAAACGAAGGGTGCGAAGTCCCTGATGCACACTACATTGAAAGGCCGTGATCGATTCCCGTTGAAACAATATATACGTATTTTTTTAGAAGCTGCTTCCTTAGCTTTGATATTCACCTCTTACAATTGATAAAAAATTTAGAATCAAAGCGAACATGGGGTAGGTAGAAGAAGATCTTAATTTCATAAATAGCTCAAGATGGTATGGCATCATTAACTTATAATAAGAGATACAAGAAATCTTTTTTTTTAAAAAAAAAAACTAAGGTGCACCTTTCTTCATATAATACCAGCAAAGATTACATTAAGACTGGATATAAACCAAATCCCAAATGATGACCACAATTGAGTTCTCAGATCAAGAAATGGGTTATTCATTATGAACAATGAGTCACCTTATATACAAGTACAAATTATAATGAATTTACTCTACTAACCTCTAACAAATTTGGATAAAATCAGCTAAAAACTATCCTACTCATCACATTCTAGATTATTCTTCCTAGGATTCTTTACAAATTTACTTATGCTCCAAGAAATAATTCTGAAACTTATTTACAATAATTGTGTAAATTATTTACAGCTATTTTATTCCAAATAACGTGAGCCAACAGACTTCTCATAATGAAGACTTCAGATTTTGTCAATTGGCCCAACAGAAAAAATTACTTTGAGCCCAAATATCAGACAACTTGGTCCAAAAACTTAATGCAGCATAGAGAATGTCACACACTTTGCTTTGACTGTCGATTTCCTTTCTTCTTTGACTGGCTCTTCTCTTTCATTTTGTCTTCCAACTTTCCTTCAACAATGGTGGAAATATTTTCACCATCAACACAATGCAGCATGTTTAGCCAAAGCATATGCCACAAAATTGGATTCTCTATAACGGTGCCTCACTTCACCATTTACTGTTGCTAAGTTTTGTTGGATCAATCTTAATGTGTTCCTGTAGGTTCCATGGTGCTTTATATTTCATTAAAATCATATCGACAACAAGTGTAGAATCAAGCTCCAGAGTTAAGTTGTTTGTGCCTCTGCTAAGTTGTTTGTGCAGTTGTAGTGACTTAGAAAAGGCTAGAATCATGGAACCTGAATGATCTCTAACTACTCCCCCTACTCCTACCTTGCCTTCTGTGATCACTGAGTTCCCATTAGAGTTAATTTTGAAGAAGTGTTGCAGAGGTTTCACCCACCCGACAGGAAAATAAGACTATAAGAGAGGGGCATCTTGTATGAATCAGCATATTCAAAGATTTCCTTCCAAGTCGACCTTTCAATTGCTCAAAGTTTTCAGCAACTAAAAATTTAACATGATTAGTAACCTGATAAACCACTCTTGAGGGAAAAAAAAAGCTTTGTTGACCATACTTGATAGTACATCTTCTTTTCCAAAGATCAAAAGTGAAAGTAATTTGGTAAAGTTCTGCGAATAATAGCTCTTAAACCATTTTCATAGTGACAGCCCCATAAACTCCACATAACAATTCTACTATGTTGGACGTTTTGTGCAACTCCAAGCGAATTTGCAAAGAAATGCCATATTTTCTTATCAAATATTCAATTGTAATGAAATAACGGTCACCTTAATGTTGAAATAGTGCGTGTACTTCTGCATTGAGGGTGCTGAATAGATAAACAAGTTCAGTTGAAGAATCCATAAAAAATGATCTCGAAAACCAGATACACTGAATTGATAAGATACAACTGTACAAATACAGGAATTCCAAAATATGCATAGCTACGATGATGGGATCCACAAACTAAATGTAGTTACTGGGCCTTCGTGAGTGCTATAATGAAGCAGAGATGGAAAGAGAATTGTTTCCACCCAAAGTAGCGTTAGATTGGACGGGAAACCACACCACGATGCATTCTATCAATCTGTATTCGACGTGCATTTGGTCATGGTGGTATTATCAAGCCAGACTCCTATTGTGTTCATTCCCTACGGTCTCCACAACCATAAATGGGAGTTACATTTGTAGCTGCAACAGCTCCCTTGCAGATAGGGCAAACCCTTGTAGCATTCGTTGAAGTTGAATCAACGCAAGGTAACTGATAAAAGCATGGCCAGCAATACAGGTGCCCACAACAAGCCAAGATTAGTTCTCTAGGATCTTCCAAGAAAATTTTGTATTCAAAAGGACCAGCTGATACCTCACTATCCTCACTGACAGCAGATATATTCCTAGTATCCAAAGTAGTATTCCGAGCCTCAGCCTGCATTAAACCCATTAAATACTCAAGCAGTTTGACCCTCCTTTGCATAGGAGCAACCATATCTGAATGAGGAGATGGGGAGTCGGAAGGTTCTTGGTTCCTAGGATCCATAGGACACGGTTGATCTGGTCAAACGAAAAGGAATATTATTATTAACAGATTGAAATGACAATGACAATTTGATTACAACATAAAAACTAAGTTTTCTACTCATATCACTAACAACAACAACTCAAAACAAATAATTTAATAGACGGAAAGGGCCAACCAGCCCTATCAACACAAAAAAAAAAAAAAAATCAGACATTGAAGTAGAGCAGTGACCTTACAATGGTGGAAGCAAACGACAAATGTAGGGCGTCACCAACAATAAGTATCATACCTAATGGTTCTCAATAACAGCCTCTTATCCAACAGTAACCCTTGATATTTATTCCCACGAAAATACCTATAGAATGACTACACGTTCAGGGAGCCTATTTATTTATTTATTTATTTATTTATTTATTTATTTATTTATTTATTCTTATTATAAAAGTGGGAATCCCCTAATCATAAGTCAAAATTTATTTTACTAAAAAATCCCTGTTAATTATTAATATTACCAAAATAACCCTAATAACTATTTTAATCATATGCTAGGGAATTTTCCAACATGCATATGTCGAGGGTATTCACAAGAACAAGTCCTTTTTGTATCTTTCTTATGTAAAAGGTGCTATCACACACCTTAAATTATTTTGAGGAGGTAAGGTTCTATGTCCCCCTCCTTATTGTATTTACTTTTTCGATCTTAATATACATGGTATGGGTCTAAGCCTAACTCCCACCAGCATAGGGGATGAAAGCCTAAGTGGATGGACTTTATTTTTAAAAAAAAATCATATGGAGTATAAATATTGAAATTAATTAGCAGCCTTGTATATGATCTATATGCTTACAATATATTTTTTAGAATCAAACAAATGGTACTTAGTGAAGTACTTCCAATTACTGCCTATATAATCTTCCAATTACTGCTTTCTCTACTCATGACCTTTCAAATTTCTCATACAATACACAACCAATCTTAATGTCTTAATTTATTCTAAGACAAGGTACATTTAGACATACCATACTAAGGGACTTCCGATTAAAATACTTGTAAATTTTTCAAGTTATATTCAACCACCAAAATGTGGTCACTTCTTTAATATAGAATGTGGATGGCCGTGTTGTTATGCTGCATTTATTGAGTATAAATGTAGATAGCTGAAAGTAGAGTACTGACTTAGTTATGTGAGGATGCATGCAGAAATAATTTAGATTATGGTTTTGCTTGAAATTTGAAACACTTAAATGACAATATTTATACCAAGAACGGTGTGAACCAATTAACTTCTGAATTTTTTAAACTTTTGTCATTAATAAGGAGAAACAAAAAAAAAATAGACCGACTTCAAAAATTGCACTTTAATTATTTTAAAAACAAAAAAAAAAAAAAAAAGATCAACCGCCTCTAATTAATTCCAATATTTATACTCCATATGATTAAAATAATTACCAGGGGTATTTTGGTAACATTAATAATTAACAGGAGTTTTTTAGTAAAATGACTTATGATTAGGGGATTCCTACTTTAATAATAAATAAATAAAGAAATAAATATAATTTATTATGATAAATATATAATATGATGTCATAGATATTCAAAAATATTTTATTAAATGTATTTAAATATAATTTGTATAGAGTAATTAATTTAATTACACTATAATATCAGTCTAAAATGTGCAATTAGGAGTCAGAATTTTAAACAACAAAGTCTTCTTAATGTTTATGTTTATAATTTTGTGTCATGAAAGTGTGAAAAAATTAAATTACACACCTATTGAGTATCAATTTTAAACAAACACTCTTTATGAACAGGTATGTTTGTCTATTTAAGAAGCTAATTAGTGCTTCTCACCCTTATTATCACTACACTTAATCTTTCAGGCGTCTGTTCATTTCGTGATATAAAAAAGCGCGACACTCTCATTATCCTAGCGTTACTATATAACTCATTCATTTGGATTTCTTCTCCTATTTGCTTTCTACGTAACTATCTCTTTCTTCCCGTTCATTGCCTAATCAATCACACTAATGGACAACGCTGTCGATGTCTCGACACTCAATGCCAAACAACAGGTTTCATTCGTTGTTGTTTCATGTACTATCGATTGTGTTGTCTTTAATTATATTCTGTAATTTGGCAACATTTTTTTTTTTTTTGATGCAGAAGGAGCATGGTTTGTACCTGCAAAAATTAGGACGGTTTACTATAGATGTGTCAAAGGTGAATATGTTGGAGCTCCGATTGAAGGAGGCAATGGTGGAACTAAGGGCAGCGCATGATGACCATGCAAAGTGGACGCTGGTCCAACTGCGCCACTGAAGAATGAAAAGGAAGCCATCCTGAAACCTTTGAATGATGATTGATTTTTCTAGTATTGTATTATTAATTTTAAGTTGGATATATTACAAGCTATTTTTGTTGGTTTATGGTGTTTCTTCATGTTGAAACTTTTATCTACCAGCCGTTGCTATCGATGCATGTGATTAAATTACACTTCAATCAGTCCATATTTCAATATCAATACACTAACTAGATAAGTTATAGTTTGTAATGGGAAAGTGCAAAGGTTAAATGTCCATTCGTGTCATCCAAATGCGAAAATGATAGACTAAATATCCTAAATTTAACAACTAAAAAATGAAAAATGAAAAATTTATAAACAAAAACAACACATAGACCAACTACTTAACCTCTGACATCTAATCAATTTGAACCGGATCACCAAGGGTTCCATCACTATCATAAATAAAAAAATAAATATAATTTATCATAATAAATATATAATATGATGTCATAAAATATTCAAAAATATTTTATTAAATGTAATTTGTATAGAGTAATTAATTTAATTACAATGTAATATCAGCCTAAAATTTGTAATTAGGGGTCAGAATTTTAAACAACAAAGTCTTCTTAACGTTTATGTTTATAATTTCAAGTCATGAAATGTGCAAAAATTAAATTACGCACCTATTGAGTGTCAATTTTAAACAAACACCCTATATGTAACTATCTCTTTCTTCCCGTTCATTGCCTAATCAATCACACTAATGGACAACACTGCCGATGTCTCGACACTCAAGAGAGTGTCGTTGCAAGTGTGCAACAGTAGTGAAAGCTTTATTGAAAACTTTTCTTTCTCTCTTCGGTTTCCGTCATTATTTGTTCTCTCCTCTACGTAAACTTTTCTCTCTCTTATATGCACCATCTTTTGTTACTTTTCTTTCTCTTTTCTTTCTCTCTTCTATAGGCTTTGGTATCTGATAATTATCATCCAGCTTTGTATACTTCCTCACCATAATTCTTCTTCAAGTCTTTCAGCTTCTCATCTTCATCATCTATCACATTTTGGAAGGAGTAATAACAACAATTTACAAATCGACCACAAATCACAGGGAGGACTCCTAATAAAGGTTCAACTAGAAATTCCGTATTCGTTAACATAAATGTTGCTACCTATGAAAATAGAAGTAAAGCAAGGCAAAGTAAAACAACCTAGAGTTAGCTGAAATCCAGAAGTCATACATAAAGTTAGTATTGTGAGAAATTAATTGACAGATATGTGATGTTTAGTTTTGGAGCAGAATATAAGGGTACAAAACATATGGGGGAATTTTTTTGCAAACATATAAAGTTTAGTTCTTTTATGCCCTTTTGCAAACCCATATTCTTTGCAAAAGAGATAATGTTTAGTTAGACAGATATTATGTCGAAAAGAATATGTGAAGTTCATTTTTTTCGTGCATCTGTTGGGGTGTTTTGTGGTCCCCATGACCATCTTTTTGTCTTTTAGAGCTTCTTTATCATAGTTTACCCGATTTTTCGATATGCTGTTGTTAGAGATTTTTTGCCCTTTTCAGTTGGTTGTTTTGTGGTGTTGTTACAAGTGCAAATGATTAGAGAACTTAGTTTATATGTAAAGTTAAGTTCTTTTAGTATGTTTAGGGATTAGAAAACTTAGTTTTATATGTGAAGTTTACTTCTTTTAGTATGTTTAGGGATTAGAGACTTAGTTTTATTTGTGGCATTGTTATGTCTCGTAATCCGAAATCCGAAGCACGACAACTAATATGGACCGGAGGGAGTACCACTATGTGTTGCTTTTGGTATTATCATATAAACAGAAAAGACTAAAGAGAAATGGCAGAGATTCTCTTTAATCTTTGCCTCTTTCGTGGGTTTGAAGCTATGAGACATCTGACTGATGTGGTAGTACTTAGTAGTCTTTAATTGGGCGTTCGTTGTTAATTGTCGGACATCGCTATGTAGGTTTCTCATGTTTATGTGTTTTTTCAAGAACTTTTGTTATCTATGCATTCTCGTATCTTTATTGAAATCTGGAACATCTAATTGAGAATAGTAATAATCGGTGTGAGATGTTGGTTTGAAATAGAGCGAGGATGTATCAGAAGCAACAACTTCATGAGTTCGCAGTAAGACATGGAAAGTCCTTACCATTCTATAAAACTACTTGGGATAGGGGTCCGGATCATGCACCAAAGTTCATAACGACTGTCACTTTCAATGGTTCCCAATATAAATCCAAATTAGCTGGACGCTCTATTAAAGTGACAGAGCAACAGGCTGCAGGAGAGGTTCTTGCATTACTCCACAAGGAGGTTCTTGCATCACTATCGGGTAAGAAAGTCCTATAATTAAAAAATTTGAGATATCTGTACTTGTCGAGTCATATCTCATTTTTCATGAGGTAGAAGAAGACACTCATGAGGTAGAAGAAGACACTGATGCAAAAGAAGACATGGAGGTAGAAGACATTCAAGATAGCTGTGAGGTAAAGCACATCCACTTTGCTATTTTCCATATATACTTTTTTGATCTGTTTAGAGAGTGCTCATTTATAACACGTTACGCCCTTTTCTGTTTCAAACCTGGTGTTCGTCTTGACATTGAGGTAGAAGTATTTTGATGACTGCTGACTAATGAACTCAGTTGCATGCAGAGACTCGACTCGCCTCTTTGTAAAGTAGATGATTCAGTGTTTTGTGTTTAATTCCACGGAGTTTGTGCTTATTTCTATTGATTAATATAGATAAGAACATTCACTAGTACAACTAGGATAACGAAAGAAATAAAATCATGAAAATAGATTGTAAGAGGACATAGCACAGAGGAGAGCAACAAGTTTCTAGGAATCTCTATATTTAGACTACGTTAAGCCTCTAGCTTCTAATCCAAATGAAGGCTCCTGTTACTCTTTCTGCTCAGTATGTTATTCTTTCCAATCCTCTTTGAAGCACCTTTCGTAGCTTAAGGATAGATTCGAACACAAAACAGTGCGATATAAAATTTATATATATGTTGGGATAGTTGCAATACTTTCACTGAATTATACTGAAAGTTAGATAATCACTCCCAAATCATCAAAGAAGATCTCTACTGCCTATATTTGTTAAAGGTCTAGGTGGGGATTTCGGACCCTAACCAAATGACTATGTTACTCGGACTCTTCAGTTTTGGTGTCGTACCCGTTTCGGATCCGTACGTGTGCGGGGTGTGGGTGATCCGTACCCAATTTGATCAATTGATTTTGGGTATTTTGACTAAAATCAATGGAGAAATTCTGGATAGATTCAATGATTTCTTTAATCAAAACAAAAGTAATAGGAGATTGAAGGAAATTGAATACATTGTATTATTGTATATAGAAATTTCTATGTCGTGATCAATATTGTTTCCTCAAGTATCTCATAATTTAGGTTTTATAACTCTACTTTTAGAATATTAATTTTTTTAAGCCGAATCCCCATGGCCGTATCCATAACTGGATCCATATCTCCGAATCTTAAAATATAGATCATGAAGGATCCGACCTCTAGATTCGCACCCATATCGGATACCCACACCCGAGTCCGAGTAACTTAGACAAAATATTTATATATTTCTATGTTATTATATTGTTATATTATCTCTTGGTAACTATCCTCCACAACAAGCACCAAGAGGTGGATATGGTCCAGGTTGGGAGCAGATTCCCTCAGCATCCATGCAGGGCCCGCCACAGCTAGCGCCAAAAGGTGGATATGGTCCAGGTTGGGAGCAGATGCCCTCGGCATCCATGCAGGGCCCTCCTCAGCAAGCACCAAGAGGTGTATATGGTCTAGGTTGGGAGCAGATGCCCTCGGGATCCATGCAGGGCCCTCCACAGCAAGCACCAAGAGGTGGATATGGTCCAGGTTGGGAGCAGATGCCCTCAGCATCCATGCAGGGCCTTCCATCACAGTTTGCGGATCATGATTACCATCAAAGAGGACAATACAAATCACATAGCCCACAATATCCACCTCTCTATGGTAATTATCCTCCGCAGCTAGTACCAGGATGCATCATATATGGTTCAGGTTGGGAGAAAAAGCCTCCGGCATCCATCTAGGGCCCTCCATTACAGGTTGGTTGTTATAATTACAGCATGCATGTTTATATGGTCGATGCCTCAGCATCTGCTTTATTCTCTTAAAATCATGCTCATGTTTCTGGCCGTTCTATTGGTCCACCTCCTCAGGAAAACTACAGCTACAGGGTTTTACCTTATCGAGCTTACAATCATCCACAACCTGGAGATGTGCCATATCAGTCTGTAGGTCCATCAGTTAAAGTTTATGGTGCTCCTATGGCCCATCCGCAGCAGTACCTCTATGATCGATCCATGCCTCGATCAGGTGGTTGTGTTATTATACCTGCTGCTATTGTATCTGCTGTTATTGTACCTGCTGATGCTAGCTATGTGAACAGTGTGTCACCCCCAGCCAGGCTATAAATACTATGATGCTAATCAGATGAATCGTGGCCCGTGGTGAATGAAATTGTTTCAAGGAAATTGTTCATTGTTCTTGTTTATGTTGTAAATTTCACTTTGTTCTTGTACCATCCTTTGCATTTATTTTAGTTGTCTACTCATACTAACTGGAAGGAACGATATACAATATAACAATAGATTGGAGTTTTACATTTGAGATACTGGACATATTTGAGTTTTACATTTAAAATACTCTTTTATGTTTTTACAACAGATTGGAGGTCACTTTACATAATAGTCACCCTCTTTTGCCAATAGATATGTCTCTTCAACTTAAGACCTCCAATTATTACAAACTATTTCCAACATTATCTTGCCTGCATGCACCCTAAATATTAATTAATAAAATATTAAAGCAAATATTTAATCCATTATAGTGACTATGTAAGTAAATTTTACCTCATTTCCTTCATCTTGCACATTACTTAACCAAATCGTCTTTATCATTTATCAAACTATCGTATGATCTCAACCCTAGAGATCTATCCATTTCAATCCTTAGTTGATCTTTGTTTTTAGGGTTTGTGAAATGGTGTTACTCAAAACGGTAAAGGAATAACAATGGAATTCTAATATACCATATATTTGTTAGTACTCAAATGTGTATGGTGTAGGAAATGTATTCTACTCTAATAAATAAAACATATTTAAAAAAAAGTATGATCAGGCACTATGTACAAAGGTACACGGATTTTTATCTCCCATGTATGACTTATTCGTATGGCTCAAGATTTTGGGAATAAGCCGTATTAGTACTAGTTAGGTCGGAGGAAGGTTTTGAAGGGAAAAAATCTGTTAGAGTGGCCAAACACATATAATGTAATGATTAGATTACGCATAACATAAGGTTAATTCATAATTCATAAGTTCGTGGAAAAATTTCCATTCCATAACTTCAGCAAAACATGACTAATTCACAACAATAAATAAACGACACAACCATAAGCAAAAGGAATAAAAACACTACCATTAGAGATAGTGATAGACGGTCTTTTAAAGATACTGCACAAACATAACAACAAGTAATATTGTTGTCGTAGTTAGAATCCTAAATTAAATTTTAGTTTGACATTAAAGCGAAAATAACGTACGGCTAAAGTAAGATGCCAATTAGTCACGACTAATGTATGAACATGTGATCTCCATTTTGAACCATGTTGTGAAATCCTCTTCAGATCCTCATTTCATTTAGTTTAGATTTGATTTAACTATTTTCTTGATTTAATTGTCACAACTTGACTATTTTCTTGATTTCAACCATATTGTGAAATCCTCTTCGGTCCATCCTCCACATTAATTTTCCATCCACAAATATTATTTGACGTTTTACTTTACAATATGTGAATACATTTCTCCCTCCTTGAATACCCCAATTTTCCAAAACATAATAAGCCACAACATTATGTTGCGTCTATCTATTTTTATCAAGAATCCTTATCACAAAATTATCATCTAAATACTAGTAGCACACAAGCAACATAGTACGCTGCCGACTAGGGGGGGTGAACCAAAACAAAATCAACTCATTTTAAAGCAACATATTCGTTGTAGAGGCTATGTGTAATAAATACCGATAAAACCGACTTTATTTTTATTTGGGGCGTTTACAAAGTACCATATCACTTGACACCCAAAATATATGATTAGCTAATATAATTACTATAATGCGGTGGGATCCAAATTTCACCAAGAGGATGTGCTTGCTTGAATAATTAAAACCGTTCAATAAAGAATGTGCTCCAGCGAGTTGTCATGTCAATGAAATAAAACCCCTACCACACCACTAGCTATTCTACCGTCACTTTTATAACCTTCCACCGTTTAAATGGCATTGTAACGAATTATGGTGTAGATTAGATTATTGAACTTCAAATTTATCACAGTCACGCCATATCATGCAATGAACTGTGACCACTTCCCTATAAAACTATACTATTTCACATATCAATGCTCTATGACTTAATTAGTAAATGCAACCAAAACAAACACAGCTAACAATGCTCCATCTTTCCAGTTTCAATAAGAATAACAGCAATCAAAACCTCATTTGGGGCTGCTATTTCCTAGCAAGCAATAAGATTGGTGAGTTAGAAAATCATGATGGACGAACCATCCCTTTAAAATCTCCAAGATGATTTGAAGGCATTAATCATCAAGAAAGTGGTTAGCGATGAGCGATCGAGAACATCTTTAAGGAACATATCTGAAGTGTAAGAACTAGTTACAGTTGTTTCATTCCTCAATATATAGAATTACGTATAAATTACTGCATGCTTTTTTAGTTTTGGCAGGAGCCGGGATTTTCGACGTATAATGTTCTCAAGAAGATTCCAATGCTACCTGTCTCTGTATCTCAACAGTTATAAGCTACCATATGTCGATGTTGCAACTATTTCTTTTATAAGAAGGCTCAATGAAGAAAGAATTACCCACGCATCTCTGTTCTTTGGCATCTACAAGTTCTTTTACGAGCAAAATTATGATGGATTACCCATCCTGTAGCAAGTTGCTGACTCTGGTATTGGTGAGGCAGTATATGCTTATGGAATTGCATTGCTTTGTAATGGCCAGTACTATAGTGGAATAGATGAGCTTCGGAGGATATGGTATGTAGAAGATGGTAGGCTGGATATGATTGTTTATAGTCATGAATTAAGAAAAATGCTTGGTCCTGAACGGTTCGAGAATATCCGTCTTCTCAGATTTTGTGTAAAGAATAGCATTTGTCACTGGGCTTTTATGGATCCATACATCATACATGGCTATGGTGAGTTGGACATAACTTGTGAAAGGTGTATGCTAGCTGTAGAACTTTTCCAGCTTGCAATGCCACTGGGTTGGGATATTGATTTGGAGGATTAATTTACTGAAAGAGTTCGGACAAGTCAGCTTTTGATGGCCTCTTATTTGGCTACTACTTTAGTACTAGCATTACATTATATATCGTGGATTTTCTATATAATGTGTTTAAATGAGACTTGATTATAGAGTCCTATTATAATTTGGTTTTCAATGGACGCATTCATTGTTAGACATAAAATTAAACATGACCTTAACAACATAAAATAACTCTCAAGGATAGACATATATAAAAACGGTCTGGACAAAACAACTAACTACCCAGAATACACAGGTTTAAAGGTTTCCAGATCAGACATCTAAGAAGGCCAAAAGATATACACACCTCCCGAAGGGAGAAAAAGTAAAGAAAACTGTAATATCTGAAGTTGGTTGCCGCAATGAACAGGATGGCTCACCGTAGACAGCTGAAACGTACTACTCCTTAATCACGACGCGGCTGGCTGGGTCCTGGAGCAGAATCTGCCGAACGAAAAGAAAAAACAAGAACAAATAGGGGGTGAGTCATAAGGATTCAATAAGTGAGGACAAACTAGCAACCTCGAAAAATAGATACGCTAGTCAGGGAAACAGAAGCCATAGCAGTCAACCAGATAAATCATTCACAGATAATTAATGCAATAAATCTATATAGCTAAAAAAAATGCATATAAAGATATGCAATGATATGTCATGATGCAATGGCGTCACATGTGCCCGAAACCTATCTCCGGTGTGGGACTCTCATCGTCTACCAGGAGATATATATAATAATGATCTTTCACCGGCGCGGGACTCTCATCGACTATCAGGAAGTATATGCAGTAATGACCCTTCACCGGCTCGAGACTCTCATCGATTACCGGGAAGTATATGTAGTAATGATAGCCAGAGTACAATGCTCAGATACTTAATGCAATACCAGCAACAGGATATAACATATAATATACAACGTAAATTCAAGGCTAAGGCGTAATGAGTACGCCTATCGGCAGCTACACACGTAAGGAACACGTGGTAGAAAATCCGCGAGGCCAGATGCCTCCAAAGAAATGGATATAATCACTTACCGTATTTCAAAGCTAGCCCTGCTACTCAACAACTGCTTTTTCCTTTGGATAAACTGCCAAACGATCCCGCTCAATTCAATAAGCAGAAAAATTATATCAAATAAAGCTAAAGGCTTCATTCCTTATGGAAATTATTTAAGATCATTAATTGCAAGAGTAAATGGAAATGATAGTACGGAGTACAATATAATTATGGTAAGAAAATCACAATCATATCACGTGAAGACTTATTGCAAGTTGCAACGAGCTACGTCTTCTTAATGTTATTATCTTATTATTTCTTTTTCTTTTTATGTTTAGCTATTTGAATGAATTCTATGTTTAGCAGTCATAAGATTAGTCATCTTTCGACTTTTTCCATATAAAACTAGGAAAAATAATTGATAATCTTAGCGATCAGGAACCATGCATGTGATGTGCTTCAAGTTTCTTTTCTCGGGGTGAAACCTTTATCAACAATGTATCAATAATGTCATAATGAGATTTTGCTAAAATGAAACATCTATAATATAATGCACAAGTCGAACTTTAATCACTCAAATAACATACACAACTGATATGAGTAGGATAAATAAAAAGTTGCATTTTGAAAGCTTACCTTCACTAACAAATTTCTCATTTGAAGCAAGTGAGGTCTCCGTAATATTATAGTAAAAAATATATGCACTGCTCCTCTTCAAAATTTGAATAATCGACACAAAAAGGTAATAACACTAAGAAGATGCAGTTTGCCAAACGATGTGTGTTGCAACATGCCATAACTATTGATCTCTATGACCAGTTAATGCTATAACTAGCTCGTGGCTATTTTGATAATGTTGCGACTCAAAGTCAAGTAGAGCACATTTGTTACACAAAAAACATATCATATGTTAAATATAGTTGCACTGTACAGGGAGAATACATAAGAAGTGAAGATATGAGCCAGTGGATATATTGCCTTACCTTTTCGATTGCATTGAGTAAGCTACTAATACTTATAAAGACTAAGATAAAATGGATATGTCTTTAATCCTCGGCATGAGGAGAATTTTTTGGGGTCACAAACTAGTCGGGATTCACCTCGTTGACGACAAGCAGCGCGCGAAGCATTCCTTCTATACGCCTCGTGGTCCTGCTGCTTTCCTAAGCGTTTCTCAATAAACTACCCCTAAGACGCCAGATATCATTCCTCACCTATTCAAGCGTGCGGGAGACGTCCTTGACATGGGACTCCAGAACAACGATATCCCACTTATTCAATACGATGTTGTTGTTGTTGTTGTTGTTGTTGTGTGGGCTATAATGCCCATTTGGAGTGAACCTTGTTTGGTTGTGGGACATACTTCTTTCAGATCGGAGGTGGAAATATTTTTATCATATTAGAAATGACACATGGAAAGGGTGGGAGCTTTCTAGTATTAAGTTACTAATGAAAAACTTCTTGATAATATAAATAAGATGGCTTTTTTCTTTGCAATGGTAAGTACGAATTATTTATAGAATGTGGATGGCCCTGTTGTTGTGGTGCATTTATTGTAAGTATGGACGTAAATAGTTGTGGAAAGTAGAGTGCCATGCCGAGATGGCTGCAAACTTACCCATTACACATCTACTTGTTGGAGTACGAGATATGGAGCAGTCAATAAACTCACCTGACAGCTTCTTTTTCTAATGCCAAACTCTGCAGGAAAAGATTGATTCTTATCCTGTAAAACAGGGAATGAAAGATTTTTTTCAGGAGGCCGATGGCGTATCTTGGTTTTTGTCTTCTCGACTGGATAATAATGGTTGGATTCTCGTGAATATAAGTAAGATGATCTTTTTATTTGGAATGATGAGCACGTAGGTATAATCTAACATGTACTTGTATAATTTTTGAGCCGGTTTATGGCAAACTGGAGTATTTACAACAGAAATTCACCTATCACATGTGCTAACCAACCGATTCCCTTCTAAAACTACTAGTAATTATTTAGATTTAATTGTCAGTAGAAAATTTCACCCGCCAATGTCAATCGACACCTCATATTAATGGTGAAGTTCATTTTTTACTACTTCCAAAGGGAAAATTAATTACTTTTTCTGCTAAAGCACGCTTGTTGTACAACATTTAGTGCAGTGTATGAGCAAGCTTTTCATCGTAAGAAACCATTGACATCATTTTTGCTGGTCCCAGTTAACGTGTATGATCATGTAGTCGTTGTGTAAAGCACGTACTCCCGACTCCGTTTGTACGTTTCAATTTGTTAGAACCTATATTCTTTTTTATTTGTTTATAAAGAATGACTATATTCTAAATTTGAAAAATAAACTTTTTGTTTTTTCTTTAATGAATTATTATGTATCCACGCAAACATCTTTCAATTACTTTAGTGCCCTATTTATTAAGTATGATAGCGGATAGTTGGGGAAGTATTGATTATGTGAAAATGCTGCCAGTAATGTTTTGCCCTTTCCTCAAAGGGATGTAATACATAAAAAAAATAAACAGTAACCCTAACTGACGCTGGATCCTAAAGTGAATTTCTTTCATGATTTAGAATGAGTTATCAATTGAGCATATACTGTCAGCGCTCAACTGTCCTTGCCTAACTAGTGATTAAAGGGATATGTACTACTACTACAACAACACGATTGCTACCCATTCCAATGAAACCTTTTCAAATTGTTCTTCCAACATATGTCACCCCTTCATGTTATCAACATATGTCACCGATGTTTGTTGAGAGTAAGAAATGCTGCAATTAAGTTTTGATATACGATATGATCAGCTCCCATATCTTGCACCTCCAACCCATCAAAGTCACTATTGACTGTGCAATAGCTAATTAAAACTCTCGAGAAATGAAAGGTCATTCGTACCAAACAACTAGTAAGACGTGACCGGATTATTTATTTCGACGTGCTTTGAGTTTTTTTTTAAAAAAATTAATGAGTCTACTTCATCTAGTGAGGTACTAACTGATGTGTCCCCGAACATCAGTCGTGTAATATGACCAGGATAGCTAGCTGGGCTGTGGGAGATATGACCATGCCGAAATGAATGCACAAATCCATAAAGAACTTTCAGTGCAAGCTTCTTGACATGACTGAACAGATTGAGGCTTTTCTCCACACCTAGGTTGTGCTTATGACTTCATGTAAAATATTAATTAATGCAATGTAAGAACTAATGATCTGGGATGCATTATCGTAAAAAGGAAACAACAATTACCAGATTTAATATTGTTCTTCAAAAAATCAATTTACGCCTTCGACGTGTACTTATGATACATTAACCTAATTAATGTTACAAAAAAGAGGTACCTAGAAAACCTAACCTTCACGATAGGGCAATGCAAATTCTCCTATATGGTTGGGAGGTCATCAAATTACTACTCTTCGTTTTTGGCAAGCACTAACTAAACCATGAAAACGTAGGATCCCAACGAGCCCCTAACAGCTTCCGCATGAAAGTAGTCGAGGTAAGAAAATACTCACTGGCCTATCGCAATACCGACTTTTTAGTCTTTTGACTTCCAGATTCATTATAAAATTTTAATTTAATTTTACTGGGCGTATAAAAAAAATATTATGTAAACACATTACAATTAGATTCGCTGTTAGGCTCATGGGAAAAAATTATATTAATGAACACCACTTTCATTAATATCAAAGGCACATGCGATATACAATGTAAAAATAAGTTCCTTACAGGGGGATTTCGGCACCCCAACAAAAGTAACACTCTATAGATGATGCAATCTCCTAAACACGCCAATCAAATCTAAATATTTGAAGCTAAAGCAACATCCAAACTGCAAATAAAGGATAAACCCTGCTGATTTTCCATTTGAAGGAGAGAATACCGTAGCAAACATTAGATCATCAGATAACAAATGAGTTCTTCATCATCATAGAATTTAAATTTCATCCTCCACAATGTGGATTGAATAGTTCATCAGAAGAGAGCATGGAAGTAGAATAAATCAACAACATACTAAATTGAGGGAATGACTCAAATAAAATATATAAAAATCGAGGCTGAAGTTTGATTACTTTTGTAGGGTTACTTACTTGGTTTATGGTTTTTGGTATCATATACTTTGGTTGAACTGTTGCTAACTATGTTTATGTTTAATGTATGCTTAATCTTTGTTTTATCAAGTTTTTCCAGATTTGTAGTTGTTAAATTTATACTCATTTTTAGTCTATAATTTTTTATCACATTTGAAAGACGAAAAAAATGTCAATTGGTATCAATTGAGAATAAATACCTTGTTAAATAAATATTTGACAATCACATAGAACAAATCTTTCATGTATCATCATTCCTATAGTAAATCTTTGACAATAATCATCTTATAGAAATTCTTTGACAATAACATAAAAGAAATCTTTCATGTATCATCATTCCTATTCTAACAAATCTGGTTGTCCCATATTCTAACAAAGTAAAGCTGCTTTGGAACCAGGTATGAGACTTGTCCCATTTTGGAGAATATATTCTCCTTCCATGTCAGTTGCTACATCATACAATGTGTAGAATATTCTTCTTCCATATCATATGTTCTTGTCTTTTATGAATCCTTCCTAGTTGTTATTATAAGTTGCAACTTAATTGTTACATTAGATAAAATTAAGTTCTTGTACAAGTACGAGACTTTGTTATTTACAATAGTCAAACCTATAGATGAAACAATATATACAACTGCCTAAATTAAATATACATTCAACATAAACTAAAAATTCAATACTTAAAATAGATGAAAGAAAATATTAAACATAGATTAAAGTCTTAAAATAACTAAGTACAAAGTACAAACAACCAAACATTAAAGTCTTGAAAATACATAACATATCAACAAAAACCTTAGACGAACATATTCTTAACCCTCACATCTAATCAATTTGGACCGGATCATCATAGGTTCCTACGCCAGATTAATAAAAACCATCACTTGATGAACATAATGCATCATCATCAGAATCGCCACCATCAGGATTTGGAGGGTTTCCCAGAATGTGAACTATGAAAACAAAACGACCATCACATAACTTGTCCTTGAACTGGAAAAATAAAACTTGCAAACCTTGATTTTGTTGGCCATTAGAAAATCTAACCAATCATTCCCAGCCTTTTACACCATTTTTCAACAAACAGGCGCATGTCGTATTCATCTGTCCCACAAATAACACGAACCGGGAGTGGTTCATCAGGCAATATAGGAATCACATATTTTGGAAAGATCTATCACAGAAACAATTATCAATAATGACACATTAGAGGCTATTTTAAATAAAAAATAAAAAATATTATTAATCAATAAAACTTACAAAGTCATCAATTGTAACATTTTCCCAACTTAAATGTGACACGACCCGGAATCCGGTTAGGCCGTGCGGGCGCCCGACATCCTCCCCTTGACCCATCGGGCGAACCCTTACCAATTAAATTAGGAAAATAAATATAATAATTCATAAATAAGGACAAGAGTTAAAACAAAAACATAGACATACTGATACCTCTAAGCTGTACAAAAGAAATTACAGCTTACTACCCAACATACTAGGTTTAGGGTTATCCAGACTAGACATCTAAGAGTATTAAAGAAGACAGATACCGAAGGAGCAAAATACAACTGAAAAAATAACCAATAAACTGGTGGCCATCTGGAATAGAAGTTGTCTCACCCTGACAACTGAAGTCGTCATCGCTCCTTCACAACGTGGCGAATTCAATCCTGGAGCGAACCTGCCGAAACGAAATAGATAGACAAGAAACAAACAACAAACAAGGGTGAGTCAAAAGGACTCAATAAGTGGGGTAGACTAGTCAACACAAAGAATAGGATAGCTAGCCAGGGAGAAGAAACTGATAAACCAAATTCCTCTTATTTGAATAATAAAAAGGCAGAGCTAGATAATAACCGGATACACGTATGAAACCATAAACTCAACCAGGAATGTGAGCCAGAAACATATCAACAAATAAGCAATGCACGTATAAGCAGAACAGTAGTTATGTACCACAAGTTTACACAATGGTATGAAATGAAACGAAATGAAATGAAATGAAATGAAATGAGATGAAATGAAATGAAATATGATGCAAAGGGTCACATGTGCCAAATGAATGGAGCGGAATCCTCTTGCTCCGAGGGCGGAATCCTTCTTCTCCGAGGGTGGAATCCTCCTACCCTCAATATGATGCAATAGAGCGGAATCCTCCTGCTCCGAGGGCGGAATCCTCCTACCCTCAATATGATGCAATGGAGCGGAATTCTCCTGCTCCTAGACCCTCGATATGATACAATAGAGCGGAATCCTCCTGCTCTTAGGGCGGAATCCTCCTACCCTCGATATGATGCAACGGAGTGGAATCCTCCTGCTTCGAGGGCAGAATCCTCCTACCCTCGATATGGTGCAATGGAGCGGAATCCTCCTTCTCCTAGGGCGGAATCCTCCTACCCTCGATATGATGCAATGGAGCGGAATCCTCCTGCTTCTAGGGCGGAATCCTCCTGCACTTAGCAAATGATATGCAATGTAATGCATATGAATGCAGTATGATGCAATAATAACCCTTCACCGGCATGGGACTCTCATCGACAGCCGGGAAGTAGATGCCAACTTACAGCCAGAGTACAATGCTTAGATCCTCAATGCAATACCAACTACGGAACATAACATATAATATACAATTTAAATCCAAAGCTAAGGCGTAATGAGTACGCCTATCGGCAGTTACACACGTAAGGAACACGTGGTAGAAAATCCACGAGGCTAGGTGCCTCCAATGAAATGGATATAAACACTTACCTCTTCCAAAAGTTAGCACTTGTTAATCAACAACCGCTTTATCCTTTGGTTTCATTGCCAAACGATCCCACTCTATTCAATAAGCAGAAAAATATATCAAATTAGGCTAAAGGCTTCATTCCTCACATCTTAGGGCAATCCGGTTAGGAACCTGATACCCTATTCGCATGCAAAATACACAGGCCAGGCCTATGTACAGGGTTTAAGGTCACATAACCAAACCCTAAATAGATTACATTTATATGTTGCCCATAACTCACTGAGTACGAATATATAATTAATTTCATTATTGGGGTCCAATTGACCCTTTAAACTATTAATTGAACTTATTAAAACAATGTCTAATATTCCAATTTTTACCGTCAGAATATATTCAAACACACGTAATAAATTCAAATAATGCTTTAAGATCATTACCTGAATGTTTTGGGGTGAACATTTATCTTTTTCCGGCTCTTTTCTCATTTTCTGATATTTTTTTCCGTTTTGTTTCTGTTTGCTTTCTCATTTCATTACATATCTGTTCTCGTTGACTTTTTATATCAGTGCAAATTCCCACCGCCTATGAACTTTCTTTTCCTTTCTTTCTTTTGTCTTTTTCTCTTTTTCTTTTCTTTTATTTTCTTTTCGCGACGAAAATTAAAACAGTACCCTGCGATATTCGAAATAATTACAACTTTTGCATACAAGTTATACAAAATATATGTAACATACTTGCTAAGACGGATCTCAAATCGAACTCCCAAAACTCAATATGCAAATTTATTGGAATGAAGTCAAATTATTTAACTTTCGGCATTTTAGCGTAAACTAGCCGAACAACCTCGAAATCCACTTTCGAAAGTTCATAAAAGTCACAAATAATCATATGAACCTAACGGTACTTTCGAATTTCGAATCGGAGCTCATTCGCCAAAACCGAGCTCGAAAATCTCTTTTTAATATTTATCGACAATAAAAACTGAAACCTTCTTTCAATGCCTACCAAACGAAGTCTGACCCAGGTCGTTTCATTCTCCTCCACTTAAACTCTCGTTCTTCCTCGAACGAGCCTATGTTTAAAGAAAAATTCACATGGATAACAAGAGAACTTGCACGACCTTCATAAACACTCCACGAATATTATCTTATGATTCCAGAATCAGAATTATAAGACGCACATAAAACTCTTGGATAAAAATATAGCTGGATAATATCATAACGCCATTGCCCAGCTTATTCTGACTAAGTTGATCCTTCATTGATCATGAAAGGAGAGTTCTACATTTTCGAAACAAAGATACATGAAACTCTGGATGGATTAACATGATTTCGCCGAAAAATCACCTCGTCGATATTCTTTACGATATAGAACAAGTCGATGAAACTAAGAATTAGCTCACGCTTGAACAACGCCTTAGGGATTTAATATTAGGATTCGATATCAATTGGAGGAAGACTCCTCCACTTAGAGCATTAACTCATACAGCTAACTTGAATAGAAATAGTCATCCTTGCACAGTCTACCGGACTAAGGAAGACATACCTAAAAATAGAATACGGCTCTGACCTGAGCTACCAAATTACCCTCTCGAGTTGCCAAACGACTGCAACTCCCGAGTTCACAACTCTATATCTTTGTCATAAGCACTACCGCATGATGGATCAAATCAGAGATCGAATGATGCCCTCATTATCTTTAGTAGTCCTAAACACAACAATGCGCTTACCCAGCTACCTTGACAGGCACTCTGGCTCAACACAAGGAACACCACAAACGGCTACTAACCGCCCAAGCTCACTAGTACCGGATGGAAAAAAAGGGCAATGAACTGAGGATAGGAATAATTAGAGCTTCAGGAAGCTCATCTTCTTATTTGTTTGGCTATTTGAGCTAGACTGCTTTCGCGTCAGGTTAGCCAAAGAATCGTAATTGAAGAAATAGATATTAAATGAGCTTTACGGAACACTATCTATTCCAATTTATCCTTCTAATAAGAGGGAAACTCCGGCAATTTACCAGAAAAATATTTTATAGCTGGGACAAGCTCATAAACTAACATGACTGTATTAGCATCTCGAACCAAGAGGAGACACGTAGATCGAATATTACTTACTAATCACTTTACACCGGAAGAAATAATGACATTCTCTGATGGTGATGAACTAGAATCCCATCATCCAACCAGCACTGAATTCAGAGAAGAGAGGTAAACTAATTTGACATAATAATAGAATGTGGCACAATAAGATACCAAGCAGAAAATACCACCACTCATCCCAATCTCTCACATTTAAACCTAGTAGGTCTCAAAAATGCCAGAAATAAATCATACTAGAAGTTCACCCCTCTACCGCAACCAATTCTTAATAGAAACAACATAAAAAGAAACCATGGAAATATGATAGGACACCCCATCCCCAGATCGACTGGAAGAATCAGATCTTACTCACATTTAATGGAAGAAGAAATACATGGGTCTACTACATCGTATACTTCAGCATCCTGCCAGACTGGCAGTTCTATGAACTGCCTCTGCAGGTGAGCTGAGCTACTACCCTGATAATCACCTTCTGAAAAACCACTGCCACCACGCTCTCGATCTCTACTGGATGGTGTCATTTCTTTTGCTGATTGAAATCTAAATGAAATCCCCTGCGACTGCGCAGATGCCTGCTGACGAGAGAAAAGACAACTTCCTACTTGCCGGAGTAAGGAAGAACTCCACCAAAGATGACAGGCTCGGGACAATGATAATACCTTTTTAGTGAAAATGGAAGCTGGACATATTGTTGATAGCTACAAAAAGAAAAACTGGGACTGATATTGACGAACTACTGGCGCACTCTAAGAATTGCGTGACACAAGCTGAGATAACCTGGAAGGTGACCTCCCAAAATAATCAGAATCCTTACCTCCAAATGAAGTACCATGGTTGTCCACTAGAGCCACGAGATCTCTCTCTCTCTCTCGCTCTAACTTATGGTATGCCTCGTCCCTTTGGGCAATATCAACAACAACGTCAAATGAAATCTCGACCTCAATCTCTCTAGTCGTCTGGGACCTTAATGAACAAGAAAGGTTACCAATAAATTTTTGAACATTCTCGGAAGGTTCATAAAATAGTTGCATATCCAGCCATCCTAAAGAATTCAATCTCATATTCTGAAACACCAACAGGCTAACCGACAGGCTACCCTGTCCAATCCACTCAAACTGACAACACTTTTTATCTCGCTCGCTACTCGAAAGGAACTTTTCCATGAATCTAGAAGAAAAACCGAACCAAGTTAGCTAATAAGAGAGCGGCCCACCAATTCAAGGCTAGACCCCTGAAACTAGAAAGAAGAATAATCAACACCATACCGCTCGATATAATCAAGAGCCTGAAGGATACATTGACATCATTTTATTTTTAAAAAACTTACACAGGGATCATCTAATACATTGCTTGGGAATATCGGAATGTTCAACCGCGTAAAATTATGCAACCTCTTTGAGCACTCGGACCCAATAATTACCTCAGTTACCTAACCAGCCAGAACAACTGGAGGCACAACACATGTTGCCTCCGGAACATACTTTATTGCGAACTGGAATAGGAGCTCCCTAAGACCGAACGTCTGCACATGCGTCAACCTGATAGGCTGCCCAGCGAATAATAAGTTATTATGGTATCTGCGCCGCCAACATTCTCGTAAAAGCATCGTTGAGAGCCAAAGGAACCACAAGGCCCTGCTCCCTTGCCCATCGCGAGCTCGCACAGCTGGGACCACCGTAACTAGATCATCAGCACGATAAAAACACTCGATGCTTCGTCAGTGTTAGCCTCAGGCCAGACTGCTTCATCTTGAACTCATAGCGTTTGCTGATTTGTCGGAGGAGGGTTCACAATTACCACGAATGAATTAACGAAAATGCTTTTGCATCCTAGACCGACATACGATCAAAAAGAAAAAGTGAAACTTCTTAAATACCATCATAGCCCCTCGTAGATAAGTGCGGACGTCTACGTACCCATCAGCGAGACTCTACTAGATATTGTCTTAGTCTGGATAGACTCTAAACCGGGTTCTGATACCAACTGACACGATCCGGAATCCGGTTAGGCCGTGCGGGCACCTGACATCCTCCCATAGACCCTTCGGGCGAACCCTTACCAATTAAATTAGGAAAATAAATATAATAATTCATAAATAAGGACAAGACTTAAAACAAAAACAGAGACATACTGATACCTCTAAGTTATACAAAAAAAATTACAGTTTACTACCCAACATACAAGGTTTAGGGTTATCAACACTAGACATCTAAGAGTACAAAAGAAGACAGATACCTCCTGAAGGGAGCAAAATACAACTGAAATAATAACTAATAAACTGGTGGCCATCCGGAATAGAGGCTGTCTCACCCTGACAACTGAAGCCGTCTTCGCTCCTTCACAACGTGGCGAATTCAATCCTGGAGCGAACCTGCCGAAACGAAATAGATAGACAAGAAACAAACAACAAACAAGGGTGAGTCAAAAGGACTCAATAAGTGGGGCAGACTAGTCACCACAAAGAATAGGATAGCTAGCCAGGGAGAAGAAACTGGTAAACCAAATTCCTCTTATTTAAATTATAAAAAGGCAGAGCTAGATAATAACCGGATACACGTATGAAACCGTAAACTCAACAAGGAATGCGAGCCAGAAACATATCAACAAATAAGCAATGAACGTATAAGCAGAACAGTAGTTATGTACCACAAGTTTACACAATGGTATGAAATGAAACGAAATGAAATGAAATATGATGCAAAGGGTCACATGTGCCAAATGAATGGAGCGGAATCCTCCTGCTCAGAGGGCGGAATTCTCCTGCTCCGAGGGCGGAATCCTCCTACCCTCAATATGATGCAATGGAGCGGAATCCTTCTACTCCGAGGGTGGAATTCTCCTACCCTCGATATGATGCAATGGAGCGGAATCCTCCTGCTCCTAGACCCTCGATATAATGCAACGGATCGGAATCCTCCTGCTCCTAGGGCGGAATCTTCCTACCCTCGATATGATGCAATGAAGCGGAATCCTCCTGCTCCTAGGGCGGAATCCTCCTACCCTCGATATGATGCAATGGAGCGAAATCCTCCTTCTCCTAGGGCGGAATCCTCCTGCACTCAGTAAATGATATTCAATGTAATGCATATGAATGTAGTATGATGCAATAATAACACTTCACCGGTGGGGGACTCTCATCGACAGCCGGGAAGTAGATGCCAACTCACATCCAGAGTACAATGCTCAGATCCTGAATGCAATACCAACAACGGGAAATACCATATAATATACAATGTAAATCCAACGCTAAGTTGTAATGAGTACGCCTATCGAACAGCTACACACGTAAGGAACATGTGGTAGAAAATCCACGTGGCTAGGTGCCTCCAAAGAAATGGATATAAACACTTACCTCTTCCAAAAGTTAGCACTTGTTAATCAACAACCGCTTTATCCTTTGGTTTCATTGCCAAACGATCCCACTCTATTCAATAAGCAGAAAAATATATCAAATTAGGCTAAAGGCTTCATTCCTCACATCTTAGGGCAATCTGGTTAGGAACCTGATACCCTATTCGCATACGCAACACGCAGGCCAGGCCTATGTACAGGGTTTGGTCTCGTTTTCTGGTATTTTTTTTCCGTCGCTTCTCAGCTTTCCCGTTTCCATTTTGTTTCTCTTTGCTTTCTCATTTCGTTACATATTTGCTCTCTTTGACTTTTTATATAAGGGCAAATTCCCACCGCCTATGAACTTTCTTTTCCTTTATTTCTTTTGTCTTTTTCTCTTTTTCTTTTCTTTTATTTCTTTTCGCGACGAAAATTAAAATGGTATCCTGCGATATTCGAAATAATTCCAACTTTTGCATACAAGTTATACAAAATATATGTAACATACTTGCTAAGACGGATCTCAAATCGGACTTTAGAAACTCAATATGCAAATTTATTGGAAAGAAGTCAAATTATTTAACTTTCGGCCTTTTAGCGGAAACTAGCCGAACAACCTCGAAATCTACTTTGGAAAGTTCTTAAAAGTCACAAATAATCATACGAACCTAACGGCGCTTTCGAATTTCGAATCGGAGCTCATTCGCCAAAACCGAGCTCGAAAATCTATTTTTAATATTTATCAACAATAAAAACTGAAACCTTCTTCCGATGCCTACCAAACGAGGTCTGATTTAGCTCAAATATTATAAATAATTCTTAATGTTCCTTGCGAATATTTTAAAATTATCGGCACGCCAATTGGAGTCCTAACTTCCGAAACGACTGACCGATGTTTCAATATGACATTCAAATGTAACACGATCATTAGTAAAAACGAATGTACCGGGTGAAAAGTACTTTGAATTAGTAAAATCAATTGACATTTTTCTTTTTTTTGTTGGTTAAGAGATGAATAGAGCAAAACAGATGGAGGAATTTTTTTGAAAGAGGGATGAATGAATATTATCTTTTGTTACAAATGAAAGAATGAGTGGTTGGGGCATCTTCAATAGGGAAAGTTTCAACTCGCACAGTTTAGTTTTACAAGGTGCAATTTAGGATTTTCAATGACCAACTAATTCATACAAAAATAGAGTGTGTGTTGAATAGCAAAGTATACTACTCCCTCCGGTCCATATTATTTGATGTTTTGGGTGTTTTCACGCGTATTAAGAAAATCAATTTGTTAGCATTAATTAGCAATATAATTGACTATATTAACCCTTATTCAAGCTATTATTACTTATCATTTTGTTTAAAGTCAATTACTAGCAAGGGGTGACATTGTAAAATTTCATCTTGATTTTCAAAAAGATCAAATATTGTGGCCCAAAAATGAACAGGCTAAAATATCAAATAAAGTGGACCGGAGGGAGTATAATAGCAAAGGATCATAGCATTTCAATTGTCGTAATTTCTTGGGATAATTACATTAAAAAACAAGCAAAAGACGAAAATTACCAAAAATGGCCCATATTTTCGAATCTTACCCAAGCTGTCACCCTTTTACCGAGATAGGGGTCGCCGCAAGTTTATACAATTTTATACAAATTTATACATATGTATAAAATTGTAGAAATTTGTATAAGTGTGTATATGCGAGTGAATAAATATGTATCTTAAGGATGTTTATATGAATTTTTACTTTTTTTGTGTATATGTATTTCTCTCATTGCTACACATTTATCTATGTATATTCATGTATAATTTATTTTTTGGGGCGATATTTGTGTCCAAAGCAATGATTTAGACGCAATAAACAACATAAATTTAGTAAAATACAAAAACATAACGATACCACTGGCGGGAGAGGGTGTCTGCCGGCGACTTAGTGGCTGGGGAGGAGGAGATTTGGTTGCTAGGGTGTTTTTTATGAAGGAATGCTAAAATTTGTAATTTTAAGGGTGGGTGCTATGCATGAAAAAAACATGGCCTCTTGTTTGTAATTTTGGGTAGTGGGCCGCCTATTTTTAAAAATTTCCCTAATTTCTTTATTAAACTTCGCGCACAAGCAAATGTGTTCAAACAAATTGAAACTGATGGGTAGCTAGTGCTCTATTTAGTAAGTATGATAGTGGATAGTTGGGGAAGTACTGATTATGTGAAAACGCTGCCAGTAATGTTTTGCCCTTTCCTCAAAGGGATGTAATACATAAAAGAAATAAACAGTAACCCTAACTGACGCTGGATCCTAAAGTGAATGTCTTTCATGATATAGAATGAGTTATCAATTGAGCATATACTATCAGCGCTCAACTGTCCTTGCCCAACTAGTGATTAAAGGGATATGTACTAAAAATATACTCTCTCTCTCTCTCTCTCTCTTCTCTGAATTCATACACGGCAACATCAACAAATAATACATCAGCACATACGGAGAAATCCACACTCTCACAGATTATACACATATAACATCATCAGCTGATCCCACCCTTGGGTCTTCTTCCTCATACACAAAACTCCACTTTTTTTCTAATCATCTCCTCCAAACAAACAAAACACCCAAACTCCATCACCATCTTCCTCCCTCTCTCACACCATTTCAACCACAGATATACCTACACGGCTACAAAACAAGAACAGATGCCATACACACACATCGAGTCAGAAACCTCCGGCAACCCCATTCAGATTACTTCTTCGATTTCCTTATACAATACCCACACACCATTATCAACCCCTCCCCCCTCCAATTTTCTTCCTCAATACCCATCAACCAGATCGAAAACATACATCATACGCCTATACAAAATCAAACAGAAACGGAGGAAAAATAGACGAATCAGAACTGGGAGATCCCATCTCCGGTGACACTGGTCTTGTTCCCCTACTCCGTTCTGGTCTTTTACTCTATTCAAAGGGAAAATAAGGGATTGACGGTGGAGTTGCAGCGACGCCGCTATTGCTTGGAAGTCGTTCTTCCTCCGTCAACTGGTGGTTTTATCCCGTGGGTTGTCGTTATTGTTCCACCTGATGATTTGCTTTGGGTGTTGGTTGTTTGATCTTAAAGGGGATGGGTGTCGTTGCTCCGTTCTTTGTCGCTGATTGTCCTGTTTCGTCGACTCTGTGGTCGACTTCGGAATATTCTAGATCTCACTGGCTCTTCCTTCCCGTTCCACTGTGGCATCGTTATGCTTGTCGCGTTTGTTGTTTCGATCGGAGGAATTGTATCTGTCTGTGTGGGAAATTTGGTGGTGGTCTTTGGGTTGTCGCGTTGCCATTTTTGGCAAATTGCTTCGGCATCTGGTGTATCTATTTTTGCTTATGTTTTGCTATGTTGACCGCACTACACTTGATCTGTGTTTTTGCTTAATGTTGCAGGACTTTGTTTCGTTGGATTTCACAGTCACTGGTCACTCTAAGCCTATGAAAATACTTTTATTTGAGGCTTTACAACGAATTGGTGGATGCTATACCCATCACGGCAAAGGAAAATAATTAAACAATTTATTTGAGGCCTATTGACTGATTCAAATGGACACTACACTTAAACAGTCCCATTCCCATGTCCCTAAAATAAGCTCTATTGCAAAACGAGCCGGCGATGGAGTGGTAGGACCGTAACTTGGCATGGCAACCGGAGGGTGTTGACACCCAATTTTGTCCCTCTTATTTTCATAATCTATAGTTTTCGAATTTTACACACGATTGTGTATCTACTCTTGCCTCATCCATTTCTTTCAAATGATCTTCTTATAATAGCATGACAATTGAGGTCATTTTCAAAAGCATCGTCCCAAACCATAGCTATTTTTACAATCTCTGCAATTACCTCTATCTCTGACAAAATTATCCAAATTGTTCTAAAAATGCCAAAATTACAATTTCACGCATTCCCTATCCATCCTAACGTTTTAAAATTAATTCCATGATTTACCTAGGATTTTATATCTATTTTATACCATTTTATACTATTTCATATTAAATTATACCTATTTTATTCCTAATATACACTAGATATACACTATATATACACTTCACATATTTACAGCTCACATTTTACACATATACACGCTTATACACATTAGACATATTTTATACACGTTACGCCTACGTGGATCGATCTCGATCGTCCATGTAGACGATCCAACGACTAGAAATAAGGCTTCCTATTTTAACTATACACACTACCCCCAAACAATATTTCCCCTTCATTTCCTCTCCCTCAGCCAACTCCTTCTCTCTCTGCATCTCTCTCTCTCGTCTCAACTCGGCCTCGTTACTGTCGTCGCCGGATTCCGGCATTCCCACCGGCGAAATGAAAAACAAATTACATCATTACACTCCCCTCTTTGTCTGATACAAAACCCACAGTCTTTTGTTGATGTTTGAACGAGGAAAAGTTTGACCCTCGTCAACGGGGGTTCTCACCACCGGAAAACACTTCCGACCTTGCCTAAAAGCGTTCTAAAGTGATAATACTACTCAAAAGGGGTAAAGGATTCCTCACGCGAACTCGATTGAGACGAGTCAATTTGACCCTACTCTGGTGAAAATGGGTATCTTCGTCCTTTTTCCTTCTTTCTGCTCTATTTCGTGACACCTGTGCTTAATTTGATTCCTTTTTGGTTGATTAACTGGTTATTTGCATGATCAATTAATTAAGTGTCACATTTAAATTGACTAAGGGTGAGGACTGTATCACTGTGTTTGTGCCCTTTCCAATTCGTAATAGTACGTTGTTAAACCTTCATAGTAGCCTTAGTTTCAGTGAGTATGCATTTTGTGCCATTTACTTTGATATTGTGTGTGAGTCATTAGGACATGGTAAAAATTCTTTTCCTTGATAGTTTGGACATTCCCCTAGAAACTGTCCCCAAATTTGTGTATATTTTTAGGATTCCCTGTCTGTATTCTTTTAAACAAGGATACACAGTTGTGACACTGTGTATCTAGCTACACATGGGCCTCTCTTGACTTTCTTTCTCTTATGTGCTGCATCATGAAGCTGTGAGTTTTTGTTTAGCACTTGCATGAAAAGTAAAACAATATTTTGATTTGAAAACTGAGATTCTAGGCTTACATACTTGGACTGAAATCTGGACGATGATAACATCGATTGTTGAGTAGTATAGGCAGGCCTTAAAACTCAGATTACAACATAAAATGCTTTACTCTGTGTGAATACGGAAATTTTGAACAATAGGGGCAAAATGCGTCATCCTTGCCTGTTCTGTGACTGTCTTTTGTAAACTACACTGCCCCATTTTTTCTTAAACGGTATAGGCCCAATACTTGTTTTAAAATCTGGCCCTCTATGTGTTACAACAATTTTTCACAAACTTTAATCTTCTATACACTAATTGACGAGGCCAAAGTGTATAGGAATTAATGCTCGTGCTAAGTCAAATTATAATATAGTTTAAGATATCGTCCCACAGAGATTGGGTGAATCTATTCTACAGACTTGTAATATTTCCACTACTATTTAAGAGAATCAAATTGATGAAAGGAGAGTTCTTTGAACTTTTAATTAACTTTAACTAAATAAAGGACTTTCAGAAAATTTCAAATTTAAAAAGAGTTGGGAGTCATTGAATTCACTTGGTAATATTCATAATACAATCTCAGTTTTGACATGTATTTCTCTAAAGAAATATTGTTTATTGCTAATACAATTTTATTTTGCTCACTCAGAAATAATAATTAAATACATTCCGTAAGATTATGTATATTAATTGATTTATGACTTTGTAACGGTTAAACCGAAATAATATTCTTGCTGGAATTGTGCTAAAAGGTAGCAGAAACTTCGTGAGAACATTTCACTGAAACCAACAATCTTGCTTACAACAATTCCTCCGTGAGAATTAAAACTGAGGGAAACAAGATTACTGACTTGGAATGATAGGTTACTATAGGTTCCATTCTCACTCTACTATTTTATTCATCAGTCATCATATATTAATTTTGCTCTTTGAGAATTACAAAATTAATATACAATAACCTAAAAATAGATAGATATGAAAATGAAGAGTAACAGAACTATCACTCTAGCACAGTGTGAAAATGCAGATATAAAGTTTCAGGCCAAGCATGTACTAAAACTGAGATAGATATTATAAATATACCAAGTTTCATCAACTATCCCAACAGAAGAAAATTACTCCATTAAGGAGTGATAAAAGAAAAAAAGGAATTTAGAAGACTTTGGAAATATTTCTACTACAAAAGAGAGAAAACAAGAAATGAGAGCATTCTTGATTTTGGCTAATGAAAGGTTGTTTTCTCTCTAAACCTTTGCCTCCTATTTATAGAAAAATCTTTGGTGTTGCGACATCAAGTCAGAACATGAGTTGGTGTTGCGACATCAAGTCAAAACATGAGTTGGTGTTGCAACTTCAAGTCAGAACATTAGTTGGTGTTCTGATTTCCAGAGTTACCGTCGCGACATGAATTGGTGTTGCCACTTCAAGTCAGAACATGAGTTGGTGTTGCGACTTCAAGTCAGAACATGAGTTGGTGTTCTGATTTCCAGAGTTACCGTCGCGACATGAATTGGTGTTGCGACTTCAAGTCAGAACATGAGTTGGTGTTCCCATTTCAACAGTTACCGTCACGACATGAATTGGTGTCGCGACTTCAATTCGCAATATGAATTAATATCATTTCTTCTTTCCTTTATACATCACTCTTTTTTGTTCTTTTTTCTTCTGTTTTTGCTTGTAGTCTTCATTCCTCAATTGAACTTTCACCGCAAAACTTATTAGAAATTATAATAAAATATAATATATTTATTTATTATAATATTTAAAATATTTAAATTTATATATAAAAATACACGAATAATTTATATTCATCAAATTCCCCCATACTTGAACTTTTGCTCGTCCTCGAGGAAATATATATATATATATATATATTTTTTTTTTTTTTCATAAGCTTCCAATCTCAACTCTTCCAATTCATTAATCTGAAAGAATCTATTTTTACCAGCAGAGTTTAATTCAAAGTTCAGCATTTTTAATGCCCAAATATCTTTATGTTCTAATTCAACAGGTAAATGACAAGCTTTTCCAAAGACTAATTTGTATGGGGATGTACTAATTGACGTTTTGAACGTCGTTCGGTATGCCCATAATTCATCATCTAATTTTAAAGCCCAGTCTTTTCTTGAGATTCCAACTGTTTTTTCAAGTATCCTTTAATTCACGGTTGGAAACCTCAACTTGCCCGTGTGTTTGAGCATGATATGGTGTTCATGTTTTGTGAGTCACACCATATTTGGACAATAAAGCAAAAAATTATTTATTTATGAAATGAGTCCCTTGGTCACTGATGATGACTCGTGGTGTGCCAAATCTAGTAAAAATATTTTTTCTAAGAAAATTGCACACGGTTCGAGCATCATTTTTTCTCGTAGGAATGGCTTCAACCCATCTTGAAACATAATCCACAGCCACGAGGATATATTCAAAAGAATGTGATGAAGGAAAAGGTCCCATAAAATCTATTCCCCAAACATCAAAAATTTCACATACCTGTATTGATTGCAAAGGCATTTCATCTCTCTTGGTGATGTTACATGTGCTCTGACACCTGTCATATTGTGCAACATATGCACGTGCATCCTTGAAAAGTGTTGGCCAAAAGAATCCAGCCTCTAAGATTTTAAATGCAGTCCGATTTGCAACATAATGTCCTCCAATTGCACCATCATGGCAATGATGCAAAATCTTAGTCATTTCATCTTCCGGCACACATCTTCTGATAATATTATCTGCACAAATCCTAAACAAAAAAGGTTCATTCCACAGATAATATTTAGCATCAGAAATAAGCTTTTTTTTTTTGCTGGTAAGAGAGATCTTGGGGTGTCCATTTTCCAACCAATTAATTTGCAATATCTGCAAACCAGGGTGGTTGAGTCACAACTTAGCTAATAGAAAAAATATGTTCATCAGGAAACTCTTCTTTTATATCACAAATCTCAAGAGGAGAGTTCTCTATTCTAGACAAATGGTCAGCAACTTGATTTTCAGTTCCTTTTTTATCTTTTATCTCAAGGTCAAACTCTTGGAGGAGTAAAATCCATCTTAGCAATCTAGGTCGGGCATCTTTCTTTGCTAAGAGGTATTTTAAAGCTGCATGATCAGTAAAAACAGTGACCTTGGTTCCTATCAGATAAGAACGAAATTTATCAAATGCAAATACTACTGCCAGTAGTTCATTTTCTGTTGTGGCATAATTCAACTGAGCTTCATTCAAAGTCCTACCGGCGTAGTATATAGGACGAAAAATCTTATCTTTTCTCTGGCCTAACTGCTCCAACTGCTGTATCACTAGCATCACACATGACCTCAAAAGACTGATTCCAATCAGGGGACACAACTACAGGAGTAGTTGATAATTTTTCCTTAAGGGTGTCAAATGCTTTCAAACAATCACCTGAAAAATTAAACTTAACATCTTTCATTAAAAGGTTAGGCAGAGGTGTTGAAATTTTTGAAAAATCTTTTATGAACCGTCGGTAAAAACCTGCATGGCCTAAAAAACTTCTAATGCCTTTAACAGTTATAGGAGGGGGTAATGCTGCTATAAGATCAATTTTGGCCTTATCAACTTCTATCCCTTTAGCAGTGATTTTGTGTCCTAGGACAATTCCCTCTGTAACCATAAAATGACATTTTTCCCAATTAAGAATCAAGTTTGTCTCTTCACATCTCTTAAGAACTAAGGTCAAATGGTGAAGACAGTCCTCAAATATTTTACCAAAAAGTGTGAAATCATCCATAAAAATTTCCAAAAACTTTTCGGTCATGTCCGAGAAAATTGCAGACATACACCGCTGAAATGTAGCATGTGCATTGCATAGACCAAAGGGCATTCTCCTATATGCGTAGGTTCCACTGGGACATGTGAAAGTTGTCTTATCCTGATCTTCTGGTGCAATTGGGATCTGGTTATAGCCTGAATATCCATCAAGAAAATAATAAAAACCATATCCTGCCACTCTTTCCAACATTTGGTCAATGAATGGTAAAGGAAAATGATATGTTCTGGTGGCATCATTGAGACGTCTGTAATCAATACAGACTCTACATCCTGTAACTGTTCTAGTAGGTATGAGTTCATTATTTTCATTTTTTATAACTGTCATACCTCCTTTCTTTGGCGCTACCTGAACAGGACTTACCCAAGGACTATCAGAAATCGGGTAAATGATACCTGCTGCCAGAAGCTTAATAACTTCATTTTTTACCACCTCTTGCATTGCTGGATTCAACCGCCTTTGGGGTTGGACTATTGGTTTGTACTTATCTTCCATGAGGATTCTGTGCATGCAAACAGCTGGACTAATCTCTTTGATGTCCGCAATAGTCCATCCCAAGGCTTCTTTGTGTGCTCTCAGTACTTCAATTAATTTATCCTCCTGTTCTGCAGTTAGTGATGCTGAAATAATGACAGGAAATAATTCAGGCTCAAGATAAACATATTTTAAATGAGAAGGAAGAGTTTTGAGTTCAATTTTTTGTTGAACTCCTTCTGATTGAATTCCTTCATCCTCAGAATATCTTTTCAGTATTTTTGCTTCATTTTTAATGGTGGAATCATCATCCTGTGTTGTGCCAGAATTGGGAAAACACCTCTCCATCGAGTCTGAAATTAATTGATTATCTTTAAATTCATCTGCAAGATCACTAATCATGTCAATTGTAAAACAAGAAGATGATGACTCATCTCCTGGATAGTTTAGAATCTTTTGCATGTCAAAAATGACTCTTTCTTCATCGACTCTTTCTTCATCAACTCTCAAAATTAGTTGTCCTTGATGAAAATCTATGATTGCTCTACCTGTAGCAAGAAAAGGTCCACCCAAAATTGTTGGTTCATTAGGACATTCTTCCATTTCAAGTACTATGAAATCTACAGGGAAGACAAATTTATCTACTCTCACGAGCACATTTTCAATAATTCCCTTAGGTTTCTTAATACTTTGATCTGCAAAATGAAGAGAGACAACCGTATTTTTCATCTCACCAAGATCTAACTTTTTAAAAACAGAAAATGGTATTAAATTTATTGAAGCTCCAGAATCACAAAGTGCTTTTTCAATATATACCCCTCCCAATGTACACAGAATTGTAAAACTTCCTGGATCACCGAGTTTTTGTGGTAGCTTATTTTGAAGTATAGCACTGCATTTCTCAGTAAGCATTACCACAGAAACTTCTTCCAATTTCCTTTTGCTTGACAAAATTTCTTTCAAAAATTTAGCATATGAAGGAATTTGCAACAAAGCATCAGTAAAAGGAATATTGATTTGAATTTGTTTCAAAATTTCCAAAAACTTTGCAAATTGATTATCAAGTTTTTCTCTTTTCTTTTTTTGTGGAAAAAGAATTGTCACTGGGAAAGGAGTCATTTTCTCAATATTTTTTCTTCATTTTTCTTCACTTCTTCCTCTTGTGACAATTCAGAGGGTGTTTCAACATTCTTACCTTTATCTACCTGCTGTTCTGGCTTATTCTTTTCTCTGTCTGCATATGGATCATTAAGAATCTTACCTGACCTTAAGGTGATGGCCTTAAGGTGTTCCTTTGGATTTTTCTCTGTATTGCTTGGTAAAGGACCCTGAATTCTTTCTGAAACAAGAGTAGCTAGTTGGCTTAACTGAGTTTCCAAGTTTTTAATAGCAGAATTTTGGCTCTCCATTTTCTCATCAGTGGCTTTAATGTACTTATACAAAAGGTCATCAAGACTTGGATGGGCTTGTTGAGGCCTTTGCTGATATGGAGCTGCTTGCTAATAGGGCTTGAAATTTGGCTGCCCTCGGTTTTGATTCTGGTACCCTGGTGGACTTTGTACATGTTTTTTTTTGGAAGCTTTGAGAGTTCTCAGCACCGTTTGGATTGCTCCATTGAAATCCTGGATGCTTTTGTGCCATAGGACTTCCAAAAGGATATGATTTGTAACCGATGACATTGATATGTTCATCATTCTGATTGGTTGCTTGGCATTCGTGGTTAAGGTGATTTCCTCCGCACATGTCACAAGTCTCAGACTGGCTTGTTTGTTGTGTAGTCACCTGAAAAGATTCAAAGTTTTGTGCCAAAGAAGCAATTTGTTGTGTTAGTGTATTAAAAGCATCTGCCTGATTCACCGTAGCAGCTTTCTTGATGATCACACGATCAGATGGCCACTGAATGGCATTCTCAAAAATTTCATTCAACAATTGGATTGTTTCTTCTGTGGTCTTTCCCATTATGGAACCTCCTGAAGCAGCGTCAATCACGTTTCTAGAAGAGGGTTTTAACCCGTGGTAGAAAACGTATAACTGCATATGTTCAGGAATATCATGGTGTGGAAATTTTCTCAGTCTGCAAGAAATTAGATATCTCTTGTCTCAACTTTGTTGTTTTAGCAGGGGAAAAATATTTGTTCAAAATTTCTGAGTCATCTGGTCCCATGTGGTAATGGACCCTTGAGGCAAACTTCGCAACCAAGCTTTGGCCTCGCTTTTAAAGAAAAAGGGAATAATCTTAACTTGATTGCTTCAGGAGATACTCCATTGTACTTAGCAGTTTCAACCAGTTCTAAGAAATCGATTAAGTGACTGTGTGGATCTTCACTTAGATCACCAGTGAAAGTGCAAGATTGTTGAATTGTTTGAATCAGGCCGGTCCTGATCTCAAAGTTATTGGCTGCCACTGGAGGTTTTCTAACACTAGATTCGCAGTTGAAGTGGTCTGGCCTCGCATAATCCCTTAGGATTCTGTTTACTGGTCTTGGCACTACTTCGTCAAACTGCTCTTCTACATGGACTGGTGGTGGAACTCCCAGTGGGTTGTTGTCTTCTATTACTTGGTGCTCCATTTTGTCACAAGTTATGTTCTGAGTAGATGATTGTTGTCCTTTACTACACAATCTCAAAGACCTTTCAATTTCAGGATCGTAATTAACCAACTCTTTATTAGAAGACCGGGTCATACACTATTTGAGATTCTTTAGTAAAAAAATAGTAATAATAGTAACACAAAAAAAAATGTAAAATATTAGTATTAAATATAATAGTAGAAGTAGTAGTAAAAAAAATAGAAACAAAAAAAAAATTAAAACGATGACATAAATAATAGGTAACTAAACAAAGCTAATATTAAAATATATAATAAAATGAATGACAAAAAATATAATAATTATAATAATAGTAAGTTCTCAAATTAGTAATAAAATATTTAGTCTGAAGTAGATCTGTGCCAATCCCCGGCAACGACGCCAAAAATTTGACGAAGCCAAAGTGTTTAGGAATTAATGCTCGTGCTAAGTCAAATTATAATATAGTTTAAGATATCGTCCCACAGAGTTTGGGTGAATCTATTCTACAGACTTCTAATATTTCCACTACTATTTGAGAGAATCAAATTGATGAAAGGAGATTTTTTTGAACTTTTAATTAATTTTAACTAAATAAAGGACTTTCAGAAAATTTTAAATTTAAAAAGAGTTGGGAGTCATTGAATTCACTTGGTAATATTCATAATACAATCTCAGTTTTGACATGTATTTCTCTAAAGAAAAATTGCTTATTGCTAATACAATTTTATTTTGCTCACTCAGAAATAATAATTAAATACATTCCGTGAGGTTATGTATATTAATTGATTTATGACTTTGTGACGGCTAAACCGAAATAATATTCTTGCCTGAATTGTGCTAAAAGGTAGCAAAAACTTCTTGAGAATATTTTCACTAAAACCAACAATCTTGCTTACAACAATTCCTCCGTGAGAATTAAAACTGAGGGAAACAAGATTACTCACTTGGAATGATAGGTTACTATAGGTTCCATTCTCACTCTACTATTTTATTCATCAGTCATCATATATTAATTTTGCTCTGTGAGAATTACAAAATTAATATACAATAACCTAAAAATAGATAGATATGAAAATGAAGAGTAATAGAACTATCACTCTAGCACAGCGTGAAAATGCAGATATAAAGTTTCAGGCCAAGCATGTACTAAAACTGAGATAGATATTATAAATATACCAAGTTTCATCAACTAACCCAACAGAAGGAAATTACTCCATTAAGGAGTGATAAAAGCAAAAAAAGAATTTAGAAGACTTTGGAAATATTTCTACTACAAAAGAGAGAAAACAAGAAATGAGAGAATTCTTGATTTTGGCTAATGAAAGGTTGTTTTCTCTCTAAACCTTTGCCTCCTATTTATAGAAAAATCTTTGGTGTTGCGACATCAAGTCAGAACATGAGTTGGTGTTGCGACATCAAGTCAAAACATGAGTTGGTGTTGCGACTTCAAGTCAGAACATGAGTTGGTGTTCTGATTTCCAGAGTTACCGTCGCGACATTAATTGGTTTTGCGACTTCAAGTCAGAACATGAGTAGGTGTTGCGACTTCAAGTAAGAACACGAGTTGGTGTTCTGATTTCTAGAGTTACCGTCGCGACATGAATTGTTGTTGCGACTTCAAGTCAGAACATGAGTTGGTGTTCCCATTTCAACATTTACCATCGCGACATGAATTGGTGTCGCGACTTCAATTCGCAATATGAATTAATATCATTTCTTCTTTCCTTTATATATCACTCTTTTATGTTCTTTTTTCTTCTGTTTTTGCTTGTAGTCTTCATTCCTCAATTGAACTTTCACCACAAAACTTATTAGAAAATATAATAAAAAATAATATATTTATTTTTTATAATATTTAAAATATATTAATTTATATATAAAAATACATGAATAATTTATATTCATCACTAATCTAATAGTGTATGGGAGAGTATGAGTTTGCGGTCAACCGTGCAAAGCTAATATCTATATTTTTCTAAAGTTATATGTGTAACTCAATCATGTATTTTCATGTTATATACGTATACAATTATGTGCGGCAGCCCTTTCTGTGCATTTGACCGTTTCTGTGTACCCTTTTCAAAAATAGCCCCCTATCCAAATACTTCTTCAAAACTGACCCCTAAATTAAAAGGCCATTAAGTTTAGGGCTCGACAATTAATGACGAGTCATACCGATCCTAAACGGCCAACATTTTGTTTTAAAACAACCTCCCTTTTGGTTTTTGACAAAATCTGAATTTTATTTGCAAAATGGACCAGTTATGCAAAATTGTAGAGTGTGAGAATTGCATAGATAAGCTGAAATTGAATATCCTTTGCATGTTAAAACTTGTTTACGATTAGGCATTATATTAGCAGGCCCTAAAATGCGACTAGGCTTACATGTAGGCCGTATATGAACTCTATTTGTGTTAGTGTAGGTTTAAACTGTATAGACATGTTACATTGTTTGAATTAAGTGCTAAATTAATTCCCCAAGTTAGTATTTATGATAATATACTCTATTTTTATCCCAAAATTTAGACTCGGATGGGAACCACTTTTCGTGGGACCCGGGGAAGTGCCTAACACCTTCTTCCCTGAGTCATTTGGACTTCTTACCTTATAAAATCTTTGGGACGGACTAGTTGACTTATTTGAATTTGACCTTATGTTTAACCTAGATCCGATTTTAGGCCTAAAAATTAAATTTGTATTTTCGGAGTCACGATCAATAGTTTAGATTAAGAGTTTAGTCGATTTGAATATAAGAATGCGTTAATTACAAGATTACGAGTATATGCACGATTTCCGATGAAGACGTAATGATAATTAACGATGATATAAAAGCAAGACGAAATAATTGAAGATAAATAAGATTAAAGTGCGAATTAAATGGACAGAAGGAACCGTATTAGATCGCCTAGATCTCAGTGTAGATCCCTTGATATTAATTATACTTGAAGACTTGAGAACGGAATATGAAACAATGTAAATGGTGAACAATATTGAGCGACAGCAAAGAGAGTATTTTTATTGATATTGTAGATAGATGAGAGAATGTATGTTACAATGATTCGAAAACAAACCCTATATATAGATTTACTAGGCAGCCGTTGGGTATGTAACCGCTGGGTATGCAACCGTTTCTCTTCTAACCATTCATTGAGCAGTCGCGTATGAACAGGTAACCGTTCATTCAAATTGCGTTGATTTGGGGAGGCGTTACGTAACTGCCTTGGGCCTGCTCGTGGTAACTACCTGGCCAGTCATCTGTCCGTTAGATGTCTGTCCGGGGAAACCTTTGCCCGTGCCACGTGGCAGACACGTGTCACTCATTTAAGTGACGATGTTTTAAATCCAATACAGATGTCACCGCACTTCTCGAGCAGAGTTTTTGCTCGAGGATTGGATGTGGATTTTGGCGGGAAATTTCATTTGGCAAGTAGAACCTTCATCTGCAACATGACAAATCTCAGTGACGTGCGCATTAAATGCGTGAGGTAAAAAGTAACTGCGCCAGACACGTCCACACGTCCGCCGTCAGTTTTGAAGTGACTACTGTGCGTCCCTAGAGCAAAAGTAATGATTTTAACCGCCTCAGTCACGTGCACACGTCCACTCGTCAGTTGCGAGGTGACCGCTTCGCTTCAAAGTGATGATGTTGCTTCGAAACTCGGCGAAACCTACTTTTTCTTTTGACGGTTGGATCTGATCGTAATCTCTTCGATGATCTCCACGTGTTCTATGGAAAGTTGATGGGCCGGACCTGTTTATTCCTATAAATAGGGGTTTGCTGAATTTTACCCCTTTCGCTTACTCTTACTCTAAAACTTCCGAATCTTGAAAACCATTGAATTTTCTTCAATCTTTCTTCTAACTTTTGATTCTTCTTCAACTATGTCTCCAAAGGCTAAGAAAAATTTGAACATGGACGCTGCTGGCGGTAGTTCTTCCACGGCTACCCCTAGATCTAGGGCCGCTCAGGCCACTGCTACAAAAATTATCCCCAAGAACTAGGGTGAACTGGAGAAGGACTGCAGCGTTAAGGGCTTCAATAATTATGGTGATGTACGTGTATGGCCAGCGTACAGATTCAAATCCGGGATCACGTCGGAGATGATCCCTCGAGTTAGAGTGGACTGAGGCTGGGACACAAGCATTCCCATTTTGCCGGTATCTAAGAATGACATTACTTCTCATAGGGCCGGGTGGACAGCCATGTCCACCTACCCATTCATAGTTTGTTGCGCGTTGCCCCTCCATCCTGTATTCAACAGGCTTTATAGGGAGTATTTTCTCTGCCCGGGGCAACTGAGCCCCAACATGTACAAAATGGTAAAACTTATGGACTGGTTTGCTGAAGAGACCGGTCAAAGTTTTAAGTATGAGCACTTTATTTCTTTGTACAGTCTTCAAATTTTCAAGGACGGGTTTGTCAATGCCAGAATACGTGGAAGCAAAGGCTTGATATGTAGTTCTAAGGACACCAATGACCGGGGTTGGTTGCACCGGTACATATTTGTGTGCACCCAGGTATTGTCTCTCAACTCCAAGGCTCCTCTCTCCGAGATCTGGAATAAGAGGCGTAAGTCCCCGAGTTTTTCTTTGTAATTTCATATTTCCCCTTTTCGCTTATTCATTCCTTTGATTCTTCCTTACAGCTGCCAAGCTGCCCTACGATAAGCTCATATCGGTTGATGAGCTGACAGCGTGGGTTAAGGCTATTCTGGAGAAGTTCCCTGTCGAGCAGAGGGAATGAACGTACTTCGCCACGCAAAAGGGGCTGACTGCAAAGACTCACAGTGAGAAATTTTCACTATTGCAGCTACTTCTTCTCTTCGTAACTTTGCTGTATCTAAGCGTTCCGCCTTTTTACAGGTCTAGGCACACAAAGAGACTTCTTCCCTGCCCCTTCCCCTCAGGCTGTGCTGTCAGGCCCTGCTGTTGACCCTGAGGATGAGGTCACAGCCATAAGAGTTACAGCGGAGGCAATGCGCAGGAGGGAAGGTGGCGAGGAGCTATTGTCTAGCAGCATTAGCTCTCTGAAGAGGAAGAAGAAGTGTCAAGGTGAGGGCAGAGCACGGAAGAAGGCTGCTCGTAAGCTTCCGTGGCTGCCGAGAAGACCTCAGCTGTTGGAGGGGAGTCTCCGCCCGGGGCTAGTGTGCCCAGGCCTGAAGAAGAAAGTGTTAAGACTTCTGCTGAAGTCCCCGAGTCTGCATGGGGAGAGGGCTTTGGAACGGAAGTGATCGACGTTTCTGACACTAAAACGATTGAAGATCTTATGAGAAAGCCACATCTCTGAAGCGACAATAGGAAGGTCGAGGAGAAGGCTGCCCGTGCTCCGGAAGGGAATCCCTGAGTTGATGACGGGGTAAAGGCAGGCTTTTCTCATGCAGACAAGGGTAAAAGAAAGGTTGGCGAAGAAGAAGAAGGAAGAGAAGAGATCCCCCAAGAGGGCGGCCAGAGTCCCCGTGTTTTTTACTTCGAGGACTTGGAGAATGTGGTTGCTGAGGGTGAGATGCCTGTTTGTTTGCATGAATGCGACATAAGAGATCCTGGAGTGGCAAATGATTCTGATATGTCAAGGACAAGGCTCACTCGGCGGACCACCATCAGCGGTCTGACTGGACCAAGGGATATTTAGGGCGTGCGCTATAAATTTGGCCCAAACTTTCCCGCTGAGCAGGCTAGGGAGCCTAAATACTGCGAGAGAGAATGCACCAAGAAGCTAGCCCCCAATGTTAACTTCGGGACTAGACCGGGCAGTTTGGCCAAGGCAATTTCATCGCTCATTGGTCCCCGCGAAGAATGGACAATGAGAGAGATGAGTGATGAAGACTTGGCCTTTGCTATTGCTGCTGACTCTGCCCAGGTAAGTGCCTTTTTAACACCTTTTTGAGTCGGAAGTAATTTTGAATTTATATTTCGAACCTTATTTCTTTTGCTGTTTCAGTCAAGTTTGATGGCCCCGAGTTGATGTTTCGCTCCAGGATCAACAACCCTGATGAGGTGCTTGAACTGAAGAAGGAATTGCTGAAGACTCTGAAGGAGAACCGGGCTCTGGCAGAGAGGTGTGGTTCCTCGATGGTAAAGTTAACCGCTTGGCTGAGACCAACAATAGACAAGTTGAATAGATTAACAAGCTCACCGAGGAAAAGGACCTTCTTTCTGAAGAGAAAGAAGGGTTCGCATAATCTGCCCGTGACTTGGAGGCTCTAATTGGACAAAACAACTCTTTGCTGAACAAGGCACTCGACGAACGTGGATCTTTAGAGATGGACCTGCGGAAGGCTAAGGAGGAATCCGTTAGTGCTCGAGCTGAGCTTCAAGCTGCCAGGGACCAAGTTGCCCAGTCAATGAGCGTGCAAGACTCGTTATCCAAGGACTTGGCCAACTTGCGCGATCAGTTCGATATCTAGGCTAAGCTTACTACGCTTGAAACCAAGCGAACATTGCTCGAGCAGGTCCATGCAGGTCAGATCAACGTCGAGGAAGCAATGCTGAAAGCCAAGCGTGTCGTTCGCGAAGTGAGGCAAGTGTTGAACCTCTCTCCTGAGGAGTCTGATGAGGATGATGATAAAGATGGCGATGGGAGCTCGGGTGACGATAACGGAGCCGATGGAGCTGGTGCGTCGGGTTCTGGTCAGAATCCCCAAAATTAATGCTCCCCTCCAAATTGATCAAGTTTGTAGGTTTATGTATCCGGCGAGAGCCGGATGATTGGTTGTGGATAGAGGTCTCTTTGGGACTTTCTGATCCTTGTTTGGCCAGTTTCATTGTCCTTTGTCACTCAACAAAACTTCTGTCAGCGCTTTGGCATTTTTACTGTTTTGCCAAGAGAATTTGTATATCTTTCAGATCTTTCAATTCAATGTGTATAGCCTGAATCTTTGATCCTTGTAGTTACGTTTGGATGCACTGTGGCCTTTGTGCCTTTTGTTTGAGCGCTTTTAGAAGTTTGAACTTTGCTAAGTTCTGGCCTTCAAAAGTTTGATCCTATGTTTTAACTTAGCCTTTCTCAAGGAAGAGGTCATAAGTTGTGAGTGGTCTGCGCGGATGTTTCACTCTGATCGAGTCGTGGTCAATAGGTTCTGGCCAAATCATTGGCCTTGCGAACAACTTTTCTTATCATTTATGATAGTTGAAAGTCAACGTAGAAAGGTACTAGTTTAACTCTAGCCGAGTCGCTGGCCTTGTGAGTGACTTCTCTTATTTTCGTGGAAGCTTGTCACGTAAAAAGTTTTTAAAAACTCGCCTTTTTACAAGGTCTCTTGCCTTTATGAAGGTCTTATCTAGCCTACAGGGGCCTCTTACCACCCTCCTTGTTTTTATGTTGAAATACGGGAAGTCTAACATAAAAAGAGTTAAGGCTGGTCGTAGATGAAAGAACACATATAACCAAATGAGGAGTGTGTCCGTTGAGGGATTCGAACCCACAGCCGCGAAGTTGAAGAACTTCGAGCTCTACCAGTTGAGCTAAACGGATCTGGCCTTGTTGAGGCCGTTCGTACCATTTAGGAGAAATTTAATAAAAGTAAGAATGCCATAAAAGTAAAAGGTAGTAGTAGAATAACTGACCGTTTGACCATTCAGAAGTGGTACCTTTTGAGGTGAATCACATTCCAACAGTTTGGGATGATTGAGCCATCTGGTCGTGCTAAACGGTAAGATCCCTTGCCGACTGATGCGACTACCTTGTAGGGGCCTTCCCAATTAGGGCCTAATTTTCCCGAGTTTGCTTCTTGTATATTTTGGGATACTTTTCTTAATACAAAATCTGCAACCTGGAAAGTTCGTACGCGTAGTCTCCGATTATAGTATTGTTCGATTCGTTCCTTCTGGGCGACTACTCGTACAAGTGCTAGGTCCCTTCATTCTTCGAAGAGATCTAACTCTTCGGAAAGATTGACTAAGTTGGATTCTTCGGTAGCATATGCATACCGTAGACTTGGCTCTCCAATTTCAACAAGGATTAGAGCATCTGCGCCGTATACCAACGAGTAAGGTGTCTCCCCTGTACTCATTTTTATTGTCGTGCGATAAGCCCATAGTACACCGGGCAGTTCTTCTACCCAACACCCTTTTGCCAGCTCAAGGCGCTTCTTGAGAGACTCAATGATTATTTTGTTTGTTGATTACGCCTGTCCATTGGCAACCATATGGTATGGAGAAGAGGTGATCCTTTTGATGAGTAAGTCGTCGAGGAACCGGGTCACTTTCTGGCCGATGAATTGTGGGCCATTATCCATGACTATTTCCTTAGGTTCTCCGAAGCGACATACGACATACCGCCAAAGAAAGTCAATTACCTCTGTTTGCCGTATCTTTGCATATGCTGCTGTTTCGACCAATTTGGTGAAGTAATCGGTGACGATTAGTAAGAAACGTACCCCTCTTGGCGCAACAGGAAGAGGACCAACTATGTCCATTCCCCATTTCAAGAATGGCCACGTGGAGATTATCGAATGGAGCGGTTCTGCTGGTTGATGGAGAAGATGCGCAAAGCTTTGGCATTTATCACATTTCTTGACGAAATCATTTGTATCTTTCTCCATCTTATCCCAATAATATCCTGCGCGGATCAATTTGCGTGCTAACGCTTTTCCCCCAGAATGATTACCACAACAGCCTTCGTGGACCTCTCGCATCACGTAGTTGATCTGGTTTGGTCCTAGGCACTTGGAAAGGGGCCCTGTGAACATCCTGCGATAAAGATCGCCGTTGACGATTCTATATCGGGCAGCTTTTATTTTGAGTTCGCGGGAAGCTTTTGCATCGCCGGGCAGAGTTCCGTGAAGAATATAATTTGTGATTTTATTTCACCAGTCCCAAGTTGCGTGTACAACATTAACTTCAAACTTTTCCCGATCTATGGTCGTGCAGAGGCGTTGAACGACAGCCGAGGAGCTAGCCGCCCCAATTTCCGTAACTGACCCTAAATTTTCTAGGGCGTCTGCTTCATGGTTCTCTTCTCGTGGAATTTGGAGCACTTCCCATTCGTCGAACTGAGCCAAAAGATCTTTTACACGGGCAAGGTACACTATCATTCTGGACTCCCGTGCAATGAAACCTCCTGTTAATTGGTTGACTACTAGCTGAGAGGCACTCTTCAGTTTGATGATGTTTGCCCCATAGCTTCGGGCTAACTCCAATCCTGCAATTACGGCCTCATATTCAGCCTCATTGTTAGTAATAAACGGCACTTGATGGCCTGCCTTACGGTCTGTCCGGACGGGCTGATAGGAACCAGTCCAAGACCGGACACTTTGACGCTCGAGGAGCCATCAGTGAATAGGGTCCATACACCAGGGGCCTGCCCAGCGTAAGGAATTGCATCTTTTTCCGCATCAGGATATATATTAGCACTAAAGTTTGCTAGGGCTTGTGACTTAATTGCTACCCGGGGCTGGTAGGTAATATCAAATTCGCTTAATTCTACAGCCCATTTAACCAACCTTCCCGAAAATTCGGGTTTATGCAAAACATTGCGTAAAGGAAAGGTTGTTACTACAGCTATTGAATGACCTTGAAAATAAGGACGTAATTTACGGGCAGCAGTTATGAGTGCTAAAGCCAGTTTTTCTAAGGGTTGGTAACGTGTTTCCGCATCAATTAAAGCTTTACTAATGTAATAAATGGGGAGTTGCTTACCTTTTTCTTCTCAAACCAAAACTGCGCTTACCGAGACTCTGAAGCCGCCAAATAGATCAACAACTGCTCCCCGTGCTGAGGCGTAGAGAGTAGTGGTGGATTGGATAGATATTTTTTCATATCGCTCAGCACTTGTTGACATTCAGGAGTCCAGTTGAATTCCTTGTTCTTCTTTAGAACATCAAAGACATTTTTTCACCGGTCAGATGAACGGGATATAAACCTGCGCAAGGCTGCCACCCTTCCAGTCAACTTCATGACGTCTTTTCGGCTGTGGAGCACGTCTGGAATTGACTCAAGTGCTTTCATTTGAGTGGGATTGACTTCAATCCCACGTTGAGAGACGATGAAGCCTAGGAATTTTCCTGAACCAACTCCAAATGCGTACTTCTCTGGATTAAGCTTCATGTTGTATTGGTCAAGTATTCGGAAGGCTTCCTTCAAGTGTGCCAGATGGTCTTCTCCCCATTTTGACTTGATCAGCATATCATCAATGTATACTTCCATGGTCTTACCGATATGATCGTGGAACATACGATTGACCAATCGCTGATACGTTGCACCCACATTCTTTAATCCAAACGACATGACTTTGTAGCAATACGTCCCTCTGCACGTTATGAATGACGTTTTCTCCTGATCGTTGGGGTCCATCAATATTTGATTGTACCTTGAATATGCATCAAGGAAGGTGAGCACCTCGTGCCCGGCAGTTGCATCAATCAACTGATCTATCTAGGGAAGGGGATATGAATCCTTCGGACAGGCTTTGTTTAAATCAGTGAAGTCAATACAAACTTGCCATTTCCCATTTTTCTTAGCCACAACGACCACGTTGGCTACCCAGTCTGGATATTTAACTTCACGTACAGATCCAATCTTCAGCAGTCGATCAACCTCATCGTTTATGATTTGATTCCGAAAAGCTCCCTGGGGGCGCTTCTTCTACTTCACCGGATGGTGGTACGGGTCAACGTTCAACTTGTGAGAAATAATTTCTGGAGAAATACCTGTCATGTCTGCATGCGACTAAGCGAACATCGTATGCTGCTCCTTGAGGAATTGGAGGATATCTCCTCGTAGGCGTTCATTTAATTCTGTCCCTAAGTAGACCTTCCGCTCCGTCATGTCCACGAACAGTTCTTCCGGTTCCAAAGTTTCCACAGTCAGTGTATAATTTTCCCCTGCCTCGAGCTTTGTGATGAATTTCGGGACCTCATACTTTGCTTCTTCATTTGCTGCGTCAGATCCCAGTTGCTGTAATGGCTATTTATTTTCTTCAGGCAGCTTGACGGCCACCGAATAGCAGTCTCGAGAAGAGCGTTGCTCTTCTCGTATCTCACGTATTCCCCATTCTGATCGGAATTTCAATACCTGATGATACGTGGAGAGAACAGCCTGCATTTCATGGATCCACGGTCTTCCCAGGATAATGTTGTAGGCCATGTCTCCGTTGATAATTTGGAACACCGTCTCCTTTGCTACCCCCCTCAACAAGAGTTGTGAGAGTAATCTCGCCAAGGGTCTTCTCACTTGAGTTGTTAAAATCGGAGAGAACTTGCGACACTGGCACGATCTTCTCCATTAGTTGCATCTCCTTGATAACTCGTGATTGAATGATATTTGCAGAACTGCCCGCATCAATGAGCACCCTTTTGATATCAAATTCTGCCACGCGCAATGTTATGACCAGCCCGTCAACATGTGGGAACTGCAAGCCGTCCGTATCCGAATCCTCAAACATTATTATTTCCTCTTGCCGTGGACGCTTGGTCTTTGTGATAGAGACCTTTGCGTATCTTTGCTGTGAAAACAGTAGAATCAACTTCAATCCCGCCCGAGATAACGTTGACTGTCTTCTTCGGGGAAGATGCTCGTGGAGGGCCAGATTTGTTTTGCTGAGCCTTCGCATGAGTTTGCTTTCCCTTTTCGGTTAGAAGTTCCTTTAAGAACCCTTGTTTTTGTAAATGTGCGACCTCGTATCTTAAGGCCTTGCAATCTTCAGTGGTGTGACCGTGGTCGCGATGAAATTCGCACCATAGGTCCTAATTTCTCTTACTAGGATCGGTTTTCATGTCCTTCGGCCACTTGACCTTTTCGCCCATATCTTTGAGGGCTGCAATCAGTTCAGTCGTTTCTACGTTGAAGTTTGGTAGACTTGGGGCTCCACGAGTACTTGACTCTGAATCGTCTCCCCATGCTAGTCCTTTGTTATTGCGACTGCGTCCTTTGTAATTGTTGCATGATCAGTCGGGGTACGGTTCATAACGTACATCCGACCTTTCTGACTCTATCTTCCCGCTAGAGCCACCGCACCGTGATTGACTCTTTCCTCGGGCACTAGCTCCTATCAGCTTGTCTTCATCAATGCGTACCTTGGAGTTCAGCGATTGTAGACACCTGACCAATTGGCTGCTGGAAATTCGCGAAGAGATTCGTATAGCCTCCGCGTGGCTTCTGAGCTTTTGACATCCAAACTGTTTGTGAACGCAATGGCCGCCCATCTATCCGGTACCTTGGGCAACAACATGCGCTCCCTTTGGAACCTTCTTCACTTGGGTTGCTGGATCTATGGTTCCTCCGTTGTTGGCCGCATTTTGTTCTCCATCTTGCCTTTAAGTGTGTGAAGAAGGAACATCTCGACCTTGGGCTGCAGGATCAGTCCCCGTAACTGAGGGGATTTGTCCTCGAAGAAAGTTGATCGCCTCATTTATTCCCCTGTTGACCTCCGTTTGTTGTTGCATAAACTCAAAAATTGTTTCTTGGAGATTCCTTTGATCAGGGGAGAGACTTCTATGGCGTCGTCTCCTAGTCGGGGTTCTGCTCTGAGAGTGTTCACGCCTGTTCCGTTGCTTATTTGGTCCTTGGGAAGAATGTTCTTGCCTGTCGGACGAGTAATCTGGCGAGTAATTAAGGCTTGATGGAGGAGTACGTACTTGACTTCCGCCCACAATAGTTCCTTGTGAATCGCTTTCTACCATGTTAGTCACAAACAAAAGATCGACAGAAAAGAATACAATGCAGGAAAAAGATAAACTATTAACCTATAGAGGCTATTGACCGGCTCCCACTGTGGTCGCCAAATTGTGTAACGTAGATCCTATTTTAGGCCAATTAATAATTAAATTTGTATTTGCGTAGTCACGATCAATAGTTAAGATTAAGAGTTTAGCCGATTTGAATATAGGACTGCATTAATTACAAGATTACGAGTATATGCACGATTTTCGGTGGAGACGTAATGATAATTAACTATGATATAAAAGCAATACGAAATAATCGAAGATAAATAAGATTAAAGTGCGAATTAAATGGACAGAAGGAACCGTATTAGATTGCCTAGATCTCGGTGAGGATCCCTTGATATTAATTACGCTTGAAGACTTGAGAACGAAATATGCAACAATGTAAATGATGAACAATATTGAGCGAGAGAAAAGAGAGTATTTTTATTGATATTGTAGATAGAGGAGAGAATGTATGTCACCATAATTTGAAAACAAACGCTATATATAGATTTACTAGGTAGCCGTTGGGTACGTAACCGCTGGGTATGTAACTGTTGGGTATGTAACCGCTGGGTATGTAACCGCTGGCTATGTAACCGTTGCCCTTGTAACCATTCATTGAGCAGTCGCGTATGAATAGGTAACCGTTCATTCAAATTGCGTTGATTTGGGGAGGCGTTACGTAACTGCCTTGGGCCTGCTCGTGGTAACCGCCTGGCCAGTCATCTGTCTGTTAGATGTCTGTCCGGAGAAACCTCTGCCCGTGCCACGTGGCAGACACGTGTCACTCTTTTAAGTGACAATGGTTTTTATCCAATATACCTTAGATACCTAGGTGACCTAATACGTCTTAGAAACCATATTAGGTGGCGACTCCAACATCTAAGCTCAAACGAGTTCACCCGGTTAAATCCTAAATCCGACTCGCCTCGAGTGGAGTAAAAAATCGGGTATGACAGAGGGCCCCGTGCTTGCAGCCGTACCGACGTCCCTAACCTCTAGCCTACACTTTTACAAGATCTATTTTTCCTTTTATTTTATTATTATTATTATTATTTTATCATTATTATTGTTATTAATAATATTATAATGTTATTATTATTATTAATTATAATAACTAATTATCTTTATATTTTTTGCGAGGTAAAATTGGATGAAAGACGACGGTCTATTTTGAAAGAGAACGATTAGAAGAAAATCCTTTTTATTGTTATTTATTAATATTACTAGTATCATTATTATTCTTATTATTAGTATTTCACTTTATTAATTGTCGTACTAATTCATATTTTTTTACATTTTTTGTGAAGTACATCGTGGTGGAATTACAAAAGGCAACCCTTTCAAAAAGGATAAAAATATTCAAACTCATTGACTTTATTTAATTCATTTTATTAATTTTATTTACAATTCTTACTAACTTGTTTATTTATTTTGCAAGGCACGCTTGGACAAAACATAGCCATTAGAAGAGACTAATATTTATTACTTGTCTTTAAATTTGTATATCATGGTTTAATATTCAAATATTTTATTGCTTAGTTAGTTTCTCACTTTAGATTCTCAATTATTTAGTTCGACCGGTAAACCACATTTGGTGGAGTCTGAGAGGTGCCTAATCCCTTCCTCTCGGGTTAACTTGAACCCTTACCTAGATTTCTGGTTCGTAGACTAAGTTTCAGAGTTAATTGTAAAATTAGCTAGAAACAAAATAGGTGCCCTAATTCGCCTAGTTAAAAAATATGTTAGGTGTCGACTCCAACTCTTTACCCGTGAGTTTCCCTATAAGTCGAGTCCTATTTCGAAATTTAACCGGTTAGGTAACAAAATAGGATGCGATAATGCCAATAATCGGACCACTCTTTCCTTCTCAGAAGGCTACACTAGCTTCTTGAAATGCTGCGAGTGAGAGAAAATTTCTTTTGTCTCCTGTCATATGCCTTGAACACCCACTATCTAGAATCCAGCTTGGGTTGTTTACTCTTACTTCAGCCTGCAAACAAATCAAGGGTTAGATTTAGGAACCCAGACAAGCTTGGGTCCCTTCTTATGAGAGAATGGATGAATTAAGTCCTTCTTGGCCCAATTAAGTAAAGCAATTTTTTTATTTTTAGATATAGCCTTGCTCATTTTTATGCAGTTTTCTTTCAATTGACCTGTGTTACCACAGAAGGTACAAAGCATGTTGCAAGACAGACCTACATATTTACTTTTGGGAGTATAGGGAGGCAGTGGTTTCCTATAACCTAAACCTTTCTTTCCTTGAACTTGGTTTTCAAGAACCCAATTCATATTCTCTGAAGATTTGTTCCACTTGGTTACTCTGGTGAGTTCATAGTCAGCTTTTTCAACCTTTTCTCTAAGAACTCTGTTCTTTTCAGTTTCCTTACAAAGAATCTCATTTGTTCTTTTAAGCTCATTCTCGAGAAAAGTTTGAACCTCACTGATCACCTGCTTACCATTTGCATTCTTCATCTTAGTTAGTTCAAGTTCAAATTCTGATATCTTACAATTAGATACAAGAGCCTGTTCCTTTAGAGAAGCATTTTCTTCAAACTCAACATTTGCTTCTTCAAGGTTCTTGCATCTAGTTTTTTAATTAAACAAAGTATCAAATAGTTTATCTTTCTCAGACTCTACCTTTTCATAGCCCTCAATTAAGGTGGCAGTTATTAGTATCAGATTGTCAGGTGAGTATGTATGTAATTTTTCTTTCAATTCAGAGAAACATACCTCAGCTGACTGACCCGCTTCCTCTCCATCGGTTGCCATGAGAGCAGCTTCCTTCTTCTGATTATCTCCATTGAGAACTCCTTCAGTTTCTCCCAGATTTCCTTGGCAGATTTGCAATCCATCACGTTAGCTAGTACATCAAAAATTCATTCCATTCTTGAGATACAACATAGCTTTGGCATTTGCTTGAAGCCAAACCAAGTCTTGTGGGTCCAGTTTTTCTACCAGTTTTGGAATCAGGTATCCACTGGCAGCTCTCTTTACAGGGATATGGGATTCTCGTTTTACGATCAACCAAAGGTTGTAGTCCATGGCCTGAAGAAATACTTTCAGTTGCTTCCTCCATCTTGTATAATTAGTTCCATCAAACAGGGGAGGTCTGAAAGGATTTCTTCCGACTTTTATTTTAGGTGAACCAGCCCAGTCTGAGTCTTCACCTGTCAGTCCTGTCAATGTTAGAGGGGATTCATCCTCTAATTTCTTTTCTCCATCAGACTCACTATCAGTTGGTCCCTAGGTTGCATAAAAAGTTTCCTTTCTCTTCCTTCTTTCTGCTCTAAAGTTAGGTGGACGTCTGACTTTCCTTTTGTCCTTATCGCTGTCTTTGGAAGAATCCTTCTCGTTTTTCTTTGTGGCTCTATTCTTCATCCACTCAACTTCCCACATTGGACAATCCACAACAGCATGATCCTTCTTGAAGTATTTGAAGCACTCTGAGTAGTCTGGACTGTCAACTATGTTCTTTCTCCAAAAATTATCTTTGGTGTTTTTCTTGAACCCCTGAACTTAGCCAAATTGAACTTCAGTCTGAGAGCACTGACCATAGCTGCTTCAACTGATTGTAAGTCTACGTACTCTTCAGGTTCCTCAGTTGTCTAAAGTGCAAGGGTCTTGTTCTTCCTAGTCACTGATTTGTTCTTCGACTCCTTCATCATCTCATGAGTATTCAAACTACCCACTAGTTCCTCTAACTTGATAGGTTTTAGTGGTTTGACTCAATTATAGCAGCCATCTTTGGTTCCCAAGCGACAGGAAGGACATTCAGCACTTCATCAAACATTTCAACTTCTAAGAGTTCCATATCCAGAGATCTCATCTCATTTGTGATGATGGTTAGCCTTGTCATCATATCTTGTATCGACTCTTTTTCACCCATTGTGAACAGCTCGAATTGTCTTTTTAGCATTCTTCTTTTTCAGTCTTTGACTTCAGTGGTTCCTTTGACTTCCAAGGCATCCTAGATTTCTTTAGCAGTCTTGTAAAATAAAACCCTGTTGAACTCTTGAGGACCTAGTCTGCAGATTACGAGCTTCTTGGCCTTTTGATTCTTTTCTATCATCTTGTAATCAGCATCATTATACTCATATCATTCCTTTGGTTAAGTATGAGCAGCAGCTCCTTCACCAATAACTTTGGTAGGAGTTAGATTTCCTTCAGAAACTATTATCCATTGTTGATAATTTTCTGCACAGATGTAATTCTCCATTCTGTTCTTCCACCAAGCGTAGTATTACCCATTGAACTCTGGAGGCTTCAGAACCGATTAGTCTTCAGTAATTATAGGTGGTGCTCTCATGATTTGATCCTTCTCAAGGTGTTAAGCTAAAACGAGAAGACTCGCTCTAATACCACTTGTTATACTCTAAGCACCTCCTATGGACACTAGAAGGGGTTGAATAGTATTACCCTGTTCTTGAGGTGTTGCCTCCACGGAAAAACACAAACACAAAAGTACACAACGATCTAAAAGATACAGTATTTTTACGTGGAAAACTCCTTGCTCAAGGGAGAAAACCACGACCTACACTCTGGGATTTTGAAACTACTTCACTAACACAAAGAGCAAGTTTTAGATTACAAACTCTGTAACCACGGAGCTATACTCTAGACCCTAATAACTCAACAAAGCTAAACTTTAGATTTACAAAGCAATGACTCAAAGTTCACCTATTACAATGGCTTATAACATAAGTAGATAGGTAATACAATTAAAGCATAAAAACTATGACAACTATAATAAAGAACCTAAACTGATTCACTGCTTTTGCTCTTAGTTCTTCACTGGTTGTCTTCAACAGTTACGTCACTTTACGAGTTATTGAAATTGCCTTATGTTTGCTATGAGCTCTCATGGTGAATAAATGGGATCGGCAGCCTCAATTACTTGTTTTTATGTAGGCTTTATAACCATAGCAGTGTTTTACTAGGAAACCTTGTGAACATGGCAAGTTCAGATTTCCATGTGATATTTTCCTTATTCAGCACTAACTCTTGTTCACACTTTAATAAGACAGCCTCGACACAACTTCTTTTAGCTGACTAGCATACGCATAAGCTTACGGGCCACTACTCCTAGTTCTGCATGGATTTGCATTCCACAAAATCTTTTGGATCAGTCGTGCCCTTCTCATCAAGGACTAAGTTCTTCTCCAAGTCACTAAGTCCTTCGTTTGTCATTCTTCAAAACATCCAACTCAACAGCTTCCAATCGCTTCATCATAATAGGACTCAATTCACTTCCTCCATACGGATTTTGTTTGATAACCTTGTTGAGAATGTCCTTGAACTTCCCATATGGTTTGTCCATGATAGCACCATCACAAAGAGCATCCACGATGGATTGGTTCATCTTGTTTAGCCCTTAATAAAAGCATTTCAACAATATTTCATCACGAAACTATGAGTTGGACAATGAAGCAAAATATCTTTAAACGCCTCCCAAGCCTCAGACAATGAATCAGTTGGTTTTGTCTAGAACATGTATATATTATCCCTCATTGAAGCTTGTTTTCCTTTTGGCAAAACTTTTGCCAAGAATTGTTTCACTAGCTCACTTCAAGTGAAGTTTGAATTCCTTTGTAACTTGTTCAACCATGAATGGCTTTCTTGCTTAGAGAGTAAGTAAAGACTCTTAGGCATAAGGTCTCCTCCATGACACGTGCTGACTTGTAGAGATTGAAAATTTGGATAAAATTTCTCAAATTTTCATTGGCATCTTCATGTTTGCCTTCACTAAATAGGCCATTTTGTTCAAGCACATATATAATCACATTTGGAGTGTTGAAAGAAGAATTTCCGTGTATGGGTGGAGGAACTATAGCACTTGCAAAATTATCCATGTTGATCTACTCCTCGGACTCATCATCATCTAGGTCCTGCACGGGTTGATTGTAGTTCCGACCACCTCTTTCATTCCCTTGGTTCCAGTTGACATTGCGAGCATTTACTTTATTAACATTACCTCCTCAGTTGACATAAGCACAACCTCCATATTTTGCACCCCGACCAACTTGGTTTACACCTCGGCCACCTCGGTTAGCATTGTTACCACCCCCGATTGGCATTGCCTGCAACACCATCATTTTCTCCAATAGTTCTCTCTACATTTATGTGTACTCATTCATTGGCTTGAGCACCCACAAAATCATAGTCAACATTCGGATTCAAATTGTCAACTTAGAGATCATCAACATTATCTCTAGGATCATCATAGACTTGTTCAACATAAAAATGATGTCCCTCCGCATTGAGTTCCACATTGTCATATCCTTCATCGTACTCTTCTTCATAATCCTCTTGATCCCAATATTGTTTATTATAATTGTAGTTGTAATTTCCATTCCTTAATACTCGATTGAGATTCCTTCTATATGCCATGTTTCACCTACACAAGGTAAAACAAAAATAAAAGTAAAATGCTAGGACTTACAAACTAATAAACTTAGATTAACTAATGCAACTCAATTTTGAAATCGTAGTCCCCCAGCAACAGCACTAAAATTTGATCCACGCTCAATCATACACTATAAATGGTGAGGGGCGGTCGTCAAAAATATATGCTCGATATGAGTCAAGGTCGATTTTCCAAGGAACTAGCCGTTCAAGTGAGAGAGTCACAAATAGACAATCAAGTACCATTAGTTAAGAGTCCTAGATGGTAGGTGTGTTTTTTGTAAATCTAACATAAACTAAAAAGCAATTAATTAAAAACAAGTAATTGGTTCTATAATAGGAAGATAGGGGTATAAACGGATAATAGTGGTGTCCAATCAATAAGTAGAGTATTTTCACCTACCTAACATGAGCATGAATATGGCCGAGTCATTCTACGGTCACCCCTAGAATATGCCATGCCTAAGAGGGGTCTACCTCACTACGCTCGTCAAAGCCATAGCTAAGCGCATAAAGATCTAACTCATGGACCCAAGGAAAGAAGACCTGTTCTGAGTGTAAACTCTTTTAAATGTGTTAGGCTAACTTAGCCAACAAAATCCTAATCCTTTCTAACTCCACTAATCTACACTAGCTAATCTCTCCTATATCTTTAGCTAGCAAAGTAGAAATGCAACCCTAATATCATAGATACTATGATTTTGATGTTAATGTATTGACAGTTAGACAATCATTACTCATATTATGTCTGGTGAATCTAAGCAACACCCATTAATTTTTTTCTAATTATAGCATACTTACACCCATGGTTATGAGCTTAGCTAGGGGTTTGGATCAAACATAAATTCATGTAATGAAAAAATAGAATGGATTCAATCATGAATATGTATTGATATATGTTTAAGCTTGAAAATCAATGGAAACCTCGAATCTTGTCTCTTAAACCTTGTCTCTAAGAGTAGTGTTTGAAATATATAATAGAATATGTTAAAACCCTAGCTTTGTTCTATTTATACTATGCTTAAATTAAATTACAGATTTGCCATGGGCGGTCCACCTAAGGACAAGGGGCGGTCTGCCCAATTCTTTAAGCGGGGCACCCTCTGTAGCTTCAGACTTGAGAGCTCAATATGTCATAGGAGCCTGTCCGCATAGACTTCAGGGCGGGCCGCCCTTTCAAGCTTGAGGTATTGATCTTTCTCCATCAAACTAGGCGGTCCTCTGCATCACACTAGGCGGTCCACCTAGGCTTCAAGGCGGACCGCCCACTTCTCATTCTGAGTTAATTGTTCTTAAGTCCTCCTAAGACGGTCCTCCTGAGCATAGGGCGGGGTGCCCTCATCTGCAACTGCTGCATTCTTTATACTTTTGCTCTAATTCTCGCTCTTTAGTTGCAATCTTTAGTCTATGACTCTCGTAAACTTGTTGTTACCTGAAACTAAGCAATTTGTGGCATTAATAGCACACAATGTTTCTTTGGATTCAAAAATAAAAGTTTAAAGTAACCTTTAAGTTGGTAAAATACAAACTTATCAGTGGCTTTGCGCCATAGTTCATTCTAGTCACTAGAAAAAAATCTTTCAAGCGAAAACAAACAGGCTTTCTATCAAACAGAAACCACATTTCATGTTTCTTTTTTACGGTCTAATAGTCCTTAAAAGAACTGAATGGACCAATTTTCCACTATAGTGCCATACGACCTCAAATCTTTCAACAGAGCCTTAAATTTATAAAACTTGTTAATACTTAATCACACAGAGATCCTTACAGGAAATTGATCAAAGCCATCAAACCAAGTTTTGAAACCATACCTTTGTTCGTCGATTTCACGTTAGCATTCAGGAGTATGAGGCTCATCCAGGGGATGCACATCCTCATCATTCTGTCCTTCATCATTATTCTCTCATTCCTTTATCATTCTTTCCTTGCTCATCACTATCACCTTCCCCTTTACTCTCACCTTTCTCATCATTCTCTCATTCCTTCATATTCTCAGCTTCCTCTACGTTCTCACCTTCCTCCATATTATCTTGTTCCGCATACTCTTATTCTTCATCTTCTCTCATATTTTGCATTTCCACCTCGGTTGTGTTTGAATCTTCAACTTCAACAAAATTAATTGGTTCATTTTCAGATTGTCCAACATCCTCACCACCATTCTTTGTAACCTTAAATTCTTCATGAACATCTATATGGTCAAAAGTATCCAAAGATGTCTATTTTCAACCTAAAATATCTTCATTGTCACCTACTTTATCAGACCTAGTGGGTTCAATCCTTCTTCTTTTGTTCAATCAGCGAGGGGCATTCGAAGCCTCCCAAGCCTCTTGCACATTCCTAATGGACTAACGACGAAGACCATTTTTCACTTTCATTTTTCAACCTAGGCATGACCACACCTATACATATAACACAAAAGAATCAGATTTTGAAAGGTAAACAAGAACACACACACAAAAAAAAAAAAAAAAAAAAAAAAAAAAAAAAAAAAAAAAACTATTAATCCTTAAATAGCCAACAACAAGAAAACCCAACCTTCCATACATTACCCTAAAATCTGCACAATCACCATTAGTCGCATGAAAACCTTAATGAAATTGATTTACCTGGTTAAAGTCGCATGAATGTACTTCCACTCCACCAATATAATCGATTAAATAACGGAAAACATGAATAGTCACAACAATTATGAAATCGTTTTAACTTAGAGAAAAGTGAGACCGTTGAGAGAAAAGGGAAACAACTAAAGATGAGAATGGACCCGACCTTTGGTAGAGAAAGACATGTTAACAACTGCTTTATCCGGTTTTTGTTTAATTTAAATGATATGACACTAAAGTTTTTATATTTTACACCACAAGGTTTAAAAATATTTAATAACATCTTTCGGTTGCATTTAACCCCACTTAATATTTTCTCTCTAAAAAAATAAGTAAAAAAAGAGATCATTTTTTTTTTAAATTCAGGACTTGCACAAGTCTTCTGACTCAATCTTTTCAAGAAAGTTTGTGGGCGTGGGAAGGGTGTTGGGGGGGGGGGGGGGGGGGGGGGGAGAAGTTATAAAGGAAAGAGTGAGGGAAAAAATTATTAATAGGGCTGAGGTTACGTTGTGCGAGTATAAAACTAATATGGTTATTGAGAAGTATGAGTCACTTTAGTTTTTGTTTTAGTTAAATATAAGCCTCATATGACTTGTCATCCTTGTATCTCTTATGAAATAAAATATTAAGACACAAATAGTGTTCAAGTGGTTATAGATACTAAGTGAAATATCTGGACACGTTTAGAAATTTTTTATGCATTTGATAATTCACAAATAATCAGTTAGAATTTTTGCTTTGGATATCTGTTTTTGGCAAACCCCTAAACTTGAAAAAATATTTATTTTAGCACTTGAACTAAAGGCTATATTTGTTGGACCCTTGAACTCAATCAAAGTGTACCCCATAATACAAATGTTTGTAATATGACATGCTATGTTTATCCAAATTATCGTAAGCGCGTGATCAAAATTAAAAAAAAAATGTTCCTTCTTTCTTCACTCCCTCTCGCCCCAACACCATCCTTCACTATCTCCCTCACATCAACCCCTTCCTCTACCTAGACACTCGCCACCCAGGGGTGGATTTTATGTTCATAGGTGATTCATAGGTGATTCACGTGAACCTCGTTATCCCTCTGTCAATTAGGTATATTAATACATATATATTTCAAAAATTTTCTAATGAAAGCTTTCTCAATAAATTTTTAATTTGCTCTTATTAAAAAAAATACATATGCTGCGCTTAAAATTCGCATCATTTTTCATTTAGACACCTCAACTAATAACCTAGAAAATTCTTTTACATAGAAAATGTGTCTTAGCTTGGCAGATGAGTGGTTTTACACTAAAAAAAAAAAAAAAAAAAAAAAAACACACATGAAATAACCTTAGTTATGCTACAGTAAATGTTCGTCGGTTAGAACTTTACAGAAAATTGAACTGCCCGCCATTGTTTCCGTTTTCTTTTTCGTACACACAACTTCGATGGTAACAAGATAAAAAAAAACTGCGACCTATCTTTTCTTATTCTTCTCCAAAATCAACCAAATAATACGCCTGAATTGTTTAAAAAAACTGAAATCATACATCCTTTTATCTTCCTCTACTCAAATGTAATTTTACATTATACCAAGAGCTTCAGCCCATAACAGCTCAACAAAGAAAAATTGGTGTCCGATACAAGCTATTTCGTTTTTCCTAATTAGGCTTAAAAGTAAGTCATAACACCATTGTATTTAGAGTGGGTCCAAAAATGGGAATACAAAAAAAAAAAAAAACATTAAGAATTGCAATGCTTGGCAATAATAATGGAATGCTTGCTGGATTCCGAGAGGATAAAAATCAGTTTTTATAAATTTTCTATTTCAAACAGTTGTATGAGCAATTATATATTTAAATACATTTTAATTGAACTTTCTTTATTCTTCCTTACGCTCTCCCGATTAATTTTTTTAGACAGAAAAATCTTGTGGTGGCTTTTTTAGGTATAGAATTCCAGCCTTTCATTTTTGTGACGTGGCATTTTTTATTAGCAATATTTTTCATTTCAAGCGTGATTTAAATCACGCGCTTGACTTGGTTTGCACACGGCTAAGAATGTGTTCAGTGGACAAATGTTTTATATACTACAAGTTTTCAATAGGCAACCTTATAGTTGATGGGTTCAAATGAATTTTTATGAAGACTTCAAGGGTTTTCTATCTACATTTGGCCAAAATAAAAACATACAATACCCGAATGTAATGTAATATTGTGTAAAATAAATAAGGGTAAAGTGTTGGTGGAGTTGAGCTTGAAGCAAACGACCTTTGGGAAGGTGAATGGGAGGAAAAGAAGCATTGTAGAAACTTTGAAGAAATAAAAAAAAAAAGCAAAGTGTATTGGATAAAAGCTTACTAGACTTGGAAAGGTGACACGTGTCTTTCACGTGGCACGGACAGACATTTCAACGGACAGACATCTGGCGGACAGACATCTATCACGAGCAGACCTAAGGGAGTTATGAAACACTTCAACGGTCTACACGATCTAAATGAGCAATTACTAACACGATTATCCACGATCAACCTATTAATGGTCATTAAAGCAATAATTACAACCCAGTGGTTATGACTCCAACGGATATGTGACCGACGGTTACTTATCCAGACGGATCCACGCCCAGCGGTTACAAAAATCCCAACGGGAGCCTACCAGGCTTATAAATAGCATTCGCCTTAATCGATTGTAAACAACTTGGACTTCCTATCTGCAATATCAATAAGAATACTCTCTCTCTCGATCTTGCTCAGCTATTCCCTCCATTCTTATTTAGTTTTCTGCTTTACTCCTCTGAAGAGCGGCTGATATCGAAGAGCTCTCTCCGAAGACGAGTGATACGATACGGTTATTTCCCCTTATCTACATTTTTGGCATTACTTTTATTAGCTCATATGTGCATATTGTTATCATCTCAGCCTATCGTATAAACTCTTAATCTCAACTATTGTTCGTGACCCCGCAAATACAAATTTAATTGTTAATTGGCCTAAAATCGGATCTAGGTTAAACAATTTGGCGACCATAGTGGGAGACGGTCAATAGCCTTCGTAGGTTAATAGTTTATTTTTAACATTATATCTACTTTTGTCTATCTTTTTGCTCTATAACTAACATGGCAGAAAGCAACTCTCAACGAACTATCGTAGGCGGAGAACAGGTAAATACTCCTTCACTCCATCTTGATTACTCTCCTGATTATTCTCCCGATTATTGGTCCGACGGGCAGCAGCAATCTTCCCAAGAACCGGTCAGGCAGCGATACAGGCGTATGCGCTCTCAGAGCACTACTCCACCTAGGAGACGGCGCCATAGGAGTCTCTCCCCTGGCCGAGGGAACCTCCAAGCAACACTCTTTGCTTTCATGCAGGAACAGGCAGAAGTAAACCGAGGAATAAACGAGGCACTTACCTCTCTCCGAAGAAGCAACCCTTCAGCTGCAAGGGTCAAAGCTGCGGCACCTGATCGTGACGCGCCATCATCACATACCTGAAGGCAAGGCGGAGAGCGGAATAACGGAGGTACCATAGATCCTACGACTCAAGTCAACCAAAATCAGAACGGAGGATCTATGGCGCCTACGGATGTGAGCCTTGTTGTGGAAGCCCTCACCAAGCAATTCAAGGAAAGCCAGGAAGTACTTCAGAAGTCTCTCCACGAGAGAATCGATCAGATACCACGCGCTCCACCCACACTGAAGAAAGTTGATGTCCAGCGTTATTCACAGCGACCCTGGAAGAAGGAAGCAGCCCCAAAAGCGATACCTAAGACGTTTAAAATGCCAAACATCCCTAGGTATCGCGGAACGTCTGATCCCAACGACCATCTCATGATGTTCAGTAACTTTATCAAAGCCAGCGATCTCACCGACGAGGAGATCGAGTCTGCTCAACTGAAGATGTTCGTAGAAACCCTAGCAGACGGTGCTCTGCGGTGGTATTCAATGTTGCCACCCAACTCCATTGGATCTTTCGCAGAAATGGCCGAGTTGTTCGTGAAAGCACATACAGGCACTCAGAAGACGGAGACCCGCGTTGAGGACATCGTTGAGATCAAGCAAAGACCCGACGAGTCTCTCCGCAAGTATGTGGATCGTTTCCAGAGGGAACGTATGTTACTCCCCAAAGTACCAGACAGATGGGCAGCGATCGCATTCACCAACAGCCTGGACATCAGGAGCTCAGGGGCCACGCGTAGACTTTATTAGTCTCTTCGCGAGTTCCCAGCAGCCAGTTGGTCAGACGTCTACAATCGTTACAATTCAAAGGTACGTATCGATGAAGATAAATTAATCGGAACAGGTACTCGAGGAAGAGCTCAAACACGTCGCGGACCCGGCGAAAAGGCCGAATCAGAGAAAACAGACATACGTTATGAATCGTAGCCTGATCAGACACGCAGCCATCCAAAGGACGCAATCGCAACAACAAAGTATTATCACAGAGAGATGGTTCAGAATCAAGTCTCCGCGGAGCACCAAGCTTGCCAAGTTTCAACGTGGAAACGTCTGAAGTAGTAGCGGCACTCAAAGACATGGGAGAAAAGGTCAAATGGTCAAAAGACATGAAATCCGACCCAAGCAAGCGAAACCAGGATCTGTGGTGCGATTTCCATCGTGATCACGGCCATACCACCGAAGACTGCAAAGCCCTCAGGTATGAAATTGCTCATTTGTTGAAACATGGATTCTTGAAGGAGTTCCTGACCGAGAAGGGAAAGCAGACTCATGCAGAGGCACAGCAAAACAAACCTGGCCCTCCGCGAGCATCCTCTCCAAGGAGGACAGTTAATGTTATTTCAGGTGGGATCGAGGTGGACTCTGTTACTTTCACAGCAAAGAAGTATGCAAAGGTTTCCATCACAAACAACAAGCGCCCACGATCAGAAGAAGTAATCACATTTGAGGACTCCGATGCAAATGGTTCACAATTCCCACATGCTGATGCGTTAGTCATAACGTTACGCGTGGCGGAGTTCGACGTCAACAGAGTACTCATTGATGCGGGCAGCTCTGCAAACATTATCAAATCACGGGTTGTCAGAGAGATGCAGGTGTCAGACAAGATCGTGCCCATATCTCGGGTTTTGTCCGGTTTCAATAATTCCAGTGAGAAGACTCTCGGGGAGATTACCCTCACGACCCTTGCCGAAGGGGTAGCAAAGGAAACAATTTTCCATGTTGTAGATGCGGATCTAGCCTACAATATCATATTGGGCAGACCTTGGATCCACGACATGCAAGCTGTTCCTTCTACTTATCATCAGGTGTTGAAGTTCCCATCCGAATGGGGAGTACGTGAGGTTCGAGAAGAGCAACGCTCTGCCCGAGATTGCTATTTTGTGGCTCTCAAACTGCCCGAAGAGAACAAATAGCAATTACAGCGACCGGGACTAGACATACCACCCGAAGCGGCTGAGTACGAAGTCCCGGAATTCATCACAAAGATGGACGAAAGAGAAAACCATATGCCGATCGTTGAAGCTTTGGAACCCAAAAAACTGTTCGCCGACAAGCCAGAGCGGAAGGTATATCTAGGGACCGAGCTGAACGAGCATCTACGAGGAGATATCCTCCAGTTTCTCAAGGAGCGGCATACAACATTCGCCTGGTCTCACGCAGATATGACAGGTATTTCTCCTGACATCATTACTCACAGGTTGAACGTAGATCCGTATCACCGCCCGGTGAAACAAAAGACGCGCCAGCAAGGAGCCTTCCGGAACCAGGTCATCAACGACGAGGTTGATCGGCTGCTGAAGATCGGCTCAGTACGTGAAGTCAAGTATCCAGACTGGCTAGCCAATGTAGTTGTCGTACCTAAAAAGAACGGCAAATGGCGAGTCTGCATCGACTTCACAGATCTAAACAAAGCCTGCCCGAAGGATTCATATCCTCTCCGCAGGATAGATCAGCTGATCGATGCAACGGCCGGACACGAAGTGCTAACCTTCCTCGACGCATACTCCGGATATAACTAGATATTGATGGATCCCGAAGACTAGGAGAAAACAGCATTCATCACCTGTCGAGGTACGTACTGTTACAAAGTTATGCCTTTTGGACTGAAAAATGCAGGTGCAACCTATCAGCGTCTAGTCAATCGAATGTTCCACGACCATATCGGGAAGACTATGGAAGTATACATCGATGACATGCTGATAAAATCTAAGCGAGCAGAAGACAATCTGGCACATCTGAAGGCCAACGACTCGGCTAGAGCCAATCTGCAAAGCCATGCAATAACTTTCAACTATCAAAATGATAAGCAAAGTTATACGCACAGAGCAACGATTCGGCTAAAACTCTAAACGACCACAATTCGGTCAGACTACTTGCAACTTACGACCTCTTCCTAACGAAAGGCTAAGTTAAAAATATTCGGGCAGACTCTTGAAAGATACGAACTTAATAAAGTTCTTACTTCAGAAAACTCCCAATCATAAGGCACGAAAGCCACAACACATGCCAACAAAAGATCAAGAAGTTAAAACTAAATATAGTCACTGGATGGATCAAAACAGCATATATACATTATCTTTGTGAATTGATAAAATGCTGAATACGGCTGACAGAAATTCGCAGAGTGTTCAAAGGCCAAACAAACCGACCATACAAAGGATCAGAAAGTCTCTACTAGACCTCTGTCCATCAACAAACAAGTCCAGCTCTCGCCAGACGATAAAAACTACATCAATCACAGATTGAAAAGGGCATTAACATTTAGGGCTACGACCAGAACTCGACGCACCAGCTCCGTCAGTCCTGCCGTCGTTCCCTGAATTCTCGCTGTCGTCTTTGTCTTCATCATCATCATCACCTTCAGACTCTTCAGGGGAGAGACCCAATGCTTGATGTATTCTTCGAACAGTGTTCTTCGTTGTCTGCAGCATCTCCTCGACATTAACTTGTCCAGCCTGAATCTGCACGAGCAATGTACGCTTGGCCTCAAGAGCTGCAAGCTTGGTTTTGATTTCAGATTGATCACGCAGGTTCGCCAAGTCCTTGGTTAATGCGGTCTGAGCACTCATTAACTGAGCGACCTGATCTTTGGCAGCCTGGAGGTCAGCCCTAGCTTTAATTGATTCTTCATTAGCTCTCTGCAGATCCATCTCAAGAGATGTACGGTCTTCGATAGCGCCGTTCAAAGAATTTCGACAATCTTCAAGTAGTCCCTCCAAGCCTTGGATAGAGCGTGCGAACCCTTCTTTCTCCTCGAGAAGAAGGTCCTTTTCCCTGGTGAGCACGTTGATTTGCTCAACACGTTCGTTGTTGACATCAGTCAACCGGTTAACCTCACCACCAAGGAAACCACACTGCTCTATCAGAGTCTTGTTATCCTTCAGAGCTTCCAGCAACTCCCTTTTCACTTCAACCACTTGATTGGCGTTGTTAAGCCTGGAGCGAAACATGAGCTCGGCAGCCAACATACTCGACTGAAAAAGCAAAGTAAGTCAGAGTTAAAAGACCGAGGCTAGAAGTTATTCCCAAAACAAAGCGGAAAGAACTTACCCGGGCAGAGTCAGAAGCAATCTGGAAGGCCAACTCCTCATCGGTTAGCTCGCTCAGCACCCATTCTTCACGAGGACCGATGAGCGAGGAGACTGCCTTAGCCAAGCTGCGTGGCCTGGTTACGAAGTTAACATCAGGGGCAAGTTTCAAAGTGTGCTTCCTCTCGCAGAACTTAGGCTCCCAAGCCTGTTCAGAGGGATAATTTGGCCCGAACTTGTAACGCACTCCCCTGATGTCATTCAACTCTATCCGGCAACCAGTGACTGACCGCCAAACGAATCTTGACGAGGAAAGGTTAGAATCACCTTCCACTCCAGGATCTATTGTCTCACATTCACGAAGAACGACGGGAGCCGCCCCCTCAGTAGCCACGTTCTCCAGGTCCTCGAAACGATAAACATGAGGACCCTGGCTACCCTCTTGGGAAGCTTCTTCTCTTACTTCTTCTTTCACCTCTTCTTCTTCTTTCTCACCTACTTTTTTCTTCCCCTTGTCGACACGAGAAGGACCTGCTTCCGCCCCGTCACTAACTCGGGGACTCCTCTGCGGAGTACGGACAGCTTCCTCCTCGGCCCTTCTCCTGTCACTACGGAGATGAGGCCTTCGCCTAAGAGGAGCATCAGCTTCGACCTCAGTGTCCGAAAGAGTGATAACCTCCTTGGTTACGCCCTCTCCCCATGCAGACTCGGGGACTTCAGCAGCAGCCCCGGCATTCTCTTCTACGAGCTCCGGTACACGGGCCCTAGGAGAAGGATCACCGCCAACCGACGAGGTTTGCTCGGCAGCCACGGAAGTCTTACGAGCAGACTTCTTCCGCGCTCCGCCCTCACCTTGGCTCCTCTTCTTCCTCTTCAAGGAGCCCAGTCCACCGGACAGGAGTTCTTCGCCTCCCTCCCTACTGCGCAGAGCACCCACTGAAGCTAGTATAGCCTCGGCTTCAGCTTCTGGGTCAGCCACAGGCTCGGGAGGACCATCTTGAGGAGGAGCAGGGAAGAAATCTCCTGAAGTGACCAAACCTATAAAAAGGTAAAACGGTCAGATATGGAGAAGGTTCAACAAAAAGGAACGATCATGAAAAAGAAATGTTCTCACCATGATTTTGTACAACCAAACTCTTCTGAGTGGCAAAATTCATCCACTCTCTCTTCTCAGGAGTAAACTCCTTCAAAATTGGCTCAACCCACCCCCTCAAATCTTCGACAGAGATGAGTCCGTCGTAGGGTTGCTTGGCTGCTACAAAATTAAACGGAGTTAGAAAACGAGAAGAAGAAAAAGCATGAAGAATGTCAAAAAATACTCGGGGACTTACGCTTCTTATTCCAGACTTCTGGAAGGTAGGCCTTGTCGTCAAAAGTCAAGGCCGAGGAGCGCACAAACAAATACCGGTGTGCCCAGCCTCGATCACCGGTATCCTCAGAACTGCACACCAAGCCCTTGCTTCCGCGCATTCTGGCATTTACATAGCCGTCTTTGAAAATTTGTATACTATACAAAGAAATAAAATGCTCATAACCAAAAGATTGATCGGTTCCTGCCGCGAACCAATCCAAAAGAGTAACTATTCTATACATACTGGGGCTCAACTGCCCTGGACAGAGGAGATATTCCTTGCAGAGCCTCTCCAACACAAGATGCAAGGGTAATCTACTTCCCACGGTGAAAGGGTAGGTGCACATGGCTGTCCACCCAGCCCTATGGGAAGTAATATTCTCCTCCTTGGAGACCGGCAAGAGGGGAACCTCATCGCCCCAGTGGCAGTCCACCCTTACTCGTGGGATCACCTCTTTCGTGATTCTAGACTTATACCTATACGCCGGCCAGTTCCGCGTATCTCCCTCCCTATTATGGAAGGACTTAATGTTACAGTCTGCCTCAAGTTCACCCCACTTCTTGGGGATTATCTCTGCAGCCGTAGCTTGTGTAGCCCGGGACCTGGAAGTGGCCGCTGAGGAACTACCAGCAACATCAGTGCCCTGGTTTTTCCTAGATCGTGAAGTCATGGTTGCGAGAAAAGTATGAAGTTATCAGGAAGAATTCAAAGTTAGTTCAAAGTATATTCAAAGAACAGCAGAGAAGAAATAAAGGCAAGTAAAAGGTTCCTCATCAGGCAAACCCCTATTTATAGGAGTGAAAATCCAGCCCCACCAACTTCCTTCAAGACACGTGGAGGCCATCAGAGAAACCTCGATTAGATTTGGCCGTTGAAAAGGAGAATAGGGTTCACCAAAACTTTATAGTATCATCATTATTCTGGAAAAGAGCGGTCACCTCGCGATCAACAGACGACGTGTGCACGTGCCTGAAGCGGTTAAAATTATTACTTTTACCCTTGGGGCACGCAATAGTCATTTCGGAATGACCTGCAGTCTCGCAGGCACGCCAGCTGCAGTTACTTTTTGTTACGGCGTATTAAATGCGCACGTCATGAAGGCTTGTCACTTAGCTGATAAGGATCGTACGTCATCAAGATACATCACACGAAGACAAAAATTTTCAAGAAATTCCCGCCAAAAATCGTATCCACTCCTCAAACAGATACTCTGCTCGAGAAGTGCGGGGACTATCTGTATTGGATAAAAGCTGACTAGACTTGGAAAGATGACACGTGTCTTCCACGTGGCACGGACAGACATTTCAACGGACAGACATCTGGCGGACAGACATCTATCACGAGCAGACCTAAGGGAGTTATGAAATACTTCAACGGTCAACACGATCTAAATGAGCAATTATTAACACGATCATCCACGATCAACCTATTAATGGTCATTAAAGCAATCATTACAACCCAGCGGTTATGACTCCAACGGATATGTGACCGGCGGTTACTTATCCAGACGGATCCACGCCCAGCGGTTACAAAAATCCCAATGGGTGCCTACCAGGCTTATAAATAGCATTCGCCTTAATCGATTGTAAACAACTTGGACTTCCTATCTGCAATATCAATAAGAATACTCTCTCTCTCGATCTTGCTCAGCTATTCCCTCCATTTTTATATAGTTTTCTGCTTTACTCCTTTGAAGAGCGGCTGATATCGAAGAGCTCTCTCCGAAGACGAGTGATACGAATACGGTTACTTCCCCTTATCTACATTTTCGCATTACTTTTATTAGCTCATATGTGCATATTGTTATCATCTCAGCCTATCGTATAAACTCTTAATCTCAACTATTGATCGTGACCCCGTAAATACAAATTTAATTGTTAATTGGCCTAAAATCGGATCTAGGTTAAACAAAAGGAGTTTATTGTGTAAATTTACACATGACGCATATTGATTCGCACTTTGTTCAAAGTAGGAGACATTTTAGTAACAAATAGGTTGTTGCAAAATTTGTGTGAGATGTGTCTAATGGGCATATTAAATTGAATTTAGATGTCTGAAGTCCATTATCACTTAGTTTAGGTGTCTGAAGTAAAAATTTATATATATTTGAGGGGTTTGCTGAAACGACCTCGGTCAGTCGTTTCGGAAGTTAGGACTCCGATTGGCATGCTCGTAATGTCCATTAGGACCTGTCTGTAAAATTTGAGCTAAATCAGACCTCGTTTGGTAGGCATCGGAAGAAGGTTTCAATTTTTATTGGCGATAAATATAAAAAAGAGATTTTCGAGCTCGGTTTTCCCGAATGAGCTCCGATTCGAAATCTGAAAGCGCCGTTAGGTTCGTATGATTATTTGTGATTTTTGTAAACTTTCGAAAGTGAATTTCGATGTTATTCGGCTAGTTTCCACTAAAATGCCGAAAGTTAAATAATTTGACTTCTTTTCATTTAAATTCGCATCTTGAGTTTCGGGAGTCTGATTTGAGATCCGCCTTCGCGAGTATGTTACATATATTTTGTACAACTTGTATGCAAAAGTTGGAATTATTTCGAATAACGTAGGGCACCGTTATAATTTTTGTTAAGAAAAGAAAATAAAATAAAAGAAAACAAAAAAAAGGAAAAAGACAAAAAAGTTAAATGAATGGTGGTGGTGATATGCTCATCTTCATTAATTGAAGCAGCAAAACAACCGAACTTTAACAGAGAAAGGCAAAAACACAGTGAGGAAAAAATACCAGAAAATGAAAAAAGGGGCCGGAGAAAAGTAGAATTTTCACCCCGAAACATTCAGGTAATGATCCTAATATATTATTTGAGTTTATTACGTGTGTTTGAATAGATTTTGACGGTAAAACTTGGAATATTAGACATCGTATTAATAAGTTCAATTAATAGTTTAAAGGGTCAAATGGACCCCGATAATGAAATTAATTATATATTTATACTCAGTGAGTTATGGGCAACATATAAATGTAATTTATTTGGGGTTTGGTTATGTGACCTTAAACCCTGTACATAGGCCTGGCCTGCGTACTGCGTATGCGAATAGGGTATCAGGTTCTTAACCGGGTTGCCCTAAGATGTGAGGAATGAAGCCTTTAGCCTAATTTGATATATTTTTCTACTTATTGAATAGAGTGGGATCGTTTGGCAATGAAACCAAAGGACAAGCAGTTATTGAGGGGATGTACCAACTTTGTAACAAGGTAAGTGTTTATATCCATTTCTTTGGAGGCCCTTGGCCTCGTGGATTTTCTACCACGTGTTTCCTCACGTGTGTAGCAGCCGATAGGCGTACTCATTACGCCTTAGCTTTGAATTTACATTGTATATTATACGTTATGCCCTGTTGTTGGTATTGCATTGAACATATGAACATTGCACTCTGATTTTGAGCATTGCATATACTTCTCGGTTGGCGATGAGAGTCCCGCACCGGCAAAGGGTCATTATTGCATATACTTCCCGGTTGGCGATGAGTGTCCCGCACCGGCGAAGGGTCATTATTGCATGTACTTCCCGGTTGGCGATGAGAGTCCCGCATCGGCGAAGGGTCATTATTGCATATACTTCCCGATTGGCGATGAGAGTCCCGAGCCGGTGAAGGGTCATTATTGCGTATATCTCCTGGTAGACGATGAGAGTCCCGCGCCGGAGATAGGTATCAGGCATATGTGACTGTATTGTATCATACCATACCGCATTTATCCCATCTCATTGCCCCACATACTGACTATTGTGTGTATTGTATTGTGTTTTGTGTATGTGGTATGTACACTATGTTGTGGACATATCTTAGTTTGCCTATATATTTCTGGCTCGTATTCTGGGTTGCGGGGATCGGGTTGCACGCCACAACGGTATAGATATATGGATCGGGTTACACGACGCAACGTTATAAATACATGGATCGGGTTGCACGCCGCAACAGTATAAATATATGGATCGGGTTGCATGCCGCAACGGTATAAATATATGGATCGGCCTGAACACCGCGACGGTATGATGTATTTCTGAATGTTGATATGTTCGGGATACCTATATGTTCTGGCTATCTTACGTTCCTGGTTGTTAATGAGTTTGTGATTCCATACTGTATTTCTAGTTATTATCTGGCTCTACCTTTGCATAATTTAAATAAGAGGAATTTGGTTTATCTGTTTCTTTTCTCCCTGGCTAGCTATCCTATTCTTTGAGGTGGCTAGTCTTCCCCACTTATTGAGTCTTTTTGACTCACCCTTGTTTGTTGTTTGTTTCTTGTCTATCTATTTCGTTTCAGCAGGTTCGCTCCAGAATTGAGTTCACCACGTTGTGAAGGAGCGAAGACGACTTCAGCTGTCAGGGTGAGCCAGCTTTCATTCCGGATGGCCACCAGTTTATTATTTATTATTTCAGTTGCAGTTTACTCCCTTCAGGAGGTAATTGTCTTCTTCTGTACTCTTAGATATGTAGTCTGGATAGCCCTAAACCTAGTATGTTGGGTAGTCAGCTGTAATTTCTTTTGTACAACTTAAAGGTATCAGTATGTTTGTGTTTTTTAAGTCTTGTTCTTATTTATTAGTTGGATTTATATTTATTTTTCTAATTTAATTGGTAAGGGTTCGCCCGACGGGTCTAGGGTAGGATGTCGGGTGCCCGCAAGGCCTAACCGGATTTCGGGTCGTGTCAGTTGGTATCAAAGCCCAGTTTAGAGTCTATCTAGACTAAGACAGTGTCTAGTAGAGTCTCGCTGATGGGTACGTAGACGTCTGTACTTATCTACGAGAGGCTATGATGGCATTTAGGAAGTTTCACTTCCTTCATTTCTAATCGTGCGTCGGTCTAGGATGCAAAAGTATTTTTGTTAATTTGTTAATTCCTTCGTGGTAATTGTGAACCCTCGTGCAATAAATCAGCAAACGGTATGAGTTCAAGACGAAGCAGTCTGGCCTGGGGTTAGCACTGACGAAGCCCCGAGAGTTTTTTTTTATCGTGCTGATGATCTAGTTACGGAGGTCCCAGATGTACGAGCTTGCGATGGGCAAGGGAGTAGGACCTTGTGGTTCCCTTGGCTCTCTACGATGCTTTTACGAGAATCTTGTTGACGCAGATACTGCAAGTACCTATTATTCGCTAGAAAGCTTATCAGGTTGCCGCAGATACAAATGTTCGGTCTTAGGGAGCTCCTATTCCAGTTCTTAGTATTGTCGCGGTAAATTATGTTCTAGAAGCAGCATGTGTTGCGCCACCAATTGTTCTGACTGGTTAGCCAGCGGAGGTAATTATTGGGTCCGAGTGTCCAAAAAGGTTGCATTATTTTAGGCGGTTGAACCTTTCGATATTCTTAAGCGCATCAGATAGACCTCGTAATTTTTTTAAAATAAAATGATGTCAGCGTATCCTTCAGGCTTTTGATTATATCCAACGATATGGTGTTGATTATTCTGCTTTCCGATTTCAGAGTCCAGCCTTGAATTGGTGGACCGCTCTTTTATTAGTTAACTTGGTTCGGTTTTTCTTTTAGATTCGTGGAAAAGTTCCTTTCGAGTAGCGAGCCAGATGAAAGTGTTGCCAGTTTGAGTAGATTAGACAAGGTAGCCTATCGATTAGCCTGTTGGTTTCAGAATATGAGATTGAATTCTATAGAATGGCTGGATATGCATTAGAACTAGTTCATGAGCCTTTCGAGAGATTCAGAGATTTATTGATGACCTTTATTTTTCCTTGAAATCCCAGATGGCTCGAGAAATTGAGGTCTGGATTTTATTTGATGTTGTTGTTAATATTGCCCGAAGGTTCGAGGCATACCATAAGTTAGAGCGGGAAAGTAAGAGATCCCACGGCCCTGGTGGGCAACCATGGTACCTCATTTGGAGGTAAAAGTTCTGATTATTTTGGGAGACCACCTTCCAGGTTATCTCAGCTTGTGTCACGTGATTCTTAGAGTGCGCCAGTAGCTCGTCAAGATCAGATTCAATCTACTCTTTACAGCTATCAACAATCTGTCCAGTTTCCATTTTTAGTTGAAAAGTTGTTATTATTATTGTGAGTCTGATTATCCTTTGAGTAGTTTTCCCTTACTCCGAAAAGTAGGCAGTCGTCCTTTCTCTTGTCACCAGGCACTTGCACAGTCGCATGCAATTTTATTTAGATCTCAATCAGCTGGAGAAATGCCACCATCCAGTAGAGGTTGATAGTGTGGTGGCAGTGGTTCTTCAGAAGGTGATTATCAGGGTAGTGGCTCATCTCAATTGCAAAGGCAGTTCTATGAACTGCTAGTCTGGCAGGATGCTGAGGCATCCGATGTAGTTGACTGAAGTATTTTTTCTTCCCTTAAATGTGAGTACGATTTGATTCTTCCGGTCGATCTAGAAATGGGGTGTCCTATCATGTTTCCATCGTTTCTTTTGATGTCGTTTCTATTAAGAATTGGTTGCGGTAGATGGGTGAGCTTCTGATATGATTTATTCCTGGCATTTATGATGACTCTACTAGTTGATCTGGTTTAAATGTGAGAAATTTGGGAGAGAGTGTCGGTATGGTCTGCTTGGAATCTTTTTGTGCCACCTTCTATTATTATATCAAATCAGTTTATCTCTCTTCTCGGAATTTCGTATTGGTTGGATGATGGGATTCTAGTTCGTCACCATCAGAAAGTGTTATCGTTTCTTCTGTGCAAAGTGATTAACAAGTAATATTCGAATATTCGATCTACGTGTTTCATCTTGGTTCAAAACGCTAGTACAGTCAAGTTATTCAATGAGCTTGTCTTAGTTATAAAAGGATTTTCTGGCAAATTGTCACCTTCTTATTGGGAGGTTAAATTGGCATAGATGTCATTCCATAAAGCTTATTTAATGTCTATCTCTTCAAATTTGATTCTTTGGTTAGCCTGACTCGAAAATAGTCTAGCTTTGGTAGCCAAGAAAATAAGAAGATGAACTTCCTGAAGCTCTAATTATTTCTATCCTCGATCCATTTCCATTTCTTCTTCGTCCGGCACTAGTGAGCTTGGGTGATTGGTAGCCGCTTGTGACGTTCATTGTGTTGAGCCAGAATGCGTGTTATTGTAGCCGGGTAAGCATATTATTGTTTTGGACATTAGTTTATACGGGTGTCCATTCCCGTGTATAGTATAGCACTGGTTCTGTTTTGCGGATCATCCAGTTTCAGGGGAAACTCTGCCGAAATTTTTATATAGAAGCACCATCCATCAGGCGGTGGTGTTTACAACAAAGGTATGGAGTTGTGAATTCGAGAGTTGCAGCTGTTTGGCAACTCGAAAGGGTAGTTGGTAGCTTAGGTCTGCCTACGTTCAGCTTTTAGCTAAATCTTCTTTAGTCCAGCAGACTGTGTGAGGATGGTTATTCCTATTCAAATGGCTGCATGAGTTTGTGCTTTAAGTGGAGGAGTCTTCCTCCAAATACTGAATGGTAATACTAAATCAACTGAGATGTTGTATAGTGTGTTCGTAAAAATAATATAGCTTGCATCAAATCTTCTATAGTGAGTAGTAACAAGGTACTTCAAAAGCTTCCCCCTATTGTATCAAGCGTGAGCTAATTCTTAGTTCCATCGACCTGTTCTATATTGAAAAGTATATCGAAGAGGTAATTATCGGCTGAATCATGTTAACCCATTCAAAGTTCCGTGTATCTTTGCTTCGAAAATGTAGAATTCTCCTCTCGTGATCGAGGAAGGATCGGTTTAGTCAGAATAAGTTGGGCAATGGCGTTATGATATTATCCAACTATGTTTTTATCCAAGGGTTTGATGTGCGTGCCATAATTCTAATTCTGTAATCATGAGATAATATCCGTAGAATAGTTTATGAAAGTTGTGTAAGTTCTCTTGCTATCTGCGTGAATCTTGCTTTAGACTTAGGCTCGTTCGAGGACGAACGAGAGTTTAAGTGGAGTAGAATGAAACGACCTCGGTCAGTCGTTTCGGAAGTTAGGACTCCGATTGGCATGCCGGTAATTTTAAAATACTCGTAATGTCCATTAGGACCTGTCTGTAAAATTTGAGCTAAATCAGACCTCGTTCGGTAGGCATCGAAAGAAGGTTTCAGTTTTTATTGGCGATAAATATTAAAAAGAGATTTTCGAGCTCGGTTTTGCCAAATGAGCTCCGATTCGAAATCTGAAAGCGCCGTTAGGTTCGTATGATTATTTGTGATTTTTGTAAACTTTCGAAAGTGAATTTCGATGTTGTTCGGCTAGTTTCCGCTAAAATGACGAAAGTTAAATAATTTGACTTCTTTTCATTTAAATTCGCATCTTAAGTTTCGGGAGTCTGATTTGAGATCCGCCTTCGCGAGTATGTTACATATATTTTTTACAACTTGTATGCAAAAGTTGGAATTATTTCGAATATCATAGGGCACCGTTTTAATTTTTGTTAAGAAAATAAAATAAAATAAAAGAAAACAAAAAAAAAAAAGGAAAAGACAAAAAAGTTAAATGAATGGCGGTGGTGAAGATGAGCTTATATGCTCATCTTCATTAATTGAAGCAGCAAAACAACGGAACTTTAACAGAGAAAGGCAAAAACACAGTGAGCAAAAAATGCCTGAAAATGAAAAAAGGGGCTGGAGAAAAGTAGAATTTTCACTCCGAAACATTCAGGTAATGATCCTAATATATTATTTGAGTTTATTACGTGTGTTTGAATAGATTTTGACGGTAAAACTTGGAATATTAGACATCGTATTAATAAGTTCAATTAATAGTTTAAAGGGTCAAATGGACCCCGATAAAGAAATTAATTATATATTTGTATTCAGTGAGTTATGGGCAACATATAAATGTAATTTATTTGGGGTTTGGTTATGTGACCTTAAACCCTGTACATAGGCCTGGCCTGCGTACTGCGTATGCGAATAGGGTATCAGGTTCTTAACCGGGTTGCCCTAAGATGTGAGGAATGAAGCCTTTAGCCTAATTTGATATATTTTTCTACTTATTGAATAGAGTGGGATCGTTTGGCAATGAAACCAAAGGACAAGCAGTTATTGAGGGGATGTACTAACTTTGTAACAAGGTAAGTGTTTATATCCATTTCTTTGGAGGCCCTTGGCCTCGTGGATTTTCTACCACGTGTTTCCTTACGTGTGTAGCTGCCGATAGGCGTACTCATTACGGCTTAGCTTTGAATTTACATTGTATATTATACGTTATGCCCTGTTGTTGGTATTGCATTGAACATATGAACATTGCACTCTGGTTTTGAGCATTGCATGTACTTCTCGGTTAGTGATGAGAATCCCGCACCGGTGAAGGGTCATTATTACATATACTTCCCAGTTGGCGATGAGTGTCCCGCACCGGCGAAGGGTCATTATTGCATGTACTTCCCAGTTGGCGATGAGAGTCCCGCACCGGCGAAGGGTCATTATTGCATATACTTCCCGGTTGGCGATGAGAGTCCCGCACCGGTGAAGGGTCATCATTGCATATACTTGCCGGTAATCGATGAGAGTCCCGAGCCGGTGAAGGGTCATTATTGCGTATATCTCCTGGTAGACGATGAGAGTCCCGCGCCGGAGATAGGTATCAGGCATATGTGACTGCATTGTATCATACCGCATACTGACTATTGTGTGTATTGTATTGTGTTTTATGTATGCGGTATGTACACTATGTTGTGGACATATCTCAGTTTGCCTATATATTTCTAGCTCGTGTTCTGGGTTGCGGGATCGGGTTGCACGCCACAACGGTATAGATATATGGATCGGGTTATATGCCGCAACGTTATAAATACATGGATCGGGTTGCACGCCGCAACGGCATAAATATATGGATCGGATTGCACGCCGCAACGGTATAAATATATGGATCGGACTGCACGCCGCGACGGTATGATGTATTTCTGATTGTTGATATGTTCGGGATACCTATATGTTCTGGCTATCTTACGTTCCTGGTTGTTAATGAGTTTGTGATTCCATACGTATTTCTAGTTATATCTGGCTCTGCCTTTGCCTAATTTAATAAGAGGAATTTGGTTTATCTGTTTCTTTTCTCCCTGGCTAGCTATCCTATTCTTTGAGGTGGCTAGTCTGCCCCTCTTATTGAGTCTTTTTGACTCACCCTTGTTTGTTGTTTGTTTCTTGTCTATCTATTTCGTTTCGGCAGGTTCGCTCCAGAATTGAGTTCGCCACGTTGTGAAGGAGCGAAGACGACTTCAGCTGTCAGGGTGAGCCAGCTTTCATTCCGGATGGCCACCAGTTTATTGTTTATTATTTCAGTTGCAGTTTACTCCCTTCAGGAGGTAATTGTCTTCTTCTGTACTCTTAGATGTCTAATCTGGATAGCCCTAAACCTAGTATGTTGGGTAGTCAGCTGTAATTTCTTTTGTACAACTTAAAGGTATCAGTATGTTTGTGTTTTTTTAAAGTCTTGTTCTTATTTATTAGTTGGATTTATATTTATTTTCCTAATTTAATTGGTAAGGGTTCGCCCGACGGGTCTAGGGTAGGATGTCGGGTGCCCGCACGGCCTAACCGGATTTCGGGTCGTGTAAGTTGCCTTTGTATTCGACCTTATTCTTATTCATATTTTTATCATCTTAATTAATCCACATTCTATGAACATGTCTAGATCTTTTATTCGTTATGTAAAATAGAAAAAATTAATCTATGTGATCATTATACTAGCTATTTGTTGTCCAGTCAAGAACATTGAAATTTAAAAGATGAAAGCAGCAGAAATGAGAAAGCTTAGGTGGATGTATGGACATACTAAGATGGATAGGATTAGGAACAAGTACATATTGAACAGGGTGGGTGGAGCCTCAGTGGTGAAAAAGATGCGATAAGTGAGACTAAGATGATTTGGACATGTGAAAAGGAGAAGCGCAGATATACCTAATAAGGAGGTGCTAGGATTGGTGGTGTTAGGTCTATGGCGAGGTAGGATATACTAAGGAAAAATTGAGGTGAGGTGATTGGATAGGATATGACACCCCTTCATATCACTGAGGACGTTACTCTAGATAGGAGAGTGAGGAGGTTGAGGATTAGGGTAAAATTTTAGAAGGTAGTTGAGCAATTTCTATCAAATTTGGCATTACTATTAGTGTTTTATATATTATGTCTATCTAACTATGTCTTTATTAATATTGTGGTTTTATTTATTTTGGCTATCTTTACTTTTTTATCTCAGTTTTTTCTATATCTTTGTATTTTTATCTGGCCTTTCTTCAAATATTTTTCAAAAATATTTTTCCTGAGCTTAGGGTCTATTGAAAACAGCCTTTCTACCATACTCTAGAGGTAAGTTCTGCGTATATCTCACTTTTTGAAACCCTAGTTGTGGGACATCATTAAGTATGTTTTAAAATAGAAGAAATTGTTGAATTATAAGTTCATTGAATTGCTTGATATATGTTTAGACATTATAAGTATATCATAATAGTTCTTGGCAAGACCTACAATTATGCACTCTTAGGTCCCCCAAAAAGAACAAAATACGAATAGTTTGTACCATTCGTAAGATGTTCAAAGAAAACCTTGTACATATTAGGATTGTCGGCATGAGTGATTGTTTTATCTACTTCAATTGTCTTTCCTTCTTCGTCTAAAAATGTAACTTCCGTACAATAAGCATCATATTGGGAGTCTGAAAAGAGAAAAAAGCTTGAGCCCATTCGAGGTACTGGTACATCTAGTGGATATATACAACTCCTCCCTCTTTAATATTTGTAGCAAAACTTGTCAAGCCAGTTAAGATCTTTTGCGGACAAAAACCAATTTGTTCATGACTTTTTGCAATTAAAAGCCACCAATTTCCATAAGCTAGATCCTTATGTTCACAAGAATTATCAATGTCAATATTTATATGCCTTTCAAAAATTATTATCCCTATATATAGTTGTGCAAAATTGAAAGTTTTAAACAAGAAAAAAGAAAAAAGGTATAAAGTGTACTCGATCAATGTACATGGTGTCCTTCCATGTTGTCCCTCCACATTGTGAAATATGCATGTATGAAATATCAAAAGGTATCTCACTTCTTACTAGTATAAAGCCCGAACATAATATATTGAAGTAATGAGTTTTACCAGTCTAAAAAAGTGTAAGATATCTCTAATGCATTGGAGATATGTTTGTTAAGGTAGATGGTCAAACTAAACGATATAGCAGTACTAGTTTCCTAAATGAAAGATGGGAATCATCAAATTTTTATAAGATAATTACATGTGAGTGTATAAAAGCCTATTTTTATTGTCCCCATATAATGTTGGGTCATAAACCACGAAATAGAGATATTTTCAACGTTAGTACAGTGAGAAAATTTCTAATTTACATCTTAGATGTACAATATTCAATCCTTTATCACATTTTCTTCTTCTATGAAATAATTAAATTATGGATATAAAAGGTTATGTTAAACTTACTCTCCAACCGACTTATAATATATCTGACCCATTTTAAATTTTTAGTCGACATGCACTATGTTGATGACCTTCAATATAATGATTATACAAACTGGCTACCATTCCAGTTCCTGCAACTTTATTATTTGGATGATTTGGTATTTGAGCTATTGCAAGCTGAATATAACAAATAAATCTTTTTATTTACTCATAGAGAGTACCCAAATAAACCTATGCATATACATTAAAATCTTAAGAATTTTATTTTCTTTTTGAGTACGAGATAAGAATACAACAGAAGGATGAAATTTACGTTGGGTAGCTATTTTTTAGAGTTCTTATCATCTAATAATTGTTTCTTGTAAAATTTTATATGAATAGTTACTTCCACAAATTTTCTGGAGCACACACTCAAACTTGAAATTATTTTGTGGAGAAACATAAAGAAAAAATCTTTTAAGTTTTAAATGAAAATTTACGTCGTTCAAAAAATGTTACGGAATTCTCAAAGGATAATGCTACACACCATTCCAATTTGCCGCCCAAAATGCTGCACCCAACGTGGCCCGTAAGTGAAAAGTCCAATTTGCACTTGGGCTTCCAACTCTCACTTCCACTCGTCGAGAGTGGGCAATGTTTTGGTTTTGGCTCTGGCCCACGTGAATTAATTAGGCCTTTTTCTTATTATTTTTTTGGGAAATAATTTTATACCACATTTCTCTATTTATTTTTAAAAGTACCGTTCGATTATCCCAACCAAATTTTTTCAAAGTCGATAATATGGAGTAGCTATAATTATCTTTATCTCCTAAAATAACGTAGGCTGGGTTTAATTATTTCTTCTTCTCCCTACAACTAATTTCTTTTATTAATATCTCAAACCTTAGCTTTCCAAATATTTTCTCTTTCTAAAATATCAAACTCTTCTGAATTGTTATTCCCCTCTCCATTTACATAGTTGTCTTATTAATTGAATATAAGGACAAAATACGTTGATAAAAAAATCAATGTGAATAATATTGCCCATATATTATTTATATATAGTATATTTAATATATTACTGTAATATACTATATATTAGTATACTATATATTAATATACCATACATAATATCATGTGAATAATATATGGCTATTAATATACCTTCTCTATGTGTTAATATATATAATATATGATAAATTAATAAACTATATATTGATATACTATGTATATTATCATTATTGTACCATATGGTTTATATATGATATTATAGTCATATACTATATATTTGATTACAAATTTTAAATTTGTTGGTTTGATATAAACCAAGGTGTAGAGGTGGTGGTAATAAATTTATTTAGATAATAATATTTTATTTATGAATACACTAGATAGAAGTTTATGAGAATATTTGTCGAGATTGTAACTGACTAGGATTCCGTTAAAATATTCTTAAATTTAGGAATCTTCTTCTAGTGATGGTTTCAGATGTAAAGAGAGGGGATTTACTGATAACTACCAATAGGAAATTAGGGATAGTAACAATTGTGGTATATTTGCAATTTAATAAATAGTACCATAATTAAATGGCATCGAATAAACTAAAATCTTATAAATTAGGTAGTTATGAAAAAATCCCTATTTTTTCGGTTTCTCTCTCATCTCTAACTCTCCCTCTTCTTCCTCTCTTTTTATTGAAGTTCATTTACTACTGTTTTTGGCCGCTGTAAAATTTTTTTCCCAACTCAAACTCAGCTCGAAGCATTGTTCACTAAGCTATAGTGTTTATACTCCTCGTATATTTTCTCTAAGATCTGGAAAAATGCAGAAAGAAAGTAATAAATTTTTTAAAAAAACTTGATTAAAAATTTCGAATGAAGCCCGCGGACTCACTGAACTCTACCGAAAACCTGAACATTTGTTACTCGCTTACGTTGGCGACTACCAGGTAACAAGTATTGTGGCGGGGTCCAACAGTTAAACGAAGGGCGCTAAGTCCCTGATGCACACTACATTGAAAGGCCGTGATCGATTCCCGTTGAAACAATATATACGTATTTTTTTAAAGCTGCTTCCTTCGCTTTGATGCTCACCTCTTACAATTTATAAAAAATTTAGAATCAAAGCGAACATGGGGTAGGTAGAAGAAGATCTTAATTTCATAAATAGCTCAAGATGGTATGCCATCATTAACTTATAATAAGAGAGATACAAGAAATCATTTTTTTAAAAAAAAAAAACTAAGGTGCGCCTTCTTCATATAATACCAGCAAAGATTACATTAAGACTGGAGATAAACCAAATCCCAAATGACGAACACAATTGAGCTTTCTGATCAAGAAATAGGTTATTCATTATGAACAATGAGTCACCTTATATACAAGTACACACTATAATGAATTTACTCTACTAACCTCTAACAAACTTGGATAAAATCAGCTAACAACTATCCTACTCATCACATTCTAGATTATTCTTCCTAGGATTTTTTACAAATTTACTTATGCTCCAAGAAATAATTCTGAAATTTATTTAAAATAATTGTGTAAATTATTTACAGCTATTTTGTTCCAAATAACGTGAGCCAACAAACTTCTCATAATGGAGACTTCAGATTTTGTCAATTGGCCCAATAGAAAACACCACTTTGAGCCCAAATATCAGACAACTTGGTCCAAAAACTTAATGCAGCATAGAGAATGTCAAACACACTTTGCTTTGACTGTCGATTTCCTTTCTGCTTTGACTGGTTCTTCTCTTTCATTTCGTCTTCCAGCTTTCCTTCAACAATGGTGGAAATATTTTCACCATCAACACAATGCAGCATGTTTAGCCAAAGCATATGCCACAAAATTGGATTCTATATAATGGTTCCTCATTTCACCATTTAATATTGCTAAGTTTTGTTGGATCATCTTAATGTGTTCCTGTAGGTTCCATGGTGCTTTATATTTCCTTAAAATTATATCGACAACCAGTGTAGAATCAAGCTGCAGAGTTAAGTTGTTTATGCCTTTGCTAAGTTGTTTGTGCAGTGGTAGTGACTTAGAAAAGGCTAGAATCATGGAACCTGAATGATCTCTAAGTACTCACCCTACTCCTACCTTGCCTTATGTGATCACTGAGTTCCCATCAGAGTTAATCTCGAAGAAGTTTTACTGAGGTTTCATCCGCCCGACAGGAAAATAAGACCATAAGAGAGGGGCATCTTGTATGAATCAGCATATTCAAAGATTTCCTTCCAAGTCGACCTTTCAATTGCTCAAAGTTTTCAGCAACTAAAAATTTAACATGATTAGTAACCTGATAAACCACTCTTGAAGAAAAAAAAAAAAAACTTTCTCGACCATACTTGATAGTACATCTTCTCCAAAGATCAAAAGGGAAAGTAATTTGGTAAAGTTCTGCGAATAATAGCTCTTAAACCATTTTCATAGTGACAGCCCCACCAACTCCACACAACAATTCTATTATGTTGGATGTTCTGTGCAACTCCAAGCGAATTTGCAAAGAAATGCCATATTTTCTTATCAAATATTCAATTGTAATGAAATAACGGTCACCTTAATGTGGAAATAATGCGTGTACTTCTGCATTGAGACTGTTGAATAGATAAACATGTTCAGTTGAAGAATCCATAAAAATGATCTCGAAAACCAGATACACTGAATTGATAAGATACAACCATACAAATACAGGAATTCCAAAACATGCATAGCTACAATGATGGGACCACAAAACTAAATGAAGTTACTGGGCCTTCGTGAGTGCTATAATGAAGCAGAGATGGAAAGAGAATTGTTTCCACCCAAAGTAGCGTTAGATTGGACGGGAAACCACACCACAATGCATTCTATCAATCTGTATTCGACGTGCATTTGGTCGTGGTGGTATTATCAAGCCAGACTCCAGTTGTGTTCCTTCCTTACGGTCTCCACAACCATAAATAGGAGTTACATTTGTAGCTACAATAGCTCCTTTGCAGATAAGGCATTCCCTTGTAGCATTCGTTGAAGTTGAATCAACGCAAGGCAACTGATAAAAGCATGGCCAGCAATACAGGTGCCCACAACAAGTCAAGATTGGTTCTCTAGGAACTTCCAAGAAAATTTTGCATTCAAAAGGTCCAGCTGGTACCTCACTATCCTCATTGACAGCAGATATATTCCCTGTATCCAAAGTAGTATTCCGAGCCTCAGGGTGCACTAAACCCATTAAATACTCAAGCAGTTCGACCCTCCTTTGCATAGGAGCAACCATATCTGAATGAGGAGATGGGGAGTCGGAAGGTTCTTGGTTCCTAGGATCCATAGGACACGGTTGATCTGGTCAAACGAAAAGGAATATTATTATTAACAGATTGAAATGGCAATGACAATTTGATTACAAAATAAAAACTAAGTTTTCTAATCATATCACTAACAGCAACAACTCAAAACAAATAATTTAATAGATGGAAAGAGCCAACCATCCCTATCAACATAAAAAAAAAAAAATCAGACATTGAAGTAGAGCAGTGACCTTACAATGGTGGAAGCAAACGACAAATGTAGGGCGTCACCAACAATAAGTATCCTACCTAATGGTTCTCAATAACAGCCTCTTATCCAACAGTAACCCTTGATATTTATTCCCACGAAAACACCTATAGAATGACTAAACATTTAGAGAGCCTATTATTTATTTATTATTATAAAAGTGGGAATCCCCTAATCATAAGTCAAAATTTATTTTACTAAAAAATCTCTATTAATTATTAATGTTACCAAAATAATCGTGATAACTATTTTAATCATATGCTAGGGAATTTTCCAACATGCATATGTCGAGGGTATTCACAAGAACAAGTCCTTTTTGTATCTTTCTTATGTAAAAGGTGCTATCACACACCTTAAATTATTTTGAGGAGGTAAGGTTCTATGTCCCCCTCCTTATTGTATTTACTTTTTGGATCTTAATATACATGGTATGGGTCTAAGCCTAATCCCCCATCAGCATAGGAGATAAAAGCCTGGTGGATGGACTTTATTTTAAAAAAAAATCATATGGAGTATAAATATTGAAATTAATTAGCAGCCTTGTATATGATCTATACGCTGACAATATATTTTTAGAATCAAACATACGGTACTTAGTGAATTACTTCCAATTACTGCCTATATCATCTTCCAATTACTGCTTTCTCTACTCATGACCTTTCAAATTTCTCACACAATACACAAACAATCTTAATGTCTTAATTTATTCTAAGATAAAGTACATTTAGACATACCATACTAAGGAACTTCCAATTAAAAACTAGTAAATTTTTCATGTTATATTCAACCACCAAAATGTGGTCACTTCTTTAATATAGAATGTGGATGGCCGTGTAGTTATGGTGCATTTATTGAATATAAATGTAGATAGCTATGGAAAGTAGAGTACTGACTTAGTTATGTGAGGAGGCATGCAGAAATGACTTAGATTGTGGTTTTGCTTGAAATATGCAACACTTAAATGACAATATTTATACCAAGAACGGTGTGAACCAATTAACTTCTGAGTTTTTTAAACTTTGTCATTAATAAAGAGAAACAAAAGAAAAATAGACCGGCTTCGAAAATTGTACTTAGTTATTTTAAAAACAAGAAAAAAAAAGATCAACCGCCTCTAATTAATTCCAATTTTTATACTCCATACGATTAAAATAATTACCAGGGGCATTTTGGTAACATTAAATAATTAACAGGAGTTTTTAGTAAATGACTTATGATTAGGGGATTCCCACTTTAATAATAAATAAATAAATATAATTTATTATAATAAATATATAATATGATGTCATAAAATATTCAAAAATATTTTATTAAATGTAATTTGTGTAGAGTAATTAATTTAATTACACTATAATATCAGTCTAAAATGTGCAATCAGGGGTCAGAATTTTAAACAACAAAGTCTTCTTAATGTTTATGTTTATAATTTCATGCTATATAGTGTGCAAAAATTAAATTACGCACCTATTGAGTGGTAATTTTAAACAAACACCCTTTATAAACTGGTATGTTTGTCTATTAAAGAAGCTAATTAGTGCTTCTCATCCTCATTATCACTACACTTAATCTTTCAGGCGTCTGTTCATTTCGTGATATAAAAAAGCGTGACCCTCTCATTATCCTAGCGTTACTATATAACTCATTCATTTGGATTTCTACGTAACTATCTCTTTCTTCCCCTTTATTGCCTAATCAATCACACTAATGGACAACGCTGCCGATGTCTCGACACTCAATGCCAAACAACAGGTTTCATTAGATGTTGTTTCATGTACTATCGATTGTGTTGTCTTTAATTATATTCCGTAATTTGGAAACATTTTTTTATTTTGATTTTTGATGCAGAATGACTATGGTTTGTACCTGCAAAAATTAGGACGGTTTACTATAGATGTGTCAAAGGTGAATGTGTTGGAGCTCCGACTGAAGGAGGCAGTGGTGGAACTAATGGCAGCGCATGATGACCTATGCAAAGTGGATGCTGGTCCAATTGCGCCACCGAAGAATGAAAAGGAAGCCATCCTGAAACCTTTGAATGATGATTGATTTTCTATGACATCATATTATATATTTCTATGGTCATGCATCGATAGCAACGGCTGGTATCAATCATCATTCACATATGTCATAAATGACCATACGAACCTAGCGACGCTTTCAGATTTTGAATCGGAGCTTATTCACCAAAATTGTGCTCGAAAACCTCTTTTTTTACGATTTATCGTTAACGAAAACTGAAACCTTCTTCCAATGCCTACCAAACAAGGTCTAATTTAGCTCAAATATTACAGACAAGTCGGGATGGTCCTTACGAAGCTTTTAAGATTGACGGCACGTCAATCGGGGTCCTAATTTCCGAAACGACTACTTAAGGTCGTTTCATTCTCCTCCACTTAGACTCTCGTTCATCCTCGAACGAGCAAGAGTCTAAAATAGATTTCACACCTCTAATGAGAATGCTTACAAAAATTTTCAATGACATTTACTACGACACCAAAATCATATACAATGATAAGAGCTTTTAGGCTTTAAAGACCAAGATCTAACCTGAATCATGGAAGAGGTAAGGATACCTCTCACGCATACTGGACTCAAGCTCCCAAGTGTCCTCCTCACGAGGACGATTATTCCATCGCACTTGAACCATCGGAATCTGCTTCGAACAAACCTTTCGGACATCAGGCGCAACTAGAGCAACTGGGAACTCCTCGTAGGCCAGATTCACATCTAGCTGAGCAGGGTCTAATTCGATCACTTCTGAAGGTTCTCGGATACACTTCCGGAGCATCGATACATGAAAAACTGGGTAAACTAGAATAGATGTTGGCAAGTCGAGCCGATAAGCTACCTTACCAATACGCTTCTCGATACGGAAAGGGCCAATGAACCTGGGAGTAAGCTTTCCTTTCCTACCAAATCTCTTTACACCTTGCATCGGTGACACTTTCAGAAATACCATTTCCCCGACCTCGAACTCTAACTCTCGGCTCCTCCGGTTCGAGTATGAAATCTGCCTACTCTGGGCGGTCCGTGAACGATCCTGGATAACACGAACAACATCAAGAGTCTAACGAACCATATCTGAACTAATCACCTCGACATCTCGAGACTCCAACCAGCCAATAAGAGAACGACATCGACGACCATATAAGGCCTCAAATGGAGCCATCTGAATAGAAGACTGGTAACTATTATTATAACAGAACTCTGCTAACGCCAAATGATCATCCCAACCCCCGAAGTCCAATGCACAAGCTCTTTGAACCTGTTGGCGTCAGCTCCTATGCGTCATTATGTAGTAACAGCTTTTTCCCATCTCATCAACCCGTTCCCCTTCCCGATACGCCTATAACCTTCCCTATTCCATTACTTGATCTAGAAACATTGTTTCTATCGGCTAAAAAGAAAAAAAACTCTCTCAAAAACACAACACTCTGTAAAAATGACGACCAGTTCCAAAATTGATTCACAACTTTCTTCTCCTAAACCCAAACTTTCCAAGCTAAATCAAAAGACAAAGCAACTTGCTGCAATTCGCTCCATCGATGTGGCGAAAAAAATCGTGAAACTGAGTCAGAAGAAATTGGAAGGAGCAACTAGTAAGGGGAAAAGTGTTTCAGTTGCTGGTACGGAAGAAGGGGTCGTCAAAACTGTTCAAAAAAGTGTTCAAGAAACTGAAAAGGTAAACCCTAGTTCTCCTACTAGTACTATTGTTTTAGATGCTAGTTTACCTTTTGAGCCTGTAGATTTAGGAGAGCATGTGGTGACTGAAGTAGGTGATAAGGAGAAAGTGGTTGTAGAAAATATTGAAAAGGTCGTTGACAGAGAGGTTGAGGTAGTTGTAAAAGAAACTGAGAACGCTGTCGAGGAACCTGTTCCTGAGACAGTTCCTGTGGTAGAAAGACCATTAGTGATAAGGGAGAGGAAAATCTGCTGATCCTACCAGGAACCTGAGAAAGATCCTGGTTCATTCTCTAGTTCTGTGGCAGGTGATGATGCAGATCTAGGAGACATTGATGATTATGTAGAAGGGAATATAGAAGGTGTAGGTTTTACTGAACCTTTGAATGTTGTGTTGCCTGAGGCCAATCCCACTCCTTAAGCTAGTGAAGGTTCCTCCAGTGAGACTGATGTTGTGGTGGTGGAGGAACAGAGGAGGTTGGGAAAGAGGCCTGTGGTTCAGGAACAAAAACAAACTGTGAAGAAACGAAGGTCGGTGAAGGGAGGAGAATTTGTGGGTAGTTCCAGATTGGAAGTTTTGGAGATGCTGAGGGTATGGGAGAAAGCAGTAGAAGGACAGTGAGTCATGCTAGGAGACCTGCTACTCGTGGTTCTGTTCGAGAGCATCAAGAAAGGATTGTGGAGGAACCTGAGGTTCGTATGAGAGGTTCCAAGACAAAGTTGGTGATTGGTGATGACAAGGAAGACAAGAAAGGAGGGTTGCCTACTTTAGAGGTCTGCCATTGGTAAAGGGTAAAATTCTCACTAACCTTGAGCTAGAGGGAGTGACTCAACTTGGTGCTAAGTTGAGAGCTCAAGGTTGGTTGAACCTGTTCAGTGATCGTGCTAGACAGCTGAGAGAGCAAGTGGTTCGAGAATTTTACTCAAATTGCACAGTAAGTGAGGGAATTATGACAACCATAGTCAAGGGGCTGGTGATACAGTTTGATAGTATGGAGCTTGGTGAGATTTTGGGTGTTCCTTCTCAGGGCTATAGCGAGTACATGAGGAACTCGTGGCCGGCTAGAGGAGATGGTGTGTCTGCTTTGGAGGTGACCCAAAAATATGCAGGGAGACCTAGGCTGACAAGGGCTACACAAGTTAAGAAGAAAGCAATGCAACCATTCTACCAATTGCTATTTGAATTTGTGTTGAAGAACCTATTGCAGAGGTCAGAGAGGCGAAGTGAGGCAAACTTTCTGGATATGACCTATATGGACCTGCTAGATCGTGAGGTTCATATTAATCTGCCTTAATTGATGATCAAGCACATTGGTAGGGTAGCTGACATGGGGTTGGGAAAACATGTGCTAGTCTATGGGTTTCTTCTGGGTAAAGTATTTGATTTCTTTGGGGTGCCTGTTGGTAAGTGGACGGAGCCGGACCACAATGACTTGTTTGGGAGGAACATTCTGAAATCTTGTGACTATGTGTTGGATGGTGAACTTGCTGATGAACCAAAGCATGTGGAGGGGGATGTTGAGGAAAAAAGAAATAATAGAATGGATAGGAGGATTGAGGGGTTCAGGAGGCAGCTTGAAAGGCAAAATGATAAGCTGGCCTGGATGAATGCTAAAAACACAAGGCTGGATGCAGAGCTGGAGCGTGAACGAGAAGGGAACTCGCGCCGCCTTTCCTTGTTGCCTGCTCACTTTAACATCCATGATATTCCCCAATTCTGAACCAGTTCCTTTCCCAAGTCCCCTCCTTGGTTCTCTTTATGGTTTGTTTTTAAGACAATATTTTTTGGTTATGTAATATTTGGATGATGTTTGGATGTTTTTAAGCCGGTTTGGCGCTTTTGTTGATATAAATATCCTATCTTGCTAGTATTTATTGTCTGAAATAGGTTCCTGACGTTTAAAAGGTTGGCTTGCTGCCTGTGACATTAGCGTCAACTAGATTTAATTTAAGTTGAGCAGGTTCTTACAACTGCAAAACTTTTCGATGATGCCAAAAGGGGGAAGTTAGATGTTGTTAGTTTATTATATGTTTGTGACCTATTTTTACCTAACTGTTATTACCCTGGTTCGTGGTTATTGTTTGAAATTTTATAGGTTCTTGAGCGTATAAACCCTCGGTGAGACAACATTGTTTGTCATCATCAAAAAGGGGGAATTTGTTGAAGGATGTGTTTTGAAGATGACAAAGGACCTAGTGCTAAGTGGACCATGAAAAGGTTCACAGTTGAAGTAAAAGGCTAAGCTGTTCAACGGGTTAATCGAGTTAGAGTTGAAGAAGGAGAAAGAGAACAGCTGGAGTCAAAGTTCCAATCCTACCAGGAAAAAAATAAGCGAGTAGTGGTGCTGAAAAGAGACGCGGTTCCTAAACGAAAAAGGGTTGGAAACTAAGGCAAATAACTTAGGTTTTAAATAAGAAAATATGGGTAAACCTTGTTTGAAACTGATTCCAAAGTGGAAAACGAATTCTAAACTTAGTTGGATCCGGCTAATTCTAGCTCCTATATATACAAGTTAATTTGGCCAGAATCATTACGCACAAAAGACATCTCAATAGAGCAAATAAAGATCAATCGGATCGTGAGAAGCTTTGTGTGCAAGAATAAAGGCTGAGCAGCAGAACCTTGAGAAGGAGCAGTTTCATAGATAAGTCTCTTTTCTTAGTTATTTATTATAAGTGATTGAGTTGTAATCGATCACCTTGTTTAGAAGAATTAAGTAGAGATTACACTTTGTGGTAAAGTAGCGGTAACCTTACCAGCTAACGTGCGGCTAGGAAGGTTCTAGGTACTAAGGGGTTCTAGTTCCTTGATTGCATTACACTGTAGTCTAAAACTTGCTCGAGTTTTCCTTTAGTGGAAGAGTTGAAATCCCAAGAGTTTGGGTCGTGGTTTTTTATCCCTTGAGCAAGGATTTTTCCCCCTTCCTTCGCGCACTGGTGGATTTGTAGTCTATTGTGATGCATCTCGTGTGGGCTTGGGTTGTGTTCTTATGCAGCACAAGAAGGTAATTGCTTATGCTTCCTGACAGTTGAAGCCGAATGAGAAGAATTATCCGACTCACAATTTAGAATTGGCAGTTGTGGTCTTTGCTTTGAAGATATGGAGGCATTATCTTTATGGCGAGCCTTGTGAGGTGTATACGGATCATAAAAGTCTGCAGTATCTTCTCTCTCAGAAAGATCTTAACGGCTGACGGCCGAGGTGGTTTGAATTGGTTAAAGATTATGATCTCACTATCCGCTATCATCCTGGGAAGGCGAACGTGGTAGCAGATGCTTTGAGCAGGAAGTCCATGGGCAGCATGGCTTTTCTTTATGCTGATATGAGACCATTGGCCCGAGAATTGCAGTCCCTTGGCGACTCTGGCGTGAGATTTCTTCTCCCAGACTCCAGTCGAGTCTTAGCATGTATTGCAGCTCAGTCTTCCTTAGTCAATTAGATTAAGGGAAGACAGTTCGAGGATCCTCATCTGCAGGAGGTGCATGGTCGTGTCCTAAGTGGAGGAGTTCCTTCCTTCGAGCTTGATTGAGATGGAATTCTTCGGTTTAATGGTCGACTATATGTTCCTGATGGGGATTTGAGGCAGTCAGTGCTCGGTGAAGCTCATAGCTCGCGTTATTCCATTCATCCTGGTATTACAAAAATGTATCAGGACCTCCGAGAGCTATACTGGTGGAAGGGGATGAAAAGAGATGTATTTGATTATGCATCTCGTTGCTTGAACTGTTAGCAGGTTAAGCTCGAGCACCGGAGACCAGCAGGGTAAGCTCAGGCATTGCCCATTCTCGAGTGGAAGTGGGAACACATCACGATGGATTTTATAGTTGGTCTGCCAAAGACCCTGCGGCGCCACGATTCAGTCTAGGTCATTGTCGACAGACTGACTAAATCAGCTCACTTTATCCCTGTAAAGACTACTAATTCAGCTCAGAGATTGGCTCGGATTTTCATTGAGCAAGTGGTTAGGCTGCATGGTACTCTTGTATCTATTATCTCAGATCGTGGTTCCCAGTTTACTTCTCAGTTCCGGTAGTCTTTTAAGAGAGAGTTGGGGACCCAGGTGCAGCTTAGCATAGCATTCTATCCTTTAACTGATGGTCCGTCCGAGCGGGTTATTCAAATTTTAGAGGACATGACTGGAGCTGAACTCAATAAGGCCTTCAGCATCTGGAAGCTTTCCTCACACTCATCGGACCATCGAAACTGAACCGCCTTCTGCGTCAGGCGAGTCATGGGAGCTGCAATAGTAGAGAACTTTTCCACAAACCTCCGATAATAAACTGCCAATCCAAGGAAGCTGCGAATCTCCGTCGGAGTGGTAGGACGAGGCCATTTCTGCACTGCTTCAATCTTCTTCGGGTCAACCTTGATACCTTCACTAGATAACACGTGACCCAAAAATGCCACAGAATCAAGCCAAAACTCACATTTCGAGAACTTGGCATAAACCTTACGATCACGAAGGGTCTGAAGAACCACTCTCAGATGATAATCATGTTCCTCGCAGCTACGAGAATAAATAAGAATATCATCAAGGAAGACAATGACAAAAGAATTAAGGAATGGCTTAAACACCCAGTTCATGAGATCCATAAAGGCTGCAGGGGCATTAGTCAGCCCAAAAGACATAACTAGGAACTCATAATGGCCGTAACAACTCCTAAAAGCAGTCTTCGAGATATCTGATTCACGAATCTTTAGCTGATGACAACCAGATCGCAGATCGATCTTAGAAAAGAATTTGGCACCCTGCAATTGATCAAACAAATCATCAATACGAGGCAAGGGATACTTATTCTTGATGGTGACCTTATTTAGCTGACGATAATCAATACACATCCGCATAGTCCCATCTTTCTTTTCACTAATAGAACAGGAGCACCCCACGGAGAAATACTCGGCCTAATGAACCCCTTATCAAGCAAATCTTGCAACTGCTCCTTCAGCTCCTTCAACTCTGATGGGGCCATGCGATAAGGAGGGATAGAAATAGGCTGAGTCCCTGGCACTATATCAATGCCAAACTCGATCTCTCGATCAGGAGGAAGTCCTGGCAAATCATCTGGAAACACGTCAGGGAACTCCCTAACGACAGGAATAGAATCAAGAGATGGAATCTCTACAGTGGTATCTCGAACCATGGCAAGATACGCTGAACACCCTTTATCCATCATCCGCTTTGCCTTCAGGAAAGAAATAACATGCTCCCTGGGTGGAAAATAAGAGCCCTGCCATACCACCGGTGCTGAACAAGGAAGAGACAACTGAAGAGACTTGGCATGACAATCTAACGTGGCATGAAACGACGCCAACCAATCCATGCCAATAATAACATCAAAATCAACCATATCTAGGATTAGAAGATCTACACGTGTCTCACGACCCCCAAAAGATATGGTACAAGCTGGATAAACTCGATCCACAATGATAATGTCTCCAATAAGAGTAGAAACACTGAATGGATCACGAAGACACATATAATCAATATAAAAACCCGAAGCAAAATTAGGAGATACATATGAATATGTAGATCCTGGATCCACCAAAGAATATGCATCTCGACCACAAACAGATAAAATACCTGTAACTACAGCTGGGGATGCCTCGGCATCCTGCCCGGCCGGCAATGCATATAGCTGTCTCTGCGGCTGAGCTGAGCTACTACCCTGATGACCACTTCTAGAGGGGCCACTAGGACCACGTCCACGACCTCTACCGGGTGGTGGTGCACCTCTAGCTGGCTGAGACCCTGGAGGGGCACCTTGAGGCTGCTGCTGCATAGGCGCTGGAAGGCGAGGGAAAGGGCGGCTACTACCCTGCTGATGGAGATAAGAGCAATCCTTCTTATGATGCCCTGGATCCTGACAGATAAAGCACCCTGGAGCAAATCTACGCTGATCAAACTGAGACTGATCTCGCGGGCGAAACCAAAACTGACCTTGAGAAGAAGTAGGCGCGTTCTGAGAACCACGCGGTGGAAACTGAGCTGGTCTGACAGGAGGCCTACTCTGCTGCTGATAACTCCTACCTCCATACGAGTTACTAGAATGCCCTGGACCATGAGTTCTCTTACTCTCCCGCTCTAACTCCTCTATCTCCAACCTATGATAGGCCTCATACCTCCTGGCAATATCGACATCGACATCAAATAGAGTACCAGCCTCAATCTCACGAGCCATCTGGGAGCGCAAATAAGGAGAAAGCCCATCAATAAAACGTCTGACCCTCTCAGAGGGCTCATGCACGAGATCGGGAGCATAGCTGGACATCTCTAAAAATAAAAGCTCGTACTCCGTGACTGACAGGTTACCCTACCCAATCCACTCAAACTGTCTCCTCTTCTCATCCTGCTGACTGCGAAGGAAAAACTTCTCCATGAATCGATGGGAGAACTCACTCCAGGTCAGCTTAGGTAAGTCCTACCTAGCTGATTGGAGTGCGGTCCACCAAGCTAAAGCCGGACCCTCAAACTGGAAGGCACAATAATCAACTCCATACTGCTCAAGATATCAAAGGGCCTCTAAGATACACCGACATTGATCAAGAAACTCACGAGGCTTAAGCTCATTTGATTTTTGACCAGAGAACTTCGAAGGACTAAGTCGGGTAAAATAATGCAGTCTTGCCGGATCATCAACTTGTCCTGCTACCTGGACTGGCTGACCAGCCTGAACAACCGGAGGTATAACACCCGCTACCTCTGGAACATGACCACCTGGAACATGAACTGCTGGGGCTACATGTGGAGCTGGAATGGGGGCTTCCTGAACCTGAGAACCAATATTTACCGCAGCCTGAGGAGCTGCCTGAGGGATAGGAGCATCTACAGCAGCCTGAGGATTAGGAGCATCTACGGCAGCCTAAGGAATAGGAGGTCCCTAGGGCATCTGCATCGCTAAGAATCTCATAAAAGCATCATAAAGTGCAGGGGGAATGAATAAGCCCTGCTCCCCCTGCTCAGCAAGAAGTGGCACTACCGTAACCTTTGCAGCAGGATCAACATGATCCACCATCCTCGCGGCCTAGGCAACTCTACCTCTGCCTCGACCACGACCTCTACCGCGGCCAACACCACCACCTCGCGGAGCAGCAGGCATTAGGGCGACCGCTGGCTCCTCAGCCTCTCGCTGGACATTCGCGTGCGTTCTCACCATTTACTGCGAAAAATAAAATAAAAAATATTTAACTTACGATAAGAAGACTCACGCACGACGGGGAATGAAAGAAAGAAAACTGCCTAAATGCCATCATAGCCTCTCGTAGATAGGTACGGACGTCTCCGCCCGATCAGCGAGACTCTATTAGACACTGTCATGATCTCGAAAGACTCTAAACTGGGCTCTGATACCAACTGACACGACCCGAATTCTCGGTTAGGCCGTGCGGGCACCCGACCATCTCCCCTAAACCTGTCGAGCGAACCCTATTGACTGAATCGATATAAATTGTGAAAAATTACCATGAAATGAAAATGAACAAAATTTTAACAACATAAGATAACTCAAGGATAGACAAAATACAAGTTGTCAGAATAATACGATTAACTACCCAGGATACACTGTTTTAAAGGTTTCTAGATCAGAAATCTAAGAAGGCCAAAAGATATACACACCTCCCAAATGGAGCAAAAGTAAGGAAAACTGCAATATCTGAAGTTGGTGGCCTCAATGAACAGGATGGCTCACCGTAGACAGCTGAAAACGTACTACTCCTCAATCACGACGCGACTGTCTGGGTCCTGGAGCAGAATCTGTCGAACGAAAAGAAAACACAAGAACAAATAGGGGTGAGTCATAAGGACTCAATAAGTGAGGCAGACTAGCCACCTCAAAGAATAGGATAGCTAGCCAGGGAGAAGAAACAGATAAACCAAATTCTTATTTAAACTATAAAAAAACAGAGCAAAATAATGACCGGAAACACGTATGAAACCATAAACTCAACCAGGAATACGAGCTAGAAACATATCAACAAATAAGCAATGCACATATAAGTAGAACAATAGTCATGTACAGAAAATCTACACAATAGTATGAAATGAAATGGAATGAGATTAAATGAAATGAGATGAAATGAAATGAGATGCAAAGGGTCACATGTGCCCGTAATCCCATCCCGAAGCGGAATACTCCTGCATTCGAGGGGAATCCAATCTGCTAACCAACTGGAGCGGAATACTCCTGCTCCTGGGGCGGAATACTCCTGCACCCGATATAATATAAACCAGAGGCGGAATACTCCTGCACTCTCCTGGGGCGGAATACTCCTGCACCCGATAAAATATAAAGCTGAGGCGGAATACTCCTGCACTCAGTATGATATGCAATGTAATGCATATGAATGCAATGTGATGCAATAATAACCCTTCACCGGCGCAGGACTCTCATCAACTGCCGAGAAGTAGACGCCAACTCAAAGCCACAGTACAATACTCAGATTTTCAACGCAATACCAATAACAGGACATAACATATAATATAGAATGTAAATCCAAAGCTAAGGCATAATGAGTACGCCTATCGGCAGCTACACATGTAAGGAACACGTGGTAGAAAATCCACGAGGCCAAGTGCCTTCAAAGAAATGGATATAAACACTTACCGTATTCCAAAGCAAGCCCTGCTACTCAATAACTACTTTTTCCTTTGGATTAACTATCAAACGATCCCGCTCTATTCAATAAGCAGAAAAATTGTATCAAATAAAGCTAAAGGCTTCATTCCTTATGTCTTAGGGCAATCCAGTTAGGAACCTGATACCCTATTCGCATACGCAATATGCAGGCTAGGCCTATGTACAGGGTTCAAAGTCCCATAACCAAACCCTAAGTAAATTACATTTATATGTTGCCCATAACTCACTAAGTACGAATATATAATCATTTCCATCATCGGGGTCCAATTAACCCTTTAAACTATCAATTGAAGTCATTAGGGCGATGCCTAATATCCCTATCTTTACCGTAAAAATATATTCAAACACACGTAATAAGCTAAGATAATGAGTTAACATCATTACCTGGAGATTTGGGGTAGAAATTCCACTATTTTCCACCTCTTTTTCCCTTTTTTCCTCTTTCTTTTCTAACCTTTCTTTTCCTATATATGTTCGAATGTTTTTGCCTCAATATCGTATGTAGCTGCTGCTAAGGGATTTAACCCCTTAGCCGGCCTTACTATATTTTTTTTAATTCGCTACGACGATTAAAATTAAAATGGAACCCTAGAGAAGTAAATATGATCCCAAATTTTTCAAGTAAGTTATACAAAATATATGTAACATACTCGCCAACGAAAATATCAAATCGGACTCCCGAAACTCCAGATATGAATTAAAAGGAAAAAGGACAAAATTATTAATTCTTTCGGAAGTTTAGCCGAAATCAACCGAACAACCTCGAAACTCACTTCAAAAATTCACATATGTCATAAATGACCATACGAACCTAGCGACGCTTTTAGATTTCGAATCGCAGCTCATTCGCCAAAATTGTGCTCGAAAACCTCCTTTTTACGATTTATCGTTAACGTAAACTGAAACCTTCTTCCGATGCCTACCAAACGAGGTCTAATTTAGCTCAAATTTTACAGACAAGTCGGAATGGTTCTTATGAAGCTTTTAAAATTGACGGTACGTCAATCGAGGTCCTAATTCCTGAATCGACTACTTAAGGTCGTTTCACGCGTCTTCCAAATGCGAAAATGATAGACTAAATATCCTAAATTTAACAACTAAAAAATGAAAAATTTACAGACAAAAACAACACAGCCCAACTACTTAACCTCTGGCATCCAATCAATTTGAACCGGACCACCAAGGGTTCTATCACTATCATAAATAAAGAAATAAATATAATTTATTATAATAAATATATAATATGATGTCATAAAATATTCAAAAATATTATATTAAATGTAAATTCTGTAGAGTAATTAATTTAATTATAATGTAATATCAGTCTAAAATTTGTAATTAGGGGACTGAATTTTAAATAATAAAGTCTTCTTAACGTTTATGTTTATAATTTCATGTCATGAAATGTGCAAATATTAAATTACGCACCTATTGAATGTCAATTTTAAACAAAAACCCTTTATGTAACTATCTCTTTCTTCCCGTTCATTGCCTAATCAATCACATTAATGGACAACGTTGCCGATGTCTCGACACTCAAGAGAGTGTCTTTGCAAGTGTGCAACAGTAGTGAAAGCTTTATTGAAAACTTTTCTTTCTCTCTTCAGTTTCCTCCATTATTTGTTCTCTCCTCTACGTAAACTTTTCTCTCTCTTATGTGCAGCATCTTTTGTTACTTTTCTTTCTCTCTTTTATAGGCTTTGATATCTGACAATTATTATCCAGCTTTTTATTGTTCCTTACCATAATGCTTCTTCAAGTCTTTCAGCTTCTCATCTTCATCATCTATCACATTCTGGAAGGAGTAATAACAACAATTTATAAATCGACCACAAATCACAGGGAGGACTTCGAATAAAGGTTCAACTAGAAATTCCGTATTCGTTAACATAAGTGTTGCTACCTATGAAAATAGAAGTAAATCAAGGCAAAGTAAAACAACCTAGAGTTAGCTGAAATCCAGAAGTCATACATAAAGTTAGTGTTGGGAGTAATTAATTGACAGATATGTGATGTTTAGTTTTGGAGCAGAATATAGGGGTAAAAAACATATGGGGGAATTTTTTTGCAAACATATAAATTTTAGTTCTTTTATGCCCTTTTGCAAACCCATATTCTTTGCAAAAGAGATGAAGTTTAGTTAGACAGAATACTATGTCAAAAAGAATATGTGAAGTTCATTTTTTTCGTGCATCTGTTGGGGTGTTTTGTGGTCCCCCATGACCATCTTCTTGTCTTTTAGAGCTTCTTTGTCATAGTTTACCCGATTTGTTCAATATGCTGTTGTTAGAGGTTTTTGGCCCTTTTCAGTTGGTTGTTTTGTGGTGTTGTTACAAGTGCAAATGATTAGAGAACTTAGTTTATATATAAAGTTAAGTTCTTTTAGTATGTTTAGGGATTAGAAAACTTAGTTTTATATGTGCAGTTTAGTTCTTTTAGTATGTTTAGGAATTAGAAAACTTAGTCTTTTAGTATGTTTACGAGTTAGAAAACTTAGTTTTATATGTGAAGTTTAGTTCTTTTAGTATGTTTAGGGATTAGAGACTTAGTTTTATTTGTGGCATTGTTATGTCTCGTAATTCAAAATCTGAAACACGACAACTAATATGGACCGGAGGGAGTACCACTATGTGTTGCTTTTGGTATTATCATATAAACAGAAAAGCCTAAAGAGAAATGGCAGAGAGTCTCTTTAGTCTTTGCCTCTTTTGAGGGTTTGAAGCTAAGAGACACCTGCCTGATTGTTGACACCCAATTTTGTCCTTCATATTTCACATTTTATCATACAAAACTTTGAAAAATGCAATATTAATTTTCAGACAAAACTGCGTCAATTATCATGCATTTATCCATATTGCCAACGTCCTATCTATATACATACATACTCAAAAGCGATTATATTACATAAATACGCCATTTAAGTCATTTTCGAAATGATAGTACAATTTTGTAATCATTCACGCAATTTATGTACTTAAATATCTATTTTTACAATTATTTACATTCGTTTAATGTTACATAAATTCATTTATAATTATTTACAGTCAATTATTATTATTTAAGTCTACAATATTACTCAATCATGTTTTTATTAGTCTTTCTCTTATGTCATTAGCATTCTTAAGCCAAATTATTGGTTAATTATACCCGAATATACATTTTTTACAATTTACATCCAATTAATATTACATAAAATTATTTCAAATCAATTATTATATTTTCTAAGCCTATAATATTTCTCTTTATATTTTTATCAATTTTCTCTTATTCTGGGGTATTTTTTTAAGCTAATTATAGACCAAATATACCCCCATATACTCGAAATATACAGCATATATACGCATAAATATATATAAAACCCATACTACATATACACATCACTCTCTCAGGGACCCACGCGCACACACCTCAGCCTACACGCGCATACGTGGCGTGTTCCTGGCCAATCACGCCTCCACATAGGCTCCACCTCATTTATTTTTGATTTTCTCCCCTTTAACCAAACACCCCCCTTACCAATTAAACCCTAATACCCATTTCTCCCATTCCCTTCTCCCTACCCCGCCGACGCCCCCCTCCCCTTCTCCCCTTTCGCCCGAAAAACTGACCCGGTACACCCCCCCAAAATTCCGCCGCGGTCCCGATGCCCTACCACCAGTCACGCCGGTTCCCTTGTTTCCATCTCTTTTTATTGATTTGGTTCGTACATAGCAAAAAGGAAAGCAAATCGTTTGGTAATCACAAGAATCTGAAAATGGAATGAGAGATTTTGGTAAATCATGGCAAGAATCAAGCAAATCATCATTGCTTACGAGCAAAACAAGAAAAAATAATGGGAAATCCGAACTCGGATCAAGCCAAACGAACCAGACCCGGTTTCGATTCACCTTGACCCGACCCGAATGCCAAACGGGTATTATTTTATCCTCTATTCTTTTATTTCTGATTTGTCTTGCTAAAACAAGCATGATAGTTCGAATTTTATCCAATCCATTGTTTTGTGCTAATTGCAGAACGTAAAAGGAATGTGTTAACTTTGGTTTAGTTTGAGTCGCTGAATGTGTATGCATATAATCGATATCATAAAAGCGCTATTTGTTCAAGTTAAATCCCTAAGCTTTGAGAATATGTTTGCTTCATCTATGCTTTTCCTGACTATTCTGACTGAATGAAAATCATTATACACTATGTGATTGCACACCCGAAAAGTATGTAGAAGTTCTGTTTGAAAGAAACACAATTTCAATCGGATCTCTAGAAATTATGATTGATTATTTGCTCTGTTTGGTTGGGTGATTCTATGAACCAAGACTGTTTAAAATGAGAAAATTTGTACACACAGCATTTCAAGTAGAAAGAGCTGTTGATTGAAGTTCAAATTATTTTTTCAAAGACTAACGGGCTTTATTTTTAGAAAAATAGGACTGTAAATTTGTAATCGACCCCTTTTTAGGCTTAGATGACCATGTCTGCAACTATATAAAAGGAAAACAGGCTCTCAGCTCTGAAATTTCGAATTTGCCATAATTATTTTCGGTAATAGAATAAAAATCAGCTTCTACCAGTCCTATTTTTAGAAGGGAACCTCTGGAAATATCTCTTGACTGTCAAACTGATTTGGTTTAATTATTCTCTTCCCTTATTTTATTTTTTCCTCCTTTCACACCCCTAATTTTAAGGCCTGAAACCCTTACTTTTACACTATAAAAAGGGGCAGCCTTTCTCTTGTTCTGGACACACTGACAGGCTGAAAACAGCTATAAAGATCCCTCACTTTCTCTTAAAAAGAAAAGGCAGAATACAAGTTCCATATCTTCATTAGTTTCTTGCATCTAAGGGCATAGTTTGGAGGTTTACTATTCTGAAATCATTGGCTGCTATTCAATTCTTTTCTATCTTCAAGGTATACTTTCATAAACTGAATGAATGGCATGCTAGAACACTGTTTGAGCACATATGTTTGTTTGATTGGGCCTCTTTTTGGCCCTGGACTAACCTTACCTTGCAGGATTTCGGATGGCCTTTTAAAAGAGGCCATACCATTGTTAGACTGTATGCAGGCCCTTCTCTTTTAAAAGGCTTTAACTGATGCTTTAGTCATAGTTTAGCCCTTTCCAGAAGTTTGAAACGGAAGGCTAAAACAAGCTGGGAAAGTAGTCATAGGTGTATTCAGGATACCTCACTTTTACCCTCTTTTTTCTATGTATTTCAACTTTAGTTTCTTTTATTATTTTGTATTTGTATATGAACAAAGTCCAAAGTATGAACGGAGGAAGTGTACTACACTAAAACAGGTCGTGAAACATTGTATTAAGCAATGAAAGGGGCAGTGGCAAGCTGCTGTGTTTAAGGGTTACCAGGGATCCTATTCGCTTTCCTTTTGTTTGTTTATGATTTAAAAGTAAATTCGTTTGTTTTGTGTGCATCCATGAGTCTGAAATCGGCATTAGAAACGTTAAAATTGCATAACAGGTGATGTTCTGAAATCTGGAATCTGCAGGGCTTATTTAACTAAATAGAGGGCGGAATTTTGAATTTTTTTTAGCAACAGGGGCTGTTTTTTACAAGCTGCCTCAGTTGGGGTTTATTCCTGCAAAAAATAAAAAGGAGAATCTGTCAGTAAGCAGTATATATGAAATTAAAAGTTATACAATGTTTTAAAGAGTAGATGGCTATTTTTTTGCAAAGTGTTTTAACAGAGGCTATTTCTGCAATTTTTATCTCAACTGACACTTTCTCTACAAAAACTGAACGTGGGCCTCTTTCATTTTTAAGTCAATGTCCTTGCAAAAGTTTAAAATCTGCCCTCTCTTTTAAAAGAGTTAATACATTTTTCCTTTACACTCATTTAATAGTGTATAAGGAAGAAAGTATATGCTTCTCGGGGTCAAGCTATACGACTTTGAAAACGTTATATATATGTACCGTCTTTATGAAATTACAAACCACGTAGATCACCTAACATGTATCGCATGAGTATGACATTAATATATATACCTATGTGCGTGTGTCTTTCTATGCATTCAATTCATTTCGAGTTTTCAACCTCTTTTATCAAAATCTTCTTATATGTATATACGTATATATTTTCCTTTACTCGACCCCGAAAAGTGATAGTTGTCTACGAAAAGGTACTTGACAATTAATGTCAAAATACCTTCAAAGGACAACGAATATCATGTATACACAATAAATCTCTATTTTGTCCCTTTTTGTTTAAATTATTGTGTATATTGGGAAATTGAATTTAAAAAAAAAAACTATGTTTTTCCGATACTATTTTCTGCGTAGAATTTATTTGTAGGAATGCTTTGCATAATAGACATCGTTACACTTTTAGTTTCGCTAAAAGTCAAGATTTTTGCATCTGTAGGGCTATATTCGAAATTGGTTAGTGGGCTTGGCCCAGAAATGCAAGCTCTGGAATTCTAATATACACTGGAAGGTTTATTTCGCGCAGCATGTTCTGTTTGAAGCCTGATTTCGATTTTGGCCCTCTTTTCACTAAATTAAATTGTTTAAATCCGATTTATATTCCTAGCCACTATTGCAACTTGTGTTCATATCTAACCTTGAGAATCATTTAAAATTTCCTTTAGAATTCTTGCTTACATGTTGAGTCAATATCCCAAATTTTAAATTCGATCGGAAACCACTCTTAGTGGGATTCGGGAAGTGCCTAATACCTTCTTCCCGAGGCATAAGGGCTTCTTACCTTAAGATCTTTGCTAGCAAGACCTACCCGGAGTTAACTTTAGATACTTAGAAGCTTTAGGTGCCCTAATACACCTTATACGAATTTGTTAGGTGGCGACTCCAATTTTGACTCAACCGAGTCACCCAGTCAAACCCAACCCTTTGAACTCGATTCGAGCTTCGAAAAATGGGGTGCGACAGAATGGCGACTCCGCTGGGGACATTTATAGTCCTAACCGTAACGAGTTTTTCTTTTTGGGATATTTTAATTAATTGCTTTATTTTGCTTATTATTTTGTTTATTATTTTACTAACTTGTTTTCTTTTTTGTTTTCTTTCTTTATTTTATTATTTGTATGAAATATCTTTGTTTTCTTTATTTTTATTATTTGATTGTATGAAATATTCCTTGTAATATTTATTAGCATTTTCACTCATACTCCTCCACTTCTGGAAACGACACTTTGCACACACACGAGCGATTACGTGGATCTCACGGTCGTTCCACCTCAAAAAACCCTTTAGAGGGGACGGTTGGGATAAGTTGGTCTGTGGTACAACCAACAATTCCAAACGTTCCCACCCCTTGGTTGTCCACCTCGGGGAACCATGTCTAGAATTACACCACTCTTGAGATGTAATATGCATGCATCATGCCGTAGGAAGGGCTTCCCGTAAGCCGACTAGTCTTCAACTTGTTCAGACAACTTGACGGGTTTTTGTAACCCCGAAAAGACGTTTGGACATGCTTATGCGCATTTTAAAAAAAAAAATAGACAAAAGAGAGGAAAAAAAAAGTGAGATGAAAATAAATACACATCTTGATCGTCCAATTTTTCTCCACAAAGGGGTTAGGAATTTTCTTTTAATCATTTGCCTTTTCTTTTCTTTTTAGGACATCATGAGTCAAAAACTTCATCGTTTTGGAATGGCTTTGGGTGCACCTCCTATGTTGACCAACTGGTGGAACAACTTATCACTAGGTGAACAAACGGAAGTCCGTAAACACTTAGGGCATTTGGTGTCTTTGCTAGAAATGGAACCGTGTAGAGAAATGATTGAAGCATCAGTGACGTTCTGGGATGAAGAATCGAATGTGTTTAGATTTGGAGACGTCGAGTTGACACCTTTGCTAGAAGAAATAAGGGGGTTCATATCACATTCGGGGTTAGACAAACATCGGTGGCAAGGAGGTCGCATTTTGGCTCCCAGCGTTCCTACACCACAGGAGTTCCGTGATAAATTTGGGATGGTAGCGGACGTTGATGTGGGGTTTTTGCAGCAAAAGAAAATACCTTTTTCCTATCTTTATAATAAATTCGGGTACTTGACCGCTTTTGACAACCATAGAGGAGATTTCACATCCTATAGTGATTGGAGGAAGGCTAGACCATTTGCATTTGCTGTTTGTTTCCTAAGGGTAATGGTATTTCCTGAAAGCTCGGATCACGACATATGTTCGAGGCTTATCATGGTTACCGATGCGGTGTTCAACGGGATTGGTGGTTATCGGCACACAATAGTCACTATGATTGTAGCGGACATCTATCGGGCTTTGGGTCGTTGTAAAAAAGGAGCGAAATACTTTCAAGGATGTAATCTTCTGTTGCAAGCATGGTTCAAGGAGCATTTAAGGAAGGTGAACGGTGCGCAAGAGTTGATCAAACCAACTGGTTCGAATTACTTGATTGGAGAACGGTACGGGGTTCCAAAATTCAAGCAGCTCAGCAGCACGGAGAAATGGGTAAAACTGTTTGAAAGCATAACGGAGGATTCAATCCAATGGATTTTCACTTGTTTTCCTTCACCAGACTTTATCATCAGCTATGAGAAAGCATCTTTTGTGATACTTATGGGATTACGTGGCCTCCAACCCTATCAACCGTTAAGGGTGATGAGGCAAGCAAGGAGGAAGCAAATCATCCCAATTATACCAGACACGAAGGCCTACCAAGTCGATTATACTGGAGACCTAGTTCCATATTTCAAAAGCATTAGAAAATCCTGGTTAGGAAGGCAAGTCATGGAAGAGCCGACATTAGCACCAGACAGATACAATGCAGGATGTGAACCAAATTACATCAGTTGGTTGCGTTCTAGCATAAAGGGGAATGTGGTAGTAGGATCAAGCCAAGGGAATGACATCAGAGACAGAGAAGCAGAGGCTCAAATTCGATACCGTGAGTTCATGCTGAAAGCCATTAAAATAGACAAAGAAAACAAAGAAGAGATCGAGACGTGGAAGAACCGTGCATTGGATTTGGAAGGAAAAGTAGAAGTGTTAGGAGCAAAGCTTGAACAATTGAACTCGGAATGTGCCGAAATAGATATCTTGCACTTAATTACGGCCAAGGGATACTTGACCAAAGCTATGGAGGAAATAAAGGAGGTCGCCCGAGAAGCAAAGAGAGCCAGGCTGGAGAAGGAGCATGTTGATTAGTTTAAGTGTCATTTTTGTATTTTTGTCTTCATGTATTGAATTCCAAAGGTTATTTAGAAATTATGAGAACAATTGGCAACAAAATGTGTATTTATTTCCTTTGGCATCATGACAAACCTAGGAAGGCTAGACGTCCTTGGCACGTCATAGTCCATTAATATACCTCGTCCAAAATGTCAAAAGGTCCATGACCCGAAAGTGACAAATATTCATACGCATAAAGTGGTTGCGCCAAATGTTGATTGTCTGCTTGAGAATTAATCAAAATGAATAGGATTATTTTTAACCTTTGTTTTTTTTTTTCCAGACTATGGCTGCAAAAGGATCACTTCAGTTCGACTCATTGGCTCAAGTTCCCTATGTGCTCAAACTTTGGTGGGAGGATTTGACCAAAGCCAGCAAAGAAAGAGTTCGATCGCTACTAGGCGATTTGCTGTCTCTTATGTGGTACGAGGCAGTTCCTGGTTTGGTTGAGGCAGCTGCTCATTTTTGGGATTACAAGAGGGCAGTTTTCCACTTCAATGGCATAGATTTAGCACCAATGATAGAAGAGATTGCAGGTTTATCCGGCTTGGCACCTGACCCAGAGACTTTGATTTGTCCCCGAAGGGTGGAACCCGAAGAATTCTTCAACTTTCTGGAGGTTCCCCAGGAACCATACTATAACGGTGTTCAAAATGCAAGGGTAACTTTAGAGTTTTTGTACTCCAGATTCGGAGACACTACCCTTCGGTATGACTTCCCAGGAGCATCTGAAGTTGAAGATTGGCCACGAACCGAGTCCGTTGCTTTCACCATTGCCTTCTTAGGAGCTGTGATTTTCCCTGAAAAGGGAGGAAACATCCACACAGGGATAGCGTTGGTGGTCGAGATATTGCGTAGGGACATTAACAGGCGTCGAGTGGGTTTGATTCCAATGATCGTGGGAGATATTTATCGAGCTCTGACTAAATGTAAGAAAGGAGCAGATTACTTCGAGGGTTGCAATCTCTTATTGCAAATATGGTTGATCGAGCATCTCCAAAAGCTCGAGGCGCCCCCGTCTGCGCCAATAGCCCATACACCTGATGGTATCATGACACATTCACTTCGCATGACTGGCACTCTGCAATGGGAGAAGCCCTTAGATATGAGTGGATGGTTTGACAAGCTTAATCAATTGCGAGAGGAAGACGTACAGTGGGTGATAAAACATTGCGTCTGTTTTATAGTTTCCATTGAAAGCCAAGACGTTACTTTTCTGACATTGATCAGGCTGCGAGGGACTCATCACTACATCCCTTTGAGGATTCTCAGGCAAGTAGGAACGATGCAATCAACCCCCAGACTAGCAGAAGGGAGGAACCTCAACACCGAAATAGGCAACATGGATGGAGTTACCCGAGAAATGATTCTAACCATATGGGAAAAAAGGAAGACTAGACAATTCTGTCATCACCAAGATGATAGGGTTAAACCCCAGGCTGCCTTAGCTTATCCTCACTGGCCTGAGTTCGACAAACAGAGGTTCCTATCTAATAAACCCACACTCAAAAGAAGAATCGAAGCCACCAACTTTGAAGAAAAGTACAAAAAGTTGAGAACCAGATATGATCAAAAAAGGTGGAGCTGAAAGAAACCCAGAATCAAGAGATGAGAAGGCAATACCAAGGGAAGGCTAAAGAAGAAGAAATCAGGCTTTGGATGAACCAGACAGTGCAACTCCGACATATCGCAGGGAACCTTAAGGACATCTTGAATTCCTGGAAAGGACATTTCCAGTCCACACCACTGGAGGATAAAGAAGTGCTAGGAATACAAATTCTCTCTGCTTGTGCGAAATCTTTGGATGACATACAGTCTGGGAAAGATCTTCTTGAGTCAGACTTGATGCACTTGGAACCCTTCATAGAAGAAGACCCATCAGAGGAAGAATATGAATAGGATGCTGATGATGATGTCGAGGACAAACCAAACCCTTGATCAGAGCGCATCTTTGCTTGGCCTTAGTTTGAATTGCAGTCGAGTCATTTCCCTTTTCAGTCAAGTCATTTCCTTTTCAGTCAAAGTCATTTCCGTCGAGTCATTTCCTTTCCAGTCAAGTTGTTTTTCTTTTTGTAAGATTAGAGATTGTAATAAAGCCAAGCAATTCTATCAATAAAATTTCTTGTTTTGGAGTTTATAAAGTTGTTTTGATTATTCTCAAGCAAACAAAATGAGACAATTGGCGCAAACATTACCTTTAAAAAATCGTCGGTAGGCCTACCTCTGGCATAAAAGAGGTCCCCCGCATATTAGGACGCGATTGCATGACATTAACTTGTATATTAAGCTCTCTAAATACTTCACTCACATTTATCTGTGGCCATTTATTTTTCAAGGTTATTTCGCTCCCAATCCCTGAAGGTTGGTTTGTGCATTCTGGCCGAACAACATTACCGTTTAAGATCCAGAGGATCGATTTCAACACCTCAACCTTTACCTACAAAGACAAGGACGAGATGAAATATCATGGCTGAGTTTGACAAAGTTGACGGAACTACCGCAAATTCTGGTGTTGGAGGGACTCCTGGAAAGAAGGGTATGGTTGCATACGAAGATTATGAAAAGCTGCAACAAAGGATGTTTGAACTGGAAAACCGAATCTACGCTGATGGAACTACTGATCCAAGCAAACCCGCACGCCCTCATGGCAAAGATCCCGTTATGCCTGAAAAAGACCACCCATACCCCACTTATGTCGCACCACCAAAAGTACCCCAAAACAACCCCACCGCTCAATTCCACACCTTCACTGTCGAAACCAAACCCACTTCATCGCCTACCAAAGAGCAAGACATGTATGCATGGGTAGGAGAAGAAACAGACAACACCAATGAGCAAGTTAAGTGGTTGGTAGAAAAGGTTAAGCAATTTCAGGTGACTAAGGAGACAAGGGGATTAGCTTATGAGGACCTCTGCCTTTATCCCAATTTAAAGTTGCCTGACGGTTACAAGATACCTAAATTCAACCTGTTCGATGGTAGTGGTGACCCGATGGCTCACCTGAGGTCTTACTGTGACAAGCTGATCGGAGTGGGACATGATGAAAAGATCAGGATGCAGTTGTTTAACCGCAGTCTGACAGGGGATGCACTGACATGGTACTCCAAGCAGCAGCTGAAAAAGTGGACTAGTTGGGAAGCAATGGCTGGGGATTTTGTCGACAGTTTTGGGCACAATACCGATGCCATGCCTGATCGCTTTTATCTGGAGAAGCTAAAGAAAAGGCCTAATGAAACTTTCAGGGAGTATGCAACGAGGTGGAGGGCTGAAGCCGCAAAGGTCCAACCACCCATGAACGACACAGAAATCGTAGCAACCTTTATCCGCATACAAGAAGATGTATACTTTGATAAGATGTTGAACATGCAGGATAAGAAATTCGGAGAGCTGATCAAGATTGGAGATATCGTTGAGGATGGTTTGAAATCCAGAAGAATCATTAGCTTGGCTGCACTGCAAGCTGCCAATAAGGCCCTACAGTCTGGTAGCACTAGTATCACTAAGAAGAAAAAAGACGAAGTCTCTTTCGTCGCTACTTCTCTTTACCACACCCCCACCCACAATCACTACTATCAAACACCCCTCCCACCATACCCATATGCTCCATCACCACACGCTTATCCCGTATATAACACACAACCCGCTCGCCAAGGTCCACACCCACCACAGCCAGCATATCTACAAAGCTCAAACTAAAGAAACACCAACACATACCATCCTAGACCCCGTCCAGACAATAACCAAAGACCCCGAAGAAACTACACCCCGCTTGCTGAATCCCGAACCCAGTTGTTCGAAAGACTCAAAGCGGCAGGACATATCCAACCCGTCCCATTCAAAATGCCTGAGACAATTACACCATTCTTCGACCCTTCCAAAACTTGTGCTTACCATTCTGGAGGACCTGGCCATGATACTGAAAAATGCTTTACTTTGAGGGACAAGATACAAGATTTGATTGATCAGAAAGTGATACACTTAAAGGCACCTAACGTGCACAACAATCCTTTGCCCAATCATGGAGATAACAGAGTAAATTTGATAGAATTATAGGCTGAATGCAATCTAGAAGGAACCATCGTCAGAGCAAAAGAGGCTACACCAGCGCTCGCCTCTGTTGCACATGCTGCTAAAGTACCAGCTCCTATAGAGGTGGAAATGGCCCCCAAATTCTATGTGGACGTGATTCCACCTTATGATGACAAGGCAGTGCCATGGGATTATGAAAGGGAAAGGGAAAGAAAAGGGAAGACAGTAGTTGAGACGGTTGCAGCGCAAGGGATGACTAGAAGTGGAAGGTTCTATGCTCCCGAGAATTTTGCTCATAGCAAAGAGCAAGGCAGAAAAGGAATCAGTGAGGAAGAGTCTGAGGAGCTATGGAAGAAAGTGCAAGCCAAGAACTACTCTGTAGTCGACCACTTGGGCAAGACCCCGGCCCAAATCTCTATTCTATCCTTACTTGTGAATTTTGAAAGGCATAGGAATGCATTGATGAAAGTCCTAGATGAGGCATATGTGCCTGCAGACACCACTGTCGAGAATCTGGCCAGCATGGTCGGACAAATCATGGAATCTAACCGAATCACTTTCCATGAAGATGAATTACCACCGGAAGGGCTCGGGCACAACAAGGCTTTGCACGTCACTGTAAAATGCAAAGAATGGTTCGTAGGAAGAGTTTTGATCGATGGAGGTTCCGGTTTGAACATATGCCCGTTCATCACTTTGAAAAGGATGGGAATTGACCAAAACAAGATCAAGGAGGGTGATATGAAGGTGAAAGCATTCGATGGGTCACAAAGGAGCACTATTGGAGAGATCGACCTAACCATCATGGTGGGTCCAGTCGAATTCACTACCGAGTTCCATGTCATGGATATCTCGGCATCATATAACTTACTGTTGGGAAGGCCGTGGATACACATGGCTGGGGCAGTTCCATCTACCTTGCATCAGACGGTGAAGTTTGAATGGGACAACAAAGAGGTTGTGGTGTTCAGCGAAGGGAGCAACTCTATATACAATGAGCAAACCATACCAGTAATTGAAGGAAATGTTCTGGACGGACAAACCTTTTACACCGTAGAGCTTGTGGGAGCAGTGCATGGTAGTCAAAGTGGTTACCGCAAGAACTACGTTGAAAAGTATGAAGGGTGGAGCCACAATAGCCACAGCGGAAGCACTCGAGGAGGATTTTCCGCATACTTTGCTCCAAAACTTGTCAATGCCCCGCCAGGGATCGAAAAGAAGAGGAACCTCTACAGCGCTTATTGGGACGGCCAAGGTAAAGGTTATGAGGGAAGAAAACTAGTCTTGGAACCTATAATGTCTGATTGGGGGGTGCCTGCACGTGAGTTCCGTGAAACAATACCTGTCAAGACGGAGAAGCGGCCTGTATACTCGCCCAATGCCCGTCCTGATTGGAAGCGTATCTCTAGAGAGGCAAAGGAAAGGCAGGTGTGGATCCCTAGAGTAACTAAATCCGAACCTGAAGAAGTGCAGATTGAAGAACCATACATACTCCCACAGTCCGCAAGATGGCCCGGAGATTGGGTGATGGGTATTATGTTGGGGCAAGGCTATGAACTCGGGAAGGGTTTAGGCAAAAATCTGGATGGTCTATTGGAACCCGTTCACATTGTGACGAGAGGCGACAAAGATAGGTCAGGCATAGGCTATTTTGGGGGTTACGAAGGAAGTTTGGAGGAAGCCTCTTTGGATTTCAAGTACTACAAAAGAGCTGTCAAACCTCTGCTACATGTTTTCGTCTCGTCTGGTCTTTTGGATGGTCACAAAAGGGAGGTACTCGCAATACAAGAGGATAAATCAGAGGTTGTTGATGCCGAGGAAAACCTGTTGACAGGCATGCAGAAGTTGTTTTTATCTGATGAAGATTGTTGTGTAATTCTGGAAGAACACACCGAACCTCTTAATCTTGCAAAAGTTGAACTCGGAGCTGAGCTGAACAATTGGACCAGCAACTTGACCCGAGCATACCGCGGACCTTGGTAGAGATAGGGAGTTTTGTTTTTCTTTCATGCTTTCGAAATAAAACACGACTCCGAGTCGTTAGAATGCATTTCTTACCTATTTTTCAGTTATCATGATGTTTCCCTATAAACATTGTTTTGCGAGGATTCATGAATAAAAGCATTGATCTTTTTCTATCATTTCCTTCTATTCCGTTTGTTAATCCTTTTAATTATGCATTACTTTACCTTTCAGCACTCAAACTAATAATTCCATCGAATCAACAACCGAAATGTGTAACGAAACAACTGTGTTTGAAGAATCCGATTCTGGTTATGAAGAGTTTGATGAGGCTACACAAGAGGAAATTAAGAGATTCAAAAACAAGCCTAAACCAAATTTGGATGAAACAGAGGTGGTTAATTTAGGAAACAACGAAACCGTAAAAGAAACAAGGATTAGTGCACACTTAACCCCTGAAGTTAGAAAACAATACATCGAGTTCTTAAAAGAGTATGAAGATGTATTCGCATAGTCATATGATGATATGACAGGCATAAGCACGGATGTTGTTGCACACAAGTTGCCTATTAATCCAGGTTTCCCACCGGTCAAGCAAAAGGCCCGAACTTTCAAATCATCAACCTTAGTGCAGATCAGGGAGGAGGTGACCAAGCAACTCAATGCGGGAATCCTTAAAGTGGTTGAATATCCAACTTGGTTGGCCAACATCGTACCAGTGCCGAAAAAAGATGGAAAAATCAGAGTTTGTGTGGACTATAGAGACTTGAACAAGGCAAGCCCTAAAGATGATTTCCCTATACCAAATATACTCATCCTGATCGATAATTGTGCAAAGCATGAGCTACAGTCCTTCGTAGACTGTTTCGCCGGTTATCATCAAGTGCTTATGGATGAGGAGGATGCTGAAAAGACGGCTTTCACTACATCTTGGGGAACATACTGTTACAAAGTGATGCCTTTTGGTTTAAAGAATGCTGGAGCTACCTACATGAGAGCAATGACCACAATGTTTCATGACTTAATGCACAAGGAGATTGAGGTGTATGTAGATGATTTGATTATCAAATCAAGGAAAAGCTCCGAACATTTGGACAATTTGCGCAAGTTCTTCAACCGTTTGCGCAAGTACAACTTGAAGTTGAACCCAGCGAAGTGTGCTTTCGGTGTTCCATCCGGAAAGTTATTGGGCTTTATCGTCAGCAGAAGAGGTATCGAGTTGGATCCAGCCAAGATCAAAGCCATCAAGGAATTGCCACCACCAAAGAGCAAGAAAGAAGTCATGAGTTTCTTAGGACGACTCAATTATATTAGTCGTTTCATAGCCCAGTCCACTGTTATATGCGAACCCATCATCAAATTGTTGAGGAAAGATGCCGTCATCGAGTGGACGGAAGATTGCTAGAAAGCATTCAATCGGATAAAGGAGTACCTATCCAGCCCGCCCGTATTGGTTCCGCCCGAACCGGGTCGACCTTTGATACTATACTTTTCTGTGGTAGATTCAGCATTCGGATGTGTATTGGCACAACACGATTCGACAGGAAGGAAAGAGCAGGCAATATATTATCTGAGTAAGAAGTTCACTCCGTACGAAGCCAAGTACACGCTACTGGAACGCACCTGTTGCGCATTGACTTGGGTAGCACAGAAGTTGAGACATTATCTGACTTCATATGCAACCCTACTGATTTCAAGAATGGATCCTCTCAAGTACATCTTTCAGAAGCCGATGCCTACCGGAAAGCTAGCCAAATGGCAAATGTTACTCAGTGAGTTTGACATCACCTTTGTCACTCAGAAAGCCATGAAAGCTCAAGCTTTGGCCGATCACATGGCCGAAAACCCTGTGGATGATGACTACAAGCCTTTGCATACTTACTTCCCAGATGAGGAGGTCATGTTCGTCGGAGAAGACATCACCGAAGAATACGATGGTTGGAGACTGTTCTTCGACGGAGCGGTAAACTTCAAAGGAGTTAGCATTGGAGCGGTATTGATTTCTGAAACTGGCCAGCATTACCCGGCCACTGCTAAGCTCAGATTCCCTTGCACCAACAACATGGCAGAATACGAAGCCTGCATCTTAGGGCTCAGGATGGCCATACACATGAACGTGCAAGAACTATTGGCAATTGGAGATTCAGATTTGCTGATACATCAAGTACGAGGCGAGTGGGCAGCAAAGAATTCTAAAATATTGCCGTATTTGGAGTGCATAAAAGAATTGAGCAAGAGGTTTATCAAGATAGAATTTCGGCATGTACCTAGACTTCAGAATGAGTTCGCTGACGCTCTGGCCACAATATCTTCCATGATTCAGCACCCTGACAAGAATTACATTGATGCAATACCCATAGCAGTGAAGGAGCAACCGGCATATTGCTTCCAGGTGGAAGAAGAATCGGACGGAGAGCCATGGTTCCATGACATTAAGAAATTCCTCAAAGAAAGCCTTTACCCTGAGAATGCTACAAGCCTTCAGAAGAGGACATTACGGAGATTGGCAAATGGTTTCTTCCTAAACGGTGAAATCCTATACCGGAGGACGCCTGACCTAGATTTACTGAGATGTGTGGATGCTAAAGAAGCTGCCAGGCTGCTAGAAGAAGTGCATGCTGGAACTTGTGGTCCGCACATGAATGGTTTTGTGCTTGCAAAGAAGATATTGAGGGCAGGATACTTTTGGATGACTATGGAGCATGATTCCATAAAATACGTGAAGAAATGCCATCAATGCCAAGTGCACGGAGACATGATTCGAGTACCCCCGAATGAGCTTAACGTTATGGGATCGCCTTGGCCATTCGCTGCTTGGGGAATGGACGTCATAGGGCCAATTGAACCCGCCGCATCAAATGGACATAGGTTCATATTGGTAGCCATTGATTATTTCACCAAATGGGTGGAAGCCGCATCCTAAAGTCGGTGACGAAGAAGGTGGTGGTTGATTTCATCCGAGATAAGATGATATGCCGATTTGGAATCCCCGAGTCAGTCATCACTGATAATGGATCCAATCTCAACAGTGACTTGATGAGAGCGACTTGTGATACTTTCAAAATCAAGCACCGCAACTCTACTGCATACAGGCCTCAGATGAATGGAGCAGTTGAGGCGGCTAACAAGAACATCAAGAAAATACTGCGCAAGATGATCGACAATTCAAGAAACTGGCACGAGAATCTTCCCTATGCTCTGTTAGGGTACCGCACCACAATGAGAACGTCAACAGGAGCTACCCCTTATCTCCTAGTCTGTGGCACTGAAGCGGTAATACCAGCAGAAGTGGAGATTCCCTCTCTAAGAGTCATTCAAGAAGCAGAGCTAACAGACGCGGAATGGATTAAAAGGAGAATGGAACAATTGGCACTCATAGACGGTAAGAGAATGAATGCAATATGCCATGGACAGTTGTATCAACAAAGAATGGCAAAATCATTCAACAAGAAGGTCCGCGTAAGGTCATTCGAACCTGGACAGCTGGTTCTGAAGAAGATATTCCCTAATTAAGAAGAAGCAAAGGGCAAGTTTGCACCAAACTGGCAAGGACCTTATATGGTTCATCGAGTTCTCACTGGAGGAGCACTAATACTGGCAGAAATGGATGGTGAAGTGTGGCCGAAGCCAATCAACGGGGACGCTGTCAAAAGATATTACATCTAAAACCTGCACTTGCTAATAGCTTTATTCTTTATGCAATATCTCATGTAATCTGGAACTACGTTACGACCTGATTCCCCAAGTGGGATACGTAGGCAACCTACCCAAGGTTCGGTCGTATTAATACAAAAAATTTTATTTTCCCCACGAAATGGACACTGGGGCAGAAATTTTTGAGATTCTCTCAAAAATCTCAAAAATTTCAGGAGAAAGCTAAGTGCAGAAACTGGGGCAGAAATTTTTGAGATTCTCTCAAAAATGTCAGAGAAAAGCTAAGTGCAAAAACTGGGGCAGAATTTTGAGGTTCTTACCCCAAAATTCCTCAAGGATGTCTTACTACAATCCGAAAGACAATAGTTACAACATTGTGCTTGTATTACACAACGCGGTCTATTGATTCGATGGAATAAAATACACTTTTTCACAAACTTTTATAAACGCATGTCTACTTTCTCTTTATTCATTTTCTTTCACTCCCCGTAGTTTGACCAAGGTCCGGCATTCGTAAAAGAAGACACCACAAAGGAAAGGCGCAAGTCAGGCAGAGAATGCACAAACGAAACCTCCCTCCCCCCAGAAACTTACAAAACTTTCTTCGAGTGCAGGCTACCAGAAGACGAACGATGTCACAATCAGCATAGCAACATCTCGGGCAGTCTTCTCGACAAGGTAGTATCTCCATATTTATCACCTCATGTTACTCGCTGCATGTAGGGTATACAACCTGGCACAGCAGACAAACAGCTCCTGACAAGCAGGCAGAATAACTCTTGACGCGGAGGCAAAATAGCTCTTGACGAGCAGGCAACAGCTCCAGCAAGAAGGCAAAATAGCTCATGAAGAGCAGGCAAAGTAGCTTTTTTACAAGGAGGCAAAATAGCTCTTGACGAGCAGACAGACAGCTCCTGACAAGTAGGCAGAATAGCTCTTGACGCGGAGGCAAAATTGTTCTTGACGAGCAGGCAACAGCTCCGGCAAGAAGGCAAAACAGCTCCTGACGAGCAGGCAAAGTAGCTTTTTACAAGGAGGCAAACAGCTCCTGACGAGCAGGCAAAGTAGCTTTTTACAAGGAGGCAAAACAGCTCCTGACGAGCAGGCAAAGTAGCTTTTTACAAGGAGGCAAAATAGCTCTTGACGAGCAGACAGACAGCTCCTGACAAGTAGGCAGAATAGCTCTTGACGCGGAGGCAAAATAGCTCTTGACGAGCAGGCAACAGCTCCGGCAAGAAGGCAAAATAGCTCATGACGAGCAGGCAAGCTAGCTTTTGACAAGCATGCAAAATAGCTCTTGACGAGCATGCAAACATCTCACGACAAAGGGCCATGACACATTGACGGTTGACACTCAAAATGACAGGAAAGTATATTTATGCATCTACATATATATATTATTCGCAAAAACTCACTCTTATCGCAGGGCACACAAACTGGCATTGCAACGACACTGCAATTTAGCACCCTACACGACCACCCATAATCTCCGAATACGTCCTTCTAAAGTCACGACAAAATTGGCCGCACTGTCAACATCTTTGCCCGAAGACTCTTTCATCATCCCCGGGCAAAGAGGGGCAGCTGTTGACACCTAATTTTGTCCTTCATATTTCACATTTTATCATACAAAACTTTGAAAAATGCAATATTAATTTTCAGACAAAACTGCGTCATTATCATGCATTTATCCATATTGCCAACGTCCTATCTATATACATACATACTCAAAAGCGATTATATTACATAAATACGCCATTTAAGTCATTTTCAAAATGATAGTACAATTTTGTAATCATTCACGCAATTTATGTACTTAAATATCTATTTTTACAATTATTTACATTCGTTTAATGTTACATAAATTCATTTATAATTATTTACAGTCATTATTATTTTTAAGTCTACAATATTACTCATCATGTTTTTATTAGTCTTTCTCTTATGTCATTAGCATTCTTAAGCCAAATTATTGGTTAATTATACCCGAATATACATTTTTGCAATTATTTACATCCAATTAATATTACATAAAATTATTTCAAATCAATTATTATATTTTCTAAGCCTATAATATTTCTCTTTATATTTTTATCAATTTTCTCTTATTCTGGGGTATTTTTTTAAGCTAATTATAGACCAAATATACCCCCATATACTCAAAATATACAACATATATACGCATAAATATATATAAAACCCATACTACATATACACATCACTCTCTCAGGGACCCACGCGCACACACCTCAGCCTACACGCGCATACGTGGCGTGTTCCTGGCCAATCACGCCTCCACATAGGCTCCACCTCATTTATTTTTGATTTTCTCCCCTTTAACAAACACCCCCCTTACCAATTAAACCCTAATACCCATTTCTCCCATTCCCTTCTCCCTACCCGCCGACGCCCCCCTCCCCTTCTCCCCTTTCGCCCGAAAAACTGACCCGGTACACCCCCCCAAAATTCCGCCGCGGTCCCGATGCCCTACCACCAGTCACGCTGGTTCCCTTGTTTCCATCTCTTTTTCTTGATTTGGTTCGTACATAGCAAAAAGGAAAGAAAATCGTTTGGTAATCACAAGAATCCGAAATGGAATGAGAGATTTTGGTAAATCATGGCAAGAATCAAGCAATCATCATTGCTTACGAGCAAAACAAGAAAAAAAAATGGGAAATCCGAACTTGGATCAAGCCAACGAACCAGAACGGTTTCGATTCACCTTGACCCGACCCGAATGCCAAACGGGTATTATTTTATCCTCTATTCTTTTATTTCTGATTTGTCTTGCTAAAACAAGCCATGATAGTTCGAATTTATCCAATCCATTGTTTTGTGCTAATTGCGGAACGTAAAAGGAATGTGTTAACTTTGGTTTAGTTTGAGTCGCTGAATGTGTATGCTATAATCGATATCATAAAAGCGCTATTTGTTCAAGTTAAATCCCTAAGCTTTGAGAATATGTTTGCTTCATCAATGCTTTTCCTGACTATTCTGACTGAATGAAAATCATTTATACACTATGTGATTGCACACCCGAAAAGTATGTAGAAGTTCTGTTTGAAAGAAACACAATTTCAATCGGATCTCTAGAAATTATGATTGATTATTTGCTCTGTTTGGGTTGGGTGATTCTATGAACCAAGACTGTTTAAAATGAGAAAATTTGTACACACAGCATTTCAAGTAGAAAGAGCTGTTGATTGAAGTTCAAATTATTTTTTCAAAGGACTAACGGGCTTTATTTTAGAAAAATAGGACTGTAAATTTGTAATCGACCCCTTTTTAGGCTTAGATGACCATGTCTGCAACTATATAAAAGGAAAACAGGCTCTCAGCTCTGAAATTTCGAATTTGCCCTAATTATTTTAGGTAATAGAATAAAAATTAGCTTCTACCAGTCCTATTTTTAGAAGGGAACCTCTGGGAACTATCTCTTGACTGTCAAACTGATTTAGTTTAATTATTCTCTTCCCTTATTTTATTTTTTCGTCCTTTCACACCCCTAATTTTAAGGCCTGAAACCCTTACTTTTACACTATAAAAGGCGCCGCCTTTCTCTTGTCTGGACACACTGACAGGCTGAAAACAGCTATAAAGATCCCTCACTTTCTTCTTAAAAAGAAAGGCAGAATACAAGTTCCATATCTTCATTAGTTTCTTGCATCTAAGGGCATAGTTTGGAGGTTTACTATTCTGAAATCATTGGCTGCTATTCAATTCTTTTCTATCTTCAAGGTAATACTTTCATAAACT